>CM032887.1:36334206-36934206 GCA_019176425.1 Megalops atlanticus
GAAATGAAAAACTGAATGTAGAAGTTAGTCCCTGAAGAATGTCACCTCTTGTTCCTGCCACCAAAGGGCTGTCTTTCCCCTTGAGTGATTTGAAGTAGCTCAGGTCGTCTGTATGTTGAGGTACATAGCTCTCTTCCCTAGCGATAACAGATTCTTCTGAACGTGTAGAGAGATGGCTTGGGGTTGTCATAAGAATTTGGCACTGGCTGTGCTTTTTAAAAAAATTATATATATATGTATGTGTGTCTACTGTAGCTCCCTAGCCTTATTTTCGACAGATTGTTTCTCATTCTGAGGTCTTGATTGAGGCTTCTGTGACTCATATCAGTTTAGCAGTTTTCAGCCTGGTTAAGGAATTTCTAAGGTATGTGTTATACATTCACTGGGGTTTTGATACTTTCCAGGACAAATTTGAATTTAGGTGTTCAGGTTTATGTAACAGAAGCCCAAGTTGTTGATAGAGGGGGACAAATGCATCATAAATGGGGTAAAATGGAGGCCTTGAGGCTGTTGGCAGTGGACAGTGGCAGTGGACTCCCTGGTTTTCTACGTGGTGATGGCAGCTGGTGGCCTGCTTGCTAATCCCTTGTGAAATTCGTGTCTGGGCGGTCCAGGTTGCTGCAGACATAATTTGATAGCATGGTGACTTAATCTGTGATATTGCTCGTTTCCATAGAGGCATGTCGAAGCTAGCTGTAAACAGAAGGCAGGAGACATGTGTGAGCATAGTCGACAGTTGCTCCAAGACATGAAGGGCACCCAGAGAGAGGTGTGTGTGTTTCTCCATTGTCATTTAGGAGACTCTTTTTCCTCTTGCCCACCTCTGTACACCCCCACTCCCAGAATGCCTTCCCTGATTTGGTTACTTGCCCCCCCTCCCCCGCCCCATCCATTCCCCCTCAGCAGGTCTGGGCTGGCGCTGCAGAGGGATGCCTTATATGTACTTCTCCCTGCGAGAGCTCTGCATGCCACTGTGGCAGCCCTGCGTGCTGGGGGCAGGGCTCCCGTTCCGAGCCTGAGTGACCTGGCTTCCCCTCTGGCTTGGACACAGCTGCCCTTGTGTTTGCCATCACCGTGTTTAGTGTGACATGCATTGTGTATTCATCCATGGTGCCTGACATCTGCACTGCCTCTGTCCCAGAGCAGACAAGATCTTGCATGTTGCGTTCTGCCCCCGATTGGCTCCACCATGCATTGTCACAGCATGGTAATTATATTCTCAATTCCCAAAACATGGGAGAGTTTTTGAGGGGTTCAGAAGATTATACTGTAATGAAATAGTTACTATGCTGAATGGACAGTTATAGCTCTAAATGTTGCTTCTTTACTTTGTTTGTGGTGGTGTAAAGTCTAAAATACTGAATATAGCTGAAGAAATGGATTTTACAAAATGCTGTGTTATGAATCGTATCTTGCACTTGGTTCTTGCAAGTGTTCAGATGTATAAATGGAGAGGGTTACATCAGGTCTCCCAGAAGAAACAAGGGCTGGCCCTGCTGTCCTGTGAGGGACACAGATGGGAGGCACAGTGGCTGTTACCAAGAAGAGTGGTGACTCTGGCGTCCTGTAGGCCAAGCACATAGTGAGGGGAGATTCTGGAAGGCTGCACACTTCCCCCACTGTGCTGTCCCTGGACAGGGGCACCCGCAAGAGCCTCAAGGGAAGCTCGTTTCGCAGGATCCTACATCCCTCACGGGCGTCGGCCATTTGCACATGACCAGTTGGCCGCACTCGGAGTGTGTGTTTCTGTTCTAAAAAACATGTTGAGGAAAGCATGTGTCTCCACCATGGAAGGGTTAGGATGATCTGCATTTTCATATGTGGGGAATTCAAACTGTTGTGGAAGATTGTGTTTTGGTCTATTTCATGTCTGTTTGTAGCAGCATGCATAGCTGTTATCCACTGTTGTACAGTTACTCTATATTGCTGTACTATTCCAGGGTCCCAGTGTTCCATGCAGTTACCCTTTTTTGTTTTTGTTTTTTTCAGGTGTGCAACCATGCACCTCAAGCCGTACCCCAAATTCCAGAAAGAGCTTCAGCTGGACTCAAACCAGGACAGTGCAAGAGGTGTTCACGCTGGTCAGCAGCGGGTCCTCAGGATCGAGCGGGCCGTGCACCAGTCCTGTCCTGTGAGGGCAGTGCCAGGCAGTGTCCCAAGCAGCCGCCGCCCCCTTGGGGTCATATCCACCAACATGCTCTGTGGCAACAACAGCAGCAACAGCAACCCCACCCCCAAAGTGTGTGAGGGTCCACCCAGTGGCCCTTGGGACCGCAAAGGGAAGGCGCCCCCTGTCAGTGCACTTACCAGCTCTCTGCTGCTGCTGTCCTCCATGCCTGACAAGAGTGACCCGCTGACCCTTTACCAGGGGGACAGTGGGGATGCTCACCTGGACATTTGGGCTGTTATCAAACCTGGGAACACCAAGGAGAAGATTGCCATTTTTGCTGCCCAGCAGTGTGGCCATAACAGCATGGGCACGGGGGGTGGTGACGGCCCCGCCAGCCGGACGCTCTCCATGAAAATCAAAGGCTGCTGGGAGGTGGAGGGGTCTTTGGCCAAGCGCAGGAAATGCTCCTCAGACCCAGACAAGCTGGGCGGACTAGGGCAGTGGCCACCACAGGGGGGCAGTGGAGGGGAGCGGGAGGCCAAGGGGGAGAAGCCACGTGGTGAGGCCGTGCAGCAGGCCTGCAGGGGGGAGGGAGAGGCGGAGTACGAGGAAGAGAAAAGCCTATCCGTCGTGGAGATGGTGGCCTACCTGGAGCAGAGGGCCAGCGACCAGCAGCTGGACTGCTCCAAACCCCCCCCCCTCCAGAGCTCCAGTGGCATCACCCTGGCCAAGGCGGGGCCCGTGTTTCCTGTGGACCAGGCAGGAGTCCCAGAGGCCTTGGAGGGCCGTGAGGAGGAGGGTGAGAGCGTGCGGGTCCTTGAGATGGTGGCCAGGCTGGAGTCGGAGTGTCTGAAGCGCCAGTGCGAGAGGGAGGCGGGTGGGGCCCTGTCACGTAGCAACAGCCTGCGTCGGAGTGTGGGTCGGGTACTGCTGGCAGGGGCGGGGCCAGAGGCCTGCTCCCGTCCCCCGTCCCTGACACAGGACATGTCCTACTCGCTCCTTGCTCATCACACGGATGGCCCCGGAAGCCCTCTGGCGCGCTGCAGGATGGCCCCCTCAGGCATGGCTGGTGCCATCAGTGAGGCGGAGATGGGGAACCTAGCTTCCCTCTGTCCCTGTGAGCCTGTGGTCTCTCCCTGTGGGATCCAGAGTGCTGCGCCACGCACCCCCAGCCAGCAGGAGGGGAGGGGAGATGGGGAGGAAGGCGGAGGCATGCAGATGCAGGGAGAGGAGGCAAAAGCAGGGGGTGAAACTCGCGCCAAGCACCGCGAGGAGCCACCGCCTGGCATGCTTTTCTTCTCCCTGCTGCAGGAGCAGCATCCCGCCCCAAACGCTGACACCGCCCCCATGCTCACTCAGGACAGTCTCTCCCCTTGTCCTCTTTTCAGGAGAGAGGGACAGAATGTGGAGGAGGCGGCAGATGTGGTGAGGGGTGAAGAAGAGGAGGAGGGGGAAGGGGAAGGGGAGACGGAGGCACTGGGCCAGGAGAGGGTGCCGTTTCCCCTCCGCCGGCTGGTCTCCCATGAGTTTCTGGAGATGCGCTTCAAGATCCAGCTGTTGCTGGAGCCCCAGCAGTACATGGCCCTGCTGCCTCACCACATCATGGTGAAGATCTTCAGCTTCCTGCCCACCCAGACGCTGGCTGCCCTCAAGTGCACATGCCACTACTTCAAATTCATAATCGAGAGCTATGGCGTGCGGCCGGCAGACTCGCGCTGGGTCTGCGACCCCCGCTACAAGGATGACCCCTGCAAGCAGTGCAAGAAGCGGTACGGGCGAGGAGATGTGTCCCTGTGCCGCTGGCACCACAAGCCCTACTGCCAGGCCCTGCCTTATGGCCCCGGCTACTGGATGTGCTGCCATGGCTCACACAAGGACACGCCTGGTTGCAACGTGGGTCTCCACGATAACCGCTGGGTCCCCACCTTCCACAGCAAAAACATGCCAATTTACAAGAAAGCCAGAGAGAGCGAGGAGGACTCGTAGTGGTGGGACAGCAGTGGGCGCGGTGTGCCTTTTTTACTATTGTGAGGGCTTGCGTGTGTGTGAATGTGAGACTGACTAGATTGCTGTTGCTAATGAGGAATCACTGGATCTCTGTTAAGGAAACCCCCCCGCTAAGAACATTGTTTTCAGCACTTTAGCCTCGCAAGACGGAGTTTCTCAGAGAATTCTGGGTACCTCTTGCTATGCTTTGTTTTTCAACAAGCATTAATCATGTAGTTGCTATAATGATGTGGTTCAACAATATTTTCAAGGTGAATGTTTATCTGCTAAGCAAATAAATAAAGTTGTAATACCTATATATGTGAATTTGTGAATGTTGTCAATGTTAATGAGGAGTTAGAGGTAAAGGGCCTTTTGAAAACAATGTGAATTACCCTCTCCACCCCCATATGGTCATTTTCATGAACACACCAGTGATGGATTGTTAGTGAGACAGTCTGAGATTTTCTTTCTGCAGCGATTGGAGCCACTTCTGAGCCCTGTTGCGTTTACTGTGTATATAAAGCGAAATTGTATCAATACAGGGTAAGGAATGATAGCATGCACAGTACTTGAGGAAGTGGCTGCGTCCCAGTCACAAATGAGCAAGTGAACCCATGCTTCACCTGCCATCATATGCTTGAACAGGAAAGGGACGGGTGTTTGGGAGTAAAATTGAGACATACTCTGCTGTCATTATTCCAGCGCCATGGCTCGTCATGAAACAAGAACGGCTCCAAAAAGTACACCAAACCATGGAAACAGCAGAAGAGGTGACATCTTCGTTAAAAGTGCTTGGGATACCAAAGGTGAAGGGTACAAGATTGTACACTCACTAAAACGGAGCAACTAAGGGCAGGCAAAAGTTCATTTCGCAGATCAGGATACCTTTGATCATGTGACTCAGTGCTATTTTGAGGGTAAGTGCTTAGGGAAAATGAGCAGAAATGTGGAGCAGCCTGTGAATACCTCCTACCTTAAGTAGCTGGAAGTTTGTGGTTTTTTTTTTTTTTTTTTTTTTTAGAAATGCATCCTGTTCATAGTGCTAGCACAGGCCCTGCTCCCTAGCCCCTGTGATATAGCTACATGTGTTTATGGTTTTCAGTTTTTTTAATGTAAATATACCTCATACAATGATCCTATTCTCAAAGGGAAACATTTATATATGGAGGGTTTGCGGTTAAGTCTCAATTTCTGCTCTCTATAATGGTTTTAACTACACATTCAATTTCTTAAAAAAAAAAAAAAAAAAGCTCACCTCAATTTTTAAAAGCCTTCTGTACTGATCCTGCAGTGAGTTTTCTTTGCCTGTGTGTTTTACACTGAAGTGTGCATACTTGGAGGTTTTCTCAGTTGTTGCTCTACATTCTCCTTGCTCTGTCTTTCCCCTGTGATGTCAAGTGTTCCCATCATAAGGAACATTACAGGGAGGATCAGCCTGGAGCTCCCATCAAACTCCTCAAAAAAAAAAAAAAAAAAGGGAACGATTTAAGCCCCAAAGGACAAAAATGAATTTTACTTGTTTTCCCCTTTCCAGAATCCCAGACTGTTATGCCTCAGATTTGATTGATGTCAGTAAATAAAGAACATTTAAACAGATTTCCTTCTGGTGTAATTCATGGTACAAATGTCTGAGGGATGTCAGGCTTGTTTGCGTTAGGTATTGCCATTGCTGGGAATGAGGTTCTAAGGGGAGTTTTTCATCTGATTGTTGCAGTGTCAGATTGGTAATCCACAGTACAATGTTCACCTCACTTCCTGCGTTTATTTGATCCTTGGAAATGGACGACTGGATCGATAGTGTTGAATCCTTCATTGCCTTCAATCAAGGCTCTCATAAGTCCTTTTCTGCCACAGTGGAAGAATCACCTGTCCCTACAGTTGAGAGTGGTCACCAGCCTGGCCAGGGCTGAGGGACGCTATTGGATGGATGTTGTGATCTGGACCTGGCTGCACTGGGGGTGGTGTAAATTGAATACACAATGGCCTTGCATTTTTCTTTTGCCTTGTTCACAGAATACTTTCATATTTTTCATGTGAGGCCTTTAAAATCTACAGCAGAACTGAGTGGAAAATTAACACTATGAATGCGCAATAAATATGCATTGTAGAAAGCAATATTGTGGTTTACACATTTATGTTTACACCATACTGTTCTGGTCCATTTTGTCTTTTAGGGTTTAATGGTCACTTGAATCAGGTGGATAACCTCCTGGCTGGAGTGCAGTCCTTTGAGGACATGGGCAGTGTTAGATCAAATTTTGTGGTTGTCCTTGAAGAAATGAGAAGCTTTATATTTAAAAGTTGTGTGTAGATTTATAGTTCCATAATATATAGTATATGTTCAAACTTTCTACAATCAGCACATATGAAAATGTTTTAAAACATCTTTAACAGCAGTCACATTGATAATTAGTATTGGTATTAACGTGAAATGTGTAGACTCCGTTTTGTGATATTACTTCAAACTAGAGTCATTTGTCATTTGGTGTTTCAATAATTTGTCTACCCCAGAATGTGTGTGTGTATATGTATGTATATAAATACACATATAAACAAGCTCATGGATCAAAGTACAAGTCAGTGGTATTCTGGATCTAATGTATCTATGCATTCATGCATTTCATATTAGCATAATTCAAGTTACAAATTAAATTATCTTTTCGAAGATTCAAAGTTCCACACCCAGGGTAAGGCCTCTAATCCAATCACACGGAGGTACAGAATGTGCAAAGAGATGAGGGGAGTGTCTGTGAGGGGTGACTTTGCCAGGTGTAAGGACTTGTGTTTTACAAGCGTGGTGTGTGAGGAACGATACTCTTCTGTATCTCAAGTAAAACAGAAGAGGCCAGCGAAATCCAGTGATACAGGTTTGGAAATGAAACGACATACTGGACAGCAAGTCAAATGATGGATGACTATGTTCTAAAATGGATAAGCTACTGCAGTCTATTGTCAATTCCAATTTATTAAATTAAGGTCATTAAATCAGTTAACTGGCATGTCTGTGCCTAATGGTGCCCCCTTGCCAAAGCAGCAAGGTGAAAAAAATTCTTTGAATTTCAAAAAGTGTAGAAAACTGAAGTACTTATGCATTTGAAGTCTTCAGCACAATATCTGGTTAATAAGTGGCAGAGGACAAGCATTCAAATCAGAATTTTTATGGCAACAAAGAAATTGCATAAGAACTATACAATGTCAATTACCTATTGTGTTTTCCGAAAACATTTCGGGTAACATTTCCTGACGTCCATTTGTATAAATATCCATCAGGTGAGAATATGGTTAACTATCCTGTACGAGATCAACAGGCTTATAATATACCACCATTACTTTACAAGTTTAATTTTGCAGTTGCCTTTGACATACATTTTTGCCCTGCATATTAATATGCAAGTAGCAATTTCAAATTTTAACTCCCATCCAAAGTATTGCTTGCGAAACAGAATGAGTCCATGAAAATCTGCATAATGTCACAGTTCAAACACCTAGATTCTAGATTTAAAAATTCCTCAGCAGTAAAAGACACAAAGAAAAAAGCATACAAATATTGACATATGTCAGGGTTCCTACAGGCTGTGATCCAGATGTCAAACTGTCCAACCCCATGTCACTGTTCAGCATTGAGATTAGCACTTCTACCAACCAAGAAATCTTGAAATCTTTAAAAAAAAAAAAAAAAACAAAACACACTAGCCCACAATTCCAATACCCCAACTGTCAGTAGTAGTTATTCATGACATATAAACACAGTAAATGAAGTGGATTCTAATAATAAAATAAAAAGGAAATGAGAAAGTGTGCTAAAATGCCATAAGCTATCCATATTCCCACATCTTTGGAGCAAATGGCATTCAATGCCTTCTGAGAGTACTAATAACATCACCATGCAGTCTAGGTCTGGGGTGTGTGACCGTCATGCCGAGTGCTTGCAGCACAAGTGTGCACCTACACTGTGTACATACACAGGAGCCAGTCCTACAGCAGGCTCCCCACATGATGGCGGGTGTTCTGCAGTAACCATTCTGTTAATCCTGCACTGAAGACGTAGGTGAAACGGTAAACACGGCTGACATCGTGGAGTTCTTATGGTGTTTAGAAATGACTGGGAAATTTCACAAGGATGTACAGCAACATGTGAGGGTTTCGAAAAGTACGATCAGCTCTAATGCAGCTCACAGCAGCCTCTCTCCTGCAATGTCATACAAAGAATCAAAGCAAATCCCTTGGTTCACACCACTCTGTGACCAAGCATCCAGGAAAACTTCAAGTACATATTAACCATCCTCAAAAATCAGAGCTATTTTAAAAGTAAGAACAGTCTTTAAAAAAAGGCGATTAAAAAAACCCTCCCCCTCGTCCCCACACACATACAGACATGCACGTTGCCTAACGTCGCTCCCTTCCCCTGGGCGTCAGCGCTGGCCAGTGTAGGCCCGGAACCATGAGGTGACTGAGGCAGCAGCAGAGGAGATCATGCCCCCCGCGTTGCTGCTGGGCTGGGAGGCCTGCAGGACGGCACTCTGTGACAGCTCCATGGGCTGGGAGGGGATGTCGCAGAAGCGGGGGCTGGGCACCGTCTCCCAGTCGGTGCCCAGGTCCGTCTCCTCATCTGACACCGCCTCATCCCCGCTCTCCTCAGCCGGCCCCGCTGCCTCTGGCTCCACAAACTCCATGGACTCCTCCAGGTCAGCGCTGACCTCAAAGGGACCCGTCCTGAGGGGACAGCACAGAGCAACAGACACAGGTCAGAATATGTTCAAACAACATAGATCCATTTTCCTTCCTTTAAAGTTAAAGTTGTTATATAATCACCTCATATTGGGGAAAAAAGTCTCCTGGAATGTCCACAGAGAGAGCAGGAATCAAACAATGGGGTCATCCATGTACACAGATAATTGACATCCACTGTCTGACAAGCTTATGGTTAAACTATGCAATCCAACCAATCATTTAATCTATGAAGCATGAAATAACTTACATCAAAAGGGGAGCCTTCTTAATCATGCACATAAAGGAGACTTTTTTTTGGTAAGCAACATTTACATCTCACTTTCTTTGCCAAGTCAGACAAGTGATTCTAGTTGAAGAGTACTTTTATTTAAAAAAACAAAAAAAACAGCAGTGGCAAAGCTTATAGTAGTATAACTGCATTTTTTTGTCTTTCTACCATGGCTTCCTCAGGAGGGGAAATCTGGTGAGGGTGGGGCTACCGCACACTATACATTCCTCACAAATGAAAATCCAGGCCTGTTACACCAAAGACAGAGCTCTTCATTTCATGTTTTCTGCGTGTGGTTTGCTCCCTCGTTAACACCGAGCCCACTAAAAACAATCTTCCATGAAGGTTATGGCCATAACAAGTAAACACTATTTTCAATTCTCAAATGCAACAGCAGTTCAATAGCAATTTTCTGAGAAAGAGGACATCACAGGATTATACACTGCCTAGTCTTGTGTATTCACATTTCATTCTTGAGGGAAAAATATCATGTTTTGTTCTTGAGCAGCTATGCAAGTACATACCCCTGTGATTTAAAGCACTCATGAGAGGCAGGTGTCTTACGTGTGTGTATTCTGCTTTGGCCACTGTTCCATTGGTTTCAGCTTTCACTCAGACAGAAGTAGTGACAGGGTTTTTATCAGCATATTTTGGGTTCTTTTCCACAGGAAATAAATAAATCAAACTATTTGTTATAGCTCATTTTTACAATTGTCAAAAAGCACTGTACATGTAGCATTGTGGATTTTCTGGAAAAAAAAAAAAAAAACAAAAAAAAAAAAAAAAACAGAAAATCCCGGCTAATTGGGGAAAAAATTCTTCCCTAAGAAATACATACAAAATTGTTTGGCATTTAAAAGCAAGATGTTTGATTTTCTGTAGCGTAGATTTGTGAAAATGTCAATGTTTTAAACATTATCTTGGTCTATAGTACTATAATGGCTATATTTACAACTGTCAGAAAAAGTGGTTTAAGTTCTCCATTCATGTCCATGAGGAAGAGTGTGGTGTGCAATCATCATGGCTACTCAAACTACCTTTCCTCTCACACCACGCACTCAGGGTCTCACATTCAATCTGGGCACAGCCACTCAAAGAGAACAACAGGCATATTCAGCTGCAAAAACCCATGCACAATCTCCTCTTGCACTTCTAATGATGGAAGCACTTACCTGCATCTCATAAATGCATACATGTATACCTCAAGCAGAATTTGGGGAAGGACAAACCCAGGAAAGGTCTGCAGTAAACCTAACATGGAGCTTGGCTGTTTGGAAAGCTCACACATACATCCAAAGTCCCTCTTCATTCACCTGGCTGATTCTTTTCAGAAGCTAACCAAGCTACATTTAACATCAAATATTTTTATATCTGGACAGGCTGCAACCAGAGGAAGAACTGACTGGACCAATACCTCAGAGCCATCATGTGACTGAAAAGCCAACACAGCCTTTTGTGACCCAGGTGCAGGTGGATAAGGCAGTTCCTCTCACCTGCCCAGGTTCTTGTTGTGAGGGTCAACCAGAAACATGATGTTCCTGAGGGTGTGGTGGGGGTGCAGCAGCTCAGTCTCCACGTGCTGGAAGAGGAACACAGAGCAATGCAATGTCTTGAGACCATCCCTACAACACTACAGCTCCTTTATTTAATGGAAATTTCCACTATTTTTCAGTTTGAAGACCACCTTTCAAGTAAATCATCACTATTGGTGTATCAGTCTGAGTATAGCCAGAGAATGAATTAGACAACAGAAATGGCACCAACACCTTCCTTTACCAATTCTGAAAGAAGACTGGTGCTGATAGAAAAATGTTATGAGTAGCAGAACAGCACAACAGTCTAAACCAGTTGGCCGCATGTCTGATCCCAAGTTAGACACAGATTTTATACCCTTTCACAAAATGCTTCATCTGAACTGCTTTGGTAAAAATCGAACTGGATAAATTGCTATCATTTAAAACTGAGCACCGCAATCCATCCGGTTATCTGCATCTGCTAAGCAAATACTGCAAGTCCAAGAGAGGGACAGAAACCACTGTTATTCTGTCACTTCTGTTGCACCGTTATATAGTGTTGAAGTAAAAAAAATGCATTGTGTTCCTTAAAGACTAAGATGCTCTTAAGCTCTCTTATTCCCTCCACATGCTCTGTGAAGTGAGCATGTCAGAGCAGACAGTAGATGAGAATGTGCTCTCCTGGGTGTCAGCCCCTGGGTACCTGGGAGAAGCAGAGGTGAAGGATGTTGGTGTTGAGCTTGTTGATGGCCCGGGTAAATCTGTACCGGTTCAAGTTCTCCCCACAGAACTCACTGTTGAAACACAAAATACCATGCACAATATCTGCCTTGTATAGACACCCACCCAGGGCCACACACAGAGTGTACTATACGATAAAGCACATATTATCCACTGATATTTCGTGAAGTAACTCAGGTTAAGTATCTTGCGTACAGGTACAATTACACCTGAATGATGATTATAGATGGAACCACGGACAGATGATATAATTTAATGATACACCACATTTGAGATTGAAAAAATATTTGTTCCTCTTTGTGTTCATAATATCTTTTCAGATTCTGGCTGTGAAATGAAGACAATTCTCCCAAAAAGCCTGCAGCAATCAGGTGGCCTCCACTCTGTCCACGTCTCTCCTGCCTCTCATTCCCAGAGGCAGTTGGCAAATCAACCTCAGAGCCTTCACTCAGTTCAAAGGCCAAGAGGCCTGATGAATACTCTATGTCTCAGGCTCAGGGCTGGCGTCTGACGTTGATGGCACCAGCTGCCTCAATCTCCACACGTGCTGACTGAATTTTCACGTGAAAAAAACTCAAAGAAAAACAGACATGGTAGATTTCAAGTAATTACAAGTGAAAATAATTACATCATTCAGTAGTTCTGGGACCTTTACCTGTTGCAAAGCTTCTTGGGAAGGCTGACGTCCAGGATGTGGGACAGGATGTTGACCAGCTGGGTTGCATAACACAATGCAGTGCTGATGGTGTGGGCAGGATTAATATGGTCCAAGTCTACACATAGTCAAATAACATCTCTCAATAGATACTGTCTAACATGTATAACCCATATTACCAACATGAACAACAACAGACAGTTACACTCATTCTGATACACATTGAAACTCGCTCCTTTCCTCACATGAACATGTGTCATAAAATACAAACGCATTTCTGTGGTTTTACAGTAGTGTACCCTCTGCAGCATGTCCCATATTTAGACTTTGGGCTCATATACATGACAGCCTGGTGTCATACCCGGGCCCTGGCTGCTCCGTTTCTCCTCCACCCAGCTGTAGTAGGCCGAACAGTCCCCATTGGTAGGCAGCGTGACGCGAGGGCCCGTAATGCTAATGCTGGTCTCGCCGTTCTGGTCGTCCCAGATCCAGCGCCCTGACAGGTAGGTGGTCCGCCGGGCCTCAGCAAGCTCACTGACCGTGCTGGAGGTCAGGGCAGGGTCACACTCCGCCACGACATCTGCTGGGTCCCTGGAGGGTGGGGGGTGCAGAGGTCACGCTTCCTGTCAGCAGACACCCTAACCTACTCTCGAACAGGAAGTGCTGGGTGGATACTCTGACCTCACCCAACCCTGACTGCTAGCTTAGTTATAAACTTCAAATACAAGGATCAGCTGTGGAAACATTAACCTCATGAGAAAACAAAGCAAATGTACCATTTATATACCTCCAACCAATGGCCTGTACTGCTGATGGCTATGGAAGAAAACATGCTTGTTATGCCTTATTATGAATCTGATGTTTTCTGTTCCTCAATATTATACTTGCAGGACAGGAGCTGCATATGAGACAGGGTAACCAGTGAAAAACTGCTAGCACCTGTCCAGGCAGCACATTAGCATCTTTCCTTTAGATAAAACATCAAAGGTGGAACAGAAAAAATTCAAAGCATACTGCAGAGTCTGGGTGCTGGTGAATCCCTCATTGAGCTTAAAAATAAAGTAGAAAATAAAGCAGAGACAGAGTCATAATGATGACAGATCTGGAATCAAACACGTGACCCGAGGACAAGTCACCGATGAAGCCAACTGCAATCACGGTCCCTTCTTCACAGCCAGATGGCTTTCAGCTTCACAGTAAACCTGATTCTGTTCTGACATTTTGACCGTGGGGTCTGAACTTTGTAATAAACCATAAACCACAAAGCTGTGAACAACCATGCTATCAAAAGGCACAACACCGAAAAGGTAAATATTCCCATTGTGAATCTGCATTATAAAAGGGAAAAACTCACCAAGTCCCATGCCAACCCTCACTGGCCTCAAAACACACCATCAGGAGGGTGAGCCAGCAATGGCCTTTTGGTGGGGCTTCTCTTTCAGAAGACCAGTGTGATGTGTGTTCAGTGATTGAATGGAACAGTGTATGGTATGCACGTGCATGTACTACAGTATGTGTGAATGCACGGGGCCGCTGACCTGGTGCCCAGCTTCTCCTCCTGCATGGGGAAGATGTGGGTGGTGAGCTCCAGGATGTGCCCTCGGCGGAGCTCTGCCAGCTGCTCCAGTCGGCCCTGCAGCTCCCTGCCCCTCCTCTCCAGCAGCTCGCCCAGCCGCCGGTTGTGCCGTGCAATCTTTTCCTTCTTGTCCTGGTGCCTGCTGGCCCGGCGGTAGAGGCGCTGGCTCTCCTCTTGTGAGCGCAGCAGCAGGTCCTTACCTGGGCCAGGTGCATGATTTGGGTGAGGGGAAACGAAGGGCGAACATTAAAGAGGGGTGCAGGATTAAATCTTTCTGGGCTCAAGACCGTGCAATCAAAGCAGCAGTCTAACATGCAATCAGGTGTCTGCATTTTTTTTTGGCAAGTGGAACAAAACACCAGCTTGTCAATGCCAAAATAAAAAACCTGTCTATGAGACCCACCACATAACATTTTAAAGCAGATTTACTGCTACATGTCTCTGGATGAGGTTCAGTACTCTCATCAGGGTAAAAGCATTAATGTGGATGAGCAACAACTAGTAAGATCTGAAATGAGTCAGTTGTATCTTTGATTTAATATGACAGAAATGTCCATAGCGTACTTAGATTCAATAAAGATATCGTGGATCAAGTGAGTCAAAAGGAATTCCTGTAATGACTGGGGTACAAATTGTTTTACTATGATCTTACTCTTAAACAGCTCACTCTTTCACTTAGTAACAAACAGCACATCAAGGCTGAAAACTATTTCACTGCACTTAGCTTTTGAAAATGCACTCATGTAAATGAATACAGCTCAATGATTGACAGACGCATGAAATCAGTGTAGTTGATAATCGACTTGAAAAATCAGAGAAAACTGGACCTACAAAAAGGTAATCTAATGATCTAATTTGTAATCTAAAGTCATGTAATATAAAAGCTCCTTCATCAAGCTAATGAAGTAGACTACTTTTGTAATAATTTTCCATTTTACAGATGCTTGAAGGGACATTAAATTTTAAATATGTTGCCTGCAGGTGGGGAGAAGGACACCCCTCACACACTTTACAAGGTTTTACTGGGGACCCCCTGGGGCTAGTCAGGCTTTACTGAGGACCCCCTGCAGCTGGTCAGGTTTTGCTGAGGGTTCCCCAGTCTGCCAGAGGAGAGCAAGGGCAGTACTCACCGCTCTTCACTTCTTCATTCCCACTGTGGATAGCCTCCTTCAGCTGCTCAATCTTCATCTTGCATGACATAATCTTCCACTTCTGCAAGACACCAACCAGGACACTAAGGGTTCACTCTCCAGCCCCTTCACAAAGCAGCTGAGAGCATGCTCCATCCCTTCAGCTGTGAGCGCTATCCAGACTGCAGTCTGATTTCAAAGAGCACTCTACTCTCTGGGCACTTAGAGTGCCTTGTGGAATCTCCAGCCAGAGACTGTAAGAGCATCCCAAAGCTTGATGACTGGTGACATAAGGGCTACATATGGTGGATGTGGTTTGGTGGGCTCAGTGGACACTGTAGTCCAACATGCATGTGCCTATATATGTGTGCACTAACATTCAGATGCATTTATATGCATGATCAGCTTTGAGAAAGACACCACATAATATATTATCCTACTGTGCAATCATTAGTTGATTTACTTTGATCAGTACTAGAACCCGCTTGTAAAAAAACTTTTATCCTCTCATTAATATTAATGAAGGGGAAGCTGAAGAACTACACATAAAACAGAACTCACTGATGTTAGTAATGTGTCTGCCTTTAAGTGTTACTGAGTAAGGAACTATTTGCAGCCAATCATTCAAACAGAAAGGAATGGCATCACAGAGTTAGAGATAACTGGCTTCCACTAGTACAATATTCAATATTGGAAGCCATAGAACAGCTAAATACCAGTCAGTGGAAATGCACATCCATTATCAGCATTACTGCAGAGCTTACAAGGTGATCAGCCTCAATCTTCTTGTCCATGGCTTTGATAACTCTGAGAAAAGAAAACAACATGTATGAGACTGCTGGAAGAAGTTTCAAAACAGCGTACTGTACATACTTTGTTTGGGAAATGGATTTAAGCAATGCATGTGCAAATAATGAATCTGCCACCAATCTCATTTGTTACTGATATTGGGGAGTGTTTTTACAGTACTATGGCGGTATTTTTGCTTACGTCAAGAGTTCTAAAGCACAAGTGTTTAGGCAGGAGTTTTACTTTAGTACCTTTGCTGTAGGTCTTGCTTTTCATCCTTCAGCTTCTTCAGTCTCTCGAATTTTTCAGTGTACCTGAGAAAAAAAGACGAATGGGCTCAACTTAAAAAGGTTTTATTTCATATTTGTTTCCCATGTTAAGATATTCTTTTAACTGCAAAGTAGCAAGCTATTTGTGTAGCCCACAGTACGACATAACATTTTAACAACGTTTTAACATTAAACTAACTAACGTTGCACGTAGTTAAAAGGACTGTTTCCCCTTATACTGCGCGCTACAAACGCGTCTAATGCCTATACTGTTAAACATGCTTAGTCACTCCAACATGCTCCACGGACATTTTGGGCAACAGGAGCCTACTTTCAAGTTGTTTTTTCTTAGCCACTCTTTCTACATAAAATAACAGCCAACTGTTTTGTAGATGTTTTTTTTCCCCCCAACTATGGGTATGTTAGTCGAACCAACCGCCCTTTGAAGTTAATACGTGACAGCGATAGCCAACGTTCATCAGCTGGACCGAAAAACAGAAACTGACCCAGATCGTTTCGTCTTCATAAACCGTATTTTCACTCACATTTACACGTTATATATTGCCATTCATATTTCCACGCTATTCGTATTGTCTTGTACATGCTGATATGTTAAAAACGACGCAAAAGCAACCTTTACGACAAACCTGCTAGTACTAGCTAAATAGCAGCTCCGACCTGTTTACACATGGCGAGCGGGTTTTACTTGGAGGGGCCGCAGATCTTTAACTTGTTTCTGTTAAAGCTTAGCTTGTTAGCTGGCTAGCTAGATGTGCAGCTAACTAAAATGGTGACTTTGTGTAGATTGCTGTCACTCACCGTTCAGGGTTTCTACCATCAAAATACACGAAATCGCCAGCCTGGATGCAGCGGGCGCAAGTTAGCCTGCGACGAGCTGTATTACAGAGGGGGCAGCGCTCCACCGCGACGTAAAGCCCCTCCGCATCATCCACCGACTCCACCATCAGAGAGCCAGGAGAAGCAGCAGCAGCGACGGCGGCGGCGGCCAGGGAAGGCGTATGCGAGCGGAGCAGATTCCGTGCCACGGGCTGTCCCCCCGCTGCCCCCTCACCAGGGCCGCTCGCACGAGCTTCGCTCCCCCCAACGGAGGCCATCGAACCGCCTGCGTTTATCCGTAAACTGCTGCTCCTGTGATAGGATAAGCACCGCCTTTCCTCATTGCTGGAGATTAAGGCTTCAGATGCTATGATCAGTTACGGTACTGTAAATGCTGTTTATATGGACGGGCGATTCTGAACCGTCGTTTGGGTTCGCCCTTTTCTCCCGCGTCACGTGACCCTTCTGTGGGTTTTTTTTGTGTGTGTGTGGTCACGTGGGAGCGCAGGAAGCTGCAATGTCTATTACAGGGTCTGACGTTCTGCCGTTTATGTTACAAGATATTTAGACCATGTCCACACGTATACGGGTATTTTTTAAAACGGGGGTTTTCTTCCTTCGTTCTTAAAAAATCTTCGTCCACATGAAAATGCAAACACACGCTGTCAAGAGCATGCCAAACCAACAGGCGACGATATAACCCGAACCCTAAAGCCATGTTGGCCAATCAGAAGCCTGAAAAAAAGTTATTACGGCGCACACTCTGACGTTACGTGCCAAAAACTCCGTCTACACGTCAACACTGAAAACGGAGTTTCTGAAAATCTTCACCCTGGAAGGCGTTTTGCAAAAGGTCCGTTTTCAGTGACCTAAAACGCCGTTTGCGTGTGGACGAAAGGCCAAAACGCATAGAAAAAGCAACGTTTTAAAAAAATACCCGTGTACGTGTGGACAGGGCCTTACACAACTTGGATGACCACAGTTTAAAACACTGCTCCTAATGTAATTCACCTGGGATATTAGTAACTATTCAAGTCTGTATGTCAGATTCTGTATGTTTATTCCAAAGATTAGGGTGTCACTCAGGACCAACAATGTTAGATGCCCTTGTTTTTATTTGTGAATTCATCAAATATGGAAATAAAACTAAACATGAATATGAAATATGAATTTCAGAGACTGTGGGTGTGAAAAAAGGTGACAATGTAACATTCTTGATCTGTAAATACAGAAGAAATACAGTGGCACTGCATGCAAACCAAGCTTTTTTTTTTTAACAGACATGTAATCCTGAAAATTAAATGAGAATAAGTGTTTGAGAATCAGCTGGTTTCATGTGCTGTGTATGAAGTACTTCTATTGTTTTCTGAAGCCCCTCAGAATGGGATAGATATTTTCAAAAGCTTCGTAGATCTCTGAACGTTCTTTAGCCCCTATAATGAAATGATACAAGTTGTGAGTCACCATAAAGTTAAAATATGCATCATTTAAGGACAAATGTTTGAGATTGACAGCTACGCTCTGGAATATGTCCATTTTCTTATAGCATTGAGCACCATTCAAAGCTAGTTCTGTTTTCTGGGTCATGTGATTTGGCTCTGTAATCCAATCCCATCATTTACCAGCAGTGGGAAAATGTGTGTATGCAGCTGTATGTGTGCATGTGTGTGTGTCCCTGTATATGTGTACATATCTGCATGTGTTTGTATGTCTCTGTCTGTGTTGTCTGTGTTGGTTATAGGGGCCATAGATGCTTCTCCCAACATACCAGTCAGCACCACTTTCCCTGAAACAAAAATAAGCAGGACGATGCGTGGCTTCACCATACGGTAGATGAGCCCAGGAAACAGCTCTGGCTCATAGCTGCAGTGGAAAACAGTGTATGGGGAAGGTGTTAAGCAACAAACCCTGAGGGCACATGAGCTAGAGGTACTGCATGTTTCTCAGAGCAGTGGGAAACCTTTCAGCTGCACTCAGTGAAGCAATGGAAATGTTGTCCTCATCAGTGTACGTGAACTACATTTTGGAAGTCATGTGATAAATGTAAAATGGTATTCTACAACATAACTTACGCAGGCAGAGGACCAATTGCTACAATTCACATTCATACAGTAGAAAATTATATAGGGAAACAGCAGCAGAGCCTCAAATTGAGAATCTGTGCCTCACAGCCTGATCAGCTCTCACATTCACATAAATACAGTATATAGGAACTAGGAACACATTTTTCAAAATCTGTTGGAAAACAAAGTAAATTCAATGTAATTAACTCTTACAGTGGTACTTTTAAGTAAATATTTCAGATATTACAAGAAGATTGTTAAGATTTAAAGTCATAATACAGATTGGACAGCTAATCCTTCTAGGGCAGTAACAGCAGAGTGGAGGCCTACTCTAGCATACCTGCTGAACTGTTGGTGTGTTAGGACCAGACCCTCCAGCCGGATAGGAAAGCAGACATCACAGCTGCCCACCATGTTCTGGATTTTAAAGTCCAGGAACTTGGCAGGGAAGCCCAGCTTCTGCACCACACGGGCATATTTCCGGGCGGCCAGGCGAGACTGTTCCTCGCTATTCCGGACAGACAGACACACAGAGGGACAGACTCCCACCGCACAATAAGAACTAATGATGCATTGTGTCTAAAATTCATTTACCAGGATTACCCAGAAAGATACCAGAAGGTTGCTGCTTAATATGGCTTCTGACCCAAGAAACCAGAGGTGGAGTGTACCAAACTGCTGTAATGTTCACCCTCACAGCCTCTAAATCTTTCATTACTATTACCAACTTAAATATTGACTGAGGAGTAAGGTTCACTCCATGATCCAAAGCACAATCCTCCCTGGTGTAGTAGATGTGACTGAGGTGTAAGTGTGTTCAGGTCCTACCTGACTGGTAGATCTTCCCAGGTCTATTGGAAAGGCTCCACCTCCACACCCACTCCCCTTACTACAGGTGTCCCTCAGGGCTCTGTATTGGGACCTCTCCTCTTCTCCATCTACACCAACTCATTTGGTTCAGTCATTGACTCCCATGGTTTCTCCTACCACTGCTACGCTGATGACACTCAACTAATCTTTTCTTTTCCTCCTTCCACCCCCAGGTCAACAAAAAGATCTCTGCATGCCTGGCTGACAATCTCCTGATTGATGGCCTGAAACCATCTCAAGCTTAACCTGGACAAGACTGATCTGCTGTTCATCCCGGCCAAGCACTCTCCTCTTCAAGAGTTCTTGGTTACTGTCGACGGCACCACAGTTACTTTCTCCACTTCTGTGAAGAGCCTGGGCGTCACCCTCGACAACAGGCTGGACTTCACCGATTACATCTCCCAGACAACACGCTCCTGTCGATTCCTCCTCTTTAACATCAGGAGGATTCGCCCTTTTTTGACCACCTACTCCACCCAGCTACTTGTCCAGGCCACCGTGCTCTCCCAGTTGGACTACTGCAACACCCTCCTTGCTGGCCTCCCAGCCTGCACCATTCTGCCGCTGCAGGTCATCCAAAATGCAGCTGCTAGGCTGATCTACAATCTCCCTAAGTTCTCCCGCGTCACTCCCTTACTGAAATCCAGTCGCAGCCAGGATCCGCTTCAAAACCTTGACTCTCACCTTTTCTGTTGCAAGAAAGACTGCCCCGACTTACCTCCAGGACCTCATCCTACCCTACGCACCCGCTCGACAACTTCGCTCTGCTACATCCGGACGCCTCGCTCCTCCCACCAACAGATCGAAAGGCCCACGCTCCTCACAATGTCGTTTTTCCATCATCACCCCCCAGGGGTGGAATGAACTCCCCACCCCCCTGAGAACAACTCCTTCACTCCAACCCTTCAGACATGCGCTGAAGACACACCTCTTCAGACTCTACCTGCCTCGCGACACCGACCTTGCGCTCAGCCTCAGCACTATCTGCATTGTATGACCTGTACACATCTTGTTCTTGTGCCTGTTTGCCCACTATATGCACTTTTGTACATCACTTTGGATAAAAACATCTGCTAAATGAATAAATGTAAATGTTCTACTATTAGTATTCTTATACTGTTTACTGCTACAATTTGCACGCATCGTAAGTCAATCAATCATCCAATCAGTCATTTACTCAAAACATCAATCATTTAATCAGTAAATAATTGAAATTATATTTTGTTTAGCAGCTTTCAAACTGTGCTTTGCACAGCATTCTCTAACAATCTCAAAGCTATTTTGACAAACATATTTTGCTGTTGGTCCTTTCTAAAAGAAATTTGATATAATCACAATAACTCATTTACTCTGGTTCACTAGACTAGAATAACTCCTTCGTTTATTTTCAGTTTCCAACAGGAGACCAATGAGATTTTCCTCACCTATATCTGAGATCTGTCTGTAGTTTTTCATCCTGTCCAGAGCAAATCATATAAAATCTAGTTACATGTAACTGTAAACTCTGTTTCCGATCAAGCAGTTGATCACATCTGATTTATTCTGTTGCTACAATATTAGTGCTAATCATCAGAGTGTGCTCGTCATAAACTATACGATCCATGGTGGATATAAGTTAAACAGGTCTGTACACTCTGTAAAGCACTTTAAGAATTCCATCATTAAAGAGTGCTATATCAAATTCAGCTTGATAGTTTGAATAACTGAGGACAGTGTGGCCTGCAGCCTGAATGAGGGCAATGCAGGAGGCCAGTGCCAGGGTGTGAGGGTCTGAGGGTGTATGGTTCTCACCTCTTGGCACCAGTGCAAACCATCTTCCCAGAGCTGAAGATCAAAGCAGTGGTCCTGGGCTCTCTGATCCTCATAATGACAGCAGCAAAGCGCTGCAGCGAAAGGCAAGCACACACACCTCACTTACTGACCCTGGATAGAAAGGGACAGGCAGTTCCAATCCTCCAGACCACAGGGTATTTTTGAGATTCGATCTGGCTTTTAAAAGAAGCCAGATCGAATCTCATAAAATTAGCATGCATGTGTGGAGTCAGGGGTGACAGCACCAGGGCTTCGAACCCAATTTTTTTTTTCCAAAACATTCCGTTTGGAGCGGAAACAGTACTTTAATGTTTCCGTTATTGCGTTCCTCCCCAAACATATAAAAACGGCTAATAACGTTATTTTTACACAAATGTATGTAAATTTAAAACCCTTTCGTATATGACTTATTTTATGCTATGTAGTGCGCCTGTTACGTTACATGGTTCGTTATGTTTTCATTAGCGCTATTAAGTTTGTCATAGTTTTCACTGCCGCATTTGCTGTACTTTGTAACGTTAAATCACGGTTTCGTCTACCGTTAGCTAGAATTTTTCCAATCTAATGTTCTAATCACACCAGTTTGACCGCACGTGCTAAAGGGCTAATCACACCGGTGTGACTCTAGGCGGAAAGGGTTAAGTGACCTATTGAGGGCATACTCATGGATTGTTCTGTTATACTTATAGGTGGACGCTACCATAAAATGTCCTATGTCTATACTACTATTACTGTTATTGATGTTATGATTACAGAAAGGTAAATCTACACTATGCCATCTGTTGTCTAGACTCTAGTCCAACGTTGTTTTCACGCGCAGTGACATGTAAAGAGCTGGCTGATACATCCTCTGCTACTAACTAGCCTGCTCTAAGTTCCTTCGTAGCAATGCCTGGAAGTGTTCATGATTGTACAAATATTAATGACAATATGTTTGTAATATATGTACGACTACTGTACATATTCGGACGTTGATTCAAGATCGATATTTAATATCGTAACTGCATTCAACATGTCGGCAATTTCTGTTATTTGTATCTTTTCAAGTTACAATAAACTGGAGCATCGCTACATCCTGACTCTTTTTGGGAATGGAGTTCGGCTGCTGCGAAGTTTAAGATAGGAAACACCTAAATGACTGGGTCTGATCATAAGTAAAATGCTGTCGCACTGGTGGGGAAAAATATTATTGCGTGGCCACGAGTTAGTAAGGCGTGATAATGAGATAGTAATGCGTGGCCACGAGTTAGTAAGGCGTGGGAACGTGATAAGTAAATTGTGGCCACGTCTTAATAATGCGTGGCCACAAGATACGGAATCTGTCGTTTAATGACAACACCGGGCGAGCTCCGTAGGATACATAGGTATCACGCATGAAGCATGGATAAATTTGATTTAATTTCACTTTAATTTTGGGATGAATTATAATGATATCCTGCAATCTCTTGCGGTTAAGCACAGTGTCATCATTAGTAAAAGTTCGGAGCCCCCCTGGTGACAATATAATTGCGTGGTAGCATTGCCAGATGTACGATAATTATCGTATTTGTACGATAATTTTTACCTCTGTACGATGTACGATCAATAATGCCAAAAGTCCCATAATGTACGATAATTTGATCATTTTGTGACACTTAGCCTAGACTGATTACAACTACTAATACTGCCTCATTTTAATTCATTTCCCGACACGATCAGGATAGTAAAATATGGATCCTACGTCTGTGTTTATGCATCTCTTCTCACGTGAAGTCTTTCCAGCCAATCATGTTTGTTGTGATGATAAACGTGACTCACGAGCGCGGCTGTCGTTAACCATTAATCAAATCCTCTTTACAAATCAGAAATTTTAGGCATTTTATATTGAATGTAGTAACTTACGGGCCAGTATATTTACCCAGTGCAATATACAAGTTAAACGAGCTGTCAAAAAGTCGTTCGTCTCAATGTTTTCTGAAATTACACATTTATGCCTATTTGTTCCCTTGGTTATGACTCGCGTACGATAATTTTCCTCAAAATACGATAATTTTAAGCCTCTGGTACGATACTTTAACATTTCCCATCTGGCAACGCTGGCGCGGCCACGAGTTAGTAACGCGCATGCTTCATGTATGATAATAGCCCTACGGAGCTCGCCTGGTGTTGTCAGTAAACAACAGATTCCGTATCTGGTGGTCACGCATTATCAAGACGTGGACACAATTTAGTTATTTAGTTTTAGTGGTCCCACCAATGTCACCAGGAGGGCTCCGTACATCTGCAGTCTATTTTATGATTAACTGTGGTCTGACACTTGGAAAACTGTTATAATTCAGCATAATTTACCTTTGTTCATCAGTGATGGCTTCTTGAGGTGCGCTACAGACATGGAGGGAAAAATCACAGTGAGACATGCTGCTGAGGAGGTGTGCATTTCCTATTTGGAGAGACCAAGAGCACGCATTGGATGAAGTGTGCTCTAAAATACAATAATGTTTAGCTGATACATTTGACAAATATTTTATAGGCTTGTATGACAAGGAGCGAAAAAATAACGTTATTAACTGGTAATAGATATTTCAAAATAACGTTTCTGTTCTGGAACAAGAAATGGCATTTTTGTTTCTGTTCCTCATAAAATAATGTTCGTTTTCCGTTTTTGTTTTTGTTCCTCAAACCAGCTCGAAGCCCTGGACAGAACTGCAGACACCTGAATGTAAGATGAACCTGTTCAAGGCCCTGATCTTTCTATCACTATTTTTCTAATAAGCCTTTGGACTTTGACCAAGTTTGCCCTTTTACACTTCAAGAAACATCTGTAACCTTGGGAGGTTTACAGTGGAATACATATTTACATAATCTTTAAGCAGCCTAAAGAGTTGAGGTATTAATCATTATGTTTGAATGTGGTAAACACATTGTAAACCAGCAGTGCCCCATTAAGGACTGTAACCACTGACCCACAGGGCCAGAGAACCCTGCTCTGACCACTACCCACCCACATACAACCAAAGATTTACCTTAGGGTTGTACTCAGCATTACGGGCCTGGAGGGCAATAGACTTCAGGTCAAGAGGACATGCAAGGTTTACTGTGGACACAATATTCCTGTACACATACAAGTAGGGGGATTACATTGGCAGACAGATCAATAGCTCACACTGTTGGAGCCCATAGAATTACATTTAGGTACCTGAAAATCAATACCAGTCAATTCATCTATTCAGTTCAAGGCTTGGGTTAAATTCACTCACTGTAACTGTGGAATGATTCCTGACTGCTCAGAGACTGGGGTCATAGGGGTCATGGGGGTCATGGGGGTCATACGAAGGGGGCAAAATGGGGAAGCCACTGGGAGGGCCTTGTCAGCATCGGGCACATAAGACTGTCCAGTTGTGTGGTCCTCATAGACACCACTGTCTTGCATCTCATCAGTGCCTCCTGCTGGCTCATCTTGTGTGCTGAGTTCATCAGGTAAGAAACTGAGGTCCAAGTCCTCTGACAGGTCCTTCTCCTGCTTGCTCACAGAGGACAGGAATGAGGGGTCCTGGAGCTGTGGGGATCCCTGGAGGCCCAGGTCCCCATCCAAACCCATGTAGTCAGCTGCAACCTGGAGGGACACCCAAATAGCTGGAGACAATCCTCACAGCATTGTGACCTGAGAATGTAAACGCTGCCAATATATGTTGTGCACTGCACTATGCATTTAACATACAGTCCCTAAAATGGACTCTCACAGCTTCTCATTCATGCAGTAAAAATGGTAGTGTGAGTGCATCATAGCAATGTGAAGAGAATATTTTGTTACCATGGAGTTACTTAACATGTGTGCTGTATAATCCTGCATGGGTTGGGGTAGTGCTGCACATGTAAGTGAGGTCATGACAAGGTAGAGAGGGGAAGACCACTGAATTCAAGTGGGATAAACATTAAGAGAGCTGATCACACTTTGCCTTTAAAATGTGCTCACTCATCATTCCAGGAGCATGACTTAAGAGCATGACAATGCAAAAATGTTCTCCAGAAAAACAACAAAGCCACAACATTGAAATATGAGAAATAACTTGTTTAGCTACACCAGGGGTAATGTACTGCACATTGTTTTCATACTTTGGAACCGAACTAAAATGATTTGCCAATAAGGCAAGCTATCCGAAAGGGAATCACTGCAAAAATACTTACATTATCAATTGACTGATCAAAATAACTCTCCAGTGTCGTCTCTTCATCCATACTGTTTTGTGCATTAAATATCGTGAAATCAAACCTTCACTTTCAGCTGCAGCTGCATTCTTAATGAAAAGGTTTTATCGCGTGGCCTCCTGACGTCGATCAACAAGCTAAGGGCAGTCTCATCTGCGCACTCTTTCATACCGTTAGTGAAGAGGCCAATACCTGGATTGGCAATAAAATCCAATATATAATTGGCTTCAGGTGCGTTTTCCTCTAGTGTATTTTTTGTGATTATGGTCTCCAGCCAGAAGAGGGAGACAAGTAACAGCAAAGGAAGTAGAACAAACTACAGCAGACAATCTAGGTAGGGCACTATAGGCTAATTCTATTACACCCAGGCGATCACGTGTTGAAGATGTACTGTCTGCCGTCTGCCGAAGTAATCGCATGTACAGCCCTTATTTAAAATGACACCGTCCTCATGGCGGACAGTTTGGATGCGGTGAGGAAATGTTTAAGAGACTTCTCAAAAGAAGCTCGTGGTGAGTTAACATGGTGGCTATATTTTGGCAAACAAATGTACAACAAATAAGTTAAGGTTATTTTGCTAGCAAGCTAGCTAGGTAGGTAAATTTAGAGAAAACGGGCATGTCAGGTATTACCAATTAGACGTATTAATGATTTTCTAGCCGGCAAGCTAACAATGGCCATTTAGGTTAACTGTATAACAGTAACTAGCTACGTAGCCATACTGCTGCACTGCTTGATTGTTGTTGATTGTTGTTTAATTTATTTTGTTTTGTTATTTATGTATGAATTATTGTGTTGCCTCATATTGTGCCTTTGCCCGATGGTACAACTGATTAAACTGAGCCCACAACCCTGTTGATCTTACTCCTTGAACAGCATGCATTGAGTGTCCAACATGGTTCTAGATTTGTGCTATTACTATGAAGTCACTGCATTGCACAAGATGCCTCTGACTCCCACTTTCAGAGCTGTACCTCAGTGAGACTGTGCCATACGTGGATCAGCCCCCGTCCCCACTGGAATTCTGTCGGGAATGGATTGGTCCAAACAAGCCCTGCATCATCCGCAATGCCTTCAGTCACTGGCCTGCACTTCACAAGTGGAGCCCGCCTTACTTCAGGTAGGCTCAATGACCACATGAAACGGACAACATTGTATTAGACATGGAAGAAATAATAATAAAACCTACAGAAGGGTACCATGTATGCCATGGTCGTATTAGTATGTGAAATTAGATAATAATGCAAATTTCTCAGAAGCCAAGCAGTTTACTCATATAAAAGCATGCTTTCCGACTTATACACTCCATTTCTATAGCAGGAATTTTTACTGGAGCATCTGGCAAACCTTTCTTAACGGTGTTAGAGTAACAGTTGACCTAGGCTTTGAACACACCCCTGGCTGGGAGCTTTAAGTTCTGTTGTGGTGAGGCAGTGCGTGTCTCTCGCAGGCAAGTGGTGGGTTCCAAGATGATTAGTGTGGCAGTCACGCCGAACGGCTATGCAGATGCTGTGCTCGGGGATCGATTCATCATGCCTGAGGAGCGCCGCATGACGTTCTCATCCCTGCTGGACATCATGGAGCAGAAAGAGGAGGGCCAGGGTGTGTTCTACCTGCAGAAGCAGTGCTCAAACCTGATGGAGGAGCTCCCTGAACTGACCAGTGACCTGGAGACCCATATTCCCTGGATGAGTGAAGCTTTGGGTGCGGGCATGTGCCTCACACGCAGACTGCTTTAAACCCACTGGCTGGCCCTGTAGTTAGTTACAGTGGCTTTGTGAAGTAACCTTCACTTTTTGCACACTTTGTTGCTATGTAAATGAGAATTCAGTTTTTGATTTTTAATAAATTTGCATATATTTCTAAATAATGTTTTTGCTTTGTCATTGTAGGTTATTGTGTATAGATTGGTGACCAAAAGAATACATTTAAGCCATTTTAGATTTAAGTCTAAAACACAAAAAAGTGTGCAAAAAGTAAAGTACCTGAATAAGGCCAAATTGTGTTGCCAGACATATCTGGCTTTCCAGCAGCATTTGAACCGATAAACACAAGCATCTCACTTGCATGTAATTGAAGTGTAAGTATTCCGCATCAACATTTGACAAAAGGCACTGTCGGGTTCCATGAGCAAGGTGGCAAGGTGAAGAGCTAATTTGGGTCAGAGGAAGAGCCAATCATAAGTCAGGGAATTTAAACAATGCATTTGCTTAATAGGTTCTGAGATGGCATTAATAATTATTAGTTCATGCGGAAAATGTTCTTTTTTGTTTTTGTTGCAGGGAAGTTGCCTGATGCAGTGAATTTCTGGCTGGGGGAAGCGAGTGCTGTCACTTCCAGTAGGTGGCAGTGGTGGTCTGAATGCTGAGGAGCTGTATGGTTTCTCCTGTCACTGCTGTAGGCATTTTTTAATGTATGCCAATTCCAAGTGGAATGGAGGAAAGAGCCATGAACTAATTCTGCGCTCGCCGTTTTTATGATTCCATGAATGACTAAAACAGGCTATTCAAAAATTTTTAAGCAACTATTTTCACAGTTACTGTCAATTGAGCTTTACATGTGCTGCTTGAGGGGTGTGTAAGGACCACTTGTGTTCTTACTGCTTCTGAAAACGATATGTACAGTGATCCAAACTCAAACCATTTCTCCTCGTGTAATATGGACAGTGCTGTATCCCTGATCTAAATTATAAGTCTGGAAAAAACAGGGACTAGACAAAATAATATGAACACCAAATGAAAAAGGACTTTATAAAAGACATTTTAGGGTCAACACTTTTAATGTGTGAGTTTCTAAAGCAACATGAGAGATCTTACAGATTTTGAGAGAGAACAAATAGTTGATGCCCAAATTGCAAGTACATCAGTCACAGAAATTACTTAATGTCTCAAGTGGCAAAGCATCAAAAGTCATGATGACATACGCCAAACAAGGAAAAACTGGAAAGCCTGGCTCTTTGGCGTCGTGGTCAAAGCTGCAGTTTGGTACCCTGTTAGACCCGGGTTCGAGGCCGGGTGGGGTGACTGCTCTTGCCCTTTGCTACACAGACCTTCTCGTCCAATATCAGTGCCTGACCTCACAAATGCTCTTTTGGCTGAATGGGCACAAATTCCCACAGACACACACCAAAATCTTGTGGAAAGCCTTCCCAGAAGAGTGGAGGCTGTTATAGCTGCAAAGGGGGGCAACTCCATATTAATGCCCATGGTTTTGGAATGGGATGTCTAATAAGCTCATATAGGTGTGATGGTCAGGTGTCCACATACTTTTGGCCATATAGTGTATGTTCCATGGCCTCCAATCACCAGATTTAATCTTTTATGGGGAGTTCTAGAACGTAGAGTGCAGAGTAGATTTCCACCTGTCAAAGAACTAGAGTCTTGAAGAATGGTCTTATATTTCACTAAAACAGTTAAAAACCAGTATAACAGCAGTACAAGAACTGAAGCTGCTCTGAAGGCAAAGGGTGTGGCACAACTCCTTATTAGTTTTTTTTTATTTTATATGTGTGTATGTATATATACATACACATATATGGGGAGAGAGTTTGGTGTACCCCTTGTACATATCAGATATTTTCTGCTTAATCTTCATTGCATTGCACAAATTTGGAGTGTTCAAAAATAAATAACTTTAAGAAAACACAAAGCTCATATTTACTCACACCTTGCATATTGAAGGTTGAGTGTAAGCTGGAGCTATACATACACCCAAAAGCTTTGTGTTTCCCTGTGGTAACAAAGCAGCACACAGAGGAGAGCATTAGCATTAGTAGGAGTCTGATTTTACCACTCTGCTAGAGTCCACTATCAGGACAAGTAGGGTTCCCACCAGCACAACTATTATCCTACCAGGGAAAGGATGTGTGTTTATCTTGTCACCATGGGCAAAGAGACCAGTGGTTCATGTGTTGACCAAAGTCAAATCAAAGCCAACAAGTGGGGAATCTCCTAAACAAACTGGTATCTTCAGGTTTAAGAGTGCCAGACATTAAAAAGTTGCATGCATAACAGGTGTGATGGGTGGATATAGAGCAGCCACATCAGCCAGTTTAACCGAAAAGAAAAGGTGTTTTACTGTCTCAGGGCATGTGTTCATTCAGGGCCTCTAAATATTTCTGTTAAGAATTTTCCTGTAAGTTGAAAGGGCACCACTTCAGGACAAAAATCCAAGTGCACAAGTAAACTACAGGTCGGTAGCTGGTTCTGCTGTGTTCCACTCAGATGTCTTTAGCTGAACAGATATTACAGGTGCACTATAGACGAATCTAGAAATAGAGAAAAAATGGACCATCCGCCACATTTCAAGTGTAATATACTGTACTAACGTCACTGTACTAGCTAGCTAGCATAATCATTCATGAGTTGCGTTTAACCATTACAGACCAGTTACATTAGTAAAAAAAATGTTTGTTTTTTTTATAGGTATTCAAGATTATTTCATTAATCGCCTGGCATGTGATGTGCAATAAAATGCCAACTACAGATCACTCACAGAAGGTCAAAATCACCTGAGCTCCAGATGGGTTGGCCAAATATTGCACACTCTACCATGAACACATCATTCTAAAAGGACCTGTCTGATACTCACAGTCCATTAACAACTATTGTAATGTTGAATTAACTCTGCAGAGGAAGGATGGCAAAGTTGTAGGTGTGAACTGTGTTTGGCCAACAGAGGGAAGTGCTGCAGTCATACCATTGAAGCAGCTCAGAACAGCACAGGTTCTTCCCGATTTCCTTGACATCGTTGTCAAAAGTTGAAAGTAAAAGTTAAAAAATTAGAAAATTGTACCCTTCTGAGGACAGCTTGCATTCACACGCACGCATATTGTAGGGAGACGTCACCGCAGTAATGGCGACTTGTCTACTTCCGGTACTTCGCTGGATTCGTCTATAGGGGGGACGCATCTCTACAATTAGGCTTATTTTTAAAACAATGTACACATAATATTAAAGTTTTAATGGTGATGACCTAAGGTAACAGCATCACATGTGAAATCCCAAAAAACCATAATGACAGGTGATATCATAACATCTACTTGTGGTAACTCTCACATCACTTTCTATTGACCACAGTTTTTAGTTGCAGAAGCACAGCCAAAGTGAAGACAAAAGAATTTCAGGGATGGTTAAATTGGGGGCCAAGCAGCGAAGCTGCGTAGGCACCTGTTGTGTTTCTACCTTTTCTTATTATTCTTCTTCTGGCTAAGGTGTCTATGGCAGCCCCTAGAACCGTATGGTAAAAAGTTTTGAAATTTGGCACACTGATTGGGGACGGTCCCATGATTCTTCTCACCAAGTCTGATGTCAGTGCCTCGAACGCTGTAGCGCCACCAACAGGTCAAAGTTGGAGGTACGCTTATGCATATAACTTTTGAACCGTATGCCCGATTTTCAAAAATGAGGTACCGTTGGATTCCTTTGATCAAGCTGAGTTCAACGCATGATGCAATGCAACCCCATGACATCATACTGGATTTTATGAAAAAGTTTAAAAATTTTTCACAGGCCACAAATTTTGTCCAATTTTCACCAAATTTGCTACAGGTGATCTTCAGACCAAGCCACAAAAAAGTTATCATATGAACCGTTTGTCCGTTACAGCCAATTGAAATCAGCGGCAAAGCCGCCAAACAGGAAGTGAGATCAACTGTTTGATGTGTTGACACCAAACTTGGTACATGGACTTGGGACCCCTTCCTGAGGTTGTGCAAAAAAAAAAAAGTGTCATTTGACCACTGGTGGGCGCCACAATAAGTAAAAACATGTATTGTCCAATAACTATTGATGTGTTTGCCTCAAAAAAGTAATTCTTGTGTCCGGTGATACCTCGGGAGGTCCCAGGACAGTGACAAAAGCGTTCGTCCATTACAGTCAATTGAAAATGGTGGCGAAGCCGCCAAAGTAAGGTCATAACTCAGCAATCCTTTGTTGTATCGATACCAAACTTGGTACATGGACTCGGAACCCCATTCTGAGGATGTCCAAAAATTTTTTCATCATTTGACCACTGGGGGCTGCAATAAGCAAAAATGCGTTTCGGCTAATAACTGTTGATGTGTTTGCCTTAAAAAAATGATTCTTGTGTCTGGTGATAATGTGGGAGGTCCCAAGGCCAAGACATGGCAATTTGACAAGTCAACCTTATTGATGTGGCTGCCCTATTGGATTTCTTCAAAAGGTTTAAAAATTTTTCACTGGCCACATTTTGTCGAATCTTCACCAGATTCAGCACATATGATCTTTGGACCAAGCCTCACAAAAGTTATCATATGGATTTTTGATTTTCAAAAGCATTTGTCCAGTACAGCCAATCGAAACCAGTAAGTGTCCATGTGTTTCCATTGATAAAAGTGATTCTTGTGTCAGGTGATACTTTGGGAGATCCCAAAGATGAGACGTGACAAATTGTCAAGTCAACTTAATTGACACGGCCACCATTTTGGTTTTTTATGAAAAAATTAAAATTTTCACAGGCCACAAATTTTGTCCAGTCTTCATCAAATTTGGCATAGATTATCTTTGGACCAAGCCTCAAAAAAGTTCTCTGATGCATTTTTGATTTTCAAAAACATTCATCCATTACAGCCAAATCAAAGGCAAACGACCCAAACAGAACATGAGCTCATATCTCAGTTACACCCAATCTTTGGTCAATTGACATAAAACTTGCTATCAGTGCTTACAGCCACACTTTTAATATGATCAGATCAAGTTGCCATGGCAACTCTGTCCTGCTGGACTGCTTGGCCCCCTCATTGCTGCTTGCAGCTATATTTTTGTATGTGTTTGTGTGTCTGCAGTGCACAAGGACCACTATGAGAACCTGTACTGTGTGATCTCTGGAGAGAAGCAGTTTATCCTCATCCCTCCCTCAGACCGGCCATTCATCCCATATGGTACAGTATGGCACCCTGCACCCTGGATGATGAACTTGTGTGGCAGACAACAGGAACTTATACAGCTGACCAGTAAAAAATACTCCCCTCTTGTGGGCAGACACAGTAGTAGGCCTACTACACAAAAGCCCAAAGCCTTTCTCTTCTTTCAGAGCTGTTCCAGCCAGCCACCTACCACCAGAGAGAGGATGGAACGTTTGAGATAGTGGACGAGGTTGGTGCAGAGAAGGTGAGGGAGCCCTGCACTCTAATGTGAGCTACAGCCTTGTTGTGGCACAGTCTGAGAGCCACAATAACTATGTCCATTACATTGAAGGACATACGTGATTCTTGTTAAACTATTCTACTCAGCATAGCCTCCTAAATGGATGTAGGTCAGGATGAGAATGAGAATTCCATATAAAAGTTATTTAAATAAACTCCTGTTAGTGTTTCTGCTTAAATTTGGCATGGGGCATTCATACATGCCAAAATATTTTTGCAGTTCGTCTTCAAACGGCAGGATTTCTGCCACCATCATAAGACAGCAGCATGGTGTAAATTAATGTAGCTCTGAGGTCACCATCCCCTGTGCAGTAGAGACTTAGTTGGTCTCAGGGTGGCAGTGGAAGGACACACACAGCCAGCGCAGGTCAGTAAGAGCTGGAGTGGGATGGTGTAATGGAGGGTGCCTCCTCTCTCCAGGTGCCCTGGATCCCTGTGGACCCCCTGAGGCCAGATGTGGAACGCTACCCTCAGTACCAGCTGGCCCAGCCGCTGCACTGCACAGTGAGGGCAGGAGAGATGCTGTACCTCCCGTCACTGTGGTTCCACCACGTCCGCCAGTCCCATGGCTGCATCGCAGGTAAGCCCCCCCCAGCAGCAGCACTAGCATGCAGAACCTTACCTCATGTGGAAAATACTACAGGTAGAGTAGGATAGGGTAGGGATCAGTGCCGTCACCTGGCCTGGGCTTGCGGGGCTGTAGCCCCAAAGATTTTTTCTTTAGCTCCGAATTTTTTCTTTAGCCTCCACTTTGAGCGGTTTGTCACTACATAACTGAACATCAGTAAAAGAAGACGGCAGTGTTGTAATTTTGTATCTTCAGTGAACGGAGTGTTGTACTTTATCTTCAATGGACGGAGGCAAGACCAATCAAAGAGGGTTTACAGGAAAATACGTGGAAATACTTATTGGCTGACAGGTCTCTGTCAATTCTTCAATTGATGGGGTTACTATGCCAAACGCTAGCTCACACAGTCAATCAGTGTGAGGAAAAAATGGATATACGCAGATTTTTTTTTACCGGTAAAGGGGTTGAAGCTGAAGCACAAACATCCTCTCATGCTGAGCCAGGAAAACAAGGTGTGTAAATTTCTATATGAGTTTCAAGTTACGTGAACATGATATGAGCAGAGCATAAGTTATATACAGCTAACGTACTTTGCATTGCACTGTAGCCAGCTAAACCGTTAGCAATGATAGCTTAGTTGTTCCTCCCCTTGGCTAGCGACACCAAGCTAGCCTAGTCTCGTGTTACAAGTTTTATATTTTATCGATCTGGTAGTCCTACAAGCAGTGATAACTCCTGAGGCAAGTTTTATGACGAATCCAACATTTTTTTCTGATCGTGTCATTGACAGCCAGCTTCCATAAAACAAAACTTTAGGCTACTAGCTGAGCTAATAACGTTAGTCAGTTTAAAAGTTGGCTCACTCACGAGGGATGTCAGATTAAACTAGGAAATAAACACTGAATCTAAATGATTTAGATGTGTCACACACACATCACTGTAGGTCAGTGTCAGGTGTCATTGATGGTCATGAACGATCATGAACGTATCGTGAGCCTTCAGACGGTGGACGAACAATCGCCTGTCAGAAATTGCCTCACCAGTTTGCGCTTTATCTACAATGGAAAAAAGTTGCCTTTGCCATTGTTCTGTCCTCCTCAAACTCTATAGTGTAATTTGACAGACAGCTAAACGCCTTACCAATCAACAACCCGTGGTTATAAAAATGATGTGGTGTATTGATAGAAAGGGTGAAACTAGACAGAGAAAATAGAAAAACTCACGTTACCTGAGTTGCATGAATCCAAATAGACCGTAGTTAGGAATACTGGTTAACAAAGTTGGGCTAAGTAGAATCAATGCATTTACAGATGTCTTTTCAAACGTGAAAAGTAAATGACTTAAAATATCATAGCAACAATAAAGTGAATGGCTAAGATATCACACAAGCTAACCATTTCGTTACACATGAGAAATAGCAAAGCAGCTTAAACACATGAACCAGCATTAAATCTAGATCACATCCAATATGTCACAATAACATAACAGGCATTTTATTAAAGAAAAACATACCGACGATGCTGGGAAACGGAGTGAACAAGAGGTAATGAAACCGTAAGAAACGTGGCAGAGAGAGGTCGATGCGTGGGCTATTTTAAGACTGACGTCTCTTGGTCATGAGCATGAAAATAAACTAACTAAAATTCCTTCTCCAATTTTCACATTTTTAAGCAATGTGTAGCCTTCACATGCAAGTAAAAATGCATGGAATCAGTCTATTTAGAAGTACGTTTTTAAAAGTTTTTTGATGGAGAAGAATCTGGGCTCAGCCCCTGATGGTTAACAGTCCAGCCAATGCCCCTGGTAGGGATGGGGAAATCTGATGATTATGACAAAATAAAAGCTTTTTACATTACACTACATTTAGTCGCTCTGCAGCTGCTCTTATCCACAGCAACACACAAGATATGAGTACATCTAATGTTACATTTACATTTTTGACTGTTAGCAGCCGCTCTTTTCCAAAGTGATTCCAGAAGTTGAGCACAAAGGGTATCCAACAAAATTAAACAGAAACAACAACACCACTATCCACACACAAGCAAGAGCCATGGCTAAACGCAGGGCTGAGACCACAAGTGTGCACCTGGCCCAACACGCAAGTGCAACATAGTATATCTGATAGTATTTTATAGGAATGGTACATTCTAATACATACCCTGAAGTAAAAGCTCCACATATAATGGGATTAGATGCACATATTTACATAACAATCACAATATTGGATAGTGATGCAGTAGAAGTGGCTCTAGGTAAGAGTGTCTGTTAATGTAATTTAATGTAATGATGTGACAGGGCCTCATAGATAAATGTCCTTGTCTTTGTATGACTGAATTTTCATACAGCAAGGATGCTGCTTCAGTCAGACACACCCAATAAACACCCTGCACAATTAATGAGCTAATGAGCAGCCAGTTGAGAGGGGAAAGCCTAACTACTGACTAATTAGACTAGATAGTTAAAATGCACTCGCAAAACTCACCGAAGGCAAAAACAATCATGGGATTGCTATGCAATACTTTGTGAATTCCTGCTGTGCTAAGCAACACACTGTTAAACTCCAACACAGTTTAATGCAATAACAAGCAACAGAAGTCATTTTTAGCGTTGTCCTGAGATTAAGGACTGACTTAATTTTTTTATTGAATTCTTTCTACAGTGAATTTCTGGTATGACATGGAGTTTGACATCAAATACAGCTACTTCCAACTACTGGAGTCTCTGTCAGGAACTGTGGGAGGGCTGTGATGTCACAGGCAGCTGAAGGTCACGGGGTCATGGGTACTCAGCACCTTCATTAGGCTGAGGCAGATTTGTCAGTGCAGTGGATGGGATGGCTTTATCCACCAGATAAATTGCTGTGGAAAGGAGTGTCTACTATGCAGGGGTAATTCATATTTTTGTGCACGTGAAGTGTTTCTGTGTCCCAGGCCTGTTCTGGGCATAGATCACACTGAATACAGCTTGTTAAAGGTCTTTTTATGTATTTGTGACATTAAAATGCAAGAAACAGCAGATACAAGAGTGTAATAAGTTTTTATTTGTTTTTGTCCATTCTCAAAAGGAATCTCAAAGGACAGAGATTACAAACACTATGAGGGTAAAAACACAGAACTGAACTTGCCAAAGTCAGAGATAACTCAAGTTTTCAAACAGACAGCTTGTTTTGGTCCATCTGAACTGAAACATTAAGACAGGGTCAGAAGCTTAATGGGAATCTGCCATCCAAATTAAGAACTGAGACAGGAATAATGCTGAGACCCTCAATACAATGGCTGGGTCTGATATGTAGAAGCATGCAATGTTGTTTAGGGGAGCACCAGCCCCCCACCCCATAGCCACCCCATGCATACATCCCACACATTAAATTAGTAAGGTACAGCCCAGAGCCGCTCATCACTGTGCAAAATTCATGTACATTTCACATTCAGAAATTTGGCCTTTTATTGACCTTCAGAGGGAGACACTGATCTCTTATGGACGTCAACAGTGTTGGGTGAAGACACACTACATACTAGTTATTTCAAAGCCTTTTTCCCCCCCACAGTTACTCAGGGGTAGCATGGTTTCCTCTGTACAAGTAAAGGAAACAGTTTTTGTGGTCCACATACTCTTGCCTTCAAATGAATGTAAAACAGAAGTAGCAGGGTGGGCCTGGTTTTATCAGATCAGGATTGGTCCCACTACATGTGGAGGTGAGAGGCAGAACCTCACCAGTGTGTGCTTTACAATATGTGATTCTGCAACAAAAGCAAATCCAGCTTGACTGCACCAATGGTTTACTGATAGGAATGTTATAATATAGCCCAGACTAACTGAAGAGCGTTGTGTCAGAGCCATTAGTTGCCACTCATCTTGGACTTCTTTACAGTGCCTTAGAGACCATATCATTCCATATTAAATACATGCTGTCCTCATAGGTATTGATCAATATGGACTATACCCTATAGAATCACAGCAGCTCTTTGATGGTCATCCAATAGGAGTGACTGCATAGGGGGAGCGGGGGGGTATGACATTAGCTGGACAGAAGTCAAGATAGATGCACAGGAGTGGCAGGCAGTACTGTGCCTGTCTGGCAGAGGGATGCCACTGTTGCTATGGCAGCATAGTAAAGATGGTCTCTATCTCATTAATCATGCCAGAGAGAGAGAACTGACCCTCCAAGTCAGAGCTGACCTGGAAGTCTGGCAATGCCAAAGTTTGACCTACTCACCGTAGTACAGAGGAATAAAAGTGCTTTATAATGTTATTGCAAAGTAAGAAACAGTGTGCCAGAAACCAGGGTGAAGACACCACAACCTGCAGGGCATTGAGGAATGGAGATCTGGACTAGAGGTCTCTCACAGGTATGATGTTCACTGTACTGTTTGGGTTGGACTGACTGTAGTTAAAGAGCTGTGTCTGGGGGCCAATCACAAAGCCATGTGTGGAGTATTCCTCACTGAAAAACAACTTGCCTGATCATCACTGATTATGGCCATGGCATGATGTTCCTAATGACATTCCTCTAACTTCTGTCCAGTCCTCTCCTCCCCTTGGTTTAGCTCCACCCAGGAGCATGGTGTCTCAGTGCCACTGGAGGAAGGCCATTTCTTTAATCATTTTTGCTAACATTGTTTCATCATGAAGAAGCACTTTCTGTCAACCTCAGATTTACAGAGAGGCAGTAGTGTCCTTTTCAGTTCCCTAATACAAATTCCTTCACTTAAAAACGTATAAGCAATTAGAATTGATTATGTAAAAAATGCTGGTCATTTTCAATAAAGGCACCATGTTCATTGAGAAATGACACGTCTCTGGAATATGAAATTGGAATAAAAAAATTACCAATAAAGCTGTTGAGCTTTTACAAAATTCACCTGAAATATATGCTCTTGGAAACACACCAATCCTTCTATATGATTAAAATCTTCAAAGACCCTGACCTTCATTACTGCTTCCTAAAGTAACCTTTGACCTTTGCTGTATCCAGTGACACTGCCCTTAGTTCTGGCACAGACTCTAGTGATACGATTGACATCCAATATAAAAACACATGCACTGTACAATTTCCTCACACTGATTTTCCACAACAAAATAAATACAAGTCACACACCCTAAATAAACTTAAAAGCAATTCAAACACAATATGTAACATTTATTCAATAAAAAGTCAAATGGAGAGGATCCAGAGGTTAAATCTTAGAAAAGGACAAAAGTTGCCCCTATGTATTGCAGGGCACAAGTCTGTGCAGGCCAACTGCTTTAGTGTTTCTGGGTATTTGCTTAGAGTCAGCAGCCACCTCAGAAGTAATTCACATTAAAAAGATTAAGATAGTGTAAAAATGCAGGCAGCCAGATGGCTGTCTTTCAGATGGGTCCATTCAACAGCAGCAATTTGCTGGCTGACTGTTCCTGCTCTGCTGCCTCTCTTTGCTGGGAGCCAGGCATTTGCTTTATTGAGAGCAGAAAGTTACCATCAGGGATACAGCAGGCCTCTGCATCCTGAAAAGACCTGCAGGTCATTTGACAAATTTGGCTGAATGAGAACTGCGTTTTAAAAACCTTCTTTCAAGTCACAATAAAAGGGTGGGGCAGTATTTGATAACCAGGCCAAACAAGTGGTTATGAGAGCAAGAGTGTCAATGGTCCACAATGAAAGGTGGTGTGGTGCCAAATTATAGTTTCTGTTCAGTTAGGCCACCAGGTGAAGCTGTTGCTCAACAACACAGTCCTGTAAATAGCTTTTGAAAAGAGCTGGACAAAAATGGTGTGTGTGGTGCAGACATCCTTGAACCATGGCTCTCAATCCTGAATGTGCCAGTAGGTCCCAGCCAGGATGCAGGGCCTGTTGAAAAATGGCTGTGAATTGGAAGCAGAGTCTTGAAGGGTGGGTGTGTGTTCAGGGAAGGGGTCATAGTTTGTTGTCTAGCCTTTTCTCTACTGCCTTCAGGAGAAGCTCAGAGTACTGCTCCAGCAGAGCCAGGGTCTTCTCCTCACTGGGGCCCCCGTCCCGGCTCCCAAATGCACATAGGGTACTCTCTGTTCTTCCCGTGGGCACAAAGGAGGGCAACAAGTCCAGCTCTGCTTGAACAGCCCTGAAAGCCTCCAACAGGACCTGGGCCATCTCCCGCAGCTCCATACTGGGCTCCTCTTCAGCAGTATTAACCTGAGGACACACACATACTCCAGTACAGCATGCCTACATAACTTGAGGACACACACACACTCCAGTACAGCATGCCTGTATAACCTGAGGGGACACACACACTCCAGTACAGCATGCCTACATAACTTGAGGACACACACACACTAGTACAGTATACCTACATATTTCACATATACTAGTATTTATTAAAGGTCACTTCTAATATTTCCAGCCACAGCCACAAAAACCTGTTACATTTGAATAAAAATCTGGCAAACCTACTTACCGTCCTGTATAGGTGAGCAGCCTTTTTCATACTGCTCTGTAGCTCCCTGGCCACAAGGTGACAAGCTTCCACATTGAGAGAGGTGTCTAAGAGGGAAGAGTCCCATAGAGTCAGCCCATGCTCACCACTGGCCACAGTATCATTGCTAACAGTGCTACTGTCCTGTCAACCAAACTGCCCACTATTCTCAGTGACTCCACAAACTTATCAGCTCTTTTGATTTGTTCTCGTGGTATTTTGATCACAAAATTACACAAAAATTAATCTTCACAGGACCAGGGAATATTAACATTTCCCTTCAAGTTAAGATTGATCAGTATTTTATAACTACACTGAAAAATGCAGTTTAATACCACATTTGCTATTATCCTTCAAGAAACAGTTACACTGCTAACTAGAATTCAGGCCAAACAAATTCCTGGGTTCCAAGCCTGGTTGATTAAGTGTTACTGTTTCATATGTTTCCAGTGACTGGTTCATGGTATGTTATGGGAACACTTAGTGAGATGCTAGGAGGATGCATGCAGACACACAGGAGCCCGAGTGCAGTGACAGGAGCAGCATTTCAGTGGAGAGAGACCGAGAGAAGAGGCAGGCCTCACCCTTCAGGTGGTAATGGTTAATGGACAGACAGGGTGAGGAGAGGATGGATGCAGGCCAGAGAGCAGTGGTAGGGAAGTGGCTGGACAGGCCTGGACGCAGCAGTAGAGACCACAGCATGAGGGGCGAACAGCATCAGAGCAAACCTGGATCTCGGGGGCTGGGCGGGGCCAGCAAGGGGACAGGGCCGGCCAGTAGGGGGATCTCCAATTCAGCCCGAGGTGCCTCCTCCTCCACCTCCTCCTTCCCCCTCTCACCCACCGGCCGCAGGGGGGTCCCTGCGTTGTCCAATCCCGCACTCTCTGTGGAGGTCCTGCATGGGTTGGCAGGGAGGGTGGCAACCAGCGGGACATTGCTAGAGCTCATTGGTGTCTGGCTCTGTCGTTGCAGGGCTGACTGGCTGAGGAAGGCACTTGTGGGAGACCTGGGGGAGAGGTTGTCTCTGGGCGCCTTGGAGGGTTTGCTGTTGGGGGATAAGCCAGCCACAGAGGGCCTGTCTGGGAGGGGTTTGGGGATCTCCAGGGTGAGGTGGGAGCAGAGGCTATTGGTCAGCTTGGCCTGGAGAACTTTGGAGGAGGGGGTGCTGCTGCTGACAGTGCTAAGGGTGGGCGCGACCGCAGCGCGGGGTGTGGAGGGCCCCGAGGGGGGGGCAGTGGTGGCGGAGACATTGGCCATGGGCAAGCAGGCTGCCTTGCTCTTGTTGCTGGAGCTGCCCTTGAATGCGGGTGTGTCACACCCTGACCCCCTACGGGAGCCAGACTCTATGCTGCTGCTTGGACTGAGCAGGACTTCACTGGGCTCCCCCAGGTTGAGGCTGTCACCCATGGAGACGGAGCGAGACATCTTGGCCATGGAGCTGGTTGTGGGGCTCATGTAGGAGCGGGCCTTCAGGGCCTTGGGCAGGGGCAGGCCGCTGTCCCGGTGCTGGGGGGAGGTGGGCGCAGCAGGGAGGGACCGGTGGGGCGTGGTGCGGTGGTCCCGTTCGCTGGGCTGGGGGGCCACCTCCCTGGAGGGTCGGTACGGAGTCCTGAGGCCATCAGCTGATTGAACAGTGAAGAAGGAACACAGGCAGCTCCAAGGTATGGCTTAAAGCTATGTGTGTGCACAGGCTCACAGCAGCATTTAGAGGTCATGGAAGGACCCAATGAAGGCACAGTGGTCAAAAATGACCCCATACAGCCCCATATAAGAAACATCACCTCAATGGCCTTTTTCAGCTAAGGAACATAGCTACACGTAGACCCATTTCACAGTCCTATGCTGAGAAATAAATACATATTTGTTTCAAGCAGATTAGACCACGATAATGCACTTTTGGACTTCCAAGGCAAAGAATTGAAAGATTACAGTTAGTTCAAAATGCTGCTGCAAGACTACTGACCAAATCAAGGAAGAGAGCCCATATTACCCCAAAATGCTGCTGCAAGACTACTGAGCAAGACAAGGAAGAGAGCCCATATTAGCCCAGCGGATTACCCCAACATTTCTGCACTGCCTGTTTGGAGTTGATTTTAAAAGTCTTTTCCTTTTTCAACCTTAAATTCATCTGGAATATTAAATATCAAAGGCTGTTTATGACATAAAGCACCATGATCAGATCAGTCTTGATGTTCCGGTTGTGGTGCGAGCAGCAGCAGGCAGCTGTAGGACTGCTAGGACTACAGTCATGCATTCACACTTTTCTTTCCTTACACGACAGATGCCCTCCTCCTCATCCTGGGTGAATTACACAAGTCTACAAGACTTAAACATAGAGGGTGGAGAGCCAATCATACTGGAAACCACATGTGAGGCAGTACTCACCGATGGTGTCCAGGTTCTGGACAGACTGGGACTTCCTCAGCCCTTCTGTACCAACACTGGGGGTGGATGCCTTGGCGGTGGGGTTGGCCACCCTGTGGGGGTCCACCCCAGGGGTCGTCTTCTTTTGGGGGGTGGAGCGCAGAAGGGGGTCCAGCTCCGTCCTGTCCTCAGCGCATTTCCTCTGGCCCTGCTCCATGAGGGGCCGTACCTCTGAGACCAGGGGCCGCACTGCACCTCCAGCAGCCCTCACCTCCCCAGCCAGTTTAGAGGGGAAAGGGAAGGGATTCCTGCCACAAACAGGGGAAAATCCTTCTTCAAAATCCTGGATGGACAGCTGAATCCACAATCAAACTCCACAATCAATACACCAGAAATATTCCAGAACCATATCATAAGTATAGCATTATGAATGACTGAAAAGTTCCACATTATCACTTATTTGTGTTATAGAATTTCAAATGTCAAGACAGTCAACTACCAAAAAGCAAGCAATACAAAAATGTATTTTATTATTATTAATGGATTTGATTATATACTTCCATACATGCAACCCCATGCTTCTAAAGAGTATGGACATTTTCTGAGAGCACCTTCTTGGTCCTCTCTAATAAGGGTTTCTTAACAGACAGGTGAGCAGTACCCCTGACTCCTACCTGCTGGTGGAGCTCTGGGACAGGAACCAAGCCGAGATGCTGACACTCTCAGTGCTGCTCTGGGTTCGGGTTGGGCTTGCTGGCCATTAGAGGAGAAAAAGGAAGAAGACCCTGTTACATGAGAAGAGCAAGTTGGAAGCCAGGGCCCAATTTTTCACTGCATATGACATCGCATTTAAATTTACATTTAGTCATTTAACAGGTTTACAAAAGTGCATGCCCTTAATCCCAGGGGCCATAACTTTACTGTTTAGGTCCCTACAGGTTTGGTTTTGTGTCGGATTGCTCTATCATTCTGACAGACTCCTTTGTACAAGATAGGGTTGCATGAGCCACAGCAGTGTGTAGACAGTACAGAGGTAAAGTACACAGTTTGAGAGATTCTGAAAATCAGGGAGAGCAGAGTGTGGCCACAAGGCAGAGGAGGGGAGGACAGGGGAGTCACAGTTTACATACAGCTGACATGAGCACAGTGCAGCGTGAAGCATGTCTGAGGACACTCTGAGCAGATTTTTCAGCACTGTGCAGAGAGTGGTTTGTGAAAGGATGCTGAACCGTCAGTAAGTGATACTCAGAGGACCAGTCTTTAGATGTATGAGCTGCCAACATCTTCTCCTTTAGGCAGTCCTGCACAGGTGGGGTCCTACCTGTGCTGTTAAGGTCAGCCAGAGTCTCAAAGTGCTGTTTCAGGAAGGTCTCCTGGTCTGGTGTCTGGGGCACCGCCCCAGTGGCCACACCTCTCTCAACACCCTCTTCTTCCAGCTCTTCCTCCAGCTCTTCCCCCTCCAGTTCGGAGGAATTCCCATCCACGCTGAGAGGCTCTGTGGCCTCAGAGTCTGAAACAGCGGCACATGCACAGGCACACGTGTGCCACTCATCATGCCACGCCACACCCACTCTGCTACTCTTCCCTCCAAGCTCTGCAACTACTGCACAGCACTCTGCATAACCATGGCAACATTGGCAGGAGCCAACTCAGAACACATTAATATGCTTTCTGTACCACTGCATGGAATGTATGCGGTGCATGCATGGGTGTGCGTGTCCGCATGCTCGTATACGCACACAGGTGCTGCTGCACAAGTACATATGAAACCACAATGGTTTTGGGGTGACATGCAGGCTGGCACATTCAGAGGAAGGGCACCACATGGAGGGCGGGGCAAACAGAAGAGGCTTCAGTATGAAAATGGTGAGGGCATACCACCAATTCCATACTTCTGACCAATCACAGCACCCCTGGGGTCCAGAGGTAAGCAGCCAGTATTCCTGGAGTAACAATTATGCTGATGTTCCGGAGTCTTCATCACATGGTCATGTGGTCTAATTAAGTCTGACAAACTACATTACACTGCGAGGAATGATGTAGGCACTATAGCAGAAAATTACCCAACTATGACAAACATATACTTGAGCACCATGTTAATTACTACATTGGTTCCAACATTTGGTTTGCACAATGCCACATTCAAAATATTGTCCTAAATGAACATATCAGATGGCTTCCAGATGAAGTAATGAGACTGAGAATACCATTCCCTTAGAGAGGTGCACATCTTTTGAAGGAAGACTGAGATTTTACGGTGCCATGACAGTCTCCTGAATACTGTATGCCCACTTCAGGTAATGTGCTCTTTCTCTCAGAGTGGAATGGGTGTGGGCGCTCACACAACCAGACCACATTAAGAATGGGAAGACACCAGGGTGGTGCTGTTGAGGGTCTCCAACATACTGATGATCAGGTGGGTTACTGCCCTGTGTGTGCGAACTGTGTATGTCAGAGAAAGAGAACATGTAAATATGCATGCACATGCATGTATTTGAGAGTGTGTGCGAGGCAGACAGTGTGTAAGTATGTATGTATTTGTGTGTATTTGTGAGCGTGTGTGGGATGTAGGCATAATGTGTGTGTGTATATTTGCACGTATTTGTGTGAGAGTGGATGAGACAGAGTGAGCGTGTGTTTGCATGTATGTGTGCTTATATATGTGAATATGTGTGTGTTTGCATGCATGTGTGCTTATATGTGTGAATGTGAGTGTGTTTGCATGTATTTGTGTGTACGCAGTGTAGCACAGTAGGAGCAGCACTCGTAACTGAAAGGTTACTAGTTCAATTTACCACTGGGGCACTACTGCTGTGACCTTGGGCAAGGTACTTAACCCACAACTGCCCCAGTAAATAGGGAGCTGTATGGATAAAACTGTAACCTATGTAATTTACTCTGGATTTAAGCATCTGCTAAATGACAATAATGTAATAATATAATGTGTTTGTGTGTATACGTCCATGTATTTATGTGTGTTTGCATGTACAATGTGTGTGTGTGTATTTGAGTGTATGTGCATGTAATTGCGTGTGTTTGCATTTATGTGCATTTGTGTGTGTGCATGTATTTGTGTACATGCGTGTATTTCTGTTTGCGTGTGTGTGTGTGTGTGTGTGTGTGTGAGTGGGAGTGAGTGTGTGTGAGAATGTATATTATGCATGCATTTGCATGGAAATGCCTGTATGTGCGTGTATTCGTGCATATATGCATGTATTTGCATGTGTGTGCTTGTATGTGTGTGTGCGTGTTTATATGTGCTTGTATGTACATTTGTATGTGCATGTAAATGTTCATTTATTTTAGTGTAGGCATGTATATGTGCGTATCTATGTGCTGTAGCTCACCTTCCCTGGGCCGGTCTGGGCTCGACAGTCGACTGCTGGAGTAATCAACGGAGCAGGCGCTGTCTGGGCTGTGCTTGTCATGGCACTCGTTCCTATGGTAACACCTACCCAAGGGGCCATGGGGCCGCTCCCTCACTTGATACTCACTGACACAGAGAGAGGGGGAAGGAATGAGGGGCACCACAGGTTATAGACTGATTCACAAGTTTTATCTTATATTATTTCCTTTTGAAATTAATGCTAATTTAACATCATAAGTGCACAAAGAAGTATTCAGCTAATACAGAAAACAACAGACGAATTAAAAAAATAACTTTACAAAAGCATAAGTGATCACGCAGGTGATATTAGCTGGATTTTAAAAAGATATTATTATAGTCAATAGGGGTTTCCACACAGTCCCTGAGATAAAAAGATTCTAGCAGGTGAAAGAGGGTCTTAGCAGTTACCTGCATGTGAGGCTGTCCTGGTCCTTGCATCCCTCAGGATATAACACTGCCCCCTCTGTCTCAGGGGTCTTGGGGGTTAACCAGATGGAGTGCGGGCGGGGGAAAAGTCTCTGGATTCTCTCCTCTGACCTCACCACCTGCACAATAGGATTAACAGTCAGGACAGCAGTAGACCTGCTCTGCTTCAGGCTGTCTAAATATGGGATCTACGTTGTGGGGGCTGCAGCCCAATATTTAACAACCGTACCCTTCACAAAACTTCCATGACTAAAAACTGCTCCTGCGACCATGGATCTCAATCCACAACCAGTGAAACCTACTACAGCACCTTTACCAAGCAAAATAAAATGATTTGTCCTTGGGACTGATTCACATTCATCACTTGAGAGCCTTCAAGTGGCACACAGAGCCTTGCTTTCTTTTCTCCATCAAGCGGTCCAATAAAGACCCACTCTACTGGTTTATTTTAACATTTAATGCTACAGCGGGCCTAAACAAAGCAACCTGCATATCATTTACAACTGAGCTCTCATAATTGAAATAAAGTTCTGATGACCCAATAGCACTGAGAGGAGTTCCTCAGGCCATGTGGAGTTGGATGGTCCTCTTAGCGCTCAGTATAGTGTAAATATTCAATAAATACCCACACCGGGGGCAGGTAAATGGACCTGACCACACATGGTAATCCCTCTTGTTAGACTGCATCTGAACCAAACATTGGACAAGAAAAAAAGTCTGACAGCTGCACACAACTGACAGTGTAATGAAAACAGGGGCCGGGGTTGCCAGGTGGCAGCAGTGTTGGTGCTGTGGGTCTGCTCACCAACACCCCTGTGGTCTGTAGGCTGGTGGTGCTGCCGATCTGCGCCAGCTCCTCCCTAGAGAGGGTGATGGGCAGGGCTGTGCTGGGTGTGGACAGCATGGTGAAGGACTCCAGCTGCCTCAGGTCCAGCATGGACTTCACCATCAGCTCCATATTGCCGATGCGTCGGGACCAGCGCCGGCGGGGCCGGGAGGTGGGCACCTCAGCCCGGACAGGGGTCTCCACCCGCTTCCCCCCCACCATCGTGTCCTGCAGGAGGGAACAGCACATGGTCAGGACAGCACTGGGAAGCACAGGCCCTAGAGCAGCTTTCTACAATGCACAGTAGCGGTATAGCACTTCACTGTGCATAAAGGGCGGTGTTAAGTGATATATAAATAAGGTATGTTCCAAACAGTGAGACAGTGAGAGAGAGAGGGGGAGTGGAGAGAAAAGAAAGAGAGGAGAGAGACAGAGAAAGAGGAAAAAGTGAGAGCGAGAGAGGAGAGAGCAGATCAGGCAGAAGAGTTCACCTGCTTCATTTTCCTTTGGGAGTTGTGCCCGTTGTCTCCAGTACCTGGCAAATACAGTGTACACTATTCAGAGCTCAGGGCTACATTCACAGGAGATAAATCATATCTAGAGTATCTAGAGTTGGTAATGTTCCATATGGGAAAGACAGCAGTGAACAGGTGTTTATATGATAATATCTCCCAGAAAAGGGATTGTTTCAATGATAAACAAGGATAACTGAAATATTTCTCCAGTAATATGTAAGACATGTAATGGTTGTGTGAACTACCTATGTCTTCACCAGTGCTGCTTCCAGAGGAGATGTGCAAGGGGACCTCCTCAGGAGCTTCCTCTTCCTCCTCTTCCTCTTCCTGAAAGCCATCTTCTTCAGCTTCCTTGTCACTGTCGGAGGACAGGGTGACCAAGGTGGGGGCGCTGCACACTTCTCGTCTGGTACTGCAGATGGTGAGCAGTTTTTTTTTGAAGATTTCCTCCCTTAATACACCCCATCTTCCTCTTTTTTCCACTCGAAGCATGTGCCATAACCTCTGAGCCATTCAGGAGGCTCAATATAAGGTGACCACTACCGCTCCTAGGCCAGTGAGAGCACATCGAGCACATCCTGCATGAGCTGGAGCAAGCACTGCCCCTTAAATCACATTCATACCTCTCATCATTTTCAGGGATATCCTGAGGATTGATGTCATTTTCAAGCACAACACTCAAATTCCAGTGAAACTAAAGATTTAATTGTGACAAGAAATTCTTTTTGAGATATAAAATATTCTGAAAATGATGTATCTGCATAGTTTCAGATGTGCTTGCACAAATAACAGCCACCAAACAATTTTTTTTGTTGTGCTTGATGTACAAACCTGCCACTTTGTTAATAATGTTAGCTCACCGACATGTATTAGTAAATGACATCAAGCTATAGAGTTAGGAAAATCAATGGATGTGTTTTGCCTGCTGTTGACTAACACTTGACTAACCAGATCTGGTTAGCCAAGTGTTTGTGTCTGCGCAGGTGTGCATGTGTGTATGTGGGGTGTACCTCAGAGGCGACGGTTTGTGGGGAGGTGTTTTCTGTATGGGCCTGCCCTTCTGCCTGAGCTCAGAGAGCCGCTGCCTCATGCTGATGGTCAACTCCGGGTTCAGGCGCCACACGAAGATACAGCTAAACATAGACAGTCAGTCAGAAACCTGGCCTCCACTGTCCAGCCTGAGCTACAGTCATGACTACACTCACACCTCTAACAGGTACTGTATACAATCTCAAAATCAATCAATAAAAAACACACATCTACACAAGGACACACACACACACACACACACACACACACACACACACACACACACACACACACACACACTCACACACACTCCCTCTCAAAGATGAACATCACACATACATTTGCATGCACACACACGCACATATACGCACACACACAGTTCCTCTCAAAGCTGAACGTTACACATGTTTGTGCACGCACACACACACACACACACACACACACACACACACACACACACACACACACTCCCTCTCAAACATGAACATCACACATACATTTGCAAGCACACACACACACACACACACTCAGTCCCTCTCAAAGGCGACCGTTATACATACATTCGCTCGCACACACACTCAGTCCTTCTCACGGGGGGGACGGTGGTTTTCGACCCCGGTTGTCAAGCCGCCCCCGATCTGCTGGTGTGTACTCTGAAAATTTTCCCCAAATGTGTCCTAAGTCCACACACACACACACACACACACACACACACACACACACACACACACACACACACACACACGCCAATGCCCTACCTGTCTCCAGAGACAGAGATCAAATGTTTGCAGTCATTTGTGAACTTCATTCCTGTTACAATCTCTATACACAGGAAACAAAATGAGGAAGAGCAGTGAGAGCAGTCACACATCAGCCATGACATGTTTAATCACAACTTTCACAAGGCTCTTCTTATGCTGTTTACTGCACCCTGTAACTCACTTTAAAATGTTCAGCCTCATAGCCCAAAATCATAATGAGCCCAAACACCAACACAATTCTTCATAACTAACGTATCTGCCATGATACTGGACCCTTTGTCATCTGTCTGTAAATGCTTTGTGTTAATTTTTCCAAGGACCACAGTACCAGTAGAAGTTTACTTACTGATAAATTAAATGGAGTGATGTATTCACTGGTTGAAGACTTGAATGTTACCTGAGTGGCCAAACATGGTGGCCACGCATTCTCCTGAGTAGAAATCGAAGATGCTGAGGTTCTTATCAGAACAGCTGGTGGCCACATACAGCCCCGAGGGGTCAATCTGCACCTGGAGTGGAACAGGGAGATCAGCACTACTCAGAGACTCCAGTACACCTACACTCACCAAAAACCCTACACCCATCACAACTAAATAACCTAAAATTGCTCAAATGATTGACATTATTTTGTGCTTTCACACACAGTGGCTGGTTTTTGACTGACTATGCCAAGCAGCGGACAGTAGATAGCAAAGACTTGTGACTGGAATGTTATAAGTTTGGGACAATGGGGGACAGATGGGACAATGCTGCTGTATCCTTAGTTACATTACATATTTCACCTGAATATCTTTGGTAAGTATCCAGATACATGAATATTAAAAGTTGAACCAAAGTGATTCCTTGAAAAGGCACAAACCGACTCTCAAGGTCAGTATGAAGTGACAAAGGCAGAAATGGACAATGCTTTGGATATAGGGTGACCAGGTGTCCCGCTTTGCGATGTACTGCACAGCATTTTGACCCTTTGTCCCGTATCCCACATATTGAGATAATATCCCGCATTTTCATTTGTCATTTGGTTTTTAATTGTCAGAAATAATAACACATGGATGCGTTCTTTTAGTTCTTTAGCTAAGTCACGCTGGAGAACGCCCATGGTGAACAAGATAAAATGCCATGCAGGTTCAAGCATAAGTAAGTATAAACATTTCTCACTATCACACTCAGAGATTTGCGTGTTGTGTAGGCAAACATTAGTTGAAATTAGCTAAGTTAGCTGCGTCTTGTGTGGGCTAACGTTTAATGAAATTCACCAAGGTGCTGTGTAGTTCTCTCGGGCTTTTTGAGTGAGAATTCGGCATATAAACACTGTCATTTGAATAGTGAAGATACTGTAAGCTTTGTGCAGTCCAATTTATTTTTCACAGCCCATCATAAGTTGCCTATTTTAATGTGCATTCTTTGCCCCAATGCTAGGTCTTATTTAGTTTTATTTTATATAATATTTTATTTTGTGCTTTATTTATGTTGTAGTTGGATTTGGTCAGGAGTATAACTTGAAAGACTTGAGCTGCATGATGTCTGCTGCTTTGCTTAAGGACAGTCGCCTTTGATGGGCATATAATGGCCAATGCATGTTGGATGTCTATCAATAAAGACATGTTATGTTGCAAAATTAGTGTGCCTTTGGGATGAAAAACAGCACTGTGCTCATCATATCTTTCATATAGCAAAAGCTGTAGCCTGTATCTTTTATGGCCTAACTGGTGTGTTGTGGAATCGACTAGAGAACAAAGTATAGGTGTTTACGAGTCGAAAGGCAGAATAAAAATGTTTCTTATTTAGTTAGACAGACATTATATTAAAGTTTTAGGTTACCTCTCAGTGTTGGTAACATGTCCCACATTGTCCCACACAAACTTACTACTCGTCCCACATTTGGTCTGTTTGCATCTGGTCACCCTATTTGGATAGCATGCATACTCCAGGAGGCCTTCCTCATGACCCTGAATGGGGTCAGCCTGTCCCCCTGCCTCCTGCAGAGGGACTCACCTTGATGAGGGTCCCATCCTCCCCCTGGGACCCCTTGTACAGCTTCTTCTGTTTGCCATTGCTAATGTTGAAGATCCTGCAGGGTAGAGGCACAGAGTCAGACACCAGCAGCAAACTTGTAGGCCTCACAAGGCCATCAGATTGGTAAGCTTAGTACTTCACTTTGATTTAATGTTCAAATACATGATTGAGTTGTATTTGAAACTTTCAAAAAAAAAAAAAAAAAGTTCCTCCTTGAACATTCTGTATGAGTAGGTGATTTCTCCATCATATTGAGATGATGTGTGCTGCAGTAGCTATCATGTCCACATTCATGGTTCAACTTCATTTACTATGATGTCATCCTGGCCACATCAAACAACCATATACACAAACAGCACTGCTTCCCAGCAGCACATAGCCACTGTGTCCTGTCATGGTGCCCCTTAGTGGCAGGAGTTATTCTCTGGATGCCAGGAAAGAGGCATGGCCCCACTAGCCAGGCCGTGCAGGCTAGGTGTTGGGAGTTCTCCATTTTTAATGGCTTCCATAAACACAACAGTATGGCTTGCTCTCCCTAAAAGTTAAGCAGAGCTCAAGTGTGCTCCATTCCACTGGCAGTGCCCTCCCTGTTGGCATGATGTGACAGTGTTTCAGCACAGGAGCACAAGGAACACTGGACCGCCCTTTACTAGAAGACACACCATCTTGCTTTACACAGAACATTACACAAACAAAACCTCCATCCTCCTTATTTTTACCAACATCTTACCACTGAAGGGGGGCATACCCAAAAGGATTATCATTTTAAACTAAAGACTTTGTATGATAAGCACTAATTTAATCAGGAAGACAGTGCAGGTTTTTAAAATATCAGTTCTAATTTAGTATGATTGCATGTCCTTCTATGTACCTGTGGTCTGCCACCTGGCCAGACTTTCACTAACTTTGCAGGTTCCTGGATGGATTTTCATCACCCAGATGGCCATGTTGGATGTGAAAGGCCATTTTAAAGACTTCGGTCATTCCATTTTTTGTGGAGCATTAAACAGTTGAGCAGATGTCAGATATTCACGCTCGCGCACAGGTACACGCTTGCTTGTACGTGGACACAGGTACACTCACACACCTGATGCAGCGGTCCTGGCAGCTGATGGCGGCATACTTGTGAGTGGGGTCTACGTCCATGTCATACAGAGTGGTTTTGCGCACAATGTGGTGGGTGCGCGTGAACTCAGTCCCGTCGCTCATCTGCAGGAGAATGAGGAGAGAGACAAACTCAGGTCTTGTACAGGACTTTGGTGTAGAAAACATGCAAACTTGCAAAATACTGCAAACAGAAGCACTGACACATCAAAGCACATTTTTCTCGGTTACTTTTACATAATCATTTTACATGATTTTCTGTTAACAAACACATTACAAATGGAAGACTAAACTTCTGTCCAGCAGGGGGGGCTGTAAACACAGATATAATTTATTACTATTGACAAACAACTAATTTCTTGCCAAAAACCAAGCCTACTGTAATAGTTGTGGCTAGGAAAATCTCTGCATGATTTCTAGATTGTTCAGATAGAAAGTGTTCAGAACACTTTCTCAAACCTTGTTCAACACACATCACCCAAACCTTCCTATATATCTAAATAATCACATTTCTTTCCAGAACCCAGAATGAATGCCAATGCTACAGGGAGGATAAAAAGCTGATCCAAATTAGTGGTACTTAGCAGCCAAGGCAACCAGAGATGCATTACCAGCCAGCTGTTCAAAACCAACAACGTAGCTCCAGGAGGGGTCTGAGGCTTACAGACACTCGGAGACAATGGAGAGATGGTAACAATGATGCCCAGATGGAGGATAGCCAATGACAAATATGAAATGAGGGGTTTAAAGACAAAGAAACTAATTCTGAGATCAGCCTGTTTCTTGTTTTAAATCTATTTCATATGGTCCCTGAAGAGGGAGCCCATATTCTGGCATTTATTAAAGATTACTACAAGCAGGTGCTGTTCAACTCTCCAGTGCCTGGATTTGCAAGCAGAGACACATCAGTCTCAATACAGCAGTCTGCGACAGGGATCAATACCCCCGACCTCAATCACACCTATCAACACTGAGCACTTTAGAATGCAACAGCTGTATGCTCACTGCAGGCCTCTTGCTGCCTCAGGCCATTCTTTGTAACCTGCTGTGTTTTGTTTTATTCACTTATTATTGTTTATGTTTATTTATTCATTTTTTATGTATTTTATTTTGTTATTTACAGCTTTTATTGTGTTATTGTTTTTCATTTATTTATTATCTTATGCTATATTATTCTTGATGTGCTTCATATAATAATTTAATCTCCTCTGAGAGGTGCTTTGAATACAAAGTATTCCTTTACTTCCTGGATGATTTCCATTTAATTGCTTAAAACAATACAAGTCTGTAGCATGCTCAAATGAACACTGAGCATGCCCAGTATTTGTAGGGGTATTTGTCAATGGGGGTTTTACTGCCAGTTCCCCAGCCTGGTCCAGACAGTAGTGGGGAATACCAGGATTACTCTGTCTGAGTGCTGCAGTGGGCTTGCCAAATAGTGCCCTGACCTAAATGAGAGCACATGACAGGCTCCTGGGCAGGGATCAGAACCTCTACACATAACAGGAGGATGGGGGGGGCATGCAACAGGTTTGAGCAAATGCACAGAACAAAGAGGCTCTAGGCACACTGTGTATCCACAGAGGAATTTACCCTTGATAAAGCAGTGATTGACATCTCCAAGGGAACACTTATTTATTCACTTAAAATCAATGCAAAATTCCCAGATGCTGCAGTTCATTTATACCATTCAACTTGCTGGAGGAAAGCAGGGACAGTGCTGTACTTGAAGGAACACCACCATTGCCTTACCAGCGGTCCAGCAGACCCAGAGCCTGTGCTATATTTGTGTGGTGGTAATGATTAGGGGAGGGGATGTTGGGTGTGTGCATGGGGGGGGGTAATGGTGAAGAGAGGGGGGTGTTGGGGGTGTGTGGCTCCTACCTTTTTGGCTGTGCGGAAATAGATGCTCTTGTCAGCTCCGCAGCTGATCATCCTCACTTTGCCTTCATTGGCTGAGGTGAAAAGGCAGAGTTACCATGGCAACAGGAGCCAGTGCACAACACTGAGCAGAGCTTTTAGACTAGCACAGCAAATCAACCAACTATTGGCCTAACCAAGGCTTTATTCATCTTCGAAATCCAAAAATAACAGCTCTGAAGCATACGCTTGGCCAGGAGTGAAGGCCCACAGTGAAGAATTAACTCACTGAAGTTATTCCTTTACCACAACGCTCACATTGGCTCTCCAAAAACTGCTGTATGCTGTGGTAATTAGTCATGGTGTTACTTTAAGGTTCTAACGTAAAACCCCAGATAAAACATTTACATTGCAAGTAAAAGTAACTGAAGTGCATCACTAATGTGAAAGTTGCGCTAATTGGTTTACTACACAAAAGGGGAATACTACACAGTTACCCACATAGGGCTCATCTCCGCATGTTGTTGCAGTGTGGCACACTGCTGTGTTGGTGTGCAGTGTGGCACACTGCTGTGTTGGTGTGCAGTGTGGCAGCAAAGTGTAGGAAGCCGCAGTGTTGTGTGCTCTGCAGTGTAAACTGTAAAGAGTGTTGACTGTGAGAATGTAGTGCTCTGGGTAAGCAGCGTTGACTCCATGTGAGTAGTATTTATGTGAGGATGTGATTTATTCATTTAATCTTAATTTTCCCAAAACCAAGTCTCATTTACAATGATGACCTGGGGGATGGAATTATTTAGTCAATTAACCTGGGGGATTATTTGGGGGCCCTACTCAAAGAGCTTTATTGGGGATTTAGCCAGGGCACTGGGGAACCCCCCACTCCCTGTGAGGAGAGGCATATGGCCACAGTGGTTCAGGACCTCATTTTAATGTCTCATCTGAAAGATGGAGTCTTCTATGACACAGTGTCCTTGCCACTAGGCTCCTTGCCCACTACTGGCTTTAGTGCTCACTCTGTGAGAGTAGTGCTCGCTCTGTGTGAGTAGTAATGACTATGTCAGCTGTAGGTCTCACCGGCGAAGCGGACAGCGGTAATGGAGGAGGAGTGGTCATCCAGCGTCTGCAGCAGGCTGTACTCCTGCTCTGCATCCAGCACGTGAATCAGTCGGTCTCGGCTGGCAGTGGCCAGCAGCTTCATCCCTGAGAGAACATGGGGAACACATTAGAGCACTGCTACAAAGGTGACTGTCAATGCCAGAATGACCTTAAATTCAGGTGTAACAGAAGAGCTGGTGATGGAGCACGCTAAATTCTCCTCTGGCTGTGACTCTACTAACACAGTCATGCCTTGAGGAATGGGGGAAGGGGAATGACGAGAAATGCTGGATAAACTGAATGTAGCACATCTATGAAACACTGCTCTGTCTGACTGGATTGCCCTAATAAGAAGCTGGAGATCTCAACAGGACTAGGATGCTAGTCAAAAAATATTGAACAAAAGCAAAATCTCTCTTCATATGAAACAAGCAAATGCCAGCCTGCCCAGCTGAACTGGGTGAGTATGCTGGCCTCTCCCACTGACACATTCCCTGCAGATGTTGACTCACTAGCACATCAACTGCTCATGGCTCAGACTCCCTTGGCAAAGGAAGTGTTTAAATGGGTGACCATGCTCCCATCTCCAGATCTCCATTTCATAATTCCAATAGCTTGTCCCTCCCCCACACATAGATGGTAGTAACCCTTATTGTTAAGCAGATGGTCTGTGGAGCACTGCTGCTGGAGGCTCATAACCATAGAAATACGATTAGTAGAATTTTCCCTCGCAGAAGGAATGTGCAGAAGACGCTGCAGACATACAAACATGCATACATACAGATTTACTGCAGACTGCAAAGGGCCAAATCTGATTTGTTGTTCAAAAGATGCACCAGCATTTGCATTTCTGACAGTGTAATTCTATTTTTAAAAATTGAGCTCAGATTCTATTTCAGATTCAAAAATGCCTGCTCATAACATCCATTATCCATTACATCTGTAGTGTGATGCACACTACGTAGCATGCTGTAGCTGATGTATTATTCCACATCTGTGGTCACTGATACATTGAACTGATCATTCTGTGATGTACTCTACCAGTTTTTGCAATTGGGTTGGCCCATGAAGACAACGTTCCCATAATGCACAGTAATGCCTTTGGGACGTAGACATGGGGAACACAAACTGGTGTACACAGTAGGTTACCGCTGCATTCACTGGTAAAACTGGAAAGGCAGACACAGTGTCAATCGATGGGATTTCATTTGTTGGCAGCTTTTCAAACTATCATTAACTCACTAATGACCACCAGCTGGTGAGGGAGCCCAAGTGGCCAAACCAAGATAACAATTAGAGGGATCAAGTGGTTCTGGATACAGCAGACCAGAGGCCAGTGACATTCAAACCTGCCAGCACCAGGACTTAGTAGCCCTCTTCTAGGTCATGTCCAGGTTTAGAACACATGGATCACAGGTAACTAATCCTGGTGATTACCGGTTGCTTGGCTCAAAGTGAAGTAGGCTGCCGTCACCTTGATAAAACCTAGAGGAAAGACCGGCCAACTCCAGGACACCCAGGTAAACACCAGGGGGTGAGACAGGGGAGACAGCAGTGTCACACATCTGCTAGACCTTATAATTCTACTTCATTAGCACCCCAACCTCCAGCCAATCCCCATGCGGCTGTAACACACTCAGCTGAGGCCACACATTCGGATTGACATGTGTTGAATAATGGGACTGTTCCCCTGCTCTTAAACTAGTGATTTTACCAAAGGAGAGTATGTGCTGTGAGCCTCACCTCCCTCCTAGTCTCTCACCAATTCAGGAAAAACACACACATACAAGTACACAGGTCCCTCCCACCTTTTTTTTTTTTGCCTGAAGACACCCAGGAAATTCCCTCCAGATGTTCAAGTACAACAGAAGAACAAGAGAGCAGTTTCAGATCTGACATGAAAGCTCCTGTTTAATGAGCTTATTTTGGGAAGCTGTGATGAGGCAGTGAGTCAGCATCTGGAAGGGATGTGTCAACAAGCAGGAATCCAACAGGTTAACCAAACTAAGGGGATGAACCAATCAGAGCGCAGAGCAGACTGGCCTTAATTTTGACTAATGGCATTGAAAAATGTTGCTGTTGAGACATACATTTACATAATACTATACCCAAAGTACTACACAAAGCATCTCCTTCAGGCTATTCCTAGTCACATCTCACACTTGATTTTGCCATGGTCCTTTCCTTCTGACACTAATCTACCAGAATGTGCACAAAGGTAACGTGAATGCATTACAGCTATCTAGTGCTAATTTGTCATTTAACATTTCATTATATTTTAGAGGGCTTTGTTATATCAAAATCTTAATAATTCTAAGTAGAACAATGTGAAGCATTCCAGAGTTAGCTAATGTGATATAAAGGTAGGTGTGACATTCTTCCTCTTACTAAAGTGGAAGGACAGTGAATGGTAGTTTGTAACCCTGTCTTCTAACCCCAAAATTGGACTCTTGTTATGTGTATCAATGTATATCAATAATGCACTAGACATGCCAAATAGTTATACAGTCTTACCTCAGATACAGCAAAACCCTGTGTTAGGTATCATGGGGGGGGGCACCTTGAAAACAGGGCCTACAGGACAGGCATGTAATATGAGATCCAGCCAATGAACCATGAGATCCTATGACAAACCAGCCTGTCTTCTGTGACTCTTTCAATGTTAGGGAGGGCATTCTCTGTAAATGAGGCAGAGGCTGAGGTGAACTTGGGTTTGGGCAGCAGCCCCTCTGGAAACCCCTGTCCCACTCACCAGTCTCAGGCTTAGAGTACTCCAGGCACAGAATCTCTGCATCATGGGCCTCCACCTTCAGGATCTCCTCCATGCTCTGGAGCTCATGGATCCTGCAGTGACAGGATGGAGCTCAGCCAATGCATCACACCGCAAGGGCCGATAGATGACCCAGACTTTACACAACAGCTCTGGCCCCTCTTGGCACTTGGCAGCTGTGGGCCCGGTGCTGCTGAGTTATGTGTCTCCTCCAGGTACAGCACATTACATTATGCCCTCTCTACCTTAGAATTCCCTGCAGGGTCCTGTTAATTAAATGCTAATTAAATGTGCAGGTGAGCAGTGTGAGAATTGAGGCTCGGGGGGGTACCTGAGGGTGCCAATGCGGTCTCCTGATGCCAGGTGCTGCCCATCTGGGCTCACACACATAGTCCTGATGCCGCTCCTGTTCTCAGAGGTCTGGGGGTCAGCCTTCTCTGTGTTACTGGTGGCCAGACATTCCGCATCCAGCAAGGTGCCGTTGTTGTTGTCCATGTAGATGATTTTCAGGAGGTCCTGTGGGGACAGATAGTTCCCAGGGTCAACAGATGATTATCAACCCAGTGGAGCATAACATACCCGTATACATCATAAACATCCACCATTTTTGTGTTTTTTAAAAAACTGCCTTCACCCAGAGCAAACAATTTACATTATTACATTATATTACATTACGGTCATTTAGCAGACACTTTTATCCAGAGCTACTAACATAGGTTACAATTTTATCAATTTTTACAGCTGGATATTTACTGCAATTGTGGGTTAAGTACCTGGCTCAAGGGTACAACAGCAATGCCCCAGCAGGGAATCAAACCAGCAACCTTGCAGTTGCTAGCCCTGCTCCTTACCACTATACACTGGACAACACTACCTCATGTACAGGTGATTAAACCTTAGGCAGCACACTCTGAAACTAAAAATACTATACGTGGGCTTCTGAGTAGTTCAGAGGTTAAGGCATTCATTTTGAACACTAGCTGGGCCCTACAGTCCATGTTTGATCCCAACCATGCCATATTTGCCAACAGTGACCAGGAACACAGAGTGGCGGAACAAATTAGCTTGGTTCTACTAGGGGGAGGTCGGCCAGGGTTTCCTTGTCTCACTGCTCTCAGGCACCTGTGAGTTTCTCCATTTCCCTTTCCAGAGCACCTGCTGGAGTTTCAGATACATGGAATGGTGGAGGAACCCACCCTGGCCACCTCGTCCAGCTCCAGATGCCTCCCCTGCTCTCCTGCCTGACTGTGCCCAGCCCCCTGGTCCAGCTAGCCTGTAGTCCCACCAACCTGACCATCCCATCCTCCTCAGACTTTTCCCTCCATATTGTTGCCAGAGGCAGATGAGGTCCCCCTTTGAGCCAGGTTCTGCTAAAGGTTTCCTCCTTTTAGTAAGGGAGGTTTTCCTTGCCACTGTTGCTGTAGGCTTGTCCTTGGGGGTTCAGGCCTGGGGTCCCTGTAAAACTGCTTTGTGACAAATTCTCACAAAGTGCATACAAAGAAAGTGGAACCTGCTCCGGGCTCCTGCCTGGAGCTGTAGCTCAAGCACCGCATCCCGATTTCCAGTTCAGCTACCTCACTGCACTGCCTATCAAGCCAACTGTGTGCCAAGAACCAGACATTCTAGGATTACATTTTATAATTACTCTGTTGTTAATTACTACTGTCTACCTAATTCAAATGTCTTAAGTACATTATACAACTTTACAACTTTAAGTATTCTCTGTAATTCTATCTGCCCAGTGCCAGCCAGAAGCAGACAGGCTCTCCCTCTGAGCCAGGTTCTGCTCAAGGCTTCTTCCTGTTAATTAGGGAGCTTTTCCTTGCCACTGTTGCCTTAGGCTTGCTCTCAGGGGGTCTCAACTTGTGTTGTAAAAAGCGCTATACAAATAAAACTGAATTGAATTGAACTGAACTGAATTGAGTTACTTAGATGACATCAAGTGGAATAGCGCCTGTACTCCAATGAGTGCCCACTCCACTGTAGTGAGTGTGACTTGTAGTGCACAAAGTAGCCATGAGTGTATTGGAGGACTGCATTAATCTCGCCTCAGCACTCCTGAGCGAATATGACAGTTGCTGCTGTAAGACAAGTCCAATACACAATTTCTGATTCCAACATAGAATTGCATAAAGTGGGAAAAGGCAAACAATTACAAATTCTGTACTTATATAGACTTTTTACTAATTTCAGATCTTTAAAGAGACATTCCGGTTCAGTTGACAGTGCAGACGCACAGCAAAGTATACCGGACAAAAAGTGCCTATGGATGATGAAGAACAAGGAGTCACATTTACAGAGATGAGTCACTTCTTCAGAACCCCCATGATCTTCCCATGAGTCAGAGTGAGTCTGTGCACCGTCTTGCCCTCATTCCTCCATGAGTCACATTGACACTGTGGTTGGGGCTGGGACATTTAACCACACCTACAGTGAAACACAAGCCAATCCTGTCCTAGCTATATCACAAAACCAGGGTCAGCCTAAGACCCTGGGTCCCAGACTGTTTTAGTTCTATCATGAAGCTCTAAACCCACTGTATCTTAGTGTGTGTATTCAACACTGCATATGTATGAGGCCAAAGACAAAGCCTCAGCCAAACAAACAGCTGGCTGAGGAGAGGACCAGAGGCCCAGACAGCGAGAGCAGCCTTGCTTGAGGCTCTCAAGACAGCAACAGGGAGGGAAATGGACAGGTAACCAGAGACCTGCAGGTCTGACACCAGGAGGTACACTGCTATTGCATCCCTGAGCGAGGTGCCTATTCTGCACAGCTTCAGTCACTATCCAGCTGCATGAATGGATTAAGTGTAAAGATAAGCTTAGCAAGTGGTGCTGGATCAGTAAGTGCTGTAGTGATGTTGTGTTGCGTGGTGAGTTAGGGCCAGGCCTGTGTGAGTGTCATGCTCACATTGCTGATGACGTTGTGGCTGAGGGTGGAGCTGTGGCCGTCGGTGTTCCATAGGCGGATGGTGTTGTCTGAAGAGCAGCTGAGGAAGGAGCCTGGAGACAGACAGGCCTGCTCCCCATTGGCCACCTCCGGGTACACCTGCAGCACGGAGAGGATGCCATCAGTGATTACCACCTCTGTGTGTCATAACACACAAATGCACATACATGCATGCATGCATGCACACATGCATGTACTCACACAAACATACAGATGCACATACGCATGCCCTCACACAAACACACACACATGTACACGTACGCATGCATGCACACACACACACACACGCACACACACACACGCGCACGCACGCGCACGCACACACAGACACACACGCCTGCACAGAAACACACAAACACACTCACGCACTTAGCATGATGCACCTGAAAGTGGCCTCTGTGGCCAGGGCCAAAGGGACCAAGGCCACCCCCTCCTCCCTCACCTCCACGCTCCAGACACAGGCTGCATGGTAGAGGGCTGAGTACACCTTTCCCACTTTACGCAGGTCTCGTGTGTCCCACACGTACAGGCTGTGGTCATTGTACACGCACGACAACCAGCGGTTGGTTGGATCGTAGCTCACCGCCACCGTGTCAGGGAAGCGTCCTTCTAGTTTGTAGGAGAACAGGTGGCTGCCGGAAACATGGAGAGGAACGGCATTCAGACTTCATGCACTGTGGGAAAAGCCCAGCTGCACTCTCCAACTGCTGCCCTGATGCTGTAACTGTAAACTTTCCAGAAAGAACAAGTTACTGTATTGGAAGGGAGAGAGGCATGACCACAGTCCTCTCCCATGTTACTCTGACATGCATGCCCTCTTCTATACTTTTGCAAGGCCTCAGTGTGCTGGAAACCACACAGACTGAAAACAACTGTATGTCTTTGGTCCAAAGAAGTATTGGCACTAAAATAACTCTGACATTAAGCCACAGATTTGCAAAGGAGTGATAAATCTGTCACAAGATAAATAAGCTGAAAGCTGGTAAGCCTTGGAATGGGAAGCTGGCCAGGATTACTGCTGGGCATGAATGATTCAAGTGCAGCACTGAATTCCAACTCCAGTTCCAACCAAAGTCTGGCTCACTTGTTCTTTGATACCTTTACCATGTCCTTCCACTCTACTCCAATTGATTTTGATGTACAATTACCCCATAATAAGCTAACTGTGCACATTTAATCAAAGTTAATGCATCTACGGGGGAAGAAAATCCATTTTTGAAAGGCATAGCAGATACACAGAGCAGTAATAAAAGCTAGGAAGGCTGAATCATCATACCAATGGCTGACTCCTGTGCCACATTTTCACAATACACCAAGATCCATGCAGAGAGTGGCAGTGGCCATTGGACAGCCATCTCACACATCTTTCAAGGGTGGCGCTACACACTCCTTTACCCTCAGAAAGCTCTCCGAGACCCATCTCAGGAAGTCTTTCAATCACACAGCAGTCCATTTCAAACAGCAAAATACCAAGCAGATGGAATTGCTGAATTATTCATGCCAGGCCCACAGAGGTCTGCAGTGAATAAAATTTTTTTAAAAAAGAGCAAATCATTCTAGGATCATTTGAAGAATTTTGCTTTAGCTATCCATTTGGGTGAGAGGCAGATTCCATTCAACCCACACCAGCCAGACTGAGAGCTCAAGAATTCTGCATAACAGACTGTTGTTATGAGAACACAGAGCCTGCACACCCGCAGCTGAAGGCACTCCTGTTGATGGGAAGCAGAGTTATTGTAACAATAGCTTTATTATGTTAGAATATCCATTTAAAATGTTTCATAAAACAATACACAAGAAGTGAGATTCTAACACCAACTCATCTCAGAGAGCTAATGTCTTCATCAGCTTTTCATTCACATTGTTCTCCAGACTCTAAACATTCCAGTTTCCCAGAGAGGCATCCTGTGATGTTCTGTTAACAGTACCATTCATTCCTGACCTGGTTCACATTAACTAATAGCAGCGCAACTAATAGCAATGCCCAACACATGAATGCATTAACAATGAAGAATATTGCACTAAGCAGGAATATTGCACTAATAAGCAGGAAACATAACTATAGCTTTTTCAGCTCAAGTGTCATGTTGCTGCTCTGTTAGCTGTCACTATTTCTATGATGTAACTGTTAATGATCCATTGCTGACTGCTGTTAGTCCTCCAACAGGTTTATTGAACATGTTTCAATGAACACTTTACTGATCCAGGACACACTAAGGGTCACTGCAAGCACTAGTCTTGTGGGGAGTAGTGGTTGGTGAACAGAGGGTTGTGCTACCCTGGCCTCATTGAGCCGTGTGCTTAACCACACTGTTTCAGTCAATATCTGCCTACATAAATGTATGCTTAAGTAAACAGGAACTAAACGGTTCCTGTCCATTTTGGCTGGCAATTGTTCCACCATTTTGTGCTTCTAGCGATAAAACTACTGTTACTATAGCAGATGAATGAATGGGAGACACCAGATCTGCTTTTCCAGTGATAAAAAAATCCTACATACAATACATCACCCTGGTCCAGAGTGTCACCAAAGCAGATCCTTAATAACAATACAATATTTATATGATTACAATAACCATATATTTAGAATATGGGCAGCACTGTGATGTAATGGTAAGGTGCAGGGTTTGTAACTGAAAGACTGCTGGTTTGATTCCCCGTTGGGGCACTGCTGTTGTAACCTTTGACAAGGTACTTAACCCACAATTGCCTCAGTAAATATCCAGCTGTATAAATGGATAACATGTAAGAATTGTAACCTATGAAAGTTGCTCTGGACTTCCCCCCCATCTCTATCCAGGACCCTGTGCTCACCTGGCCTCAGTGACGGCGGCGATGTCAGTGCCCAGGCTGTGTGGCTGTGGCAAGGTACAGATAAAGTGCAGGTTGATGGGACTGAAGGCTCGGATTGTGCCATCCGCACACCCACAGAATATCAGCTCCTCGCTCACAGACAGAGAGGTGGCCAGGCTGGTCTGTGGGGAGTAGGGGAGCGGTGAGAAAGGAAGGAAACACTGCTGTTTGGTCACTATGATACTGAAGGGATGGATGTGTGGCTGTAATGACAAAGTCCAGTACAAAGGCTGAGAGATGTTTCCTCAAAATGGCCATGCCTACTGAGAAAACACCACTCTGAATGCTACTGCTGCAACTGTGCCACTGTGGCACACATGCTTAATATTCATCCTGCCCTAGCCAGGACACAGCTGAGGGCAAAAACACATTTCAGAATATTCTTTCTCCACTGAAACCACTCCAAAAGCAGATCTCCAGTGGCTGACAGACAGGGAAAGAGGTCAGGGCCTTCATGAGGTTTTTATGCGTGTCCACATGGGTGTGATGGGAATACACTCATGTCCTGGATCTGAGTGAAGAGGAAGCTTACTCAGGTTCTACCACTGACTCTGGATACGTAGTGGGGAACTGCTTCTTTGGCTTGGCCATGCTGAAGACCACAGACACTCAGAGCCTTCAGTGAGGGCCTCTGACATAGACTGTAAACAGTCTGAAAAAGAGAAGAGTGGAAAAAGCAGAAAAACCAGTAGGTTCACAGGTTCATCCTCCCTGAATGAGGATAATCAAATTCTGGAATGGAATGCTATGATCTTGCTGATAAACAAGTTTACTGACAGAGCAGCCATTCTCTTTCTCTATCTTTCTCTCTCTCTCTCTCTCTGGGAAAGACAGCTCTCTATCAGGGCAGGATGCTCTCTATCAGGGCAGGCCCCTGTCAGCTTCACACGTGTCCAACCACACCAGAGCCTATGAAGGCAGGGCTGGCCAATGTGACCTGGAATCACCCCCCTTCATCAGCATAGGGCTTGTGCTGGATTGGATGGGTCCAGTTAGCTTGACGACCCAAAATTATAAATGTGTGTCATGTGTGTACACCTGACAGCCTCAGATACCAGCACTCACCTCTCTTGCGCACTGAAGGAATGACTGGGTGTCCGCGAACCAAAGTGTCACTGTCTACATTCTCAAGCTCTAGTCATTCTAGAGCTCCTAACATCCCAGCATCTCCTCAGGAGAATTAAGGGAGATTAGATGAAATAAGTGGCAAAAAAGATGGTTGATTCCATGGTAAAAAGTGCTCACTCCCTAAAATCTCCCCAACATCATCCTGCCTGTCACTGTTGTATTTTTAGTCTCCTTAGGCCTTTCATGCAAACATCCTCTGTCACATCCCAGAGCCCTGTGATGGGCGCAGACACAGCCACATGCGTACTTTGATGCAGTGCAAGTATGTGGCCATGGTGACATGCCTCTGAGTGATGACACACAGCTGATGGATGAAGCTGCAATCAGCACACATGGAGACAAGAGTCACTGGAGGGCTCACATGCCCTGGGGATAGAGAGGAGGGCATGGGGGAATGCAGTGTTCTGACAGCTCAGCCAATCAATGAGACAGGGGAGGGGTCAGCAGTGGGAAGTGTTACCGGAGTGAGAGCTGCTGTGGAGATGTGACTTACTGTGATGCTGTCGTTTCGCTGTAAAGTGTAAGGGGAGAGGAATCAGAACAAGCTAAGATTAGATGGCAGCAAGACATAATTAACACCCCCGCACATGCATGTGAGACAGCTGTAGGTCAGAAAGGGAGATCTCTACACACCTGTGGATTTGTGTGTAAGCTGGTGGTGGTGGTGGTGGGAAAGCTATTGCTCATGGTGTGTAAACTGGTGTTGACTTTAGAGATGTAAATTGTTGCTGATGTCATTAGAGATGTAAGTTGATGTTGTTTGTTAGCTGTTTGGTGTGTGTGCATTGGTATTTTAAAATGACCAAATAAGAGTACATGGGTTAAGGGTAAATAAGGTATTTTGATGGACTGAAAAAAATACATCTGATAGAGACAGCATGTGCCAGAGAAGATGACAGTACCAGTATCACTATAATTAAGATGACTTTCAATGCAATTTATACATCTCTGTTGTGCCTTTCTATTTTAGGGTATTGCTATTCACACATTTTAATAAAGTGCTTTGCAAAAATTACATGGAGACTGACTGCATTTCACTAGAAAGCCTTCAGTCATAAACTTCTCCTGCCCCCCACCACTCACTCCCTCACCTGTAACTGCACCCCACCCCCATCACTCACTGACCTGTACTTTCACCCTGTCAAAAACTCACCCGTAGCTCCACCCACTTATCCAGCAGTCTCTTCTCATTGAATTCACACAGCAGGCCGGAGGAGGTGATGCAGAAGGTGCTCTCAGCCTTACGACCTTTCCCGCACGCAACATCACTGAAAAAGTTGTTCCGCAGCTCTCCCAAGAGACCAGAACGGCCCAGCAATGGTACGGTGGCGTTTACCTGCAGAGGAAGGAGTGTTGCGACAAGACACTAACAGCTAATTAGCACATCACAAGGAGATAGATATTTCATGTAGAAGAGCAGGTGGTGCATATACTTTATATCAGAAAGTAATTACAAAGTAGACACGTTTATGGGGCTCTGAGCTTGAAGGAAGACAGAACAAGTCAGGCATCCACATCTTCAAAGTGCACCATGCTGTAGAAAGGTTTGGTGGGGCTGTACCTTGGAGGACCTGGTGTGGTCCAGATACCAGAACTTGACATGCCTGTTCCCAGCTGTCACAAAGTATGAGCTGTCCTCAGAGAAAGACACAGCAGATACCTTACTTGACACCTTGTTGGCTGCCACCACAATGTTTTTCTGAGAGGGGAAGAACAAAAAAAGGACAGTGAAGTAATGGGTATTGGGACATGACATTCAGAGAAGCCAAGAGCATTTTACTGCCCCTTCACTCAATCCCACACATGCCTTTAATATCATTGTCTGCAGCTTCATCCAGACAGAACACTAAACTGCTATCCCCATCCATAAAATGAGACATCTACGCAAAATTACCAAGAGAGAAGCAGAATACAATACATATGGTCTGGAGCCAGCTCAGTCATGGGTCTCAGTTTCCTGTCTTATTTGGAGTTAACTGATAACCTAGTAACACTGGTGAGCTCTAACAGTCAGACAGTACCTTCCAGGCCCAGACGTTAATGATCATGTCATGCTGGTAGCCCACGCTCACGATGTACTTGCTGTTGGGAGAGAAGGCCACGCAGGACACCCCGTACTTGTGCTCCTGGAGCTCTGCCACCTGTGAGCGCTCCACCACCTCCCACACCCGCACCGCGGGCATGTGCCCACTCTGAGGAGAAAGACAGAGAATCACCACAGACACACAGACATAGACACGTACAGACACACACACAGACAGACATGCATGCACATACACACACACAGACACATACATGCTTTTACAGACAGACGTGTACACATACACACACAGACAGAGACAGGCACAGACATACATGCACAGACACATACAGACACACATGCAAACACCACGCACAGCCACACAAGAACAGGCAGACAGACCAGGACATGCCCTACTATGCCCCACACCCACAGTACTGGTGTGTGCATGCCCTCAGACCAGGGTTATAATCGTTAACGAAAACAAGCACAAAAATGAAAACTAGTGATAAAAAAAAACATTTCGTTAACTGAAATTACAATGCGCACAACAAAACTAAAATGAAATAGAATTGTGGAGATAATTTCATTAGTTTACGTCTTTTCCATGAATGCAGGTAAGCACGTCTGAAATTGTGGATGTTATTGCCTGTATTTCAATGAGGGCCCAACAGATGGCGATATCTTTTGCGGCCACGAGAGTTCAAGACCTGCCAACGGAAGTATAGTGGCTAGCTAACCCACACACTAGCCTGACCCAACAATGGCCAAAGTTGTTAGCAGGAAAAGGCAGAGTCCCATCTGGGTATACTTTGGGTATGACCCAGTATCTGCACAAAGCAAGTGTCTTGTAGTGAACAGCGATGGTAAAGTTTGTGGGGCTGTTCTCAAGGGGAAGAATCCCACAAATTTATAAGTACACCTGAAGAGTGCACACAAAGAGGCCAACCAGGCTTTCCAGGAGAGGGCGAGAGAACATGAGGCTGAGAACACACGCGGCAAGACCGCAGTACGGTGAGCCTACTTTTTGGTCAAAAATGCGGTGTTACTACAAGTTGACAATTTTAACTAGCTTTTTTAACCTAGCTTGCTAATTATCTTCCTCGAACAAAAGTTAGCTGACTGGCTTGCTTGATAATTGTAACTTATTCCAAATTTTGGTTAAATGCTCCGACTTAGATCACTAGCTAGCTAACAAAGACATTCACAAAACATCATATTTTAACTATTAAGCAGACTATACAGGTGAATGGTTATTTGCAAACTGAACGTGACTCTAGCCTGTTGCAAAGCTATCTAATTAAATTGGTTGTCCCTGACGTAATCTTGACTTGCACAAACAAAACTAAATGCGTCTGAATTACTGGATGCTGTATTTCACTGAGCTTGGTAATCAGTTTGGTAACCGATTTTTTTGTAAGATGACAAACTGGTATAGCGTAAATATGAATATTAGTGGCTACTTGTAATTCACCAGCTAACTTAGCTAGCCAGCTATCTAAAGTGTTTAAAGAGAGCCATGGTGTAGACAAGAACATAGCTAGCATGTATGATTATTGCTAGCTTGGTATAATAATAGCTGCCAGTTCCTTCACACCTACTTCGGGAAACTTGCTCCAATGGCTTTAGATCTAGTCAGTGCCCCTGCCTCTCAAGCTTTTGTCAAACGCATTTTCTGTCTGTGTGGACTACTGTCATCTGGTTTAAGAAACAGGACCACCACTTTTCTTGAGCAATGTGTTTTTCTCAAGATCAACAAGAAGCTGTTACTTGATTGAAGATGCATGGCCTTCTCTCCCCCTCACTCACCCAACATGCATAAATACATTCACTCACTCACACGACACACATAAATACATTCACTCCCTCACTCACACGACACATAAATACATTAATTAATTCACTCACGAAATACACATAAATACACTCACATAACACACATAAATATTCACTCACTCACACAACACATAAATACATTCACTCACTCAGTCACTGGCATATCATATTTGAAGCAACTGATTTTTGGATGAAGAAATGTTGTGTGCCAATAATTGAAAATTGTCGGTCTCTCAGTGACATAACCAGAGACATCACTAGATGTAGTGGACTGCTGTTGCTTTCAGTTTATTTTTCAAGTTAGTCACTGTTCCATAAACCTTTTTATTACATTTGTTGTCATATGGAACAAGCAATATTTGAAATGGTTTGAATGTGTTGCAGAGGTTCATTCACATATAGCATACTCAGTGAGATTTATTTTAACAGGACAACTTTGGACTTTGAACTGACAGAGGTATAGGCTACTTGTGTTTATGTTTTATACTGTGCAAAATAGTAAATAAATATAAATAACAGTGTATGGTTTTGCTGATTTGTATAAGACAACATGCATTTTGAACATCTTACCCTACCCTTGATAAATACCTACCAGAATATGGAAAACTAAAACTCAAATGAAATAAAAACTAAACTAAAACTAGTCATTTTCAAAAAATAAAAACAAATTTAAAACTGTAAATTTAAAACCAAAATTAAAAAAAAAATAGAAAAAAAAAAAAACTAAAGAAAAATTCAGAACTATAATTACCCTGCCTCAGACACAGGCATTTCCACACTGGCACGAATCCACACAAACACACCCTCAAGTATTCAGAAGCAGTGCCTCAGACCTGCAGCAGTACGCGCATGCTCACGGGAGCATGGCACACCACAGCACTGCCACAGCACACGCTTCACTGACAACACTCCGCAGCTCCTGTGCCTTGCTCCTGCTGACCCCTAAAGACATGGCTAGGCTCTGCAGTGACAGGGGTCAGCCACAGCAGAACCCCACTGCCACAGGGGGATGTCTGCATTTCTGTCCATGCCTATGCAAACAGAACTGAAAACGCACTTCCTGTCTCCATTGTGCCAGCTGCTGCCCAGTGCTGGCATGGATCCCGAGCCCTGAGGCCTGCCCTGTCTTCCTGAGCTCCCATTAGCCTTTTATCAAAACCGAAGGAGCAGCTACAACCACAGAGAAAGGCTTTTCTGCAGCAAGGCTAGAGTACGCACTGCAGATGTGTGTTTGCAGGGATCATGGGAGTGTATGAGACTGGGTGCAGGGTCCCTGTCCCTCTGGCCAATTCTGTCATAAAAGTCACAGGAGCAGAATTACTAAACTGGTCAGTGCTCTTTCTGCTGTGCATTTCAAATGCCTGACCTAGTCAGTGTCTGAAATGCATGCAGAAAAAAAAACCCCATTTTTAGACAAAGCTGCTTCAACTGCATTTAAGAGGATTACTCACATCTACATTTGCCACTCAGCTTGCAGATATTCAACAAAAGGCTTTCAATGGCCAGATCTGATAATGACTGTAATTTGCGATTACGTATCTGTCTGTTTTTGTATATCTATGTGATTCACTCAACAGAAGAATAAGGGCAGAGGTTAGGGCAGGGAAAGTCAGAAAGTCATTGGAACAAAGTTTAGTTTGTTTCCTGAGAGCCAATGAGTTGCCCGCCCATGTATTGCAGTGATACCATATGGAAATCACCTGAGGTGCCATTTCCTTTAGTCCCTTCATCAAATACATTTGAATGTATCTGCCACAGCCCCCCCCCAAAAAAAAAAAAAAAAAAAACAGTGAATGGGGGGGTGTGAAGGAGACATTGGGCAGGGCTTTTTTGGTGTTTCATTTCAAATACATAAAAAAAAACATTTAGTATGTTAGACATTTCATAATGTCTAACATACTAACATCTACATGATAGCTTCTGTAAGGAATGAAAGGTATTCATAAATTCACATAAGTCTAAGTTCATTTTGGTGATACAAAACTAACTGGCTCAAAAAGATGACACAAACGTACAGTTGTGTGGTGTTCACAACTGCCAAAGACATTACATACATGTCTTTTAAGCCATTTCCAGAAGCCATAAGCTCTGTCAGCACCAAACTGAAGTATGGCTGGAGTAACCCACATTGTACAGGAGGTTGTTTGGAGAATTTCCATTATGGCTGTTAAGTGAAGGGAAAAGGAGAGGTGTTTCTTAATGATGACACTGCAGGAGTCTCTCAGGGCTCTGGCTAATGATGCCTCAGTCCTGTTGGGAATGTAATTAATGGGAATGGGAGAGGTTTGATCATCACACGGTGGTGGTGCGCGTGGCAGGCAGACGGTCACGGGGGAAACGTGGTGGCCATGCATCTGCTGTAGCCCGCCTCTCTCTCCAACCAGCAGCGACTCTATCCATGGGCTGGCACTGTGCCCTCTGCTGCCATGGCAACTGCTGAGCCCACATTCATTAACATGCTCAAGCTTAACAAGCTCCTATTGGACAGGAAAGATTAGGCTAACAAGCCTCTGGGATCAAGAGGCCCGCCTTGTGCAAAGCTCACATGGACATGAGGACTCAGCTGCCCAATCTGTGTCCTGCTTCCTTCAGTGAGGAAGACGGTGTCCACACGATCACAAGCAATCACGATCACAATCTCTCTCAAGATCATTTCTTTTTGCAAGAACTAAACTGCTACTCCTTTGCTGTTGTTCTAGTGGTAAACTGTTGTAACTGTGGTTCACTGCAGAGGGAGATGTGGAGTCAGGCAGGGAATGAGTTTCTAGGGCTGCTTCCTCAGATCAAAACACTAACAAATGTCTTTTACAGGGAATTATTTAAATCTTTGGTATTGACAATTTAATTAATGATGACTGAATGGTGTTTAAAAAATAATGTTAGAGAGACAGAGAGAAAGACTCACCTCTCCAGTAACCAGGTACTTGCCATCAGGAGAGAAAGACAAAGTGGTGATTGTTTTCCTGAAGAGGGAGTAAAAGGGAAACACTTCCAGTTATTTTTGGAGTGAAAACATCCCACTTTCCGTTCGATAGACAATGACAAAAGACTCAAGTCACTGCAGGCAATCACAGGCCCTGTTCACACCTGGCATTAACATGCGTCTTGGTTGATCCAATCACAAGTGGACAGCGCTAAGTACAGGTGTGAACGCACAAGACGCATTGAGGACGCACTGAGATCCGATCGTTCAGACCACATTCGGAGGTGGTCTGGGCCACATATGGCCACATTCTTTTAGCAGTGTGAACGCGAATGTGTCCTGGGCCACATTGAAGGACCGCCTACTCAACTGACGTCCTCTGCATAAGCGGAAGTACGTGCTCATTTGTGTGCCAATGGCGTTCACACCGGTGTGATTAGCTGTTTAGCGCGTATGCTAAAACTGGTGCGATTAGAACATGAGATTGGAAAAATTCTAGCTAATTTTAGCTTTGAGGAAACAGCGATTTAACATTAAAAACATAGCAAATGCTAACTGAAAACTATATGAAGCTTAATAACGCTAATGAAAACAATAACGAACCATGTAACATAGCGTAACACACGGGCTACATGGCATGAAAAATAAGTTACGTGTGAAAGGGGTGCAACAACAACTAGAGTTCACAAGCCACCCCAAATGCTTCCAAGCTCTAAAGGTGTAATGCAATATATTACATGGAAAATGGTATTATGAATAATACGTGAAGTGTTGTAGTTCTACAAATAAATGTTAGTAGACTATTGTGGGAATCAATATTTACAGTATCATGAATATCAAGGGGACATTCTAAAATGCTTAACGTGGCTTAATGTTCCAAAACTGCTATCAATGATCACCAAATTTCTCTCACACATCTCGTCATAAACACTTCCACCTGTCAAAAAATCAAAACCAAAATCCTCTCCATTATAAGGAAAATGCTCAATGTAAGATAACGACCATATTCCTTGGATTTCGGTTTTGATTTTTTTTGATATGTGAAAGTGTTTATGACAAGAGATGTGTGAGAGAAATCTGGTGATCATCTGGTGACTGTTTTGGAACGTTACGCTACGTTAAGCCTTTTCACGTTAAGCGTTTTAGAATGTCCCTTCTTCCATAACAAGCGCGCTTCGGTTTTAGAAAAGTAATTCATGAATGTATTCACAATACTAGCAAACCAGCAAACACCCTTTGATATTAAACAACATTATGAAACATTTTCATTGCAGTGAATAATGTAAGAACCTTTGGAAACATAATATATTGCTTAGCCTACTTAATTCAACCATACTGGCAAGGTGCCAGACAAATACTGTGAAGTTCAAAATGTTCTAATCTAGCATTTCTGCTTTTTCCAAAGATAAACAGAATTTAACAAAAGATCAGCTGCAGCTGAGTTAAGGGTATTTAATTTCAGTGATGAACTGAATCTAGCTTGCTAGTCAACTAGGTTTTCATTTACAGATACAACACGCATTATTTCAGTGACAGTCACAAGATTCGTTCAAACAGACCTTTAAATGATGTGTAAACTTACATTTGCAAACGGAAATGATGTACGTGTTTATTTGCATATAGAGCAGGGAAGTGAGATCCGATCACAAGTGGTCACTCGAGACGCATGTGGAGACGTATGTTAATGCCTGGTGTGAACAGGCGTACTCAGAGCTGTCCGCTTGGGGATCACCCAAGACGCATGTTAATGCCAGGTGTGAACAGGAACACAAGTACCGCTTTCATTCTGCTCAGAAGCTGAACTGTGGCTGGTAGTTAAACACCCTGAACAGGCTGTTTTGCCTTTGGATAATGCTTAGATGCTGCAGATTACACTGGGCTGCTGCAGAAATGTCTGAATTTATAGAATGGGCAGTGTGGACTAGAGGTCACAGTCTGTATTCTGTACCTGGGTCTCACAGGTTAAAGGGGAAAGTTCCAGGTGGGACAGGACAGCAGAACCCTTGCACAGGCCAGTGCTCCTGTTAGACCTGTTAGAATGCCCTAAAAGTGCTCCACAATGTATACAATTTGCCCAAAGGCTTTGAATGTATTTGCGTAGCACTATGGCAAGCAAATAACAAAGGACATTGCAATGGTACTCAACACCATCAGTGCAGTCGCGCAGCTAATAGTGAGACAGCTGGTGTAAAGCACAGAGCAGCAGCTACACAATGAGCAGCCTGACTCCGCACAGCAGCCTGTAAACCAAATCAAGGGCTGTGCTCCATCATGCATGCAGATGTGGGGCTGCTGTTTCTGCCTTTGATCTTGGAGAGGGGGCACAGAACTAGGACTGCTGATATTTGTGCTGGGAGGGGTGGTGATGAAGACAGAGGCTTGGAAGAAAGAAAACTGTGAGGCCTTTGAGGGCTGATTTGTGTTCTGTTGTCTGTGCAAAGTCCAGCGTCTGCATGCTGTAGCACACAGAGGGATGCCACAGTGCAATGAACGAATGTGTGCACTGGAGTCTGAGGGAGAATGGCCTCCATGGAGCATATTGTATGACGGAGGGTCAGATAGCACTGGGGGGGCAGATTCAATCTAACCCCACTGTGCTTTGCCTTAATACAGAGAAGAAAAAATGTAAGAAACAACAACAAAAGCAGTACTTCATAAGTTTACACTGGTTGTTTAAGACTGAATGCATTGCAGTTGCAGACTGAACCTTGGAACACAGAGAGCTCCTGGGCAGGCATATGGAATGAGTGCTTGAACCCTGGGTCAGAGCCTCTGCCTTGAGCAAAATGCTGTATGTTTCTCAGCTTTTTCCAGGCACCTGAGGTGAGAGCCTCTGAACAGCTCACAAATGGCAATTGTGGGAGCCTATAAATACAGAGTGCAGGTAAAGGTGAACTTTTTTGTGCCAGCAGATTGGGGATCCAGGGGGAGGGGGAGGAGTCACCTGGAGCTATTCAGGATATGATGCTGTTTGTTCTTCTTTGGGTTCAGCAGGACAACCACACACCTGTAGGGCACACAGAGAGTAGCGGTTACACATGCACACACGAACACAAAGAAACACACAGACACACACAGACATACAGTAGAAACCATAAAGTCAAACACACATATAAAGGGGAACCCAGTCACAGACCCCTACTAAGTCTTCCAGTCAGCATTTCTTGGAGAACTCAGCAATTGATTCTGAGAGATGTGCCTCTGCAACTATTGAACCAGAGTAGTTAAGCCACAGAAGCACTGCAATACCAAGCCAAGGCTATCAGAGGTGCTTTAAAAAGCACCAGCACATCCCAGATAAGAACAAACACTCTGGTCAACATTTCGGTGCATCCATGCATTCAGTGTATGCCTTAGATTTCATCTTTCATATCTATGAATATGAGAAGAAGAATATATTTAGCATTATTAACAGAAAAAACGGAATACAAACAGGCAAATGAGATAAGTAATTGAGTAAAATACAACATGTAGCACACAACCAAAGCAGTTGAAACACAAATACCTCCTTATAACCCCCGTATAAACCAGGATTATAATTAACAGTCTAAACATACAACATGCTTTCCATCCTACTGGGGGAGCTCTTCAGCACAGCCTGCAAGGATGCGATTAGTACAGAGGGAGGAGAGGAGCACCCAGGGGAGCAGCAGGAGTGCAATGGGGGGGCTCTGCCTTGCACTGCAGGGAGAGCCCAGGCCATTATTTCCATGGGGGAAGATATATGCCAGCCATCTGAGATATGACCCCACAACAAACTTTCCAAATCATTTCCATCTATGCCTTTGGCCCATTCAGCCAGGTGGAGCATGTGACTGCTCCGATGCTGGGGACATGGGCCACACAGCCTTGGAAAATGGCACCAGCCTGCTGAATGCCTGCCAGCCCAACTAGCGATTTAAAGACTACTTCTCTTGGATTGCTGGAAGAAGCCAAAACTGTGGGAGACCACAAACCCGCCTCTGGGGCGGATGCAACATCCTGGCCATAGAGACGGAGAAATTAGCACACAGAGTGGTGGAGCCACACTACTGCAGCCCTCTGCAACCTACTGTCCAAACGGCTCCTCTGGGACCAACACACAGTCATAAACTGAGAGAGAGGAGCCTCCATTGATGACTACTAATGCTATTACTGGATGTGTATAAATATAGAGGCCCTGATAGGATTGGCAGGGCTCAGAGAGACGGCAGGCCTGCCAGGATTGCAGAGGCTTAAACACACACTGTGTAGAATTGCGCAATGTGTAGCCGATTGCACAAACGCTCACAACATACATCAAACGTGCTGTATACTGCAGCACAGAATAATGATCAAACATTTTTGGTGTCAGTGAACTCAAAAAGACCAGAAGGACACAGCACATAAGTGCCCCTCTAATGACATTCCTATATTCCCTCCCAAGCCTGTGTTCCCTTCCGACCACTACGCTCTGCTACTGAATGGTGTCTGGTGATCCAATCACATTGCAGCACAAAATCAATATCCAGAACTTTCTCTGCTGTTGTCCCCCAATGGTGGAATAACCTTCCACACTTCATCTGTTCTGCCAAATACCTCATTATGTTCAAGAAACATCTGAAGACACAGCTCTTTCGTGCTCATCTGATCACCTTAATCGCTACCACCTTAAGTGATCTCTTATGTCCTAAATTCTGCTCTCCTTTAAATAAAAAAACTTGTGTTGTACTATGCCTCACTTGTAAATCACTTTGGACAATTCTGCCAAATGAATGAATGTAAAATGAATAAATGCACATAAAAACATGATCATCTGGAAAGGTAGTGGTTGAATGTTCAGATGATCTACATTCAGTGGTTTGGAAATTGGGCCAAACAGGAGAACTGACTGAACCACACCACATTAGTATGACAGATTCTTGCACATCATCTTGAGCAGTGCTGGCTACAGTTGTTTTGCTGGTAGGAGCTCGTCTTATACATTCTTGGACAGGATCACATGGGAGCCAAGGGATTAAAACTAAAAACCCTTATGGTGAAACATACAGAAATGAGGAGCAAAACCATCCTGCACTATCATGTCAGAGGCAGTCACATGATGGAGGGCATCAAGTTCCTTTATTTGAATTTCAATGAAAATGCAGATCTTTAAGTCTAATTTGTACAGGAGAGAAAGACATGACCCTGAATGCAATCCGTCTCTGTAAGTGTGCATCTACATCAGGCATCACCATTAAAACCTGGTGTGTCAATTTACTGGGAAATGTTATCATACTGCACTGTCACATTGTGTGTGGTCATTTCAGTGTAGACTGGACTTCTCAGTAAAATGCAGAACACACACAAGGACTCAAACCTCATAACTCCTTTTCAAACTGTCCTGGTCGTGATGCATTCTGCATGTATGACTGACACAGACCCAGCTACCCATATGGAAAGCTGCTGCAACTGAATGCACAGACAAGAAGCAGAGCCTGCATTGACAAACACATCTCAGTGACTGCTCTCCGCTTGAGGACGTAATCCCCGCAGTGCTGGGAGGAATCTGGGCAGTGCTGAATCTCCAGATTACAGGAGGGGCTTAGCTGGGGACATACTGAGTGGACAGACATACAGCGGGCCATTAAGCCATGTGGAATGTGACAGAAAAATGTAAACGTGTATGTGCATGTCCCTGCAGTCCAGTCAGTGTGTATGTGCCTGTATTTGTATGCACACGTGTGTATGTGTGCGTGCGCGCGCACTTCCAGTGAGTGCTGAGATTGGCTGAGTGTGTCTGTGCTTCTAGGGGGTGCAAAGGATACAATCAGGATCAGATAATCAAGATACAGTCAATTCAGCTGGAATATCCTGCATTGCTATAGGAATGCAAAGTTTCAAAAGCAGCAATTTCCCATCTCTGCTGCGGACTCTGATCAACTCCACTGTTAGAGTCCCATGCTGGCATGTTTAGGAGAGCAGAAAATAGGAAAAAGCTGCAGAATAAATGAAACCAAGATAGCATATGAAAGAAGAATCTCCTGTCTGGAAATACTGTACATGAGGAAGCCCTTGAACACTGCAGAGCAAGAACTACAGCTGTAAAGTAAGAAAATACTATATGAAAATCAACGCATGGTCAACAACTGACAAAGAAATGACAAGAATACATGATGGGAAGACACAGATATTGTCTGAGGAAGCATAAATCAAATACACCATACAACATTTCTATGAAAGCTGCCATTTTGGCAAAATGTGCCCAAACCAGGATGGCAGATGGTTTTGTGGAGTCTCTGACAGGCATAGCCTGGTGAAGTGGAAGCCCTGTCATGCCAGCTCGCTCACTCCTTCAGGTGTCAGCAGGGATTCTCTGGACCTCGGCGCCTTTGTTCAGGCTCCAAAAAACAGACATGCTGACCAGTTCTTCCTGCCAATTGACTCTCTGTGTTGCCTCCATGAAGTCATTCCATGAGAAACCAATGAAACTGGTATGAACCTAGGTGAAAAGAAACTTGGCAAAAAGAAACCATGCAAAATGTAATATATTGTAGACTATTATTTGAGCAAATTTGTGCACAGCGAATTTCAGAGTGAGATCTCTGATATCAATAGCATGTGTGTTTGTAGTGCTTAAGATCATATACAACATCAGGAAGATTCGCCCTTTTTTGACCACCTACTCCACCCAGCTGCTCGTTCAGGCCACTGTGCTCTCCCGCTTGGACTACTGTAACGTCCTCCTCGCAGGCCTCCCAGCCTGCACCATTCAGCCGCTGCAGCTCATCCAAAATGAGCTGGTTGATCTACAATCTCCCCAAGTTCTCCCGCGTCACCCCCCTACTGAGATCCCTCCACTGGCTCCCAATCGCAGCCAGGATCCGCTTCAAGACCCTGACTCTCACCTTTTCTGCTGCAAGAAAGACTGCCCCGACCTACCTCCAGGACCTCATCCTACCCTACGCACCCGCTCGTCAACTTCGCTCTGCTACATCCGGACGCCTCGCTCCACCCACCAACAGAACGAAAGGCCCACGCTCCTCACAATGACGCTTTTCCATCATCGCCCCCCAGTGGTGGAATGAACTCCCCACCCCCCTGAGAACAACTCCTTCAATCCAACCCTTCAGATGTGCGCTGAAGACACACCTCTTCAGACTCTACCTGGACTGATACCTCTGCCTCTTCGACCTTGTAACTTTGACGTTGAGAATCTGACTCCTGTCTCGTACTTGTTCCTCACTTACCTAGGTGGTATAGCGGTACTCTATTTTTCCTGTAATTGTATTTGAGATGCAATCCTAGTTCAGATTAGTTGGCTCGCGTCACTGACCTTGCGCTCAGCTTCAGCACTATTTGCATTGTATGACCTGTGCACATCTTGCTCTTGTGCCTGTTGTTTGCTCACTATTTGCACTTTTGTACGTCGCTTTGGATAAAAGCGTCTGCCAAATGAATAAATGTAAATGTAAAATGTAAATGTAAATATTTCAGTGGAAGATGGATACATGAAGCAGTATTCTGAACAAAAGAGGCTACTCACGGCACACTGTTCCAGGATTATGTCAAACTCATTGTTTTTTTGTTATCCTACTGCACAAATGTGTAAGCTCCTTCCATGTGTCTGACACATGCCACCCCCTTCCTGCTGTTGTGAAACTGTCTTGGCCCTGAGACATCACAAAACAACATGACTCCCTGGATATGAGAATGAGCAGGCTGGTCCATCTGGATGGAGGAAGCTCACTTTTACATCAGATTCATACATCAGAATATTCCTACTTGAATAAATCATCTCTCAACAAGTATTTTACATGCAAACTCCCTCCACCAAAGGAGATTCCTTTATATCACGTTTAAGCACAATTGGAAAGAATCACATCTATCATGTGGATTTCACATTTTTGGTGACAGAAAGCACAATGGTGCAGTGATAGAGTTAATTTAGAATCTGTGCTATAGTTATAGTACAGTGCTTCAATGTTTGACAGTTCAATGGATTTTCTTAAGAATATGTGGGGAATTTGAAAAGCATGTTTCCTCATGGCTGGCAGTTCTTTATCAGAGATGTGAACTGCAATCGCTCCAGAATACTGTTAACACTAACAAGGACAGGACCCAGAGCAGCAAAGAGCAGGTGGGGGAAGGCTATGGCTGCTCAGACTCCACTGAGGCCCTGAAAGGGTGGATACCCCACCCCCACAACTTCACCCCGTTATCATCTCATGACCACCATCAGCACAGAACATGGCACATGATACAATGACACAATGACTAGGCTATTCAGAAGCAACAGCTACATAAGATTCAAAAGCTGGGCAGGTACCCATACTAGATGCGTTTATATTAGGAACAATATCAGAATCTGTGCGCAAATTCAAAGGTCTGGCTGTGGACCTCCATGTGGCTCTGCTTGGTCTTTTCACCATTCAGGATGCCATGTTGGGCCACATCTTTTTGCAAATCAAAATTTTCTAGTAATTTTATGCATGTGGCAGTCACACAGGAGGTATGAGTGTGTGAGGATAAACACGTGAGACATGGCTCACATTTCTGTGTGACTATGTGAGTGCTACCCCACACGTGCTTGTGTGAAAGTATGTGTCTCTGACATGCCACATATTTGCATCTGACAGTGTGCTTGTGTGACTAGATATGAGACACAGCTTGGAGTATGGATAGTGTGCAGATGGTGACTTAACTGCAGGACATTTTTTTTCCGCATGAAGCTAATGGGACAGATTAAGGACACATGCATGACCTTTGACCTGACAAAGGTCAGCAGAGTTTACAGTTGCAGGAGGAAGCCTGTCTGATCCTGATCTTATCCTAAACTAAAGGTGACATACCATCTGGGCCTTTGAAACAATCAAGTCAATCACATCTCTAAGCATTTATAAAGAAAAATATTCACTCTTTTATCCATGAGGAACACTAAAAGCCTGCAGTGGACTCCTGAAAGGGCTGGTGGCTGGTGACAGGGTTCACCTTTGGTTGCAGGTCTTCTTTTTACTTTTACTTCTTTTTACTTCCTGTCATTCCTCTCATCTGGTTAAAGTGGTTGGACTGGTTTACTGGACTGGTTGCACTGGCTCACAGTGAGGCAGGTATGACAGCTGATTTGCATTTTGCAGAGGAAAGGAAATGACTCAATAGAGTAAATAGAAAGAAAAAAATACTGATGGATGGAGGTGATAGGTTTGAATCAGTTATATTCTGTTTAACTTACTTTTTGTTTTAACTACATCTCGTATTTACGTTCCCACACACACACTCTGCAATAGCCTTTTGTCTGTTAGAGATAACTGGTCGCACATAGGGTTCAAAAGGATGTTCCCGGTAGCTGACTCAGTGGGTGTCCCCAGGACATCAAGGTGTGATATGCACTCCCGGATGGGAATGTTCACACCTGCCATTTGGTTATACCGCGGACAAGGTACTTAAACCCTCATGTGTATCCATTATGTCGAAGATCTCGGTCGGACCGCACTGTCGCTGTGCTCCCACGCGAGTCTCCCTTTGCGCATCGAAATAAAGCTTTTCAATTGAAAAGTGGTCATCAGTGTGTTACTTCGCCGGTCCCGACTTGGTTCCACGAAGGGAGAAAATTCCCAACAGAGGGAATCCCAAAAGTTTGGATGTGGGGGGTCAGACTCTTGTGTGCAGAAACCACAGCCATGGTCTGGACCAGAGAGAAGGGCCAGGACCATGAGGACCATGAGTGCAGAGAAGCAGATTAACACAGTGTCCTAGTGGCCTTAAGAGTAGGCCTAAGAGATTCTATATCAGACTGACACACGGCCGGGGGTTTGAGGCAAAAGAATGGGCACCGTTTTGCATGGTTCTCCCTATGATATATCTCTTCTCCTTCCTGTGTCCTCAGTGTGTTACCTTGCTACCAAGCACATTCAACCTGCAATCAGACCATCAGAAATCTACAGAAGGACAAGGTGAGCTTGGAGCGCTGTAGAATTGTGGAATCTGACTCACTAAAACATTGATGGTGTTATTAATTAACGTCCTTCACTGACTGTGTAGCAATAAAGCCCAGTTCTTATCTGTCTGGCATAGATGCTCCTTCAATCTAGGGTCTGCAGTTAAATTTTTGGTCCATCAGCTAAGGTGGTTGCCAGCTGGCAGGTGTTAATTTTGGACCCTGTTAATTTATTAATCTAAATATTAAGAAATTAAGCATAAAAATTTGGAAATCTGGAGCATGATCTGAACATATTCTGGGGTCAGGGGAGGTGCTGGGGGTGCTAGGTGATGATCCTCGGGATAATCTGCCTCCTGTTGGGGGGGTACGCCCATCTACCTCCTGAGCAAGACAAAGTCCTGAATGATTCTTCCTACACTGTTGACAACGGCACAAGAAGCAGACGCGTCTCCATCCTCCTCACAGAACACACTATCTTACATCAGAAAAAAGGAAAAACCAAGCCGGTACTTTTCACACCTGCTCCAACTACAATGCAGTTCTTTTTGCCCCTAGTGGTAAAGTGTGGTTACTGTGGGAGCTGCTCTCAGGGGGTAGGTGAGGGCCACTGTTCTTGTTTCTTGGGCTGTTTCAGCCAAAAATGTAATATGAAGAACTGCAGCTGGCCTGTAAAAATGAGGCCTGTATCAAAACATCTAACTCTTCCTGCAACACTGTCATAAATTCAATTATTTCTCAAACTAGACAGCTGAAACACCAGAAGTCTCTCTGCTCACTCATCTGCACGTACAACCCCACCCCGTCTAAAACAAATAAAAACAATGGAGTGAGCCTCTTAATACAATAAACAAGAGACTTCTTCGTTAAATTTAGAGCGCTCGCTCAAACATTGTCTTCACTGAGCTCACCAGCTTCAACTGACACTTTAAGCCTGCTACAGTGTGGCAGTTTGGTAAATGGTTGCATCTCTTTGCTGCCTAGTGCGCTCTTGTGTTTGCATTACACTGGTGTTGGTACACACTGCCAACACATTACATTAGGAGTCCAGTACATGGCATTGTCAGTCCTCTCAAACGTAAAGGGTGTGATCTGAGCATGTGCAATAGGCTCCCTGCATGTGCTGAGACACTGCAGCTTACTGGGACTGCTGGGGTGTAACCTTGATGAGCTAACCACACACCCACCGCAAGCTCACAGATTCTCTCCCTGCACTTTTCAATGCTTTGTGTCTAGTTACAGAGGTCTTATAATGTGAGGGCAGAATTTTTCATGCCGATGAAGTGTTATTTTGATGCGTTTTACATTATTTGCATTGTCACTCTTGTGTTCCCCATTTTCTGTCTGAGATGGAGTAGCACTAGAGTGAGGGGCAGGGTATGTGGTGTGGATGCCGCAGTGAACCAACGCTACACCAACATCACACTGCATCAATGGAAAGGACCTGGCTCCCAGTAGTGCTCCGATTGGCTGCTGCCCACAGACAGGGTCTCTGATTGCGCTTGGTGTTCCTGACCCACTTTCACTGCGGTACTCTGAGGAAAAAAAAAAAAGGCAGACTGACACACATTTTCATGTGCGCACACACACACGCACATGCGCTAGCCTCAGTAGACACAGATCCCATTTCCTCCCTATTCACAGCACAGTGGGCCTTTCTGCACTCAGCTCTTTTGTGTGACTGCAAACCCATTCCTCAGCACTGGCCATCACTTTAAGTCAAACTGTTATGCTGCTACAAGGTCACAATCATATCGGTAAGCAGTAAACACATTCTTATTAATACATACACAACAACACTTTCAACTGAAGTGAAGCCAATTTGAAATAACTCCACAGGAGGAATACTTGGAATTTACCATAACAGTATTACATCACACGATATCCATGCCTTACGATTCTTTATAAGCTAATCTATAGAGGGATGCAGTTTAATACTGATTCTGTTTGAACAATGGAAATGCTAAAGGCAAGACTTGTTTTCTATTTCTGACTGCATCCTGCAGGATGATCTAGAAAACACAATGTCAACATTGTAAGATCATCAACAGAAAGCTGGGAATTGGCCTTTTTCCTGCAGCTTGGACTTGGCAGGTTTAAAACCATTGATGCACTTTGGTCTAATAACAACAATAAACAACAACAGCTAATAATAATAATAATAATAATAATAATAATAATAATAAATAAATGCACAAATATTAACTATTCAAGTATTTCTAGGTAGCAGGTTACTTGCAAAAGACACCTACTAATTAATCACAGATAATAATGTAAAGCTTTTAAACACAAGTAAGAAGCTGTGGGTCTGTCATTAAAACAGAAGCCTGATATCCTCCTTTTTGACTGATGCACATGTTCTAGCTCATTTTTAGATGCGCCTCTGCCAGAAACAGTACTGCTGACACCTTGCAGTGAATCATGTTCTTCAGATTCACTGGAGGACACCATCTACCTCCTCTAAAGGCAATACAGATGAGTGCCATAACCAAAGCTTTCCGTATCATGGAACCTGATTTTCCACTTCTCTGGAACCCGAGAAAATGACAGAGATTGACACTTGCTATCTGATACCACCCAACCCTGGAAGGCATAATAGTCACAAAATGCGGACCACTTCCACTCCTAAAATAGATCAGTCTAATCCTAGGAAGATACAGCCAATCAAGCAAAGTCTGTTCTCTGAAACAGTTTCTCTCCTGCTCATCTCTCCAATGTATTCCAGATCAGAACTAGTTAGGAGGAAAGGGCTCATCTGAAGGCATTATCATTTTCAATTCATTTCTGATCAAATTCTGTTTAAAGAAAATAATACTTGTTCTTTTACAATGATCTTTATCAGTTATTCAGGTGAACTTTATCATAATCAAATCTTAATCTAGAGAAGGCTGAACTGCTTTTAATGTGGTGTCTCACATAGTGAAGTACTGTATTATGAAACCTGCCAGCACTGGTTTGAATTTTGAATGAATTTTGAAAATGAATTGGCTCCCTTACATCCCACAAGCTGTCAAGATGATTTTCACTTTTGGATTTGCGTGTGAACACTTTCACTAGCAGGTCAACCAGATGGGGATGCCATTTATAGGCCAGATGGCTTTCTGTGCAGCAGTGTCAGCTCCTTCTGCCAGATGTCCTACTGAGCATGGTCTCACCAGCTCCTTTTCAGGACTCCTCAGCCCTCAGACCTGTCCCCCCAGGCTGCACAACGAGGACAGCTCTTCTTGTTTCACTGAGCACTGGAGCCACCAGCTGAGTGAGATTAGGTACCCCATGTGACTGAGGGCTGATCATTCCTTCCAGAATGTGTTACTGTAAACACTGAGGCTTTGATTTCCAGAGCTTGCGTGAAGCCTTACGATACTCAAACATTCATCATATTCTAGCAGTGACAGCAGCTATGGCTGGTCAGTGTAGAGGCTGGTGGTGCTGTCTACAGGTCTCCAGCAGTACTGCAAGAGCTGCACCCCATGGCTGTTCATTCTCCACTGGCCGTGCTTTACATGCAGTGGAGCCAAAATGCAATGCCAACAACTCCCTCCCAGTCATGCTGTCTCCACGGACAGAATTCCAGCTCTTTTAATGCCCTCTAAAGCCTTCTAATAATGCATTTTCCTCCAGGCAGTTAATTTTTGCAGTGAGTTTTTAACCACATCTGTTTTTAGTGACTGAACAGCAAACAGTACAATTAAACAATAATGACAAATAATAAGTCAGCAGCCTTTCAGGGAGAAGAATAAGTGTGAAATTGAGCTGAAGTTAAAATCTGACTGAAGTAAGGCTGAGGAGATACTAACTGGATCATGAGACTCCATCAGCCTGACTTGAGGTTCCACAAACACTCTCATTCAGCAAAATAAACCTACTGATCTGCATTAAAAATCAGCATTCCTGCAAATACAAGGAATTACAAACCACCCTTCTGTCTCAGTTTGTATTTAATGTACAAATCATATACGGTTTCAAAATTATACACACACACACCAACGTTAACTGGAGGAACTTAAATTCTGTGCTACTAAAAGTCTACTGCAGACACATTTTCAAGGCAAAAGAAGTGTTCCTGGAGATATTCATGAGCCACTGTAAGAATGTCTGCATGACCAGCCTCCTGTAGTGTTTATTAGGCCATTACTTCAGATGAAATAATCAGGACAAAAATGTTTAAGTTCATTTTTAAATGCTTCACTCACATTTCTATATGATGTAGAAACTACCTCTACACCACTGCAATGTCAACTGCATATTCTGACATGTTGCACCTGCTACCACAATGATAGTGTTTGATGATGTAGCATTTCCCTTTAGGGCTTACTCATCGGCAGTTCTCACCGAGTCAAACTGCTTGTTCAAATTATTTATCAAAGGGCTTGATAAGCACCAACTGCTTGCTTTATCAATGCTTCAATTAGTTTTGAGCTCTTTGAAAACCAACTAAAGGTTACCATACATACTGATAGGTTCCCAGTTTTATTGTATATACACTATATGGACAAAAGTATTCGGACGCCTGACCATTACACCAACAGGGACTGTAATGGCATTGTATTCAAATACATATACTTTAATATGGAGTTGGTCCCCCTTTTGCAGCTATAACAGCTTCCACTCTTCTTGGAAGGCTTTCCACAAGATTTTGGAGTGTTTCTGTGGGAATTTGTGCCCATTCATTCTGTAGAGCATTTATGAGGTCAGGCACTGATGTTGGACAGGAAGGCCTGGCTCGCAATGTCCGTTCCAGTTCATCCCAAAGGTGCTTGATGGGATTGAGGTCAGGGCTCTGTGCGGGCCAGTCAGGTTCTTCCACACCAAACTCATCAAACCATGTCTTTATAGTCCTTGCTTTGTGCACTGGGGCACAGTCATGTTGGAATAGGAAAGGGCCTTCCCCAAACTGTTGCCACAAAGTTGGAAGCATAGCATTGTCCAAAATGTCTTGATATTCTGAAGCATTAAGACTGCCCTTCACTGGAGATAAGGGGCCTAGCCCAAACCCTGAAAAACAGCCCCATACCATTACCCCCCCCCACCAAACTTCACGGTTGGCACAATGCAGTCAGGCAGGTAACGTTCTCCCGGCATCTGCCAAACCCAGACTTACCCATCTGACTGCCAAACAGAGAAGCGTGATTTGTCACTCCACAGAACGTTTCCACTGCTCCACAGTCCAGTGTCGGTGTGCTTTACACCACTCCATCCGACGCTTGGCATGGGACCTGGTGATGTGAGGCTTGCATGCAGCTGCTCGGCCATGGAAACCCATTCCATGAAGCTCCTGCCGCACAGTTTTTGTGCTTACATTAATGCCAGTGGAAGCTCGGAACTCTTCAGCTATGGAATCAGCAGAGCATTGGCGACTTTTATGCACCATGCGCCTTAGCAGATATTGACCCCGCTCTGTGATTTTACGTGGTCTTCCGCTTCGTGGCTGAGTTGCTGTTGTTCCTAAACGTTTCCACTTTCTAATAATATCACTTACAGTTGACCGTGGAATATCCAGCAGGGATGAAATTTCACGAACCGTCTTATTGCAAAGGTGGCATCCTATCACAGTACCACGCTTCAAGTCACTGAGCTCTTCAGAACGACCCATTTTGTATCACGAATGTTTGCAAAAGGAGACTGCATGGCTAGGTGCTTGATTTTATACACTTGTGGCAACGGGTCTGATTAAAACACCTGAATTCAATAATTAACAGGTGTGGCCAAATACTTTTGTCCATATAGTGTATATGTCATGTATTATGTCTTTTCTACCATTACTATGTCTGTAATTTGTATGTCTCTGTATAACACCTCTGTAGTGTCTGCAGCAAGGATGTCACACATCCTTGCTGACTCGCTCTGCCAGGGTTCCCATGGCACAAGACCATTTGTCTCCGGCCCGCCACTCAACTCAATCCTTTGATATATATGACCATGGACACACCACACAACCTGATTCTTTAGAGAATCTCTCGGTACAGACAGCCCGAATGTCCTGAGTTTGTCTCTCCCTTGCGCATTGAAATAAACATCAATTCTCTTAAGAGAAGTTGTCAGCATGTTCTTCATTGTCCTGCACTGAGTTCCACGAAGAAGGGCAAAATATCCTAACAATACCTATCTATGACTGGCTCAACAACTGTATCTACAAATGCACACTCACTATGATTTTCTGTAGTGTACACACACACACACAAACACACAGACACACACGCAAACACTGCTTTAATTACTGCAGGGCTTCAAAAACCACAGAACCCGATCTCTGCACTCTTATAACAGAAGTTTGCATTCCACTGAAAACCTAGTATAACTGCTTCACTGCAGTGGCAACAGTACACAGTACATGTTAACCAGATTAACTACACCCAATTCCTGCTACAAACACAACTAAGTAGTAATGCTGTCACTGCTCTTTGTAACTGCACTATTTGTTTATAGCCATAGTATTAAGAGTAAAAGGTGTGCTCACAAATGCATTTAGACTGTGCCTGCAAGCATGCATGCAAGGCCTAGCAACCCAATAAAACATCACTTGACTTTCACAAGAGTGGTATCATCACAGAACCATGGCTTAACACAATTTGAATGAGCAAGAACAGTGGGTGCAGCTCTTTTAAGAGCCTCTTGCAAACTGATGTCTTTAGAAAACAGAAATGACTTTCACATCTGCACCCTTTCTTTCCCCCATTCTCTGGCCTTTGCCACATCCCCTTGGTTTTCTCCTTCTCCTTGCTTTCCCAATAGGTCATAATTGAATTCAGTTTACAGCTCAATGGTGCCCTGTTCAACCGGCTTCCCTCTAACAAGGTCTCACAAAGAGCCTACTCATAGCCCTGACGTCCTACAGAAGAGATCTCTTACAAAGGCAGAAGAAACTTCCATTTGAGCCAGGATTACTCTATGACAAGGGTGATTTACAGGGAGAGAGAGTTAACACAAATGCTGTATTTAGTATTTATGTGACAGAAGGCCTAACCAAATTTGGTATTCCTCAGAAGAGAGATAAACTCACGGAACACTTACGCCCTTCCACTCTCTGAAGCTGATTTTATTTTTCACCAATTCAAATGAGCAACAGTAGCATTAATAAAACATGTACCCTTGTTACTCAGTGAAATGATCAGATGGTCAAATGGTTAGTGATTAGAACAGCCAAAAACATATGATGAACAGGACAGTCTACCTGCCATTTTACACCAGACCAAAGTCCTCCCCCCAAACCCACATCTTTTATTCACCCCCCAGCAACATCACCCCACCTGAAACCAACCTCCCTTGTGGGATGTCTGCTCACTCACCCTGCTGGATATGCCACCAGTCCTGATCGAGGGTCACAGGCCAAACCCCGGTTCCCTGAGGCAGTGATCCCTAGCACCTTCTCTAGAGTCACCTGTTTGGGGAGACATAGAGCAATGGTAAGATCCCACTAACACCAAAAAGTTCACCAACACACAGCAGGCAACAAATTCACAGGCATAGGCACCAATGTGGGTCAGGTTATTTATTGTAGTCTGACACATGCTTATATAAGATGGTATTTGCACAGTGGTATGGTGCCAAGGTAGCACATTTGTTGAAAAAGATTACAGGACTTATGGAAATTTCCATAAGTCCTGTAATTTCCATAAGTCCTGTTCCATAAGAGGGTGGCAGTGTAGCGTAGTGGTTAAGGAGCAGGACTCCTGACCAAAAGATTGCCGGTTCAATTCCCTGCTGGGGCACTGCTGTTGTACCCTTAGGGGTTTAGTACCTTGCCCAATTGCCTCAGTAAATATCCAGCTGTATAAATGGATAACATTATAACTGATGTAAGAGCGTCTGCTAAATGCCAATAATGGAATGTAACGTAAAGATTATCCTGGACAGGAAAATACTTATTTTTCCAGAATGCTACCATTAACCTGGCTACACATGAATGTGACAAATCAGTTAAAAGTTTCACAACTGGGAGAGCAACTGACCAGTGGAAAGCTCATGTGCACAAGGGACAAAACCATAATTTCACATTTCACACACACGCCTGACTGCAAATGCCACATAGGAGAAAACAAACATCAGTAGTAATAAAGACCAAGACAATGGGATCAAACATAATGGCCAGGCTTTGAAGCCATTCTCTCCCTCTTTGTTTTCTAAGGTCCGGTGTAAGATGGCAGGTAGACTTTCCTGTTCATCATATGTTTTTGGCTGTTCTAAACACCATTTGACCATTTGATCATTTCACTGAGTAACAAGGGCACATGCTTTCCTAATGCTACTGTTGCTCATGTGAATCAGTGAAAAATAAAATCAGCTTCAGAAAATGGAAGGGGATAAGTGTTCCATGAGTTTATTCCTCTTCTGAGGAATACCAAGTTTGGTTAGGACTTTTGTCACTTCTCCGCAGTGTTTGGACTGGATTTTCCAGAATTGAGGTTTCCTGTGAAAGTGGTGACAAAGAGCACAGCCAGTTCTGGGGAAATGTCTGGTTTCCTTTGTGTCATGAAAGAGTTAGAAGTAGTTCATACAGTGGCATGCAAAAGTTTGGGCACCCCTGTGAATAGCTAAGCAAGTAAAAGATGACCTGATTTCCAAAAGGGATGAAGTTAATTATGACACATTTCTTTAGTATTTTAAGCAAGATTAGTTTTTTATTTCCATCTTTTACAGTTTCAAAGTAACAAAAAAGGAAAAGGGCCCGAAGCAAAAGTTTGGGCACCCTGCATGGTCAGTACTTAGTAACACCCCCTTTGGCAAGTATCACAGCTTGTAAACCCTTTTTGTGGCCAGCTAAGAGTCTTTCAATGCTTGTTTGGGGGATTTTCACCCATTCTTCCTTGCAAAAGGCTTCTAGTTCTGTGAGATTCTTGGGATGTCTTGCATGCACTGCTCTTTTGAGGTCTATCCACAGATTTTCGATGATGTTTAGGTCAGGGGACTGTGAGGGCCATGGCAAAACCTTCAGTTTGCGCCTCTTGAGGTAGTCCATTGTGGATTTTGAGGTGTGTTTAGGATCATTATCCTGTTGTAGAAGCGATCCTCTTTTCATCTTCAGCTTTTTTTTACAGACGGTGTGATGTTTGCTTTCAGAATTTGCTGGTATTTAATTGAATCCATTCTTCCCTCTACCAGTGAAATGTTCCCCATGCCACTGGCTGCAACACAAGCCCAAAGCATGATCGATCCACCCCCGTGCTTAACAGTTGGAGAGGTGTTCTTTTCATGAAATTCTGCACCCTTTTTTCTCCAAACATACCTTTGCTCATTGTGGCCAAAAAGTTCTATTTTAATTTCCACAGGACTTGTTTCCAAAATGCATCAGGCTTGTTTAGATGTTCCTTCTGACAGCAAACTTCTGACGCTGAATTTTGTGGTGAGGACGCAGGAAAGGTCTTCTGATGACTCTTCCATGAAGGTCATATTTGTGCAGGTGTCGCGGCACAGTAGAACAGTGCACCACCACTCCAGAGTCTGCTAAATCTTCCTGAAGGTCTTTTGCAGTCAAATGGGGGTTTTGATTTGCCTTTCTACCAATCCTACGAGCAGTTCTCTCGGAAAGTTTTCTTGGTCTTCCAGACCTCAATTTGACCTCCACCGTTCCTGTTAACTGCCATTTCTTAATTACATTACGAGCTGAGGAAACAGCTACCTGAAAACGCTTTGCTATCTTCTTATAGGCTTCTCCTGCTTTGTGGGCATCAATTATTTTAATTTTCAGAGTGCTAGGCAGCTGCTTAGAGGAGCCCATGGCTGCTGATTGTTGGGACTAGGTTTGAGGAGTCAGAGTATTTATAAAGCTTTGAAATTTGCATCACCTGGCCTTTCCTAATTATGACTGAACAAGCCATAGCCCTAACAAGCTGTCAAGTCTGAGACCTTGGTAAAAGTTATCTGAGATCTCAAATCTCTTGGGGTGCCCAAACTTTTGCATGATGCTCCTTTCCTTTTTTCACTCGAAAATTGTACAAAATAAAAATAATACACTAATCTTGCTTAAAATGTTGAAAGGAATGTTTCATCTTTAACTTTCTGCCTTTTGGAGATTGGTTCATCTTCATCTCACTTAACTATTCACAGTAACAGAAATTTTGACCATGGGTGCCCAAACTTTTGCATGCCACTGTACCTCCACAAAGTCCCCTATCATTGGTTGCTGTGCAGATAGTTCAATCAAGACTACAAAGGTAACAAATTCAAAGGGAGAGTAGGTGGTGGGTGTCTTCTGGACTCCTGTGTGACTTTGGCAAAGGGACATAAAGGAGGGATGACACCATGATGTGGGTCTCCATAATCTGATTCAGTGGCCTAGACAATGGTCCTTTTTATGGTTGGAAAAAAATGCTCTAAAAGGTGGAGCTGGAGCAGAATGAAGGAAGAGGCCTTTCTTCCTTAGAGGACAAGGTGGGCCATGAGAGAAGCACATTGGAAAGCACACGGTCACATATCCCCATGTTCCTATCCCCTCCTCTGTCCAACACTGATTTCTGAGGTTGCAATTGCTGATTTGGCTCACTTTGAGAGGACTTTCATTGTTACAGCAACCCACTCACCTACTGCCTCTGAGCTGTCCACAAGGGTGGATGAGCTGACTTGATGGTTTAGAAAGTTACTTACTGTTACCAGGACAGGTATAATACCATACTGAAACACCCTGGAATCAGGAAGGTTGTATCTGATCTGACATGCTCTATAGTGCACCACCATTTAGGCAAAGTTATCAGTCTGAGCTACAGTTCATATTAAAGCCATCTAGGCCTGAAGCAAAAAAACACTATTTAAAAACAACACTTGCTCAGATTGCATAACATAATGATATTGATTTAATATAAAACATAATATCAGCAATCATGGTTAGACATACACCCCTACAAAGGGTGACTTACCATGCATGACATGAATACATTCAGACAGAGAAATAGCAAAACACTTACACAAGAAAACTGCTCCTTAAATGAATACAACCAATCGGAAACATATATATAGTAAAAATAATTAAAACATCAAAGCACATCTACATAACATTTACCAGGAATAGAACATCAGACCTGACATCTTCTGTCTGAATCAATGTTTAGTGAAGGACACTTACAGCCCGTGCTCTGGATTTCACCAGTTTCAACCTGTGCAACATCCTTCCATCCCAGAACACGCTCAATCCTCTCCCTTGTGTAGCACCTCCAGCCCTCTGTGGTCTGCTTCCATGCAAGCTGCTCATCTGCCCTTCGCTCTGTGATCATTATGGAGAGCACACAGGCCACTGCCCTCCTTCAATAGGAGGTCCTGCCCAACCAGCACCACCCCAGCCAAACTGAACAGAGCTCTGCAGAATCCATCAATACACAACACCTGGCATTTGACACACACTCTCAATGTACCTGTGCTATCCTCAGATCAGTGCTCATTCTGCCGGTCCTGTCAGCTGACACAGACCACAGAAAGTTCCCACAATGCATTAAACTTTCTACCTCTAGCCTGTATTTGTACTTCTGTTCATAAAACACTGGAGACCTTTTCCTGGTGACGGGTTCTAGAGAAAACACAGAAAAGAGCCATCTCTGTTCCAGTTCCAAGGTTGAGCAAAGACCAAGACCCACAGAAATTGTGGATATTATAGAAAGCACATTTTTTCTATTTATTGTTTTTTTTTAACTTTGCACCTTGAATGCACCACTAAGATAGGGTAAGTAAGGTAGGTATTGCCATTTAATAGGAAAATACACAGAGCCAAACATGAAAAGACACAATGCAAATAACATATTAAATCAGTAATGAGGGCTATGGCTGGACCAACACATTTTACAAGAAATGGCCACCTGTGACTGTATTCAGATACTGAATGTGCAATACTTTGCTTAAGGGTTATGCACTTAAACTTTCATTCATTTATTGACGTATTGGCTGTTCCCAGTGTCAAAGCCTTTTGCCATCAGTGCACAAACAGGTGCCACAGATTATGAAATCACAGGGGTCAAAGTTCACACTGCTCTGGGGCAGAGTGGGACCTTCTTCACACAGAACAGCTGCGATGGGTCTTATAACAAGGACGTGGTCTTAAATAACCTGCATGCGTTCTATCACCAGACAAAAGCATGGCTCCCTTTGTCTCCCTCAGAGCTCCAGAAAAGGCCTTGAACTTGTTTAAGATCACAATGGTCTTTCATGTGTGTCACCAGACAAAGACAACTTTAAACTAAGGAGCTCTATTCTCTTCAAACTATGCATTTTTGCTAGCAGGTCTGCTGCATTGGAGGCATTCAAATACAACATCTAACACTGCAATGCTAATTTTCTCCTTGAAAAGGTGGGGGGCCTCCCTCAAATGCATGTCACACAGCTATTTAAACTACATCTAAAATAACACTTATGCAGGGAGCAAAAAAGATCTGCTACAAAAACAACCTCTTTCAGGTTGTAAATGACTATATAGAGTCAACAACATCATGAGTCACCTAATATTGAAAATTGAGACGGGGTTTCACTCCCAAATCGGGTTTCGCCTTTCGGCCCCTGTGTTATATAACACTCCTGTAGTTTCGTGAGCAATACTGTTTACATCTGGGTTACCTCTGCTGTAATGACACATGGAGTTCTGTTTTGGACAAATGACTAAACATTCAGCAGGATGAAACTAAGGTATACAGATCCAACTTAAGGTGAGGAACCGGGAAAAGCTTTCAACACATGCAATTTACTGCATGCCATAAATTTACACTCAAATGTTAAAGGACATAAATACATTGGTGGAATAAAAAAAATGACTATTTCACATTTCATACTTCACATCCATATATATGTATACGCATTTATCCATATACTGTGTGTGTGTATATATACATATATATATATACACACACATACATAAAGGAAAAATGCATGTAGCAGTCCAAACAGCAGCACGCACCAATTTGCATATATATATATCAGTTTGGGTTCAGCGTGTATTTGGGTTTAACCATTTGTTAAATACTACTGCGAAAGAGGACGGGATTCATTCCAAGTTCAACAGAAAATCATGAATCATCACCTTTAATTTTTTTTTTCATTTACACACTACATATGTTTCTCATGAAGCTATTTCATGTTGTTTGCCCACTATTTGCACTTTTGTATGTCGCTTTGGATAAAAGCGTCTGCCAAATGAATAAATGTAAATGTAAAATTTCACTGAAGACTATTGATGAGTAGTCAATGTATGATGCAGGCACAAAGCATTTGGGTCAAATACAGGAGCTAATTAACATTTACTTTCATGAATCTGGACCAAGGAATGCTTTGAATACAAAACGGTGAGCTTTGGGGTTTGCTATCCATTGTGGATGAGGGTTAGGCTTCAAACGCAATGAGCAGAGAATAACAGGCAGTACTTTGATTAACACGGAGATAGTGTGTGGATGTTGTAGAGGGGATTTTCTTGAATGCCCAGATATCCACTTCCCATGGTTTGCCAGTGTCAAAAAGAAAAGATATCCTACTTGAATATTAATTCAGATTTAGGACTGCCTGATGTAGCTGTATTGGAACCAATGCACATGACATACAAACAGGCAAGATCTGGAACAAGCTATTAATGAGGGGGTATTCTTAAAATGTAAAGTACTTTTAAATGCGTATAAATATTCAGGCTAACTGATTACCACTCATAATATATAATAATATTTGGTTACATGTTAGTAATGTAAACAAGGAAATCTGAATGGATTGAGGCTTACAAACCTGAGTTCATCTCTTATCTGCCACTAAACCCTGTGGAGCTATATGGAATTAATGTTTGCAGATGCTCTGTAATGTCATCTTTCAGGAAAGTGCCTCATCAGAAAAAATGATCAGCAAAGGTTATGGATTCAAACCCTCATTGAATGAGAAATATTCAGTGAAAGACATCTCATTACACCACATAATGTAGCTTCATCGTATATAGACTTTAGCCTGTAAAGCCAGGATTTGTCCAGCTACTGCATCCTTGTTCAGTATCAACAGCAGTGAACAGCAGAGGATTCCAACAGAGTGCTATTGTAGAAAAGTATGATACCATACGTCCCCTAGACATGAGTGTGCATACAGCACGCATCCCCTGGACATGAGTGCACATAAAGGGGTAAATAAATTAATGCAAATGCCAAACAAAATGAGTGTTTATTAACTAATAAGGATCTGGGCTGCCCTTTGTATTCAGAACAGCTTCAGTCCTTCTTGGTATGCTGTTATATATGTTTTCAATTGTATCTAGTGAAATATTGGACAATTCTTCAAGAAGGAAAGCCTTCAGTTCTTTGAGAAATGAAATCTACTCTACACACTCTTTTCCAGAACTTCCCAGGTTTAATGATATTTAGATGTATTGACTGGGGAGGCCATGGGAGGTGTTTGACTTCTTCCTGGTGCTCATGAAAGCAGTCCTGAATCCCTGAGAGGATATTAAATTATATTACATTATTGGCATTTAGCAGATGCTTTTATCCAGAGTGACTTAACCAGGTTACAATTTTTACATATTATCCATTTATACAGCTGGATATTTACTGAGGTAATTCTGGGTTAAAGACCTGGTCCAATGGTACAGCAGCAGTGCCACAGTGGGGAATCGAAACAACAACCTTTTGGTTATGAACCCTGCTCCTTACCACTATGCCACACTGCTGCCCTATTATCATCAAACCACCATTTTGACTGACATCTCAGGACTTTGTCAGGAATGTATCAACTATGGCTACAAACTTTTTGTTTCAGGAAAATAAAACAAAGCTCTGAAGAAACAATGGCGCAAACAAAGGGTTAAGCTCCATTCCACATGGAGTGGCTCGTGCTCCACATCTGGTTGCCAGCTGCAACAGTGATAGACCAAGGGAACAGAGCTGTAAAATTGTGCTCTACTGCTCTTGGGTTCAATCCGGATGGTGTGCGGGGCGAATGGAGTGCAGGGCTCCCTAAGATCCTACAGACAGCTGGGAATGTGATCAAGTCACAGGAATAAGGAGCAGCTTACCCTTCTTTAATGGGGCTAAACCTTTACACACAGTGTCCCCACCTCAGAAACCTATGGGCCAACAAATCATCATAACTTTTTTGTGGTTTGTGGTTGAGGTTTCATTAACATACTGATGAAAGAGGTGAAAAGGATTCAAGGTATTCAGGTGTTCATCACACCTAAATCCATTATAGAAGTTACCATATGTTCCAAATTCCATCTGCACACCAGCAAATAGACACAGACAGAAAATCACCCACTACATCCTGTGCACTTCCCACACTGATGCTGCAAAACACATTTATTTGCATGTTTGAGAGTATTTATAATGAGGAATACAAAACACTGAAAAACGGACCGTCACGTGCGTGTGCACATACATCTGCACTGCTCCGTGACCGCAGCCTGGCGTGTAGCTTCGAGTGCCTGCATATCCGAGTCCGGACCAGGTGCAGGGAATGGTCACAGCTTTGAGTGGCACGTCCAAGCCGCGTTCACACTCGAAAACGGTGTAATAAGCTCTTCGAGGAGCAACACAGCGACGGTGAAGAACATGTCTTCTCGGTCGAGACAGCTGACTTTGTGATTAACAGCGGATCTCACAGCTGAGTCGTAGACATTAAAACGAATGAATGAGTAAAACCCCTGTTACGTAGCACCGGCAAATGGAGCGCAAGGACAGCTTACTGTCAGTGGAGCATTGTCGTTGCGGCAGAGACAAGGACCAATGGTGGCCATGTCTGCGCCTACTTAATGGGAGATGTGCTTGAGGTCAAGTATGGTTCATTTCCAGACTCACTGCGATTATATCTCCTACTGAATAATGATATCGACAGCTTTATTAACTTGAAAAATAAATGGTCTGCATCGACCCGTGTTTTAATCAAACTGGCTGTAGAGAGAGGAAAAAAAAAAAAACAAATACCCTGTAGCAACTGTTCCTGAAAATGCCTGCAGAGGGATATTCTGTTCACTAGGAAAACCACTCGAACTGCTATGAACTGGTGTACAAATATAAATTGAAAAAAAATCAACAGAAAACATTTTAGGAACACATGTCCCTGCTCACCTACTGCTGAATATGATGTCATGAGATGGACCAAGTAGGTGCCAGCTACATGTGGCAGGGATAATGTATTGTCAAATATCCGCCGGAGCTCAAGTAGGATGCAAGCCCCCCAAACTGACCAAGTTATCTCTAACCGGCATTCATTACGGTTTTCAACCAATTAACCAATTATAAGTGTATGATAATGTATCATTGTCGTACAGTTTATCATAGCCTACCTTATTAGCGAGGTTCTCTTTGTTGCTTCCAGGTTTGTTCCTCCTCAGTTTGATAGACGGAGAGCGGAGGAGATTTTTAATCCGACTCTTTATTGTAGATCCTTCCACAGTCATTTTGAATTTCTTGAACCTCAGAAACAATTTGTAAACGAAGCGATGAACAGTCTATTGTCTACACAGAAAACCACCAATGCTTGTTCGTTCTGGTATAGGAGTCGGATATGTCGACTAGCACAAACATAAAATAAAAAGCTAAAATAGCCTAAAGATACCGTTAAAAGCTTTTCCCCCAAAGCGTCTCAGGCGGACAAAACATAATGGCTCTGTCAAGCATTCGCGTTAGCTCCGCGTAATCTTTCTCCGCACTACCCTTGCAGCATATTAGTGCGAGACGGACCCGGCTCCACGGAAGGGCATGTTGCCATGGGATTCGTCTTCGTGAAATTGTCCATGTTGCATTTTCACAGTCGTCAGCACTTCCACATCAGTAGAGTCGCAGAGCGCTTGTGCAGCTTCTAGTTTTAACGTTGCTTACAAGTCGGCGTTGGCTTACGTTGGGTGGTAGGACGAGACCGATTTGTTACGCAGCAACACAACCGGTTGGTGGCTGTATTGCTAATTAAGGCTCAGGGAAATTCACAGCTGTGTGATCGTCATAGTTGTTAGCGTATACCAATAGATTTAAACATGGGCGGGTGGGCTGGCTTTTCAAACGCTCGGGCTTTAATCCGATACAATAAATCGCCGATTCGTAGGATAGCGAAATACCAATATAACGTTTAACACTACCTTTGGGAGCCGATTCAGAATATTTAACGTTACAGGAATATTTTTCCAGCATTATCAACAAAAATGCTAAATTATTATAACGGAAACCAATGTTAAATCTTTGCTACTAACAACTTTACTGATGGTTACATTATACAATAGTTGATAGCTAACGTTATGAAGTAAATATACTCCCCTAGCAAATAAAACGAAACAAGACGTATGGGCGTGGGTATATTTATCTCAACTAGTGTACAGAATGTACAGCATTTAAAATATTTCCTTGTCAGTTGACTGGCTAGTTTAGTTACATGTAGCTAGCCCAGACATTGGCACAGCAGTGTTAACGTCGGCTTTAATTTTGCTCCTGATTGCTAGGTCTAGCTAAGTTAACGTTTCCAAACAAACTAAACGTTTAGTTGGTCAAATGCCAAACGTTACTGTAGTAGCAACCTACTGTAAATTTCAAAGGGAGTCATAATGCCCATGCTGCAATAAAGCTTCATTTTTTGTTAATAGGTCGCTACCTAGCTAGCCATTACGCTTTATAAAGTACAGATCTAGCCAGCCAGTAAAAAAAAAAGATGTCAGTTGATGCCACAGTTCAACAATGCAGCGAAGTTTTCCCCATTTCTCTTTGGTCAAGGTTGATTTTTGAGGTGCTTGCTTGAGTAACATTGTGTCCAGCTGCAAGAGAGGTTCCACTCCCTCGGTCGGTAGTGCTCTTGTTTTTGGAATGGGACGTGTTCAAAATTGTGGGGAGCGAAATACATGTTGTTGTCGCCATCTACTGGTTCAGAGGGGACGTTAATATACCCATTTGCAGCGTAAACTGGATAGAAAGGCGAGCAGTGCAGTACTACAGTACTACTATCACAATAATTCGGTCAGTAAACATCATTTCTGGCTATTACTTTAAATAAACAGGAATATGAATAAACGTCTTTAAAACGAGCAATTTAGTAAAATATCAGTAAAAATAAATGTGATAGGAGACAGAATTTAGGGAGGGTTTTTTTCGAATACAGTTAATATTTAATAGTAAACACTTGTCTTAGCGCAATATAGTGTTATATAGCGGAATATAGTGTTTCCAAGGGACACACTGAATTTTCCCCTTGGGGATAAATAAAGTACTCTATCTACACAAGTTATATAATAAAGTACGCAGCCAACCGTTATGCATACTTTTATTTGCACCAACAACACAGTATACATAGACTATAGCCAAGCTTTTCTAATAGTGGGCTAAACGTTCATTAAAATGCCATACATTGTGCAACTAAGCTGTTGCTCTAAATATTATGTAAAATTTAACAATTAACTTTGTAAAATTCACATTTTAACTTAGGCAAGAAGTGAAGCAAGCATGCCACAAACACTCATGACTTGTGTTAATATGAATTTATTTTGAGAAGTCCTTCTCTTGCTCGTTGACTGAAAGCCGAATCACGCTGAGGTCCTTGGCTGGAGGTAGTCCATCACATACCTCCTGTTCCCTCTGCCTCATTCTACCCTTCCTTGCCCAGTAGGTCAGCTGCCCAAGCACCCTCCAGCACTGCTGCCCCAAACCCTGCTGCAGGTGGAAGATGAGGGGGTCCAGGCACGCATTGAGGCAGTACAGCAGCTGCGAAGCCTCCATCAGCAGGTTGACCACCTGGGCCACCAGGCAGGTGTTACCGCACTCATAGAGGGTGAAGAAGATGATGCAAGCTATGATGTGGAGCAGCTGCCCAGGCACCCAGCACATCAGGAAGTTGGCGATGAAGACGGCAATCAGCCAGATGGTCTTGTCCCGACCCTGCATGCCTCCCGTGCTCCGCTGCTTCTGAGACTGCCTCATCCGGGCCATGATCTTCATGTAGGAGGGGACAACGAGGAGCAGTGGCACACACACCTGCACCGAGTAGTAGGACAGGAGGTTGTAGGCAGCACCGGCAGACCTGTACTTGGACATGACCACAGCCCCGCAGTACTTCGTGCCATTGCGCCGCACCCAGTAAAGCATGTTCGGGTAGCTGAGGTAGATAAGGAGAACGGTGATGGCCCACATGAGCAGGGAGATCAGCGCAGCGTTCCGAGGAGTGCGGATCATGCGCGACTCCAGGGGGAACATGATGGCCAGAAAGCGGTCCGTGCTGATGGCACAGATGAACATGGTGCTTGAGGTCAAGCCAGCAAAGTAGAGGACGTTGCACAGGATGCACAGAGTGCGGCCTATCTCCCAGTTGTACTCAGCAGCCACATAGACCGCCCAGGGGGGCACAGAGGCCAGGAAGGTGAGGTCGCACAGCGCCAGGTTCAGCACGCCGATGGTGCCAATACTCCAATGCTGGGAGGGCCTCAGGCACACCCAAAGGCTGCACAGGTTACCCAGCATGCCCAGCAGAGACAGGAGGTAGTAGAGGGGAGGGATGACTGTGGACGCATAGCTGCGGACGCCAGAACAGTCAAAGTACGGAACCAGAGGCAGGGTCAGGTCGTAATTTGGGGTGCAATTTTTGGAGTTTGTCCAGGAGATGTTGTATTCAGGCATGATCGATTCAGACAAGTTCACGTGCAAACTAGAGAGGGATCACAGTAAAAACAGATTTCACAGAGTTGTAACACTCATGTCATCAAATCAAATCAAATAGATAGCAAACACTTATAAATGGTACTGATAAGAACATCAGAACACAAGCCATCACAATGACAAGAACAGACTGTGGAGACTTGTTTTGCACATCATGGACACAATCTGCAACAGGTTACTCCATGAATGTGCAGCCCTCGTGGTAAAGAAATGTTCCTTTTGCGTTAGTGTTAAATTTAATGTGAACCAATTTCCACCTGAGCTCTTGTTCTGTTTACAAAACTTTGCTTGCATTGGCTTCCATCATCAAGCTTATTTAAATTTCACTCAGTTCATTTTCCCCCAATCTTCTTTTACTGACACAATAAAGATTTAAGTGCATTTTCAGCCTCTTTTCCAAAAGGTCACATAAAGACCTAGGACTAGTCTTAATGCTGATCCAACTACATGCATGTTGATGTGATTCTTCCAATTTTGTATACTGACAACCTTAATTTACTGCACCAGTAGGCCTATACAAGAAACAGAAACAATGACACATCATACTATATTACATGTCTACAGTTAAAACATGGAAATCAGACATGAAAAGTAAACTAAAGTTAACAATTAGGTGAAGCCAGACAGTGGGATGCCATTACCAGTATCTTGAGAACAAAGGCATCTCTGTATCTGCTAACCCCTCATTAACTCCTGTTGTTCTGTTATTACACAAACGAGAACATAAGGCATTTGAAGCCCAGTATTCTTGCATCTTGAGGTGTTGATTGCCTATTCTACTTCGACTAAAGCAAATTTAAAAACACAGACTATCAGATGTAAATGGATGTACTGAAGACGACACACATGTATTACTAACATTTGACACATGCAGCAAAGGTGGAGAAAAACCTTATTACCGGTAGATGCCACACAAGCTGGACAGCTCACTGCCAAACGGGCTGGGTTGGCTGGAACTGGTCCCAAACTTGGTCCTGAACAGCTTCTTATCTAGTGTTGTTCAGCTTTTCTTCAGGAATCATTGATGCCGAGAGTCGGTATTCACAGGGGGCATTAGAAGAAATATCACTGCCTTATATTTCCGGTCACTGACTCACTGTCAGACACAAAGATGCAGCACCCAAAGGGCCAGTGGAAATGTCAGATTGAAAAATACAAACCAAAAAAACTTGTGGACTGATTACAGAAAGGTGCATTCCAAACTACCAATTACACAGTGCTATTTTCTAAGCAGTGTCACATGACAACACACATTGCCAGATACTACTACTGCCAGTACTAAGAAATGCATGTGGGAAACAAGTTACACATGGTGTTTAAAATGTTGTGTTGTCAAGGAAAGAGGACGCAGCATAAATACCTGTACATAGTTTTATTTGAAGGCCACAGTCTATTTTTCACCAACAGTCTGAAGATAATGGCATCTGAGTGATTGACATTTTATAAAAATATTGTGAATTTCTTTACAAAAACTGGCAGAAAGAAAACTGCCTCATTTTTCAGTAGTTCTTTTCCCCATTTTTGACAAGCTACACATTTACATTGGTCTTCAACAAAAGATTACTTACACCCAATGATAAATTATGTATTTGCTGGACTATGACACAAAAGAGATGGCTTTCCATTCTGCGATTACATCATGCTAGTCCTTTCAGCATACATGTATTAGACCTTACTTATCTTTAATTACGTATTCTTTACATACACACATTTCTTTACATATCAACTGTACATATTTACTTGCAACTCCAGTGGTAACACTAAACATAACATACAAACACAAATGCTTGGAAATTCAGACCAATCACACAGGAACAAATGCAGAGACTAAAAGAACTATACTAAAATGTGCATCTGAAATCTCTACTTTAGATAATGTAGTAAAACAGTACTCTGATTAGTGCATTAGGCACAGAGGGGGATAGTTCTGTTTTACAGGCCAATGAGCATAAAAAACAAAAATACATGAATCAGGAGGAAAAAAAAGTTTCAGTTAGCCTACTGCAAGTGTTCTCCATAAAAAATGACATACTCAAAAAGCGTATAGTACTTTAATTTCACTCAGGGCTTTAGGATTGCTGTTGCCCCTGTAATCCACTTTCATTTGAAAAGACACCATCCCAGCCAGGCCCATTTCAGAGATGGAGGAAAGATGCGATGGGTATGTCAACAGGCATACTAAAGATGTTCTGGCCTCTAATGACCACAAAAAAAAAAAAAAACAAAATAAAAATGTTCACTGCAGTGGTGCATTACATGGAGTAACTTGAGTGGTTAAAACAGTAAAATCACACCTTGCACATATTCCAGTCAGAAAGCATTAAGAATGATTTCACATTTACAGGTAGCCTGCAATCCTGCTTCAGGTACAGCACCTTGAATTTGACAACCAAGTGGATTCTTCAGCTCTAACAAATCAATTTCTTCTTACACTGGTAAGTCCAGTAATGGTAGGCTGTGCAGATCTGCGGTTGAAATCCTCCTAGTTTCTCTCCATATTGCTTTGCACAAAACAGTTGCTACTGCATAAATACATTTAGATATTCATTGTCTGTTGGGAGTGTAATGCTTGGCTTTCTGAAACCAAGTCTATATTCCAAAAGCAGGCTGCACAATGAACCAGACCTCCTCTCAATCTTTAATGACTCTGATGCTTCCCCTGTGTTCACAGCTGAAGGACACAGGGTGATCACATGAAGCCTTGACATCACCCAAAATCAAAACAGCCTTACCTTGAAGCTACGGAATTCAGTACTGTCTGCACCATACCCAAGTCAGAGAAAAGCCAAAGGAAATATTCCTCCTCCAAAGAATGCGTTTTTCAAGGCTGGTGGGTGTCAGCTCAGACAGCTAACTTTCTATTTGTCACAGACAAAACATTGGGTCTGCTGGGTTGTCTGTAAAGGGTGTGTTTTTAACATTAACAATATTTTTCATGGAAAAGAAAATAATTGAAATCCAACTTGATTTTAATTATTCTTTTCTCTATCAGGGGTACTGTGCTCTGCTGTTGGTCTATGCTTCGTGTTTTGCTCTACAGCAGGATCTCATCTTGTAACATTTAAGCTAGGACAAGTCTGTGTGTGTGTGACAGAGATGTCATCTTTGCAATAGTAGTTCACATATCGTTTAAACAAATCTGCTCAGCGAGCCCTCCTGGTTCCACGAATCGGACAATCCCTAGGACACAGCAGTACCTCAGGTGTCACCATCAGGGTAATTTAAATAACTGCCAAACAACAGTTCTCTCTGTGCAGTCAGGCAGCCCACACCAGGGGAAAAGCAATTTGTCCCTTGACAAGACCTTCCAAAAGCACCACTGCCTCAGCACTGACAACAAGCCTTGCATCATCAAATTTTCTCATGACTAGCATTATAAAAGTGGGGCTTTGTGACCACCATACTGGGTCGAGTTGTTATATGGAGTCATTCATAGACCAATATGAACCAATCAAAATGCTCCCCTCTACAGAGCTCCACTGATTGATTCCAGTGATATTAGTCATGTCACTGAAAGCAAATGAAAGCTCTGCCCATTATGTTACTAAATAATACCAATGCTCTAACCAAAAAGAATTGTTATTATTGAAATATGAAAGCTCTGCCCATTATGTTATTAAATAATAATAATGCTCTAACCAAAGAGTTGCCCCACCCAATATGGGAATTGAATCTCTGGAACTGAAAATACCCACAAGAGTACAGTAATATAGTGTAATAATACAGAACAGCGTTTTTATGTGGTCATACATTCTTGCATTCATGTAGCATGCCCTATAAAAGATCTACATTTTTGACATCCTTAAAATGTCTCGTGTTGTGGGGTACATTCTATTAATTGAACTTCCCCTTAAAATTAAGAGGAAGAGATAAAAAAGCAACCAATGACAGCGGAAGACCTCTGAGATCAGTGGTGAGTGGTAGGGATGCCTTCCCCCGTTTTTCCACTGCTGAAAACCAGGAAAAAAAAACTCCTTTGGATTTCTGATAGGCACACCAGGTGGTGCTTTCTGAAAGACTGCAAATACATACATATCAACAAGTCCCCAGAGAAAGGGCTATTCATGTCCCGCACCTGGCTGCTGTAGTGTGAGGTGTGGGGATGAGGGCTATGAGGCAGCCTGCATGCTGTCCTTCATCTGAGCATCTGGAGGGGCTTTAGCGCTGGACATTGCACTGTCCTGAGCCAGAACGCTTGTCTTTAGGCCCAGCGGGGCAAGCCTGGGCATAGGTCTCCAGGAGACCTCACACCCCTTCTCACCTCTCTTAGCTTTGGAGTCCATCGCCATAGCAGCACTTCCTACTTTCATCTGCAGTAGTGGGGGAGGAGTCAGAGCTCCACCTTTGATGGAGCTGGTTGGGCTCTGCTGCCCAAAGCCATTGGCTACAGCAGCACTGGGGGGGTCAGGACCTTGCTGCAACTGCTTGCCTTGCTCCAGCACTATTTTGACACACTGTTCTCCCTCCGCCTGTACTTTGACCTCTTCGGGGCAGGTGTCCTTGGACCTCTGCAGATCCTCATCCAGCTGCAGGAACAGGGGGCTGAGGGAGCGCTCGTCATCCCCCTCCAGGTCCCCCACCCGCCCAGCCCACTTGGGGGCTGCAGTCTCCTCCTCCCCTGTCTCTCTCGGTCTATTCCTGGCCTCCTGCGGGCTGCAGTGGCCCCTGATGGCCCCCTGTGGCCTTGAATCCTCGCTGTTTGTTTGCTGGTTAAGAAAGGCAATCTCACTGAGCAAAGACATCAGCGTTTCCTCTTCCAGGCTGCCGGCAGAGCCCTGCCCTGGCTCCTCCTGTCCGCCACAGGTCACCTGCTCCTCCAGCACCTCCCCATCCTCCAAGGAAGCGCTGCCATGATCCTCTGTGTTATGGATGCCACTGTTCTGCATGGAAGCTGGGGGTTGGGCCACCTCCTTCTCTACTTTTTGTGGAAAGGGCACCAGTGACTTGACACTGACTATCTTGGGCAAAGTACAGGTTTTCCTTGCTGCAAATGACACCACAAAATAAGAATATTGTACAATGCATGAATGCATCAGTGGAGGGCAACCTGCATGATACTGGCATTAAGCTACTGAGTCAATACCATTTAGGTTGCTTTCACACCTGCAGCCTTTTGTCCGTTTGAATCAAACCGTAGTGCATTTGACCCCTTGGTTCGGTTTGTTTGCGTAGGTCAGAATGCAGTAATTGCACTCAGGTCCGTACCAAAATAATCAGCCCGAGACCCCCAAAGAGAGGTGGTCTTGATCCGCATCATCTGGCGAACTCTGGTGCAGTCCCACTGGTGAGAAAGCAACCCGAACCAACCAGGACCAAAACTATCCAATAGCTATGAATCATGGGAATTGAGGGCATTGAATTATAGGTAGGATTGTAAGCCTTTCATTTCTTTAGTTTCTACAACATACAGCATGATGAATCATGGACAGACGTGGACTCGGGAGGAGGTGCAGTGTCTCATAGATATTCGGTCGGATGACTATATAATAATGATTAATATTAAATAATATTAATGCACGCCTCCTCCTGAACTGTCTTGATCTGTGCCATCGGCGACTCCAGTGCATCAACACGTTATTTTCCAGCTGCAGCCGTGCCTCATTTTCAAACTGTATCATTTGCTAAATAAATGCAAACAATGTAATAAATGATGACCAGGGCCAATATCAACCCGCGTAGTTGTCCCTCCATTGTGAAATTGGAAAGCGGCACGTTATCCATTTCCGGAACATAAACACCAAAGTGACCAATGAGGGATCAGTCTGCTCTTCTTTTACAAATTTTGGTCCATTTAGAAATAATGCCATGTGAAACGAACCGAACCTACGTCATTATGCAACATTGTAACAATTTATTCCCTGCTGCGGACCAAAGCAATCTAACTATAGGTCTGAAAACAACTGCTAGTCTGTTCAGCTGCGTAAAGCACATGGCGCTTATGAGGCGTATCAAAACACACCTTCATACTCCACACAAATGCTACCTGTTGGGCTTGTCTTTACTGTAGAACTGATGACCTGGCCAGGTCCTGCAGGAGAAACTTCTGCAGCAGGGCTCTTGACCCTGACTGGGAATGATATTCCTGGGACATTAATGGTCACTGAAGCCACGCCTAAAATGGACAAAGTCACAGGTCACATCTCTCAAAGATTAACTGGAGGCAACAGGGCCATATTCCAGAATATAGGACACAATTCTTGCAGGACCCCTATAAAAAAGCTTACCAGGGATGGCTGAGAGACGACCCCCCATCTCTGGGGTCTTGCTGGGCTGTAAGAAAGTGCTGACAGGCTGCAGGGCACCTTTGATAGTTAAGACCTGCTGGTTTGCCACGCCCACAGCAAGGCCACTGATGAGGGTCCCACTGCTCACCAAAGACAGCTGCGTCTCAGGCAAAGCTGAGAGCAGAGAAAAGAGTAAGGTTGCCTACATGTGCAAGAACTCAGGTCTACATCCTCAAAGGTGTTCTCAGCTGCGGAAATTATCTAAATAATATAGCATAGGGATCTCACTGCCAAAGTTTAGCCTGTATCTAATATTTAATAGTGTTTCTACTCGGTTAGCTTGTTTTGCTATCCTTCTCGTTTCCATTACAAAAGACATATTTTCAGAATACAGCACCAGCAGTGGGGGAATCTACAGGGAGGACGGACCTGTGGCTGCTGGTGCAGGGGGCTTCCTGCGGGACAGGATATTGGGTCTGCGCCCCAGGGAACAGGGTGCAGCCAGGCGCCCGTCGGGTGTGGCAGGCTCTCGGGGGGGCTGGGGCATGGCCTGTTTGCTGGTCTTGCGTTTCCTCTGCGCCTCCAGACTCTTCTGTTTGGCGCAGATGTCCTGCAGCTTCCTGATGATGAGGTCCTCATTCTTTCCTGCAGGAGGAAGCAATGGGTCACTGTAGGGTTGGAGGAGAGCTTCAGCAGAAAGGGAGGGAGGAGGCACCGCTCCACTCACCCGATGTCTGTGAGATCTTCCTGATGTAAGCCGCCTGCTGCCGGCTCAGCATCCTCTTCTTCTCCTCCAGGCGGTCACACTGATCCACCATGGCCTGGATCTCACTGATGGCCTGAAATACATGACAATAGCAACTACCTCATGGAAAGACATGACATTTATGAATACTATTTCTAATTAAATGCCTCATTCCAAGTCTTGCTCTTGGTCTTGGGGACTATGGTTAGTTTTTTTACCCCCAACTGATCAGCTGATCTAGTTTGATTTCACTTTTAACTGAACACTGTACATTTAATCTCTTTATTAAAGGGTGATAAAGATGATAAATGCTAGATGTCCACTGTAAAATAAATATTTTTTGGAGTTGTGTAATGTAGAAGAGAGGATATTTCCAATTCTTTGTTGTTAATTGTGCCTTTAAATAAATTCTTATGGAGTAGTATGGAGTTAGCATGAAAGTTACATTTAGAATTCACAAACACAGATCGGTTCCTTTACAGTGTGTACTTGCAATAGCGGTCAGGCTTCACTTATTTACAAGACCATGACAAAGGTCTTAGTCATCATTCCTATCTTAAAAAATAAAGTTAAAATGTGATGATATATTTTATTTGTTTATAAATTAGATCTTCTAAGGTTAAAAAAGAAGCCCCAGCTAATTAGCCAACTTCACCCAAATATTAGCCATGACCAACGATTCTGTATGATGCAACAGGAACATCTTAATCTGAATATAAATTGCTTTTTTCTCACTGCGACTGAGAGCTGAAAAATGTGCCAATATGCCATGTCATACAGTGGCAATCTTGACATGGCTGCACTTGATGTGAGAAGGCCCACAGAGGCCTGCTGGGGTCACCTGGTTGAGAATGTAGACTTTGGAGACTTTGGGCATATTCTGGAGGCCCAGGGCCTGCCTCAGCTTGTCAAAGAGGTGCCTGAGCTCGTTCCGCCGCCGCCGTTCCATCACGTTGTGCTGCATGCGGACCACCACTTCACTCACTCCCTCCTCATCCTCCTGCTCCTTCTGCTGCCACAACGACACCAAGCTGTTACTGTCCCTGCACCTACACTGCCCAAAACCCACCAGCTTTCAATCAGCTCTTTACAGGATCTCTTATTTTTCAAGTGATCATTGCAGCACAAGTGGTTGACAAAACTTCTCCAGACACAAATAAACAATGCATCCTTCCCTCTGTATGGCCGATCACCACACTACAAGATGAGGAATCAGGGTTAAACAATGCCAATTATTTCAACTACAACTCAAGACCACCTAACCACAGCATCACAGGACTGCTTTCCCTGAGATTCTGAATGGAGAGATTTTGATGCATTTAACAAGCGACAGGTATGTGCATGTGTTTGAACAAACACTTTCATTCAATGTACTTTCAAGCTTCATACAGTTTCTGAAAGACTTGAAATGACATTTGACTGAAGACAGTAAGGATAAAGAACTGCTGAAACAGACTCACTCTGACTTTCAGTTCAGCTCTCTTTGCATCCTGCACACTCCGTCTGAGGAAGGAGCACATGCAAATTAGAACAATTGTAATTGCCAACTTACCAGCAATGTCTTTCACTAGACATCACAAGAAAATGCAGTAATTAATTAACAACAGCATAAAACTAAAACACAGCAAACACACAAGTATCACTACGACATTTGAGATCTGAAAGAAAGAAATCTATTTCCAGAACAGTTTTGGTAGCTGCAGTCTCAACAACATAGCAGCTGTGGGAAGCTAAATGGCCATTCACAACTTGAACAATGTCACATGTGCAGAAGGCATGCAAACAGTGTGTACAAACAGTGCTCGGCAAATGCATGGTGACCTACACTTTGTTCAGCTTCCTCTGCATGGCGGCTGCCTTCATACGAGCAATGTTGATCTTCTCTGTCAGTTCTTCCACCGTTTCGATGTCCACCGCCTCCCCCTCCTCGCTGTCCTCAGACTCCTGCAGAGAGCACTCCATAACAGCCAAGCCCACAGTCTTTTCCCATTTCCAACCCAATCCGGGAAAGAATCAAAGGAAATTAAAACATACATTCACTCCCTTGGGTGGAAAAAAATATAATCTTGACATATTTTTTGGCATGTTATTTCAAGTTGCTATTTCATGTTTCTGGCCTGAGCATTAGCAGTCTGCAGTCTTGCCCATCATCATCACCACAATAAGCTCAGTGGTGACCCATAACATCACCACTGAGCTTATTCTCCCTGTCCACCTCTGCCCTCACCTCCCCGTGCACGCACGCACGCACGCATGCACACAGAGTCACTGACTGACATCCGAGTTAGAATTTCGTCATTTCATTTGCTTTAGCAACTTATTTCCAGGGTAATTTCATTTAAAAGACCTTTTCACCTACACTGACAACACTGATGGCATCGTCCTCGCTGTTGTCCTCAGACTCCTCCTCAGAGTCCTCCGTCATGTCCTCTGACACCCCATCCACATCCAGGTCCACCTCCACCTCTGCCTCCACTTCCCCCTCCTCCAGGGGATGTCTCTTCTCCGACATCCCACAGGGGGGTCCGCTCTGAGTCGTATCCTTGGCTTCGGTGGCTCCACTGAGCAGCCCAGAATTACACTGTTCCTCAGAAACCATGTGCATTGATGGGGTTGCCACCTCAGCACCTCTGGGGGGAGTTTTTGGTGGGGGTTTTGAACTGCTGCTAAGTGTTGTGCTGGCATGAGCAGTGGTAGTAGGTGTGATTTTCTGGAGACTGACCTGATTTGGAGACACTGTTGGCCTTTCCTGCAGGGGGGCTGACCCGATCGCACCATCCTGCAGCCCCTCTGGAGGACTTCGGCCGCTAGTGTAAGAGTGATCAGCACATACCAGCCCGGCTGGGGTCACTTCCTGGGACACCTCCAGACCCTGGAATTCATGGGGGGTCTCTCCCGCCCTTGTAGATGAGGCTGCAGCAGAGTCGCCCTTCCCTGGGGCGGAAGTGCCGGCCACAGCTGTAGGAGGGACAGGCTGCAGAGCAACGTGAGATTTTGGGAGCTGGAGCAGCGTGAAGGTGCCTGGGACAGAGAGAACTTCGGCAGAGCCTTGGGGCGACCCAGTGGGGTGCAGGGATATGAGCTTAGTTTCCTTGGAGCCAGTGGAAGGGGAGATTCTGACTGTGTAGGTCCCTGTTTGACCCAGGAAACCAGGGAGTGTTTTGAGGGAGGGTGACAGGCTGTTTAGAGTAAGGGAGGTGAGCTTTGGTGCAGAGGCATGAGAGGTGACCAGGGTGGCTGCAGTAGAGATGCCACTTGCAGGTTTGATGTGCGTTTGGGTGGGAGAGATGACTGGGGAGCCCATGGGGACAAGAGTGGTGGTCCCACTTGGGGACGCATTCCGACCAGCCATAGCAGCAGTAGAGGTGACTTCAGCAGAAGCTGTGGACCCTGTGACGATGGCAGTGCTGCTGACAGGGGACTTCAGGGAGGGTGCGGAGCTTGAGGCAGAGGCTGAAGGTGTAGGGAAGCGAATCACAGATGCTGCAAAGCAAATACAGACATTAAAAACAGGCCCAGAAAACACAAGTACCTTACCTTATAAATGGCCATATGAAAAATGGCATGTCTGACAGCACAGGGACTGCAATTATTACATTATATTACTGCCATTTAGCACATGCTTTTATCCAGACTGACTTACAGGTTACAATTTTACAAAGGTATCCAGTTATACAGCTGACTATTTTACTGAGGCAATTCTGGCTTACGTAAACAAGAGTACAGCAATAGTGCCCCAGCTGGGAATTGCGCCCTGCCCCTTACCACTTTGGTACACTGCCACCCTTTTTTTTAAAACTTTGCTAGCCAAAGAGTTGACTCTAGAATCTTCTGATGCATAGTGAGATGCATGACCTCTCGCTGAGCACTCACCCGGGCTGCGGATGACCATGCTGGGCTGGACAGCACGCAGCTGGCTAAGGGGCACGAGCTGGATGAGATGGCCATTGGGGTGGCGGTACAGGGTGGTACCCGACGAGCTCCGTACAGGCTGCAGGACCATCCTCTGGCCCGGGGCGAGGGGCGGGAAGGGAGGCGCAGCAAGGTGGACCCCCGGGGTGGAGGGTCGCGCCGCTGGGGCCGGGCCTCGCACCCCCGAGGCAGACGGCGACACAGGGATCAAGAGCATGCGGGGCCCGGGACCCATGCTACCAGCAGAGGGCGACACTGTGGTTTTGGGAGCTGTGTTCCCCTCTTAAAACAAGCCAGGAAAGCAGCAGTCAAGACAGCAGTAACCATCTCCTCCTGGCTTACTACAGACTTTAAATCTGCCACCCTGTTTCCAACATTCATTACCCAAAACTTTTGATCCTTCAAAGTACAAATTCTTATGCTAAACATCTTGATTACAATCAAACAGGTCAACACAAACAAAATCAAGTATAACATGTTACAACGACAGTGAACATTGACACTGCAACAGCAAGATGCCCAGGACCTGCAAACTGGTGTGCAGCACATACACATGAACGCAAAGCATCCACTGGCTTCAAAGCCAAACACACCGGAGAATGAACAGCAGACGCACACTGATAATACGATCAAAAGCGACACAAAGTGGCACAGCAACCCATGACGGAATGGAGCTGGACATGGATGTAGGCTGTACATGAGAAACCATGGAAGGACAAATCGGATCACTACCCAGCAACAGTGGGAGTGGGATAAATGGAGCACAGGGCTCTGATTGGTGATAGGGGGAGTTGGAGGTGTGGTTTGGAGAGTGTGTGGGGACCACAGACAGAGTGCGAGTGCAGCAGGACGTGGGGAACAAGGCTTACCCTGTCGAAGACTGGGCGAGATAGACAGGAGGGTGATGGGGGAGGCCGGTCGCATAGCTACTGGCACTTTTACAAAGGTGGCAGGACTGGGAGTACCTGTGCAGGAGGCAGAGCCCGAAGTGGGGAGGGTCTTACTGCTACAAGAGTGGGTGGTCACAGGGACATAACCACTCCCCCAAGGTGGCTCACTTGGGGGTACCATGGTGGAGATGGAAGCCCCACCCCCCGCTCCCTGCTCTGTCCCATGACTGCGAGGAGGAGAGCAGGGGCCAAGCACCACAAGCGGGGTGGAAAAGGCGAGTTTCGGAGCACTGCCCTGCAATGGGGGACTGCTAGTGCTGGGCAGAGAGCTGATCTTGTTGACCACAAACTGGGTGAAGACCTTTCCCACTGGGGGCTTGGTCACTGCACAAAGGAACAGATGGAGGGGCACTATGAGTCTGCTAGCCACACCCACTTTCTCTGGAGATCAAATAAGGGTAACTGCATTCTTAACTTTCTGTACAACGTAATGCTGTTTAAACATTAAGATTTGCAGTTTACTTTTGAGCAGCGCTTGCATGCAGGATTGAGCATTATGATCCATATCTTGCAAGCCAGGAGCCTGGATCTTCCAGTTCATGGTGCAAGCTAGCCTTGCTACCAGCAAGAGCATTTCATGAGACCAAAGAAATACAAAATGCTCTATATGTGACTTGCTAATCAGTCACTTTGGACCCCAAGACACATTTTGAGTTTTACGTACATTTGAAAAGAGGAGAAACTCTTTCTAACAAGACCAATTTCTTTTCTCAACTCCCAAATTTAAGTGAGTGATGCCCCATTATTTAAGGGTTAGTTCATTTTTCCCCTCATTCCTTGTTCTGTTGAAACCCCTTCATCCAGGAGTTCCCTTCACATGAAGCGCCTGTAGGGGGCAGACTCAGTCATGCTAAGGGCCCACAGCAGAACTCACCCAGCGGTTTGACGACTATGGCGGAGCCACTGGACACAGAGGTCACTGTGGTAATGCTGGTGGTCATGGGTACAGCTGTCCAGTGAGGTGGCTGCATTGTGGAGACAGTAACCGTGGTAGCATCCAAGGACGGTTGTTTGGAGATGGTCGAAGCAGCAGACACCTCCTGACCGATGGGCTGCAGTCTACCAGTGATGTAAGCAGCCAGCCTATTGGCAGGGTGCAGGGCCCCCATCTGGCCAAGCTGCAGCTTGGCTTGTGGGTAAGATCTGCCATTAACCTGCAGAGGAAGGAACGGAGCCAGGGAATCAGAGGCAGAATTTTTTGGGACAAAGCTGAGGGAAATGGTAAACAGGTCGCTCTTTAAATGAGGACCATGGGATATACTGCAGTAAGAGCACCTATATTAAGAGAAGCGTATGAGACTAAAATGCAAAAGAATGCATGATTATAAAAGCAGAGCATTAATGTGTCCTACACAGCAATGTAAAATGTGTCCAAATTAACTGGTGAAATCATATCCAATGCGGTATCCTACTTCCAGATGAGCTCCTTTACCTTGATCAGGCCCTGGGCCGGGACTCCGCGCTGTTTCTTGCATGCGGTGAGGATGCCGGCCGGGGACACGCCTGTGAGGAAAGGCAGGACAGTCCTCCTGGGTGGCTCCACCCCTCCCACCTTGTACACTTTGGGTTGGTCTTCATTCACACTCCAGTTGCCTGCCTCCGCCTTCTCCACCACCTCTCCCTCAGCGAGTGGAGCCTGGGATATGCACACCTTGTAGGTGACGGACTGGCCCTGGTCCTCGTTCCTGGCTGTCTGGGAGAGCGGCCGGATGTGATAGGGCCCGACCCGAAAAGGGTTGGACAGTCGGTTCTGGGCCATATGCTCGCATACCACACGCAGTACGTGGTTCCTGTCTGACCTCCTTCCCCACTTGCACTCGGACACAATTTCCAACCGCTTGGAGGGCTGTGTCTTGAGGGTGCTCTGCATGGACAGCACACCCTGTTTACCCAGGGCTGCCTCAAAGAAATTGTGGCAAGGGTCATCTTCCTGTAATAAAGAGGAGTGCTGGTTACTTTTTGCAGAGCTGGTCTCTGTATGAAGCTACACTGTTCCCTACTGAAATGAAAATGGTGTTTCAGATGGGGGCATGAAGGCCTCACCCTGCCACTGCAGAGGACAGACTTGCATGGGCAGAGGGTCTGCCGGGGGTTTTTGCTCTTGTAAGCACGCACGCGGGCACACGTCATCTTGCTCTCGAAGTAGAGGTACACCGGATCCTTCCTATCATCCTCCTGCTCCTGCAGCAAACACATGAAGGGAGTCCAAATTCAATCAGAGAAGTGGGGCTGTTACCCGTTTCAGCACACCTTCAAAATGGGACAAGACCACTTCTTTTAACCAGGCTTCATACGACAGATCAGGATGGAAAAGGGCCATTAATCCTGTTGTAAAATTCACAGCTGTGAATGAGTGATATGCATAGTCACAGGTGACATGGAATACGATTCTTCAGCTTCCAGAGGTAGAGCTCCCTGGTTGAGCGACCTCACAGGGAGAGTCCCCTACCTGAGAGCCCTCAGAGGGAGAGAGTTTCCTAGCTGAAAGCCTCAGGGGGAGAGAGTTCCCTGGCTGAGATTTTGTAGTTTTGTGCACTTCAAGATAACTTTGCAATGTGTTTTTGGGTTTAGCATTGCTTTAATGGCTTTTTAATGTCCTAATATATCATTACAACCCTTGTCTAAAATGTTTTGTTCCACTGTCCACCACTTTTCCCACTGGTGTTTCATACAGTGAAATGACTGCCATCAAAATGTGTAGTGAGACTTTGAACTGAAACTGAAGATGATCATACGTACTGTTTAAAAGGATCTACTGTCCCAATATGACAATGAATTATCCTGGTAACAATTTTATCATACTTCTCAAAAATCCATGCCAGCAGAATTCTGTTTTACAGTGCTTTTCCCCATACCATCACCATAATTTTGGCAGAAAGCCTCCACTCTCTTACCACTTTTGTTCTGGGAGGGTGCTGGTTGAAGCCAGAGGAGTCTTGGCGGACGACAGGTGCTGCTGAAGATGGGAAGAGTACCGGTTCTGGGATGTACAGGGGCTCAGGGTCGGCCTCATCCTTTCCATTCCACAGAGTCCGTACGCGGGTCGCTGGTTCTGAATGCGGCTCTGGCTGGGATATGGCTGTTTTGAGAAGAACTGCCATTAAAAAGTTCCTCCTAGTGGGGGCGCTACAAACACTGCCTATATTGAATGGCTAGGCTCACATAAAACCAAGCTATCTTGGCTCTTGTCCAGTGAACACAAAGATAATTGCCTGAACTAATCTACTGGATTAAGCCTATAACCTGAGAGGCAAACTAAAACGATTCTTCCTGTGCTCTTCCTCGATCCTTCCCACTGTCTGTCCATTATGATGCTCTGAGGCCAGCTCATTCTCAGCCCCACCCCCCCTGTAGTGGACTGAAACACCCACGCACTTAGGCCAGCAGAATAACTCATCACATTTCATGGCCCCATTGAGGACTCTCCTCTCCAGGCTGACCCTGAAGGCTTCTGCCTGAGATATGCCACAATCTGCTCCCTGAACTAAGATGTGATCCAGTTCTGTTTTTTTCATCATTCCCATTATGGCCACAATTTACATTGCAGTATTGGGTGATACAGCTCCCTGTTGGCTCTAAGATGGCTGAATGTTACCATATGAGTTCAACACCATAATTCCTAATGCTGTCCATCACATTGGACTGAAGCATCTGAAATACATGCAGGAAATGGTGCAGGTATCATGAGCCAGATAAAGCCTCCAAAAATTGCCTTGACCAAAGGAACACTCACTGTATGCCATCATCCTCCTCCTCTTCTTTTTCTTCTTTGAAGGAGCATCCTCTCCCAGTGCTCCATAGAAGATGAGGTCCTCTTGCTCTTGCTTCTTCTTCTTGGGTGGAGCCTTGAGCAGGACCACCTTACGCTTGAGGCAAGTGCAGCCGAACATGCACTCAGTCTTGCCACAGTGCGTTTGCTGCCGGCACTCCAGGGCCAGGCTGGTACACACACAGCCCAGCCGGCAGAAGTCATTGAAACAGGGAGGGGCCCTGCGCTTCATGATCCTTGTGACCGACGGGCTTGCCTTTGAAGCACCCTGACAAGACAAGGTGAATGCTGGATTAGCACACAATAGCTCCCTGTTGCCACTGCTCATGATAATAAGTTTGATCACACTGGTCTCAGAACAAATGGATGGTGAGACATCCCCAAGACTGGCTTCAGGTCTGAACTCCTTTGCTCCAATTGAATTTAGTTAATGTACCACTTCAATTACTTTATTTACTCTAAACCCTCTACATGTTTAACAGACCACTAAAGCTATTGAAGAAACTTCTACTGATGACTGGCACACCACTGCTAAATGTTATCAACGTATCCTCAATGGACACCTACCAGGCCTTCCTCTCCTCCAGAAACCTGACCTCAACCCCACTGACTTATGTAACTACAGGCCCATCTCAAACCTCCCACGCTTATCAGAAGTATTGGAGAATGCTGTTAGTTAGCAACCTCACTCATTCCTGCACTCCAGCAGCATCTCGGAAGTTTTACGGTCAGACTTCAGACCTCATTAAAGTACTGAAACACCTCTACGTTGCTTAAGGACCTATTCATCTACACTGACAATGGTTGTGTCTCTATGCTTGTGGTCTTAAACTTAATGCAGACTTTGACACTATTGATAATGCTATCCTCAAAGAGATTTGAAAACCTTGTCAGTCTCAGCAGACAGGCTCTCTCATGGTTCAGATGCCACCAATCAGATCAATTTCAATTGGTCCACATTAATAATAACTCTTCTGAACACTCAAGGGTAAGATTCTTAGACCTCTACTTTTCTCTCTATATATGCCACCCCTTGGCAATGTTATTCATAAGCATAGCATTAGCACTCAGTTGTATATATTAGTCAAGAAGTTGTCTAGCTTTCTAAGATGGAGGTCTGTCTTAAAGACATGAAGAAACAGGCCTCACCACTTCCTCCTCTTAAACTTGGACAAAACTGAGGTCTTGGGAGTTGGTCCGAAGTGCCTAAGAAATCATTTTTCCAAATATGTATTAAGTCTAAATCTTCAAGTTTAAGCTTAAAACGTACCTCTACTCTACTCTTGCTCATCTAGACAATCCTCTCTCCCTTCATGTACCTCTCCCTAATAATGGCCTTTCTCCTCTCCCTTTCCTTTCCAAAGCATCTGCTGGAGCTTCAGATACAAGAAGCCCACCGTGACCACCTGCTCCAGCTCCAGATGCCTGCCCTACTCTCCTGCCTGACCCTGCCCAGCCACCCGGTCCAGCTCTCTTGTAGTCCCACTAACCTGACCATCCCATCCTCCTCAGACTTTCCCCTCCATATCATTCCCCTAATTCAACTGCCTGGTGCCTGCAAGAGGCAGATGAGGTCCCCCTTTGAGCCAAGTTCTGCCAAAGGTTTCCTCTTTTTAGTAAAGGAGGTTTTAATTGCCACTGTTGCTGTACACCTGTCCTTGGGGGTTCAGGCCTGGGGTCTCTGTAAAGCTGCTTCATGAAAAATTCTCTTTTAAAAAGAGAATTCTCATAAGAAAATGAATTGAGACTGAACTCAGTATTGTAGAGGACACCTTCAATTTTACTACAGTGTGGAGTGGAGTAGTGAGAAAGGACCTGGGCTTGAAAACTGAAGGCTGCCTCTTGGGCAGGCCACTGTGGGAGCTACGCAAGCTGCCCTCAACAGAAGTCAAGGACATCTGGCAAATGATCTCACCAAACAAGACCTTGCAAATGAATGCAACGAGATTGGTGCCTGTGATTGTACTGCCTGCCATCCTTCTTTTCTCCCATAACCTCTTATATGTTCTGCATTCATAGAGGCTGAGGGTGCAGCTTGGTTATGCAGTTGTGTAGAGTTTCTCTACCTGAGCAGTGAGGAGTGACGCTAAGGCAATCTCGGCCCTCTCTTCGGTGATGCAGGTACGAGCTCTGCCTTCCCACAGGGCCCCATCCTCCAGATCCATCAGCTTCACTAGCATCTTGGAAAGCCCCACGCCACGGCCACTGCCTGCCTGGTCCTGCTTCATGTGCAGCTTGTCGGGCAGATCCTCTGGTGCTGCTGCTGGCCCAGACGCAGGGGCCTTCAGGGCCTTGGGTACCACCTTGGTCTTCGCAGCCGGCTTGCCATTATGGGAGGCTGGGCTCAAGCAGTTTGTGAGGACAGGAGAGGCCAATGTGACTGCCACGTGTGCAGGTGTAGGCTTCAACTTGCTGGGAGTCAGCTTGGGCCTGGCCGAGGCTTTGGGACAGGGCGGCACAGTGTGTTTTTTCAGAGGTGAGAGGGGTTTGAAGGGGGAGCTGGGGAAGGTGGGTGACAGGGTCTGCTTCTTCAGCACGCTGTCCAGGGTTCGCACATAGCTGGTGCTCTTGGTGGGCAGCTGGTAGACCACGGGAGAGATGGTGCTCTGGGTAAAGCTGGCAGCCCGCTCGTCAATCAGCTTGCCTTCATTCGCCAGGTATGCGTCCAGCATGTCACTGCAGAAGGCCGAGCGATTCTTTAGCACGCCATCCAAACTTGTATTGCCTATGAACATCATCGAAGGCAACACTGAGTTTTATTTACACAAATAATAATAAAAGAAATAATCATTTATTATACATATAATCACATACATACATATCACACTGTAATTTCATTTAGTATTTACAGTGATGATCTGGCCCATAAAACCTCACAGTTGGAACACAGTTGGAATCCAGTGTGCTATTCTTAGATCTGCGAAAAGTTCACTTTTATCCTACACAATTTTTTGCTGTATTTTAGTTCTTTAACAGTGTAGTGTATTCTAAAACCAATATCATCAATCTAATTTGAACGAACCAGAGCTTTACAGAAATGGTTATGAAAATATTCTCTTCATTAGCTATGGTTTGATTCATTTGACAAAAGGCCCAGACCTTCTTGTTTGGCAGATGAGACATCTGGGTTGATGTTAAACTTGTCCCTCCAACCCTTAATCTTCGTAAAGTCAGTTGTTTTCCCAGTCCTGGAGATAAAGGCAACTGCTCCATCTAAGAAGAATACATGCTCATTAACAAAAATACTTCTTTTACACATGCTCAATGGTTTGAGAAGAATTAGGTTATTAGGGGAGTGTCAGTAAACATGGGTAAGAATGGGTCACATACACATCACATGTGCACACTTTGTTTAGTTAAAGTCAAATGCTCTGATCCCCACTGTTAAGGAAATGAATGATGTTCCTGTATGTTTTTTGTGCAAGACAAAGTCCCAGTTCATGTGTCGGGCATATTTTCCTTTGGCATTAATATTTCCCTAGTATCCCAACTGCAGACGCATTATTTAGGTCCTGTGAGCTAATTAGTTTTAATGGTGGACCTTTCTGCCATGTCCTCTTAGGAAATGTATGGCAACTTTGTATGTAACTATAACGTAATGTAGTTTAGTGTTTGTTGGGACTATGACGACCTTAATGGTGGATCATTCTGTATTATGCTCTTAGTTTCGCTGGGACTCGCAAGCCTTCATTTTGAAGTCGCACAGCCCCGATCAGTTCCCTGAAGATGGGAGCTAGACCAATGGCTCTGTGCTATCACCTACTTCCCTTCACAGCCGTTTATCAATGGTTTGTTTTGAACAAAGCGTAGTTATTTCATAACAGCCATCTCTCACCTGGAGATGACATCCAGCCACCAGAGGTCCCTTCATCACCAGTACAGAGAAAAGGCGGGGGCAGAGGTAAACACACCCCCAAGTACCTCAGGTCAATTGCGAGGGTCGGGTCCAGCAGGTTCAACTTCAGCCCGACTGTAGACAGGGGCCAAAAAAGGGTACAAAAAGGGAAATGAGTTGATGAGGGTAACAATCTGCCAGGGACCAATCTACACGAGGTCTTGGGGAAACAGACACAAAGTATTGACAGTTTTCTCTTCTCTTCATGATGCCGGAGTTCAGCCCTAAGAACAGCACAGCGCACCGTGCTTACCTTCCTGGAGGACTGGGTGAATGACCTGTCTGTGTCTGATGCGCTTTAGATCCTGCAGAAGTGCAATCTCCAGCCGAGCAATCTTCTCCTCTTCAGTTTCTGGAACTTCAGTTGGAGAAAAAAAGAACAGGGACACACAGAATATCAAATTAAAAGAGATGTAAAATGACAATGTTTATAGTTAGACCAGAGAAATATACTGCAATAAAATTAGACAATGTTATTCTAACAATTTCTTAACTGAGAGAAACTAAAATGGTATATTCAGTTATACTCTGTACATTTAAGACTGTCCTCCATTGAAAGCATGGGAAGGGGATGGCAAGGGCTGGGCAGTAAGAATCAGAACAAACATAAAAACAGCAAAAGCAGGCAAGCTTAAAAAAAAGACAAAGATGTTTTTGCCATGCCCATTTACTGCAGGATTTTCATTTACTGAACCAATGACAGGCAGTGTTTATTCATCCATTCTGGGACTGCTCAGTCTCCTGCACACTAAAAACACCGGTCTGATGACTTATTTGCATCTTGCCATTCTGTTTCCTGAGTCAGAACCATCACGCAGTATGTCACAATCCTGAATACAGTATTCTTCAATTTCAGTATGTACAAAACTGCATTTATTACAAAAGCTGTTGTATTTAGGCACATTTAAAAATGAGTAAATTTAAATAGGCCAACAAAAAACGCACAAATGACTTGATCACATACATGTCACACACACACACACACACACACACACACACACACACACACACACACACACACACACACACACACACGGGCATAATGTATGGTAGGGATGGCGGGGATATGTCCCTACCACTTCTCTGATTACCTAAAATGCTGTGATTGTACTGATAATTTCTCACCTTTTATTGTGTTCAAGAAAGTACTATATAGTCATAGTATATGGTGTAGAATTTCAGGAAATGCAATGAAAAATGCCTAAGCTTTCTGGAGTAGGACCCCCAGACTCCCTGCCAAATTTATGTCCCCACCACTTTCCAAATCAAACCTACACCCTTGCGCACACACACACACACACACACACACACACACACACACACACACACACACACACACAGGAAAGAGACAATTTGTTGTTGCATTCACCATCATCTTTCGAAGGTTCTGGCATTTTTTGAGGTGGTGGTGGTGAGACTTCTCTGTTGAGTGGCTGGTCCCCAAGGTGGAACTCCAGTGCTTCCTGTGATGAGCAGGTACAACAACACTCTCAGTCATGTACAGGTGTTTATACTCGACTACAACTGTCAGTGACAATTCAGCTGCTGTGTCATTCTTTTACTTCAATATTCACAACTGCAGAACTGTTATTGTTTTATATATAATTTTTTTTTTTACATTTTTTTGTATTTTATATATTACTGCATAACTCATTCCATGATGGTTGTTTTTTACTCATTATTCATGATACCATGTATCATGGCCAGTTGGCTGACATCACAGACAAATTAAACTGGAGTGCTGTGTGCCTACCCCTAAACCTATCCCTTTCTCTAGACACCATACCTGTGATGTTGTAGCTAAATTAGTTCAGGATGTGCATCATATGACCAGCTATTAGTCAAATAAAGGATAGCCTAGTAGATACAAAGGAATTTTTTACTGCATTGCAGAATCTGTTATCATACACATGTTTACAGAAGACAATTAACAACACAACCAGCTTCTATGGCATCCCTATCCAGCTTTAACCACATCCCCAACCAGCTTCTATGGCATGCCCATCCAGCTTATATGGTATCCCCAATCCCCTTGCCATTGTGTTCTAGGAGGTTTGCACCATCTGGGGTGCCCTCTGGGGTGTGTAAGCTGCACTGAGATCATACATACCTTGGAGGTGAAGGACACAAACAGCAGGCCTTCTACATCCTCCAGGTTGGGCTGCATGTTTACATCTGTTGGGCCACCGATCACCACGTCCTGCTCTGCCTCCAGCCTCCCCGCACGTCTGCTATGCTTCCTGAATCTGGGCTTGGGTTTGCGCTTCCTCTTGGCAGAGGAGAGGGCGACAGGGGGAGCAGTACTGGAGGTGGTGGAGCCACAGGGAGCAGGAACCTGATGGCCCGTCCCCTCTAGACATCCTGAGTTCTCTGGTCTATCATAGAACGGTGACGGCAGCATAGGGATGGGAGACGACGAGGCTGGGGCAGACAGCTGTAGTGCAGGGGCAGGTGACAGTGGTGCAACAGCAGGTGGCGGTGACAGTGACACTGGGACAGGTGACAGAGGCTCAGGGACAGGTGATGGTGATTCAGGAGCACTGGGGCTTGGTTTGGGTGCAATGGGCCTCGGCTTCAGCCTCCTCTGTTTGAGGAACAGAGCGAGCAGAGGTAAAGGCACAGGCTCCGGCTTCTTCCCTAGCCGGACAGGCTTCTGGAGGGGCATCTCCGCAGGAGGAGCCAGGGGTCTGCTCCTGGAAGAGTCGTGACCATTCCCCCTGGGACTCTCAGAGAGGACAGGCCAAGACCCTGGGCTTGCCTGCTGGGGCTCCAGAGGTGAAGCCACAGGAGTGGGGTCACTGGGAGGCTTGATAGCAATCCCTGGCTTTGCAGGCATTCTCACCTTGGCGGCATCAACCTGGGTGTCTGGCCAGGGCTCCTGGGAGACAGCTCTGTCCACAGCTAACTCCACCTCCTCCTCTTTGAGAATGCTATCGACATGTGTTTGATCAGAGCCACCTGCTTGGTGGCTTCCCTCAGGAACACTTCTCCATGCTCTTTGCTTGGTCTCCGGCAGCACCTCCACAAGAGCTGCAGGTTGGGGCTGCTTTTTACTGCTGAAATTCAAAGATAGGAAAAACTGAGTAGAATATGACCTTGAGAATACATTTAAATTTCATCATTTAGTAGACCCTTCCCTAGAGGCACCGACAAAGAAAGACGAAGTGTATTGTTAGAATAACAGCTACATCACAAGCAAACTATTTTAGAGTTTTTTTATTTGGCATGTGCTGCAGTGTAACTACACAGCTGGAGGCAGCCTCTCTTCCAAGTTAACATAAAAAGGTGAATTGCTGACTGCTGAGGAGAAGGGAAAATTCTGTATGGTGGAAACTTTGAACTTAACAGAGACGTCAGAACTAGTTTTGCTGCAGTCTAGTTGGAGAGACTAGTGGTCAGATCTTTTTGTCTGCGGGCTTACAATTTTAGACATTTGTAAATACTGTTTGTTTCTGCTGGAATGCAGATATACAGAGTTTGTTGGGGGCCTAAGAATGACCCCACTGGGACTTGAAGACAGCACTTTGAGTCACCTGTTCATTACTGGTTCCATAAAGCTGGGCACTGGACTGTTACCTTGGTGCCATTGTTTTTAATGAGACTGACTTAAATGGTACAAGCCACCACTGTGGTTCGCATGGCTCTGGAGCCTAGAAGATAGAGCTGGAAAAAGAGGAGATCCCCAAAATAAGTGAGTTCACCTTTGCTACCTTGGAACGGGGGATCTGCCATGTGACAGTTTTTGGGTTTTTTTTTTAGCAACTCACACAAGACACAATTAGATTATACAAGCCATTTCCTTTTACAGCAGTTTTCCTTTTTTTCAGCCAGTGGAGGTGAGGTTGTTCAAATATCTAACAAAGCTGAATGACCACAGGCAAATATGTGTCAGTCTCAACTACCAACTGAATGAAGAAAGTCAGTACTAAGATGGGTTTTCCAAAACCACGTAAAAGGACGTATGACCCTTGCATAACACCACAGATTTTATTTACCTATTTATTTTAATGCTGATCAGACAAGTACACAAAATAAGCTGGGGCTGCAGCTCTCAGGCAAGAACAAAGAGCATGAACAACAACAGCAATGGTGCACTGTGATGTAATGTGGAGCATGAAGAAATACATACAACAGAAGCAGCTGAACAGCTTTCAGTGCTAAAATTAATATGTTGATTTGGTGAAGGGGACACATGGTTGATGTAAATTAAAAAAACTCAAAACATAGCTCTTCACTCTACTGTTGTAGAATACTGTTGGCTTTTATAAAAAAAGTAGTTTCACTAAATAAACATGTTATTCCATCAGTTTGAACACAAAGCCTTTGCAAGGGCTTGCCATTTGTACACAATGGCTGGATTAACATAACGAGAAGAATAATAAAACCCACAAGTGCTCCCCAGCCCAACTGCTTGTGTCAATGTGCAATTCCAATCATCTTCTGTAGCCTTTTAATTTTATCAAAATTTCCTGCAACTCACTCTAGAAAACAGACGTTAATCAATTTTGCTTAGCTTAACCAATTACAGAGTACCAAAGTGCTTTCCTAATAGACACAGCCACATGGTGCTAGAGACATTTACCTATTAATTTTGAGAAATGTACAGTTTGCTCAATCTCAAAGAAGTATGTAATTGATTCATGTCATTACTATATACTTACACATTTAAAAAACTATGCTGCCATTTATCATATAACTAGCAAAGAAAAAAAAACTCCTCAACCAAATTCTCCTAAACCAATGAAAACAATGCAGGAATGTGTGGTTCACCTTACTATTTGCAGTGTTCCAACATCCAACAAGTCACTAGCTAGCTACAGAAGTAGGCACTTTTCCATGATACATTACAGTTACAGTATTATCAGCTATACTAAAACACAGTATGTCTAACAAGATGTTGACAACTTGAATATTGATTTATAAATACTGCTCTTGTCAAAATTTGTAATAGTTTGTTCCATTTAGTTTACAATGGCACGTTTCAGTTCATTTTTATATTTAAATAAAATAAATAAATTTTGATTTCTAGTTCATTAACAATGAATTTTAATAGAAGTAGTTGTTTGTGCATTATTAGTTGGCTAGCTAGTTGTTGTATATGTTAGATAGATAAATACCAACACAGTGCTCTGAAGAGCTTGGAGGATGCTAGCTGCTACTGTGCACAGTATTGAAATATCACTGCCATTAACAAATGTAGTGACAGCAGCTGTAAAATAGCTTGCTAGATGCCAGGCCATGCTAATAACAATTGTTCATTACCACTTGCTAGCAAGCTAGTCAGCCAGCATCCTTGCTGCCTCATTCAATAACAACAATTTGGTACTATCTTGACGTTGGTACAGGTGTGATATCTAATTTGGAGACATAATTCCAGCCTGTTTTTGTAGGGAATTGTGTTTTACAAGTAGTTTAGTTTACAAGTAGCATTTTGCAGAACTTGTAGAAAACCACATACAAATTTAAATTCAGGACAGCCACACATATAGCTAGAGATTTGTATTATAACACTGTTTAACTCTCTATCATTGTCTAAGTGTAACTCACACACCTTTACAATAATCACTGGTTTTGTAACTACCTATACAGAGTGGAGAACGTTCTCTCACAATTCTCCAAAGCTTCCAATGCGAGTCAGTATATTGCTTTGTTCATGTTTGTGTGTGGGCATCTGGTTACATCATTCTGAATCTGTATTCTTAATTTACTGTATGGATACCACTGCACAAATGTTCTATTTACACACCTGAAAGTGTAACAAGTGTAAGCAAGTGATGAGCTGGCAGAGGAGAAAATCAGCTTGATCTGGATTTCAACAGGTGTTCAGTTACATCACTCATATCATCAGGGTGGCATTCTACATTTGAAATTCCCACTTGTGTCTATAACCAATCCTCTATGTTTAAACCTGAGGATACCTTTTAAATGTCAAGGCTCCTAATCCTAATTAACGCAATCCTTGGATTGTCAACATGACTGAGAAACATGAATAAACAGCAGATAATGACAGCATTTAATGGGGTCGTTACCATGGTAGTAAAAGGTTCCTTTGAAGCAGTTTTTCTACCAGATAGGCAGGTAGGTAATTCACATGAGGCTCAGGCAGCAAACACTGGTGCTGAGGGGAAAAGAATGAATCAACTAGGCACTGCTCTCATTGTACAGCACAGCTGCTTTTAATTCTGTACACTGCCTTTACATGATTTCTTACTACTATATCCTCACATTAGTTTTTCTCAAAAAAAAAAAAAAAAACCCTTACAAACCAATTATATTTTACAACGATGAAATTCTGACTCACAGCCAACCACACAACACATCCACATGAATGTGAACTGCGGAGGCATGTGAGAAAGACAATTCAATGTATATGTGCAAAACAAATTAGCAAACAGTGGCAAGAACTCAAGCCTGAGCCAACAATCAGACAAACTCTGTGGCAATCCTTGAATGAATAGGACTGGGGAAACCCTAATTATTTAGTCATCAACTGCATTTATCCAGAGTGGCTTATACTGCATGTGGCTACTACAGCACATTAATGAAATACAAATACTAGCTCACAGGTACAACTGTAAAAGACAGGATAGGAGAGCAGTAAGACACCAGGGCAAGGTGGTGAATCTAAAACCATTAGGAAAGAAAAGACTGCAGTCAGCCAGTTCATTCCATTGTCAGGCTATACTGGAGAAAGAACGAGGTTCAGCGACAAAAAATTAAGTCATTAGAGTTAGATCACATTCACATACTGTTCAAAATTGCAACCTATGCTGCCTTCTGAGGTAGCACACCTAGGTGTGAATTACCCTCAAATTACCAATAACTATTTATATGACAGCCATCTCCCTCCTCTGCCCTTCGCTGCCTCCACCCACCACCCACCTCTGACTGCTGATGACTCACTTTTTTCACTGAAAAGACAGAAGCAATCAGCAGTCAGTTCTACACTCCACACACTCACAGCCAGTCTCCACCCACGCACAACACTGTCCACATTCTCCTCTTTCTCTGATGCTGATTTCTCCAAGCTTCTCCTCTCCATTCGACCCACCACCTGCCCCCTGGACCCTATCCCCTCCCATCTCATACACTCTTATCTGGACTCACATACATCATCAACACATCGCTTACTACTGGTAAATCTGGCATTAAAACTGGCCACTCCACTGAGACAGCCCTCCTGTCCATTGTCGACACCTAGAGCTGCCTCCAGGTCCTCAGCCCTCATTCTACTAGATAGAATGATACTAGCCGCCTTCAACGCGATGAATCACCAGATCCACTCTCACTGATCTGGGCATCACCGGCACTGCACTCTGCTGGTTTGAGTCCTACACCACAGGTAGACCCTTCAAGGTATCTTGGAGGGGTGGTGTATCTAAGTCACATTGGCTAACAACTGGGGTACCTCAGAGATCGGCGCTTGGCCCCCTCCTTTTCTCACTATACACAACCTCACTGGGCCCAATCTTTCAGGGGCACGGCTTCTACCACTGCTATGCCGATGACACCCAGCTCTACTTCTCATTCCATCCTGATGACCCCACGGTCTCAGCACGAATCTCCCCCTGCCTCTCAGCTTAGACGAAGGAACGCCACGCTCAACTCAACCTGCCTAAGACAGCTTCTCGTCATCTCAGCCAGCCTGTCCATTCAGCACGACATCAATGTACAGCGTGGATCAACAACACTGACTCCATCTCGGTCTGCAAGGAACCTGTGGGTAGTGTTTGATGACCAGCTAAACTTTAAGGACCACATTACGATGACAGCCAGATCAGGCAGATTTGCACTATACAACATCAGGAAAATGAACCCTACCTATCTGAGTATGCTACACATCTCCTTGTCCTGGCTCTTGTCATCTCAAGACTGAACTACTGCAATGCTCTCTTGGCTGGCCTACCTGCATGCACCATTATGCCTCTGCAGTTGATATAAAATGCAGCTGTGTGGCTAGTTTTTCTTTGTCTCACTCCACTGGCTCCCAATAGCTGTCTGCATCAACTTCAAGGCCTTGTTGCATGCGATCAGAACAACCAACTGCCCCTACCTACCTGATGGTCGAATGGCGTTTGGTGGTCCCGTCACATCATAGCACAAAATCACTATCCAGAACTTTTTCTGCCATTGTCCCCCGATGGTGGAATGACCTTTCGCGCTTCATCTGTTCTGCCAAGTCCCTCAATATTTTTAAGAAACATCTGAAGACACAGCTCTTCTGTGCTCACCTGAATTGCTACCACCTATAGCAATTTCTTATGTCCTAAACTCCGTTTTCCTTTAAAAAAAATAATGGTTTAATGCACTTCTTTTTCTACCAGCTAGCTTGTACCTTGTGTGGCCAACTATTGAAACCTGGTCATGCAGCACATCTAATATTGTGACTCCTTGTATGGTTTATTTTCGTGTTGTACTACGCCTCAGTTGTAAATCACTTTGGATAAAAGCGCCTGCCAAATGAATAAATGTAAATGTTGTGCACAAAATCAATTCTCAACAGGAAAAAGTAGCATCACACTTTTGGACCCAAAAAATCTGTTGTGTCTTTAGAATTTGAGTGCAGCTACTACTTGTCATTCAGACAAATTAAATACGCTGTCTAACTTAAGTCTTTTGAAATAGATTGACTCACACCGCAAACAATAAATAACTATTTACAGAAATACTGATATAACAAATTCAACTCAAGTATAGATGGTAAAAATAACTATAAAAATAGATAGCAAAAAACAACACAAAACAGCAAGAAATAGCTATTTATATTTTACATGATTACAATAAAGATATAGAAAATATAAGAGAAATGTGAATTAATTATCAATGAAAAACTGTTTTCAATAATCATGAAATTTTCTCTTGTCTGTGTGATCAGATGACCTGAGAGAGACATGCATCTCAATATAGTGCAGCTATCAGTAGGCAGACACTGCACCTTTGTTGTATGCAATCCTGTGATTTATCGGCATCTAATTAAACACCATGTAACAGCCACACTTCTGCTACACAGCAAGGAAAGAAAATCCTGTGTCCTGAAATGAGTGAGGTATTGAACGGATATGAACTGGTGTTCTGGTTGAAATAAAGATAACCGCTCATGATACAAAAATACAGGCAGATTTTGCACCACGATTTACTAATGATGCATTCGATGCACTGAAGACGACAATTGTCCTTTACACCCTAAAATAAATAGGGAAATTACTAGATGGAGAAATGCCCAAGTTATTCAGCTGCGAGTAAAGTAAGCAAGTAAGCTCACATGGCCGCAATTTGCACTTTCTTGTAGGAGTTAATTTTAGGTTTCCAGTTAAACGGCTGCATTTTGTAAGGAAAAAACTAAAACTAAATGTAAAAAAAACCCACAAAAAGACTCAGAAAAGCTAAGTTAATTTATCTATAAGAAAAATTATGGCTTACTTGTGATCCTTCTCAAAGGACTTTGCAGATGATATGCCATTATCCAGGAATCCAATGTTATAGTCTGTGGCGCTGAAGAGCTCCTGATCCATTACAAAGACATCCTCACTGTTCAGTAACAGAGACTTCAAGCTCTTCTTCAAAGGTGCGACATCCTCGCTGTCACTCATGAACCTGGGGGGTTCCGTACTGGCGTTGGGGAGCTCCAGCCTCGGTCGGAAGGGTTGGTGGCCAGGGGCATCCTCCCGGAAGCCTTTAGCAAAGGGATTGTAGTCGATCTTTAGCTGGGTGATGCGCAAGTTTTGGTAGGCTGTGACGGCGATGAACTCGGTCTGGGGGAAAGTGAAGGTCATGACGTCCGGCCCGTTAAGCTGGATGACCTCAGTGGCCTTGTCTGCTGGCACAACATGCAGACGTGGGAGGTAGCGGTGCTTGGAGTGCAGGATGACATGACCCTCCTGGTCCAGAGTGTTGTTTGTAAGCTTCAGCTTGTAGAACGACACCGGGTTCTGCATCCAGTAGTGGCCCGAGGATGGCGAGTCTGGGTGGATGAAGACCCGGCCCAGAACATGGGGCTCTGCCCTGCCGTTCACTTCCCACTGCTGACCTGTCCATCTGTAGCGGTGGTTGTCCACCGGGGTGATGTCCATGACCAGGATGTATCGCTGGAAAGGCTCCATGCCAGAGATGCGGAAGCGACAGTAGGGGAACATTCGGCGGCCCTGCTTGGTTAGGATCATCTCTGTCTTGCACCGGTAGAACTCATTCCACATGTTGTTGTTGTCCAGGGTGACCTTTATGCTCTTGCAAGTGCTTTCAGGGGGAAGGTTCTCTGGCTGGGTGCTGGACTTGGCAGCCAACTTGACGGAGGGGACACAAGGCGCAGTAGGAGGTAGCCCTGGAGTGGAGTTTGTCGCCATGTTCGCTTCTTGATTAGCCACAAGGATGCCCTGGTCCCTCCCACCCTCGCTACCCTGGCCAGGCTTCAAAATGACAAAGAAGGCGGGGGGAGTGGCACTAGTGGGTGGTGCAGTTGGTGCGGCAGCACCCTCCTCTTGAAGCACCATTAGGGCCTGGTTCTCCGTGGTAGCCATGAAAGTGGAAGTGAGCTTTTTGGAAGGTTTCAGGCTCCCTCACCTTGACTTGTCTGTTTCCTCAGTGAACATTCTTGAAAAAGAAAAAAACAAATTAAGCATAAGTGGAGTTTTCATGAATGTTATGCTCATGGCTGGTGACACTGTCCATATTCATGAAAAAGAAACACTTACATACACATTCAACCCATACAGAAATGTGCTCTACCCAACTTTAGTAGACAGTCTGCAAGGAACAGGCAACTGGCACATAAAGCACCTTGTTTGACAGTGCCATGGTAAATTCCCTACCAAGTTGTCAGAGTAAACTGTTGTGGAGTCAACAGATCAACTAATATACTTGATTATGACTACTGCTGAAGAAACATGATGGTTAGTTCACTGCAAATAAAACACTGACTTTTACATTTTTGACTTTTATCATTCTGTAAGATATCACATATATCAATATTTGGCTGTATATAAGTTTGGATGGAAACCATCCTAAAATAAGATGTGCTTACCCACTTGTGGGTGTAATACCTGCTTATTTAATCTTTAACATTTTAAAGTTATTATGTAGTAAATATGTGCTGATATCATTTTCTTTCATGATGCCCATGGAATTCCTCCATGTTAAACTTCATTCTTCAATGACACACTGTCTGAGCATGCATGAATGCATAAATGTGACATTGTGCACAGCTTCTACACCAGGGGGTGCTGAATCTGCTCAGCTCCTCAGCAGACAAACCCACTGAACAGAATACATCTGAAAAGCATGGAATCAACTAACAATACACTCAGGAGCCAAACACTTCACCAATGTTGTTTTGGAGTTTTGTTAACTGCTCTGTTAAACATTTTACGATTTGTCGTCCTGTCTTTCCATAAAGATTTCACCCATGTAGAGCAATGGACCATTATCTTTCCACATATGCAAGATAATAAATTACATCTGTGACCTTTCAGCAACACGAGAATTGCCAACCTTCATGAATGTTCAAAAAAATATTACATGTATGTTAGTTAGACAGCTGAAGTGTTGAAAAGATTTGTCCTTGTGCGGTGAGAGCCAGCACTTAAGTGAAAGCTGTGTCAATTACAGCTCCTCTGCACATGGCACAAAATGTGTTTATTCATGCACTTCAAATGCATAAAGATTCCGCATAAGGTGATAAATTAATGATAGTATACTACTGTGTAAAATAAGCTGTCTTTTTAGTTATGGTAATCAACCATTATCAGCCCCTATTCAACCTGAGGAGCTGTTTATAATTCACTACTCAAAAATGTTTATTATTCATCGAACATATAAAAATTTGATCATGGTTTAAAAATATTTGTTCTATAGTTTTAATGAAAATGTAAAGCCAGGTCAAAGGCAATAATCACATGTGATGCCAGTCATGGTCATTAAGTGCTTAAAGTTGTACGTACATGTACTGTACTAACAAGGACAGGTTACTTTTGGTCAAGTCATTTAGATAAATTCCAAGACCTAGCTATGTTTCATGCTTTATACGCCCCGTTTTAGGATTGGCAATTGTATACTAAGCTCGGCTTACCATGGCAACCTATGAACTTGCACAGGAGCACTGAGGCAAAATACACGCAGTTCTCTGATACACTCAACAGCCAAGCTAAATTAGCTCCTACAAGCTATTTTTCACATTATGGGTCGCACAGCTCACTACAGTGTAGTGGCTGCTCGCTCAAGGAGAGGCACTACTCCACTTACGTCATCCAAGTCATTTGCAGGCACCTGACAAATCACAGGGCGCCCGAGAGTGGTTAGACTAGGAAGCCCTAACCAACAAGGCTTACCCATCTTTAGCCCTGGCAGGATGAATCCAATTTGTTCTGCCACTGCAGAATCTGCAGAATCCTGTATGCATCAAACTTCTTAAAGTAAGAAATCGCTCTTTAAGTGCTTGAAAATCCTGACAGTGACAAAAATTTGATCATAGGAATAAAAGCTATTTATCAAGATTCTTCGGGCTTAAAAGTACTACTATCTTTAGGAGTCCTACTGCTTAGGAACTACTGACAGATTGTTATATAGAGATGGAATATACACATTTTTCAGATAAAGACTTCATTTTATTTCTCACTCACGTCTTCTGAGATATTGTCACTCCATCTATAGGAGGAACATCGGTATCTCTATTTAGTAAGTTGGAGAGTTCAATATTCCCAAAAATACAGCTTCTACATATGGCAAGGGGAGACGGTGTAGTATAGTGGGTAAGGAGCAGTATTTGTAACCAAAAGGTTGCCGGTTCAATTCCCCGCTGGGGAAGGTACCCTGTACCCTTGGGCGAGGTACTTAACCCACAATTGCCTCAGCAAATAATCAGCTGTATAAATGTAACCGATGTAAGTCACTCTGGATAAGAGCATCTGCTAAATGCCAGTAATGTAATGCAAGTTTTTATCAGAATGTAGGCTACTATCAGCCAATGTATCAACCACCAGCCTGTCTTCTAAAACACTGGTATCGATATCAGGCTAAAAAACCAATACCTAAAAAACTGCAGCCTCTAATGCATATTACTAAGGATAACACTGCTTTTAAATTAAACGAAATATTATTCAATGCATCCATTTTATTATAGCGGAATCATCATGTTAATTATATCAGCATTACATAGTAGGAAGAGTATGACTTCTACCATTTGCTTTTTTCCCAGCTGTTAGAAGTTATATTTTGTGATATTAACTACAATAAAACATTTTAGTTTAGAATAATAGGCTATATTAATCTGTCACACTAAATCATATTTGGTCAATAAGACAAACCTACTAAACTACTAGAATAATAGTGGCCCACCATTTCCTGAAGTCTGAAACATCTAAAACCATAACAAACTAACACGGGAGCAGCAACAGCTACACCAGGCTATGATTTTAATTGATCTGTTTTTCCACTAACCATTTTAAGTTTGCTACAGCAGGAGTTGTCCTATTTATGTGTCGCCCATTAGTCTGAAGCTGGACTTCACTGACCACCTCAGCCACAATCATAGTACTCTACTCTCAAATGCTGGAGAGTGTCATTTGCCAACATGAAGTGATCAGAACAAGAAAATGAACAAGGGGTTGGTAAAATTATGAATTTCTCAACATTTTTCAGCCTCTATTCAATCATTTCATTGGCTGTATTTCCAATGCACTATCCAAGCAAATGTGTACGCATTCACCAATGTCCACACTGTTGGTTCGATCCACAAATAGAATTTTGGAAGTCAATACTCAAACATGGTTAAATGTGAGCTACATCCATTTCCATTGTGCTCGTCTCACCATTTGACCACATCATTAGTCAACTGTAGCACCTCCAATGGTACTATGGTTGCACCAAACTGTATTTTAAACTTCATGTAAAAAGGCACTGTATCTAGTTTAGTTTAGTGATCTCCTCAAAAGTAAACAAACAAAAAATGTTTCACCACTTTAAATGCAGGATTTTCTGAGAGCAAAATGAATTGCTAATATTTCTGGAAAAAATATTACTGAATGTTTACTTACTTGCCATCTGTGAATATTGTGTAACACTTTGTACGGAATAAGCAATTGAATGAACACGTCACTAATGGGCAGTTCTACATTTTATAAGGTATTGAACTCTTGATTAAAATACTAGGGAATCAAAGCTGTACGTCAGGCATTGTAAGGTGTGTGTCATTAAACAATAAAATTTAGATTTAGTAGTGTCTGGATGTGTGTACCTTTTTTTCAAATATTATTCCTGTGTAAAATAAAGATGCTATATCTATCTCATTAAATGTAAGCTTCAATGTAAGGCTGTTTTAGTGATGAAAAACATATCAATGTGTACAATTATCAAGAGTGCAACTTGCCCAAACACAGAACTGTTCCACTCCTTTTTCTACATCAATACTCATGAATCCTGGGAACCTGAACTGAATAAAACAACTGAAAATGAACTGTTATTTATTTATTATTCTTGCTTTCTGAAAACTCGTGAATGCAGATCTACATACAGGAAGACATTAATTTATACATTTTTACAAGTGAGCAATCTTTGAGCAAAAAAGGCTTAGGATATTCAAATATTTTCATGTGAGCTACATAATATTCTAATGTGAAATTACTATAAAGGCATGTCTCTAGCGTCCAATAAGAACAACACTTTGAAGCAGCCTACGCCTGCAGACAGGTCTGCCAGTTCTGAGTACAGCAAAACAGCATATTGTTGCTAGCCATCTACTATCAGTTAACCACCCACTAAGCCCCATTATCCCATTATGATAGAGCATTGACGGTAGAAATCAAAAACGGCCATAAAACTGTCAAAACTGCTAAATCCCACGAGAAAGTGGATGTCCACCAGCTAGCTAACGTTACTCCATTGTTGGGGAAACCAGTGGTTGCTATCACTGTTACGCTTACGTTAGCTATCCAGCTAACTTACAAACACCAGGAAAACTTCCCCTGCTATTAACCAGTTTTTCTGTTGACGTTGCTATTTTCCTGTTTGTTGAAGCGCTGTTATGGTGATAAATTTTTAAACTCAGCTCCACCTCCCGTGGACTGCGACAGGTCTGGAAAACAAACTCTTGCTATCCTTCGAAGTGAAGGACAAAGGCCTCGCATGCTCTTCGACGATAGGAGCAACTCGTGCCTGCAGGCCCCGCGACTAAACTCGGCCAGACTTCTTTACCAATCCTAGCGCGTGCACAACGCACCCGGCCTCAATGGCGCGTGATTCCCAACTCAATGCGATGGGTGCCTGAAACGAACGTCGGGGGGTTTTAGCACCTTGACACTTCACGCGTGGCCACTGCCAACTCTCATCTTCTCTTTGCACAAACATCATATACGTAGCCCACCGAAGCCATTACCTTTTGCAGTCCTGCAAGGATCAAGATGAAACTGACCGTCGTCTCTCGTATTCCTCGCCTTGTCCTCTTTCTTCCTTTCCCCCCCTTCCAAACATTTACCCCGTGCGTCTCACCCAGCTGGAGAAAACCTGCGTGCGATGGAGTGTGACGTCATAGCCCCCAATGGCACGCTCACGTCCAGTTCAACCGCGCAGACTCCACTGTATCGGGACATGTCACGTGGCACCAAAAAAACTATGCGCAATCGCAATGGTTACACATACCACTGGTTCGATGCGTTGACTTGAGTCGATAGTACAGCAAGATATAAACTTCAGACAAACAATGGCGACTACACTTAAGAAGTTAACTGAGTTAAAATATGAGAAGCGATGGTTCATGGTTACAGTTTCCTTAAGTATTAGTTGTCTGTGGTTCTGCCTGTTTGACACAGAGTAGCCTCTTAACTGCTTGTCACATGCGGTTCCAACGCCGTGTTACAGCGGCTCGCGGTGCTCATTTCTTCAGAGATTAGACAAGAGGCGCGCTTTGACTTTCCCGTCTTCCCCCTGTGTAGCGTACTTTGTTATCGACAACGATCACATCACATATTGATGAATAAATTGTCACTAAACTTACGAAGCGTAACTGTCTCGCCACTCTCAACAATATACAAAGCAATTCTCACACGGAGACCAGCTATCAACAAGAATTCCTGCCACTTTCTTCACTTGGCTTTATACGGCAATGACAGTTCAGACAGGAGCTGCCGCAAGCAATGTTACATTTGGTAGATGAACCTGTTCAAGTTAAGACCAACCATACCACGTTATAATGTGATTTACTTACGTAGTAAACTTATATTCGTTCTAAATCCTGCTAGGACTACTCTAGAAAATGTTCCCATCTCGACATACCTTTAGTAGACGTAACTTATTTTGCAATTCGCAAGATAAAAATGCAAAGTCTATTTGGGGTACAAGATGACGTAATACACAAATGCGCTCAAACTTGTTTTTATTCGTAGTCACTTTAGTGGTATAGATCTGATTTTTTACTGTTGATGTAGGACGTTTCAGCACGTTTCCGAATTAAAGCAAATTTCTTTCAAAGATTCCAGTCAGCCCCAAATTAAAACGCTGATTTTGTTCATATAGAGGTAGGTTTTGGCAATAATTCGTGAGGGGATTGTGGCCCGTCAGAGTGCATGATTCTTATTGCTTCATCTCAAACGATATAATGATTCTATTCAGAGGTATACCCATAAACGTTTCTCGTAGCGCTAATATTTCTGTAGAGGTGAGCCGGTGTAGAGGTGATTCATTCGTAAAATTGTGCTACATTGTGCCAAAACGCAAGTGGTCACAAACGTCTCGGAATGGCTAACGGGAAAGCCAGGTTCAGATGCGCTTTGTGACAAGTATGTTCGCGCTTTGACGTCATATTTATCTAACCGTGTATTCGCGGTTGGATCACCTAAATGACGTACTTTCTACAACACATACTGTGTTGTGTAATAATCTTCACCCTATTGCAGTGAAAATAATTATATTTATACAAAAATATTGTCATTGAATTAAGTGCATGCAGAACTTAATGTAATGTAGAATGTTATGTGTGTAATGTAATGTAATTTAACAAAATAACTAGGGACAGCAATCACACCAATCACAGAAGTATTTCAACGCCAAGGTTTTTCTTTCCAAGGTCGTTATGGCCGCACGAGACAGACTTTTCACGCATGACTACAGAGATTACCAGGTTTCAGCATACCTATGTCCAAAGTATTTTTTACCTATTAAAATGCCATAACGCATCTCTTTCAAATCTTTAATACCTCATTCCGCTTCTTAAGCACTCAGAAATTAACTGCAGTGACCTGTCCACAGTACAGCTCGAGTAATGTGTATGTGGTTTCTAAGAGTGTTGCATAATAATGACTGCAAATCAAGTCAGTTCAACACATGTCTTCAGGCAACTGTTATAAGGCTGATAGCAAATTCGTTCATGTTTATCCACATGCTGGGGATGGTCCTGTTTAGATGGCCCATATTGTTAACTCGTGTGAAGGAAAGGTTCTGGCCGAAGTGGCACCCATGCGCATCCAATTCAACGACTTAACAGATAAAGGCTTAGTATGCGTATGACGAAACTGGACTATGACTTTCCCTTTTTTGTCACGTGCTCGCACAACAGCAGCGCCACCGCGGTCAGGCCAGGATAGCTGGGAACTAACGACACAAGATGAAATGGGAACCCCGTGAATACTTAATACAACAGAATGTTTGCACTGAAAACCATGTATCTACAAAACCCACGATAGATTTAATCTTAAAATCGATCGAAATCAATGGTCCTGTGTTTTCAGCAGCGTGTCGATGGCGTCAAGGAGTTGAAGTCATGCCTTTTCAGCCACTATCGTCAGATGACCACGTTGACACCCTTTCCCTTCCACTTGCTTTACGCCTTTTAAGTTATTACATAGGCTATGTCCTACATTACACGATGGTGATAAACGCTGTGTACAAAATGGGATGCAAACTGAAACATGTATAGATGTTTACCTCGGGAAACAAGCCTTATGAAAACGATATGGCCATCCCTCATCGAAATCCTTCCGACAGCTAGGCTAAAGACGGGGTGAGAAACTCAAGGGGACTGAAACGCTTCAACCCTGCGCATGCGCTAATGCTAAGCGTTGTTGGCGATACTCCAAGATGTTAGGTCATTGGCAACTCTGGAGAGGCGCAGGGTCTATTAGCGAAAGGCATGTCTATATTTTTGTCTGAAAATCTGCTCTGCGGTCAACTGCGTCTATGTATATGGTTCGTCTGCTTGGTATTTTAGTGGAACAAACGTTGTTATATCGCTTAGACAACAAAATTTGACGTTATGCATTACAACGTAACATAATTCTTTAAAAATATAACCCCATAAAGTTACTTTCACTACGGCTTTTCCAGAAATTAGGTGTATTTTAAAAACAAGAAGACGATTAAATTAAACCAATCAGTGTTACGTTTTGATTAAGGCTGTTGGATAATTACATTTAACCATACATTCAGTAATACCACTGGATATATTTTTACTCGCTTATCACATTACATGTGTACATGACATGTTACCCATTTATACAGCTGGATACTTACTAAGGAGGGGCAGCATTGCGAGCACAATGGCAGTGGCCCACGAGGGAATTTCACCAGCGTCCTTTGGGTTGTCAGCTCCTTAACCACCATCCACACATGTGCGTGCCAGATGACCTTATCCATAGTGTGTGTATTTTATACTGTCAATTCAATGTCTCATATATTCATCAATTTGTGTGGGCAACAAAATGCACGGTGACAACTTTTCCATTCATGTCAGCAGAAAAAAATTAATGTGTCACAAGAAAGTATCACAGTATGCTCTAATGGAAAATTACTAATTTTATTGGCTTTCTCATTATTCCACTAAATCAACATACAAAATGTTAGATTTGCTATTTACAGTGCAAAAAAAAGCATCACTTTTGACATTAGCCATTGAGGAACATACTTGTCACAATGTTATATGCTATATATCAGAGTAAATTTGGTCTTTTGAAAGAAAAATACAAACTATAGTTTTAAAAATACTGAACTCTGGTCAACTCAAGATAGCCAACTCAAGCCAATCACATTTGGTGTTCCACAGTCATTTCTAAAAGTAGTTACATTAGTTTTGGGCCAGTTATTATACTAATATCTTAATTTGTTCTAATGGCTCAGAATTCTTAAAAGTTAGGAGCAATCTAAAATTATTAGGGTTCAAGCTTAAAGGCTACAGTACTGTACTTGAATAATTTTTCTTCCTGGAAGCAGAACAGACAAAAAATTTCAAGCATAGCTGTTAAAATTCCAATATTTTGAAAACCCTGTTGTGTCATGTCAAAGTTATGTACAATGTTGACTAAACTGTAGATACATGATCTGCCCTTATGTATCCCTGCCACATTCACATTAAAACATTTACCTATAGACACTTCATTAAGGAACTTCAACCTCCCAACTGTCATCTTCATCACAAACCCAGGGAGACAGTTTTATGTGAGGTATCTCTGCCTCCTCTCATTACTCAGTACATCTGGGTAATACAGTCAGAAAGCATCTCAGGCCTTTCTGTGTATGCACTGAAAACATAAAGCCAATGTTGCCTATTCACATCTCAATACAGAAATGCCAATGTCATGGTCTCACACCTCAGATTCAGTAGTGTCGCAGTAACTGCAGAAGTGAATATCCAGTTAAGGGCTCTCTATCTATGAGACTAAGCCCCAAGTGGCCAACAGCTTGGAAAGTGTGCTAGCCACTGTGGCATTGTCATGGGGTTACTGAAGGTGCATTAACCTATCCCTGAATGGTCTACTCCTGATTGGAAACCTTCACCAAAAAGAGCATGCAAATTTGCAAATATAATAAAAAGACATGACATTAACACATGTAAAATGCTACATTCCTTCAAACTTCAAAAACTAAAAACTAAAGGTAGATAAAATATGAACCAAAATAGTTCTGTTCAGAAAATCTCAATTGTTTAGCTGCTAAACAAAACAAAGCTAATCTTTAAGTGTAGTCTTTAAAAGGGAAACTTGAGAACTGGGACAATTAAATTGGAGTTAAATTGATCAGGGCAGGATAAAACCAGTTTTGAGATGGCCAAAACATCAGCTCATACTTTTAGCTAGTATAAAACCTGAGATTCTGTTGATGGTGACTGGACAGTTGATCACTTCTGAAACTGGGCTGGCAAAGGTGACCACAACCTGAAGCAATGAGCAATGCTCGCAGCTGCAATCAAGTTTAAGTACATTGCAAATTGCCACTTCACTTCAGATCTTCACTGGGAAACAGAATATTGCAGAAACTCAATGCACGTTAAAACACAAAACATCTGACACAAATACAATTCATGTCCCTTGATAGCCCACTGTCGTGCATCTGTCAAAAGTTTGTGTGGCTGTAGCTCTGGATTTCATGTGCTTTTCATGCCATTTCTGGAGAATTTGTCTAAGCATTTGTTGATGTCTATTTCTTAAACTTCAAATACACCGATTACTTTACGGATCCATGATATGGAAGGGCATTTTCACCGTTCTTCCATTTAAACCGTTCTAATGCATCTTGGTGCATATGTTATGTGTACAGCCTCCTGATGAAGATGAAGATCTAGTTAAAAGCATTGGGGGACATTATGACGTATATGCCTAATTTCAAGTTCTGTCTCTACTGGTGACTTCCATTTAGAGTTATTACAATGAAAATAATGAGTCCTTGTGGTGAAACGTAGAGCAGCTAGCAGCCCTACTAGGCCATGCATAGGCTGTCCCACTCCACAGTGTTAATGTATTAGTGCAACTGATTGTGTCTGTTGTTGAAATCACCAGACCCCCTCCAAAGACAGCCATTGCTGACGATGGGGGTGTGGCAAGCAGACTGGTTCAAGTCCCCCAAAGAATCCACTCTCCGTCCAATGTTTATTCCCCTTTGTGCCCTCAAACTGGGGGGGTGGGAGGAGAGAGTGGGGGGAGGCAGTGCATTCAGCCCCAACCCCCACCCACCCACTTTTTGTCTGTCTGTCTGTCTGTGTAGCTGACCAGTGGTGAGGGTGGGGCATCACACATTAATGACCACGTCCTCCTCCTCTTCCCTGGCATCTTCCCTCAAGTCCCCTCCACTCCCAGCTTGCCCGCTGTCCTCCTCAGCTCCACGGGGGTCCATGATGTAGCGGTAGTCTCCACCGATGGCCAAGGCGGCCCCCGAGGAGACCATGAGCCAGTCCTTCTCGTCCTCCTCCATGCCCACGCACTGCCACGGCACCGCCCAACCCTGCTCCTCTGGGCTCAGTGGGCCCACGCCCAGCCCGGCCCCTGCCTCGCTGCCTTCCACCTCCAGATTCACATACAGCAGTGGCTCCTTACTAGGCCCTGGTGACAGCCCCGTCCACACCCCTTCCAATTGGTCTATCAGCTGCTGGAAGCTGGGGCGGCACTTGGGCACAGGGCTCCAGCAGCTGTGCATGATCTCATAGCTGTGGGAGATACCAAGGGTAGAGAGGGGGGCTGAGAAGGATGGTCCATCTCTATGATGCACATGGGGAAAACACTGGACCTGAGTTGCTACTTACTCTTCAGGCCATCTTTCATTTCACTCTCTGTTGACTCAAAAACATTTTCATTGTAACCCCACTTCGTGTGTTGGTGTAGAGGAACTCAATGTTGCAGGTGCACAAGGAAAAACACAATGTCAGGTCTTGCTTCCAACCCACTGAAAATGGTTTTGATTGAGATGGGGCTGAAATTAAACTGAGAATTACATACCAAATTGTCATGTGTAATCATGGTATTTGGTTGTCATGGCTGGTGAGACTGGCATTTACATGGTCACCTTTGTTGTTTTGTTCCAAAGCTCATGAGCGTACACATCAGCTTTGGAATTCTGACCCAAAGCAGACTAAGAAAGAAGAGCCAAACCATACTGAGTTTTAGATGTAAACACCAATGAATGAAGAGACATTTTTATTTCAATTTTTCAATCGAAGATTTTTTTTTACAGGTTTTATATAGACCTATAGATTTGTAGAGTCTGAATCTAGTAAAAATGTAGGTCTCCACATCAAGAAAGTTTTCTTTTGAGTGTGAGGACAAATTAGAACATGTAGAGCAATTTAGCTTGTATAAAGATCAGTGAGTTGTTATAACTTACCTCACACACATACACTACACTAGCTTTTGGTTTCTTTTTTCTTTCCATCCCACCTAGATTGGGCAGTCTCACTTTTCTTTTGCACGGGTTAAAGGGACCTGACCTCACCTGAGCAGAAGGAGATTGGAGCTCCTGATTGTGCTGGGCACTGGCATTAGCCACTCTTTGTGGACTGAAATGTTGGTTTTTTTTTTTTTTTTTTTTTGTACATGCAGTTACATCGGACAACAAGAAGATACATCATTCTTTCGATATACATATATATATAGGTTGAAAGACAAAACATAACAGAATGACAAGACATGAAGGGGTAGGACGTGCACTGGGCTGGAGGGACAGACTGCACACTGTGTTTACATGTAGATTTGGAGGAGACAAGTATATGAAAGAAGAAAGGATATATAAAAATTGAGAAGAGGGATAATGTTAAGGGTCATTCGTGGGGGGAGAGGAACCAGCGTTGGAGGTATTGTAGAAAGGGGGACCAGGTGTCTTCATAGGATTTAATGTTGTTTTTCAGAGATGCGGTGAGTTTTTCTAGATTTGAATGGTCTATTAGTAGATTGAGCCACTGAGCTATGGATATCTTGGTTCTGTCTTTCCAGTTCAGTAATATGGTTTTTTTGGCGATGGTTAGCGATATTAATATAAATGATTCTAGATGCTTGGGTATGTGTAGTGTAGAGACGTCACCAAGTAACGCTATGATAGGACATAAGGGGATGCTGAGGTTGAGGATCTCAGATAGCCTGCTCATGACCTCCGACCAAAGGTCTTGGACATGTGGGCAGAGCCAGAGTGCGTGGAAGTAATCATCTGTTGAGGTTGAACAATATGAGCATGTATTACTTTGGCTGAAGCCCATGCGGTGAAGTTTGTGGGTGGTAATGTGGGTTCTGTGAAGGACTTTATACTGTATTAGCTGAGTTTTGGAATTACAAGTCATAAAGAATGTGTTATTGCATATTTTTTGCCAATTAATATCCGTTGGTGTGTTTTTAAGTCTGTGGTCCACTTGTCTATAGGAATTGATATTGTACTGTCTGCAGATGCTAGGAGTTTGTATATTTGGGATAACATTTTTTGAGGTTTGAGTGATTGTAATTTTAAGTAGAGGGGTGGGCTGTGATTGCTAAAGTTCCTAGTGTTGATGGTTTTTTTAATGATTTCTTTTAATTGAATGTACTGAAAGTAGCAGTGGTTTGGAATGTTATATTTTTTTTGGATGTGGTCGAAGGTCATGAGCACGCCATCATCGAATAACTGTCCCAGGCTGGTTACTCCTCTCTCATTCCAAGTTGAGAAGAAAAAGGGTTTGTTATTGATTAACAACATGGGGTTATGCCATAATGGGGTATGGGTAGATGGTGAGAGACTGTAATGGAGAATTTCATTTGATTTCCACCAAGCGGTTAGAGTGGTGCTGATAGTGTTGTTGTTTTTGTAGCAGGTGTGATTTTTTATGGTTTTATCTATAAATGGGAGATTGTTAATGTTCAATTCTTGGGCTAATCTGTTCTCAATATCTAGCCATGGTGGATTGGTGTTATTTGTCCAGTGACGGATGTACAGTAATTGTTGAGAGAGGAAATAATAGAAGAAATTTGGGGCTCCAAGACCTCCGTGTTGTTTGGGTTTTTGGAGGGTAGATAGTTTAATTCGTGGTTTTTGTTTTTCCAGTAGAATCTTGTAACGGCACTATTGAGAGAGGAGAACCAGCCCTGGGGTGGGGTGACAGGGGTCATAGCAAAGAGGTAGTTTATTTTTGGGAGGAAATTCATTTTGACAGTTGAGGTTCTGCCAATTAGAGATAGTGGTAATTTATTCCATCTTTCCAAATTGTCTTTTATTTCTTGTAGTAGGGGGGTGAAGTTTAGTTTAAATAATTCATTTAAGTTTGGAGATATGTGGATTCCCAGGTATGTAATAGATTTTGCGATATGTTTGAAGAGGGGGAGTTCCAGCCTCAGCATCCCGTTGAGTTTGGTTAGAGGCAGAATCTCTGACTTTGTCCAGTTGATGGAATAGCCAGACACCCTACTGTAATCACTGATCAGATTATGGACTGCTGGAAGTGAGGATGAGGGGTTTGTAATGTATAGCAGGATGTCGTCGGCATACAGACTGATTTTATGGTGGTGTGAGTTTGATTTGATGCCTGAGATACTGTCACTTTGCCTAATGGAGGCAGCCAGAGGTTCAATGAAAAGTGCAAACAGTAGTGGGGATAATGGGCATCCTTGCCTGGTGCCTCTTTGTAATTGAAATGGTTTGGATATAAGTCCATTGGTTATAACAGACGCAGTGGGTGAAGTGTATAGTGTTTTAATCCAGTTGGTGAAATATGGCCGGAATCCAAAGTGGTTAAGGGAGGTGTGACGGAGTGCCGTCACTACGGTTGAGTATGTGCTTTGACTGCCATGCCAACGAGCCTGGCTCTTTGGCGTCGCGGTCAAAGTCGCATGTTTGGTACCCTGTAGACCCGGGTTCAAGGCCGGGTGGGGTGACTGCTCTCGCCCTTCGCTACAAATGGTGTCAGAAGTGGGATGGCTGGCCACGAGGCCATCGGAGGCGTGCCCGGTGTGTGAGCCGTATGAGGGACCCCCAGGTTAGGTTGACCCTGGTGTGAGGGACCCCAGAGATGGGTGAAGCACGGTGTGAGGGACCCCAGAGATGGGTGAAGCACGAGTGAGTAGGGCACCCTGGGATGGGAGAAGTACGGCAGGGGAATGCGTGAGGGACGCCATGGTGCGTGAAGCGCATGGGCGCGCTTCCCGAAGGGGAGGGCAGTGTGACGGAGTGCCGTCACTACGGTTGAGTATGTGCTTTGACTGCCATGCCAACGAGCCTGGCTCTTTGGCGTCGCGGTCAAAGTCGCATGTTTGGTACCCTGTAGACCCGGGTTCAAGGCCGGGTGGGGTGACTGCTCTCGCCCTTCGCTACAGTCACCTTTGAGCGTATTGCAAAAACGTACAGGTGGCCAAAGACTGAGTGGGCAATACGGTTAGTACCTTTGCTAACAGGGAAAGCCCGTAGCGCCTATGTTGCCATGGACTATGAGGACACTTCAGATTATGAAGAGGTGAAAGCTGCAATCTTGTCAAAGTACGAGATCAATGCAGAGACTTATCGGCTGCAGTTCAGGTCCACAGGTGTCTTGCCGGGAGAGACCCCAAAAGAGGTCTATGTGAGACTGAAGCTGCAGTACGAGAAGTGGATCCAGCCAGACAAGCGCTCCAAAGAAGAAATAGGGAGCTCATCATTCTGGAGCAGTACTTACGGATGCTGAACCCAGAGCTACAAGTGTGGATCCGCCAGAACAACCCAAAGAGCGCCCTGGAGGCAGCACACTTGGCTGAGGCTTTCGTGGCTGCAAGACGAGGTCCCAGGAGCTACCACTTCGCCTGGAAGAGCACCAGCGGCGGTAAGCCTATTGGGGAAAGGGGGGAGTGGTCTAAGCCTGTTAGTGCCAACCGTAGAGAGTTCACACACTCAACTAGACCTAGGCCCAGACCTGTCGTATGTCATAACTGTGGTCAGGAGGGACATGTGACATACACGTGCCCTGTTAGGAAACCCAAACCTGCTAATATGTGCTATGTTCCCAGGCCTGAATTACCAGAGGGGGAGGGAAATAGCGCAGAAAAGTTGGTTTCTGTTGTGCTTAATGGTCGGTGCTTGGAGGCCTTAGTTGACACAGGAAGCTCTCAGACCCTTGTCAGACAGGACAAAGTACCACAGGACTGGTGGAATCTAGGCTCTAACATAAGCATACGTTGCATCCACGGGGACGAAAAGGTGTACCCTACTGCAGATGTTTATGTTGTGGTGCAGGGGCAGTCATACTATTTAAGGGTAGGTGTCATCAAGGATCTCCCTTATTCTGTTGTTTTGGGTCAGGATGTGCCTATTTTGTCAGATCTGCTGTGCACAGTGAGGCCTAGTGAGGTAGCTGTAAGCAATCTGGCAATCACTAGATCCAGAGCAAAGAGCAGTGGCCCAGAGTCTAACCCTTTTGAAGAGTTGCCATTTCATCCGTCTCCATCTCCACCCAAGACTAGGAGGGAGAAAAGGCAGGAAAAGCTCAGAGGCACTGTTAGGCAGAGGAGTGAGGCAGACCTGCCAGAGCCACCCCTACCTGTAGATGTTGCCCCAGTTAACATTGGAGAGCTGCAGAGGGAGGATGTGACCTTGTCACCTTTGTTCAAGGATATTTCAGACTCAGCCAATGATGTTCTCAAAGAAGAGAGGTACATGCTTAAGGGGGATGTACTTTATCACAGGCAGGGGAGACAGAGCGGCTAGCGCTACCTAAGTCCCTGAGGCATACAGTACTGGAGGTAGGCCACTCAGTTCCTTGGGCAGGACATTTGGCAGCACAGAAGACCTATGCGCGCATTGCTGCTAGATTTTACTGGCCCAGTATGTACACTGATGTCATGGGGTACTGTAAGACATGCCCAGAGTGTCAATTAACATCAGACAGATGCCCTTCTCCTGCCCAGTTGCAATCCTTGCCCCTTATAGAAACCCCTTTTGAAAGAATAGCAATGGACATTGTGGGTCCTTTAGAGAGGAGCAAGACCGGCAATAAATATATTTTAGTTATCTGTGACTATGCTACCCGCTACCCAGAAGCATTCCCCCTGAGACAGATTAAGGCCAAACACATTGCGGTAGCACTGATACAGTTGTTCTCCCGGGTAGGCATACCAAAGGAGATTTTAACAGATCAGGGCACCAACTTCATGTCCAACCATCTCAGACAGGTCTATCAGCTCCTAGGTATTAAGGCTATTAAGACCACTCCTTACCATCCTCAAACTGATGGGCTTGTCGAACGCTTTAACCGTACCCTCAAGTCCATGCTGCGGAAGTTTGTCAATGAGATGGGGACTGATTGGGATGTTTGGCTGCCATACCTCCTCTTTGCATACCGAGAAGTGCCACAGGCATCGACAGGGTTCTCGCCATTTGAACTCCTCTACGGTCACCAGGTTAGGGACCCCTGGATGTCCTGAAAGAGACCTGGGAGGGAGGAAAACAGAGAGCCAGAGTGTGGTGGCGTACATCTTACAGATGCGGGAGAGACTGGAGAACATGACGGCCCTGGCACAGGAGAGCATAAAGGAAGCGAAGGAGAAGCAGAAAACCTGGTACGACAAGAAGGCAAGAACCCGTACCTTCTCTCCAGGTCAAGATGTTCTGCTTCTGCTCCCTAGCAGTGAGAATAAGCTGCTAGCCAAGTGGCAAGGCCCGTACAAAGTGGTGCAGAAAATGGGGCCCGTGACTTACAAGATTGCCATGCCAGATCGCCAAAAGCCCTACCAGACATTCCACATCAACCTACTGAAGGAATGGAGGTCTCGTCCTGAATTAGTGAGCCAGCAGCTGTTTGTGCAAGCTGTTGAGGAAGAGGAGGAGACACCAGAACAGTACTTCCCAACCGACAGCAGAGCTCACTCAGTTGACCTCACACACCTGTCAACTCACCAGCAACGACAGCTGAAGGCAGAACTGGGGGCAGGTGTCATTCAAGAGAGACCTGGTTGCACCCATTTGTGCCAGCACAGCATCCAGCTTAAGGAGGACACACCGGTGAGGCAAAGGTGGTACCGGATCCCAGAGAGGCTGCTGTCAAACCTCAAGAAGGAGGTGAGCCTGATGCTGGAGTTGGGGGTCATTGAGCCGTCTTCCAGTGAGTGGTGCAGTCCGGTGGTGTTGGTGCCGAAGAAGGATGGGAGCATCCGCTTCTGCGTAGACTTCCGCCACATCAACGCCATCTCAAGGTTTGACCCATACCCAATGCCACGCATTGATGAACTGATTGAAAGACTGGGAAAAGCCAGGTACATCAGTACCCTTGATTTGAGCAAGGGTACTGGCAAGTCCCGTTGTCACCAGGGTCCAAAGAGTACACTGCCTTTCGTACTCCATTTGGGCTGTTCCAGTTTACGGTGATGCCGTTTGGGTTGCATGGAGCACCAGCCACGTTCCAGCGGCTCATGGATCAAGTGTTGCGGGAGAAAGAGGAATTTGCTGCTGCATACTTGGATGACATTGTCATCTACAGCAAGTCATGGGAAGAGCATCTATCCCATGTGCGGCAGGTGCTGACCAAGCTCCAGGAGGCTGGCTTGACAGTCAACCCCAAGAAATGTAATCTGGCCCACACAGAGACTGAGTACCTGGGCTATGTGCTGGGTAATGGACAGATCCGGCCACAGGTGGGGAAGGTTGAGGCAATCCTTGCCTGCCCTACACCAGCAACAAAGAGGCAGGTGAAGTCCTTCCTTGGCCTTGTGGGCTGGTATCGGAGGTTTATTCCGAACTTCTCGGACCGTGCAGCTCCACTGACTGAGCTGACCAAGAAGGCTGGGGGCAATAAGGTGAAATGGACTCGTGACTGTGAAAGAGCCTTTCAGGACCTTAAGAACTGTATGTGCCACGAGCCCTTGTTGCAGAGCCCAGACTTTGACAAACCATTCACCGTCCAGGCTGACGCCTCAGGGGTTGGTCTCGGGGCTGTACTTTTGCAGGGGGAGCCGGGAGCCTACCAGCCAGTCGCATATATTAGCCGCAAGCTCTTTCCCAGGGAGACACGATATTCGACGGTGGAGAAAGAGTGTTTGGCGATTAAGTGGGCCCTGGACTCCTTGAAATACTATTTGATGGGCCGGGAGTTCACCCTAGAAACGGACCATAAGGCACTGCAATGGCTGGGTAAGATGCGTGAGACCAACTCCCGTCTCACAAGATGGTACCTTGCCGTTCAGCCCTTTCGTTTCACAGTGAAGTACTGCTGTGGGGCAAAGAATAAGACTGCAGACTTTCTTTCTCGCCTCCCCGAGTGCGAGCAACCAGAGGGGGTGGGAAATGTGACGGAGAAAGGATTCCCCGCACAAACGGGCGCATCCGCCTCGCTATGAGGAAGCGGGGGATGGCGGCAATACATGCGTTTTGCGCAATGTTTAAATAATACACGGACTCGGTATAACTTGCATCCGTTTATTCCTTGGGCTAGAAATATTGTGTTCAGTCCTGCAAAAGGAAAGAATATGGTTATAGCTGTATATAGGATTGGTACAACAATGTAGGTTTGAATTGTTTGTTTGGATTTGCTGAACTTAAGGTAGCGAACACGAGTGTTTGTTTCGGGTGCACACGGAACAAGCAATCGCGTTTGCTAATATAACAACTAAGCAATTATGATTTGTTACTTTAAAAAGAAATTGAATAATTGCAATTAAGTTTAAAAAGACTCACCTGTGGTTTAGAGCTGCCGCCGGAACAGGCAAAAGGAGTGCATACTCTAATCATGGAAGTTATATAGTATTATGGGTAGCGTAGTTCCCATCGGGTGAAACGTGAAAGGGGAGATTGCGTTGCCAAATTGAATTTATGCAGCAATATGTTTATTTGGAACCAACACATGTGGGTTTGTCGATGTAATGTTCGTATTTCATTGTGGGATGAATTGTTATAATTGTTGTCACTTTGTTCTTATAAATCTATTTTAATATTTTGACCCAGGTAATGGGTTAGTCCAGGGCGGGGCTCAGACTATTTATGCACCCGAGTTCTCTCATTTGGAGGAGAAGGTGGTAAGAGAGCATAGACTCTGAGCCAGTGAAGAAGGAGGCACCTGGGAATAATTGCCCAGTGTTATTTGTTTATTCTTGTAAATAGGTTTTTGGTTTTTTTTGTTTTTTTTGTTTGTCGTTATATAGCACAATTAAACGTCTTGTCTTCGTTCACCCCAATCTCTGTGGTCGTCACCTGTTTGCCGCTCGCCGTCCCGTCACACGTGGTGTCAGAAGTGGGATTGGCCTGCAGGGGGGCGCTAGAGAGAGAACACTGTTCTTACGGGGTAGACAAGACGCTGACGTTATGCCGCCAAAAATCCGGCATCGTGCAGAGCCAGAAGAAGAGCGAGAGGAAGTGGCTGCATCCTCCACATCACCAGGAAGAGGCACTGTTGCAAGAGAAGGCACTGAGGGGGCCATGACTGAGCTGACCCAGATGTTCCAGGCCTTTATGGAGCAACAGAGAGCCCGTGATGAGCGGAGAGACAAAGAGGCGGCACTCCAGGAGAGGAGATGGGCAGCTATGCAGCACCAGTTCCAGCAGCTGCAGCAGCAAGTGGGAGAACACATCCAGGACCAGCACCAGGAGGAGGAGGATGGGACGTACCTGTGGAGACAGCGATCCATGTCCCCTCGACAATCTCCAAGAGAGCAACCTGGGATGTTCGGAGAGCCCAAGCTGCAAAAGCTGGAAGATAGCGATGATATCGAACATTTTTTAGTCACTGTGACGGAGTGCCGTCACTACAGTTGAGTATGTGCTTTGACTGCCATACCAATGAGCCTGGCTCTTTGGTGTCGTGGTCAAAGTCGCATGTTTGGTACCCCGTAGACCCGGGTTCAAGGCCGGGCGGGGTGACTGCTCTCGTCCTTCGCTACAAATGGTGTCAGAAGTGGGATGGCCGGCCACGAGGCCATCGGAGGCGTGCCCAGTGTGTAAGCCGTATGAGGGACCCCCAGGTTAGGTTGACCCCGGTGTGAGGGACCCCAGAGATGGGTGAAGCACAGTGTAAGGGACCCCAGAGATGGGTGAAGCACGAGTGAGTGGGGCACCCTGGGATGGGAGAAGTGCAGGGGAATGCGTGAGGGACGCCATGGTGCGTGAAGCGCATGGGCGCTTCCCGAAGGGGAGGGCAGTGTGACGGAGTGCCGTCACTACAGTTGAGTATGTGCTTTGACTGCCATACCAACGAGCCTGGCTCTTTGGTGTCGTGGTCAAAGTCGCATGTTTGGTACCCCGTAGACCCGGGTTCAAGGCCGGGCGGGGTGACTGCTCTCGTCCTTCGCTACAGGAGGTGAAGAGAAAGGACCAATCTACCCTGTCAAACGCCTTTTCAGCATCAAGGGTTGCTATGATGCATGGTGGGTTGTTTGAGGGGGTGCTGTTTTTATAAAAATTGATCAGGTTGAATAACCTTCGTGTGTTTTCTGAGGAATGCCTCCCCTTAATGAAGCCGGTTTGATCTATGTGTATTAATGATGAAATTACAGATTCCAGTCTGACTGATAAAGCCTTGCTAATAATTTTTGTGTCTGTGTTGATTAATGATATGGGGCGATAGTTGGAGCATTGAGTGGGGTCCTTGTTTGGTTTTGGGATGAGTGTGATATAGGCGGTGTTCATATGGTGGGGAATAGTGGTGTCTTGGTCAATTTCTGATATCACTTTGAAGAACAGAGGTGAAAGGAGATGCCAAAACTGTTTATAAAATTCTGCCGGGTAGCCATCTGGTCCAGGTGATTTATTGTTAGGCATGAGATGAAGCGCTCTGGTGATTTCCTCTGGGGAGAGGGGTACCTCTAGATTCTCTGCTTGGGTCTGAGTTAGTTTAGGTAGGGAGACATTCCTCAGAAAACTTTCAGCGTCTTTAGATGAGGTGTTGTGGTCTGAGGTGTAGAGATTTGAGTAGAAGGATCTAAAAGAGTCATTAATTATGGAGGGGTTTTGAGTTATGTTTCCGGATGAGTCTATGATTGAGGTAATGATAGATTTTTCTGTTTGTTGCTTTAACTGATTTGCAAATAGTTTACCTGTTTTATTTCCAAATTCAAAGTGTTGCTGTCGGAGTTTGAGGAGGATACCTTCAGTTTTCTTGTTCAGTATGTTGTTTAGCTCATGTTTTGTTTTCAGGAGTTCCTTCATTACTGAGTCAGTTGGTGTGTGGGAGGCCAGCAGGTCTAATCTCTTCACCTCTTTTTGCAAATTATTTTCTTTAGCAGTGTCTTCTTTTTGTGTGTACAGTATGATATTATTTTCCCTCTCATGACTGTCTTTGCAGTTTCCCATAGTGTGCATGCTGTTATTCCAGGAGTGTTATTGATTTCTATAAAGGATGCCCATTCGTGTTCAAAGTAGTCATGGAATTCTTTGTCTTTGAGTAACGAGTTGTTGAAACGCCATCTGGGGGGAGGGAGTGGTTGATGTTCTGCAAGGAAAGTAATACTGATGGGGGCATGATCTGAAATAACACTATAGATGGCTGAATCAGTTATTTTGTGTGCAATAGAGTTATTGACTAAAAAGTAGTCTATTCGGGAGTATGATTTATGGTAAGGTGAGTAATATGAGTATTCGTTATTACTGGGATTATTCAGTCTCCAGATATCCATCAGTCCATAATCTGACATATACTGTTTAAGCAAGGATGAGGAGTGGCTGGGTTTATTAGTGGAGGTTGATGATGAGCGATCTATGTGTGGGTCCAGTACTATGTTAAAATCACCACCTAGGATGATATGTGAGTCGGGGAAGTTAGATAGTTCTGAGAATAATGAGTGGAAGAAGGGAGAAGAGTCTGTGTTGGGGCCATAGATATTTGCTAGAGTTAAAGTGTCTTTCCCAATAGTTCCAGTGATGATGATGTAACGACCCTCTGGATCGATCACGGTTGAGTTGTGAGAGAATGGAGTGTTTTTACTAATTAGAATGGAAACACCTCGTTTTTTAGAGCTGTATGTGGAGTGGTATGTCTGGCCAATCCATCTGGCTGTAAGTTTCTGAGACTCTGCCTCTGTGAGGTGAGTTTCCTGTATAAAGCAGATATCAGATCGTAGTTTATTTATGAAATGTTGGTATTGTTCAGAGAACAAAAGCATTGATTGGTCAAGTTTTCACTGGGAATACATCCTCAATTTTGTCTGGGCGTGTTTTGCCATATCTTCAGGAACATCATGTATCTGTATTTGCTCTCTCTTTTCAGCATGGGGATTTTCTTTTTTGTTGGTGTTGGGACAGAGCAGGCCCAGCTTCCCAGGTGAGTCTCTTGTTAACCTGTTGTGTCACTTGGGGATTGTGAGCCATCTACCTCAGCGGACTTACTTTTATTTTGTTTTGCTTTTCATTGATTTCCTTTACGAATTCATCACACACAGACACATCCACCGCCCACATCTTTAGACTTCTATATAGCATAGGCAAGGCCAGGTTAGGTGGCCAGGCTGGGTATAGGCCATAACAAATGAGGGCTTGTCTGGGATATGTGTCCAGGTTTGCTGTTTTTTAATTATAATTTCTGTTTCCAACTACTCATGAGCATTTTAGCTGGTGAACTAGTTAGCTAGTACTGTGTAACACCAGCAATTTGAGCGAATTTGTCACCTTTTTGTCACCAGCAGGAGAAGACGGAAGACAGCATATCACACCTTCAGCAGGAGAAGACAGTGTCATTGCAGACTCATTATCTAGGTCCTGAGCTTGTGGTATCTGAGTAGGATTAATTTTATGAAGGATCTTTTTTGTCATGTCCTCTTAATTGTATTTCACCATTACAGGTGCATGAACTATAGAGTGTGCTTGTTTGAGTGGGAAAAAAAAGATAAAAGAAAATTCAGGGTTTTTTTTTCTTTGAGAGCTGCAGATGTGTTAGGATCCGGTCATAACTCATCACACACGCACATACTTTTTGTTTACACATGCTGCTGATGCAGCTACAAGGCAGTCTCCCTTCCAGGTAAGTTTATAAAGGTGAACTGCCAAAGAGAAGGAGAGAGAAAATTCATGGCAGTGAATCTGGACAGAGGTTTTTGGTGACTACTGTTTTTCTGCAGGAATGGGACTAGTACCATGCAAATAGCTCTTTTGGTGTTGAGACCAGCTGCCAGCATCTGTTGTGTTAAGTATACTCTGTGTTTCACAGTAGATATCGTTCATTTAGGCCTACAACAACCTTAGCATTGGGTACTTTTGTTCTACGCTGATCCTTTTTCATTGGGACTCACTAACCTGCATTTTGGAGCCACCGCCACTCGACAGTTCCCTGAACCTGAGCCAGACTATGTGCCATCATTTTAGCTAAATGCATATTAAACTAAACGTCCACCACTGTGGCTTCACTGAGGGTGGAGGCCAGGGGACAGCTGCCCCGTGAGGGGACCCAAGAGTCAGGTGAGTTAGTAAATTCACCCTCGGGTGCCTTAGTTTGGGAGGTTTGTCTCGTGTCACTTTTGTGTGTATGTCGTTATGAGATGTACCACATCCCTCTGGGTGGTTTGGGAGGTCTGCCTCATGCCACTTTTTGGTTTGTTCATTTGTTTGTTCGTTGGGCCACATAGTAGTTGGTCCACAAGGAGCAGGGCTCATAGCTTAAAGATTGCTGGTTTGATTCCCCCTCAGGCACTGTTGCTGTACCATTGGGCAAGGTACTTAACCTAGAATTGGCTCAATAAATATTCAGCTGTATAAATGCATATCATGTAAAAACTGTAACCTACATAAGTCTCTCTGGATAAGATCATCTGCTAAATGACAATAATGTAATAATGTAATGTTTTTTAAACTCTCACAACACACAGTTAGGTTCAGCTAGCTATTCTCTTTATAGCCATTTTTCAGCATTTTTTCTATAGTTAGGGGTAGCTTGTGGTAATAGAGCACAAAATCAGCTATCATGGACATGACATTAGAGTTTGGGGCTAGGCATGCAGAGGAGGCGTGCAGTACTCACATATCATCCCTGCAGTCCGGTGGCTGTTTCAGGCGCTCCCCCTTGATGAGGTACTCGTAGATCTCAGAGTTCTCCACTCCAGGGTAGGGGGTCTGCCCACGTGTCATGATCTCCCATATGGTTACCCCAAATGCCCACTGCAACAGGAGGAGCAGGCTAGAGTGGGTGTGGCCCTGTCTCTCAACAGACTTCAATGTGAGTTTGAAGGTGAAATCCCCTTCACTCTGGTTGGTGTGTATGTATTTCTGATGCACTGTGTTGCTCTGGTTGGAGTGTTTTGTGTGTGTACTGTGTGCACGTGTGTGTGTGTGTGTGTGTGTGTGTGTGTGTGTGTGTGTGTGTGTGTGTGTGTGGCGGTATGAGACATACCACGTCACTCTGGGTGGTGTAGACATTGTCAGCCAGGCTTTCCAGGGCAATCCACTTGACAGGTAGCTTGGAGACGGAGCCCTGGCGGTAGTAATCCCCACTGTAGATCTTCTTTGATAGGCCAAAGTCTGCCACACACACTGTCATGTTCTCATTTAGCCTGGGGACACCAGCCAGAGGGGACATGCTCACAACAGCTGCTCATGGAACCATACCAAATAGAATGTCCACCAAATCAAGGGGACAGTTCAGCTTGTATACAGAAAATGTAATACTGACCCATTTTCAGAGGCAATGGTCAGCACAAAGGCTATTTTTACTGGCCCATTACACACACACACACACACACACACACACACACATACATACTTGTGCACACATACGTGTACACACATAAACGTACACGCACACATGCACGCACGCATGCATGCACACGTGTGAGTATACAGACTCACATGCAGTTACGTGCTGCCAGGTCTCGGTGGATGATGTTCTTGCTGCTCAAATACTCCATCCCTCTGGCGATATCTAACATGAACTGGACCAAAGTCTGCAGGGACAGCGTCTGTTCGGAAAGCAGCCAGTTTTTTTCATTCATAACATCATTTACAAGTAAGTAAAAAAACAATGACTCCAGAATCTCCAGAAATATACCCTACATGACCAGCCTATGGGTATTACTAGAATCCTGCTGACTGTGGCCTGACTGTGTGTAGATATGTGTGCAAGTGTGTGTCAGTGTGCATGTGTGTGTCAGTGTGCAGGTGTGTGTGCCAGTGCGCAGGTATATGTGTCAGTGTGCAGATGTGTGTGTGTGTGTGTGCGTAGGTGTGTATGCATGTATAAATGTTTGTCAATGGGCAGGTGTGTGTATACCAGTGTGCTGGTTTGTGTGAGAGTGTGCAGTTGTGTGTGAGAATGTGCAGGTGAATGTCTGTGTGAGAGAGCATGCAGGTGTGTGTGCACGCATGCAGTGGGATCAGAGCTAGAGGATGACACTCACAAAGGGCTCCTCTCCCAGTCGTGACATCAGCAGAAAGGTGTGTAGATCCCCGTGCTTCATGAAGGGCAGAATCACCATGGGAACAGGCAGGCGCTGCTGGGGCCGGCGGTGCAAGCTCACCCCTAGAGGGAGACAGAGAGCCAGTCACATCACACCCCAGACTGCCCTGCTTTACAGCTGCTGTGCCGCTCTCCCATCAGCCCCTCTTGCTCATGCACGGTGCCACTATGCCCCTATCCCTCCTGCTTCTCCTCACCAATGAGCTGAATGACGTTGGGGTGGTGGAAGTCCTTCATGTAGGCTGCCTCCTTCAGACACTGCTCAATGTCACCCGAGGTGTTGATATCAGCTGAAAAGAAAGTTCCACACTTAAGTTCAAATTTAAAGAGCTGTTATGTGGAAAAAGATGCTGCACTGTAGTTACATGTTAGTTGGACGGTGAGGTAGATGGTGACTGGATGGTGGCTGGATGGGTGGGCTGGTGGGATGGTTAGAATGGGGAGGGGGTGCTAATGCATGCTACAATGAAGTGCAGACTCACTTTTGAGGACCTTCACTGCCACCTTCTGCACAGAGTTGTCCTCCATCTTCAGGAACGCCTCCCGCACAGAACCAAATTCACCTGGACAAACAGAGAGACACTTAGCAAGGATAGCAGTGTGAAGCACTCCTGGGGCTCATCTGAGCATGGTACACAGCTTGAATTGCATAAGTACAATGTTCAGCTGTTTAAATGGGCGATGTGGGGAAAAAAGGTGAGCTGAGAAAGTTATCCAGTCACGTATCTGTTTTGACTCAATATTTTGTTAATATTGTGATTATTAACTTAAGCGTTAATGCTTAAACTAGTGTGGGAAAGGGCTGAGGTGCTGACCTTTGCCCAGCATGTGTCCCAGAGTCAGCAGCTTCTCTGAGATCAGGACATCCTGCAGCTTTGTCCTCAACTCATCGCTGATGCCCAGGCTGTCCACTAGAGGGAGACAGAGATGAAACTCATTACTCGGTTCCACTCAATCTTGCTGCAACGGTCATGCCACCCTTATTTTGCGTGCCCGACCACCCAATGCACCGCACTCACAAGTGGATTCTGGGAGATCTGGGCCCTGTCTGTTGAAGGACCTGGCTGCTGTGAAGGAGACCATTGTTTCAGTCCCTGATGGCTCAAATGCAGACCTGTAAAAACAATGGTGACCCAGATTCAGTTTGCAGTAATAACAACACTATTTTTACATCTTTTACAAGCAACACCTCAACAAAACATTCTAAGGAGAGAGCTGGCAGGTCATGGTACAATTTGATGATATCTGGCGATTTCATCAGTTATTTCACTGCTGAGTTTGATTTGGTCACTAATGAACATTTCTGCTATATGTTATTATTTCTTATCAATATTTAGATTAATGGATGTACATAGTGTACTTTAAATCACACTACTCAGTATAAGGGCATTTACTAAATGGCTCAATAATAATTTTTACTGAACAGTGATAGCACCTAATATCAAGGCAAACCAAAGGAGCTTGGGCCACCCTTAAGGGCAGCTGTGTCTGGTGCTTTTTGAGGTTTAATTGGTCTGAGGAGGTAAAACATGCTTGTTTTGAGGGTACTGCAATGTGTAGGCCAACAGCTGTATACTGTGCTATAGCACACTCTGTTTGATACCAGTTGCTGTGCACAAAGACCAGTTAGCACACATATTTACATTTATTCATTTGGCAGACATATGAAAGCATTTGGTTTAGTTTAAAGCAGGTATGTGAGTGGGCTGAACACAGGAAGGAGTATAGGGGGAGCTTACCCGAACTGGGTCTCCTTCCCCCTGCGGTGCACAAGGACAGTCAGGAGGAGGCCCACCATGGTGGCCACCAGCAGCCCCAACAACAGCCCCACCCACACATGGCCCCTTTGGCTGTGAGGTGGCATGGCTGTAGGGAGACACACACACCCATTACAACCCTCCCATACCATATCATACCTCTACTAGGAGAGACACACACACACACACACACACACACACACACACACACACACACACACACACACACATATTACAACCCTCCCATAACATATCACCTCAATGAGGAGACACACACTTTACAACCCACCCATACCATATCATACCTCTTCTAGGAGAAACACACACACACAAACACACGCACATTACAACCCTCCCATACTATGTCACACCTCTACTAGGAGACACACACATTACAACTCACCCGTACCATATCATACCTCTACTAGGAGAAACACATACACACACACACATATGCTTGCATACACACACTTTACAACCCTCCCATACCATTTTATGTGTCTACTAAGAGACAATCACATTACAACCCCCCCATACCATGTCATACCTCTACCAGGAGAGACACACAGACATTAAAGCCCTGTTCATACCATCATACTATATCATACATATGCTCGACTGAGGGTGATGTCAAACCGTGCTGGATGGCTGCTGTGTATGCGGTTTTTCTCTGTCTTTCAGTGGCTCAACTAGGTCTTCAGCTGTATACATCTCCAATATTACTATAGTGACACTTTTGTGCTGCCCTGCACTGTTCCAGGATCAAGCTCCTATTCATCCCTCAGCTGAAACTGGACCATTTTTTCAAGGGATGCCAAATCAAGTGAAGAAGGAGGGAGTGGAGCGAAAAATCTGCATATACACCAGAAACTTATTCCACATCACCGCACTAGGCACTGAATCTGGGACACTGCATTACTGCCAGTGACCATTTAGCATTTGAACCTCTTGCCTACTCTGCAGACTCACTTGACCTGGATGGCAGTAAAAAACTGTTATGGGACCCATCTGCACGCCGCATGTAAATGATGAGCCCTCCCCCACCTTCACTTAGGTGTAGGGCTCCTCTGAGACACTGGGACACACCTGTAGCTGGCATCACCAGGATGGGCTGGCTCCAGGGCCCGCAGCCTGCCACCGTGCATGCCGACACCTGGAAGGTGGCGTTGAAGAAGCGACCTCCACCCGACAGGTGAGCCATGTTTTCCTTGAAGAGCAGGGCCTCCTGCAGATGAACATGAGAACCTCTGAGATCCTAGCAACATTCAAAACATCACACACACAAACCTTACAAGCATTCCCCAGGGCTTAAAGCAACAAAATTTTCTCAGCCTGAAATGTTTTTTTTTTAAGTGGGGGGAGGGGGTAACAAAATAGGACGCACGTAAATTTAGTGTTACCACAACAGCTTTAATTCAAAATTGTAAAACAAAAAAAAAATAAATACAATTATTAATACAATATATTTAAATGTAATTTGTATTACAGTTCTCAAATTAAAAGTGCTTCCTTTTTTCTTAAACGCTATTAAAAATGAAAAGTGCAACTTCAGTAAAAGTTGGATGAGTAGCAAGATGTTGTGTTACAACTTTGTCCAAGTCATCATCATAGAATCAGACCAAGACATTGAAAATTCTGTCCATGTTGCGGTTTGTAGACTCGCAATGTTCAGTGAAAACATCTGATTTGACAGCTTGTACGCTAAATATTACCTAATGTAACAGGCAATGCCATCAGATCAGTGCATAGGTAGCTGGCCTGTGTATTTGACACGCTAAGTTTGGAGACGGCAGTTCTGTCCTGTGAGAATGTTTTGCACAGTTCAACTAGCGCTGGCGCTAGCCTGAAAGACAGGTCATGTTCCGCTATAAATGTACAAACGCGGATTTTATGATTGCACACACGGTCTTGGATGGATGAAGCGGCAGCAGCTACAATGGCCACAGCTCCCGGCAACGTTGACGAAGAGCCCGAGCAACTGCTTTATGTGAGGGATCTATATCATGCCGAGACAATGCCTTTTGCCGCTTGTCCCATACTGTATTTTTTTTTTTGAACACACGGTGCAAAAGCAGGTCCCAGGCTCGTTTAATTTGTGACAACATAATCCAAACGTTTGTCAGTCATTACCTCCCGTTCTATTGTTCTTGTGTCTGCGTCAACCTTCACAAGTTTCGCTTCCATGCTCCATCTATTTCAATGCATGCTAGCCTATTGTGCAGTAATCAACTGATACAGTCCCAGCAAATACTTCCTGGGACCGCCTCACAGAAAGTTGAAACTAGTTGCCGATTGGATAAGAACAGTGTTCTCATGCCAGTACGTCCCCTCAACAGGATACTATTGGTTAAAACTCATCCGAAAAAACACACATCAGTGATTGTTTTTATTAGAATTGTGTTCCGGTCTGGTAATATCAGAGCCCGTATACGCAAGTAATAATTCACTGCCTGATCTAAAATCTCTGCATGCTGGATTTCCGGTGTGGGGCCGGAGATCTTTAACCCATGATTCCCTTTTTGTATCCATTGTGCTAATTACTCACCCATCCTCTGGTAAGTAGCCCACTAAGGCACAGCCTCATCGCTTCACATTCAAGTTCATCCTCAAGTGTAAGCCATTTACATGGCCTACAAGTCAGTACAATCCCTAACCATCAGAAGACTCTTTACAACTGATGGCATGGGCATTTTTGAGATGGATTTATTCAGATATTCACATATATTAAAACTGATGATCGACTGAGCCCAGTGACACAAAGCAGCCCCCCTCGCTGAGTTGTGAGCTCTTGGCAGGACACATACCTGGCTCTCTCCTCCCAGGTTCCACTGCACCTTGTAGGCCTGCAGCCTTCCTTGCAGCTCGCTCTCCTCCACGGGGGCCCAGCTCAGGGACAGCTGCTGCTCTGTCAGCTCGAAGGTCAGGTTCCGTGGAGCGGCTGAGGGCACTGCAGGAAGTGACGCAGCAGCAGTCACTGCAGTGACCGTGGATTGTGACACCCAGAATCAATGCTGTTGACAGTGACCCTGTGGCATTTCCGTACATGCCCACTTGATGGTCTGCACTCAAGCCTTGGCCCCTGTTTGCTTTGTTTGCCACAATCAAACTAGATTGTTCTAACAAATTTTCACTGGCACCATTTTTGATTAAGCAAGAGCAGGACCGGTCTAATTCAGGTCGAGTAAAATTCTATTCAAGCAGTCACTGGGAATGTGGATCAGAAGCAAATACACTCAATACACAAAAGCTGCCATGCCCTTCTTGACCAATAGGTGGCAGCAGAAGGGCTGTGCGGCTGACAGTGTGCTGGAATAGACTGGGGACACACACAATGCCTCATTGTGGCACTGAGGATGGCCTCCACTGGAGTGGGGCCAGGCCTGCCAGTTTACAAACATGCTAATAAGACCAGACCCCTGAGCTCCCTTTCCTGCCGCCCATCTATAAACTGCTCGCCTCACCCCATTCCCTCTCTCTGCCTCCCCTTAACCAGCGTGCTCGGGGAGCAGGGCCTCGCCCCCATCTTGGCCTGTTTCTCAGCTGTTTGGGCCACAAAATGTCCCTCAGACCACCCTCATTTACCAGCCACTGCTATGGCTCCCGTCCGACACAAGACACTTCCAACATCTCACAGATGCTAAGATGAATTCCAGCAAAGACAAAACAGTTCCTTAATGCTAATTTGCTGCCACTGTTCTGCTGCTGAAGCGAAATATGGAGCAGATTATGGTGGCCACTCTGCTGTAGAGGCACCTTACGCTCATACAGGCTTTTGTTCAGTCAGATCAGGTTTTATAGCAATCACGCCAACATCCTCAACATTAGAACATTATTACAGTTTCCATCAGCATTCTGAATACCATTTTTCAGATTTACAAACCATGCAACAATAATGAATGAAAAATTAAATGAGCTGTGAAAATTAGAGGGGAGGGGAAAGCCTACTGAGCAACGCACCTGCTTCAGGGGTCTGGAAGTCAACCCAGGTGGAAAAAGGGGAGGGCCCCACTTCATTGTTGCAGCAAATTCGCACGCTATAGTTTGAGTAGCACTTCAGCCCACCAATGATCTGCTGGAATGGCGGCACCATCACATGGCGCTCAGGAAGCTCAACCCTTTTCCTGGAATTCTCCAGTATCTGGGAAAACGACAATCATTACAAAGTTATGTCACTGCTACTGTTACTAATTACAATAACATTGGTAAAAAGCCACATAAATGAAACCCACATTGGCAGGAGTTTGGCAGGAGTTTGACAGAACAATAGATTCAATGACTCGCTCATCATAATTTGTCCCAGGAGAACCTGAGTGTTTTAGTTGTTCTTTCTCCCTTGGTTATACATGCCTGAATTAAATAACCCAGATTTAGATTTTTCATGGCATTTATAGATTATCTTAAATCATGCTGTAAAACTGCACACACCAGCAAATTGATCTAGTTGCTGGGATCAATGTCATCACAAGCAGCAGCCCATTAGCTGTGGCCCTATGATATAAGGGAACTTGCATAACTGAGCTCACACCTTTGTACTCTCCAGCTCCACAATACACAATCATATGGATGACCAGAATGCCACAACCCTCATTTCTCCACCCGAGTCATCAGAAATGAAAGCCACAGGCTGACACATGCATCTGCCCAGCCTAGATTTTTCTTCGTTCAGTATTTTTGTAACTAACACTGTCACATAAGAACTCCCAACATGCAAATTCCAAATAAATATCATGAATGAGCTGTTTGTGTACAAATTTTACTGTCACTGATCCTCCAATGTTACAAGCTATCTATGTGTAAAATAGGCTGCAAGCAGCTACGTGATCACAGTTGTTTGTGATGAATTCGCTGAAACAAATCAGGTCAGTAATTCCAAAAGGATAAAACATTCAAGACATTTTATTGCATGTTTACCTGACTAAACTGCCCTTAGTATCCACACAATTTCCACATCTTTTACAGAGAATTGTGTATGTGACTACTACATTCTGAATAAAAAAACCATTAAAGTATTTTATTCTCAATTAATAACAATTAATTGATAATCGCCTTTCTCAGCCATCAGTTCCATTGATGGTCAGAAATATGAGTAATGTACATCCCTAATATTCTCATCTTGTTGTTAGCAAGGCATTGGGGTGTGACGCCGGGGAGATTAATAGTTATTTTTCAATCAGCATACATGAGCATGTGTGTCATGTTAAAAGCTCTGTTGTCAGCAGAGGCCTGCTGTGTGTGGCTGAGGTTGAAGCCTGGGGCCACAGTGGGACTGACTGGCTGATTACAGTATGCAGCAAAGGGAAGGGAGGCAGCAAGTCACTCCCTGGCTCTGGTCCAATGCTGGCCACATCACCTCCCATACGAACAAACAAAGAAAACAAGAGAAGTCTAGATTCTCTAGATAACCAAGAAGGGCCTCAGATCTGTCTAGCCATCACTGCCATATTTCTGCTTGGAAGCTCAGGACTTATTTTTCAAACTGCACAGTTTAAAGCAAACAATGTGATCCTGCCCTTTTCAATAAACATAATGGCTTTACCCAACTTTTATGCCCTCATTATAAACACAAGAAAAGATAAAGAAAAAGATGAAATGAAAAGATAAAGGCAGAGTAAAGGTTCAATATGTGTGGAGCCTTAACAGAAGGTAGAGGGAAGGGAAACAGACAGTTGAAGAAAAAGAGAGGAAAGGGGGGGAAAGGATAAAGAGAGAGAAGGAGAGAAGGAGAGAGGGGAAGAATCTGGAAGATTGAGTAGGTGAGAGACAGAAATAGAAAGAGAAAGTTAAATGGATCATGCTGCTCCATGTTATACTAGCAGATGAATCTCTTAGCAGGCACCCTTCCCCAGGACAACTTATATTATATCTTACATTATATTTTACATTATATCTTACAGTATGTCTTACATTTACATGATACCCATTTATACTGCTGGTGTATACTGCTATTAGGGCTGAACAATCAATTGATTTCAAATTGAAATCGCGATTTGAAACAATGCATTTCGCCAATCGCAAAGGCTGCGATTTCGGATATATGTTATGCAGCGTATAACGTTTATTTAGGATATATGTTATGCAGCGCGTCTGATCCAGGGTTTAAACTGTTGTGTCAATGGTTTTACAAATTCATGCAGTCCTCCTTGTGTGGCAGTCATGCTCACCAATCAGAAGTGCCGTGCTCCTCGTGTACCAGTCATGTTCACCAATCAGAAGTGGACCAAGGCGACTGCGTATACGCCCACATGGGCTAAAGATCTCCGGCCCCACGATTTTAGATCAGGCAGTAAATTATTACTAGCGTATACCAGACCGGAACGCAATTCTGTTATAAACTATCACTGATGTGGTGTTTTTTCGGATGAGTTTTAACCAAGCCTGTTTAGGCCACGTACTGGTATGAGAGCACTGTTCTTATCCAATCGGCAACTAGTTTCAACTTTCTGTGAGGCGGTGCCAGGAAGTATGTACCGGTTGATTACTGCACAATAGGCTAGCATGCATTGAAATAGATGGAGCATAGAAGTGAAACTTGTGAAGGTTGGTGCAGACACAAGCACAATAGAACGGGAGGTGAAAAATAAATGGCGATAGGCTTGGTTATATAAAAACGGTAATGACAGACAAACGTTCGGCTTATGTTATCACAAATGAAACGAGATTGGGACCTGCTTTTGCACCGTGTGTTCGAAAAAAATGCAGTATGGGACGAGTGGCAAAAGGCATATATAGAGCAGTTAATATTTTGATGGTACCTCATGTGGTAATGCTCCATCACATGTTTTAAATCTATGACACAGTGAATATTGAACTGAAGCTTGACTTTAAAAAATTATATCGCAAATCAAATCGCTATCACAATATCTGTCAGAAAAATCGCAATTAGATATTTTCCCCAAATCGTTCAGCCCTAACTGCTATACATCTTTACTGAAGCAATTCAGATTAAGAACCTTGCCAAACAGTAAAACAGCAGCGTACACAGCATTTAAACCACCAACTTTCTATTTTATACTAAGCACTTCTTTACAGTGTAACCCCATGAACAGACATGTGAAACAGCGAGTTGCTGGGAGGATACCTGGATGGTGCAGGCCTGCAAGGTTGAGTGTCCTGTGAATCCAGGGGTCCAGGCCAGGGTGACATTGTTCTCTCGTACCTGCACCACCTGCACTGTGCTGGGGGCTTCTGGAAGAACTGCAGAGAAGCCAGAGACATGAGGGTGTTGTGCAGCACTGACCATCACTTACAGTAATTTCACTTAGTGGAGAAGCGCCAGCGTTGGGAATGCTGGGAGCACCTTGGCGAGGATTGCAGGGTGAGTCTCACCTTTGATGTGCACGGTGCCAGTGCGAGACACAGAGATGCCCTTCGCGTTCTTGGCCTCACAGTAGAACTTAATACTGTCAGTGACACCTGCAGGATCAAAGACCGGTCATTGAGTTGCCACTCATCAAAAGCAGATCTATCTGAATTTGAAGCAGGACAGGAACATTGCTGCTTCCTACTCTCCAATGAGTCTCTGCCCTTTCTTGATTTTTCTGAGGCATTTTGGGGAAAAATGTCTTATATTTGGGCCAATTATGTAGATGAAATCCTTAAAATGGTTTTGTCAAATACCTCCAATAAATTTTAATTTATTCTCATCTTTGTAACATATTTATAATGCACAAGATATCTGAATTTTATTGACCACTGTAATAAATGTATAATTAGGTTGACTGCCCATTCTAATGCATTGAGAAAATTATTTTGTTTTCTTTTAACTCTACTATGCCCATTTCACAGGACTTGTGTTAGTAGGGCTGAATGATTAATTGATTTCAAATCGAAATCGCAATTTGAAACAATGCCATTAGCAAATCGCAAAGGCTGCGATTTAGGATATATGTTATGCAGCGCGTCTGATCCAGGGTTTAAACTGTTGTGTCAATGGTTTTACAAATTCATGCAGTCCTCCTTGTGTGGCAGTCATGCTCACCAATCAGAAGTGCCGTGCTCCTCGTGTACCAGTCATGTTCACCAATCAGAAGTGGACCAAGGCGACTGCGTATACGCCCACATGGGCTAAAGATCTCCGGCCCCACGATTTTAGATCAGGCAGTAAATTATTACTAGCGTATACCAGACCGGAACGCAATTCTGTTATAAACTATCACTGATGTGGTGTTTTTTCGGATGAGTTTTAACCAAGCCTGTTTAGGCCACGTACTGGTACGAGAGCACTGTTCTTATCCAATCGGCAACTAGTTTCAACTTTCTGTGAGGCGGTGCCAGGAAGTATGTACCGGTTGATTACTGCACAATAGGCTAGCATGCATTGAAATAGATGGAGCATAGAAGCAAAACTTGTGAAGGCTGGCACAGACTCAAGCACAATAGAACGGGAGGTGAAAAATAAATGGCGATAGGCTTGGTTATATAAAAACGGTAATGACGGACAAACGTTCGGCTTATGTTGTCACAAATGAAACGAGACCGGGAACTGCTTTTGCACCATGTGTTCGAAAAAAAAATGCAGTATGGGACAAGTGGCAAAAGGCATTGTCTCGGCATGATACAGATCCCTCACATAAAGCAGTTGCTCGGGCTCTTCGTCAACGTTGCCGGGAGCTGTGGCCATTGTAGCTGCTGCCGCCTCATCCATCCAAGACCGTGTGTGCAATCATAAAGTCCGCGTTTGTACATTTATAGCCGAACATGACCTGTCTTTCTGGCTAGCGCCAGCGCTAGTTGACCTGTGCAAAACATTCTCACAGGACAGAACTGCACTCTCCAAACAAGCGTGTCAAATACACAGGCCAGCTACCGTGGACAAAGTTGTAACACAGCATCTTGCTACTCGACCAACTTTTATTGAAGTTTTCATTTTTCACTTTTCATTTTTAATAACATTTAAGAAAAAAGGAAGCACTTTTAATTTGAGCACTGTAATACAAAATTGTATTAATAATTTATTTTTTTGTTTTACAATTTTGAATTAAAGCTGTTGTGGTAATGCTAAATTTACGTGTGTCCTATTTCAGGCTCAGAAAACTGTTGCTTTAAGCCCTGTAATTGTTCTGTGTTCGATTGTTCTATGCCAATTTAAAAAATGTAATAAATACATGTTGGAAGCAATTCATATCTTTAAGTTCTCATCCTTGCATTTGAATATAGAGCAGTTAATATTTTGATGGTATCTCATGTGGTAATGCTCCATCACGTTTTAAATCTATTACACAGTGAATACTGAACTGAAGCTTGACTTATAAAATTGTATCGCAAATCAAATTGCAATCGCAATATCTGTCAGAAAAATTGCAATTAGATATTTTCCCCAAATCGTTCAGCCCTATGTGTTAGACTGCTAAATTATTCAGCTTTCCAGAGTATTGCTGCAGTAAAAACTCCAGAAGAGCGAATCTGTAAAATGCTGACACATAAGCAGTGCAGGTAGGCCACTATGAGGCTGTCTGTCAGTAAGAAGGAAGGAACCCAGGCTCTCAAATGGTTGAGTCAGGTGAAGAGCTGATCCCAGTTTTTAAATGAGGAAGCTCGAATTTCACAGACACACATTGGAGACAGGGCAGAAATGAATGGCTCCATAGGAGCTCCCCTTAGCTGTCTGTCCAGCTTGCACTTAGAGGCCTCATCACAAATGCTGTGACAGACTTTAACTCCAGACACCATTATGCAATACCCACATTCTTCCTAAGAGACACCTAGGCAGACACAGCTGGTAACAGCTCTGTTCCTCAAAGAGCAGTCTTACATTCTGGTTTGCCTCCTATGCATGACAGCTTGAAGGCCATTTATAAATCTGGTCCACCAACTGTAATTTCAGCATGTTGTGAATAAAACCTGGCCAAGAACCCTCCTGAGATAAACACACCTATTCATTACTCAGGTATAGAATTATTTCCTCTGTCCAATACAAGCATTTTGTTAAATAATATTACATAACCTTTAAGCACCAAGATGTACTGATGCCTGTTCACTGACAAACTCCAGGGTTTGAATTCTTCAAGATACCAGCCTCCACACAGACCATCACTGAGAGGCCTTTCCATGCCCCTATGGCCATATTTTAAGAACTCATTGAGTATACAGCTACTATAGGTTCTTACACCCCCTTAGATAGACACCTCTCTCTCTTGGGCCAGCATCTCCATTTGAGTGTGCAAAGTGCAATGGGCTTGTCAGTTTCCTATACAGCTCACCGTTTACACAATATCCACATGTACAGGTATATATTTACGAAGGCAAGTCAAGTTAGGTGCATGTTCCAGCAGGGTGCAACAGCTGTTCCCCCAATAAGATGCAGGCCCCTGGCCTTGGGCCCTCCAACACCCAAGCCAGCACAGTATTGATCCATCAGTAATGGGTTGGACTGAGCCTGTTTACGGGAAGCAGCTCCAGTGCACGGCAATATCCTGTTACACGCATAGAGGAGGGATTGTACCAGATGAACCTGCTGGACATGAACAAAGGCGGATCCTCTGATTTTGAAATCACAGCAAGCCCTTCACTGGAAAATGCACTGGAAATGGCCTTAAGAAGCAAGTGTTGGCATGTCCCAGCTTGCATGAATGATAAATAACTAGAATGTTCACAGGGAACACCATATGACAGCAATGTAACAAACAGTTATTACATCAGGATCATGAATCCTTAGTGTAGGTGTTTATCTTTAAGTGGTACATAACTACACTGACAGTCATAAATATAGCACCTTGACACGAATTTAAACCTTTGATTATTTGACCTTTTGATACTGTGTTGTACTGTTGTACTACCTCACCAACCCTTTTGTTTAATCATTACAATGTCTTGCTGTCTTCCTCCTGTGCTGAATGTCTTGGGCTTTCAGCAACACATAAACAATACTCTGATTGGATAAGAGTATGCTTATCCAATAATCCAATGCAATAATTAAGCAAAATACATTTTAATAAGACGTTTCTGAGGAATGCCTACTTTTAAATCACTATTTGAACTTCAGGCTGATCTCCCTGTTGATATTCTTTGCTCTCCCACATGCGCTGGGACACAGCACGCTCACACATCAACAACTACAGGTACACCACAAGCCCCACAGTGCACCAACAGAGTGAACACCCTATGGAGAACACATTCATCTCCCTGACATCATCCTTGCAACCTGAAGTGCAAGTCCAAAGACATCCAAACTAATTACATACACAAACAGTTCTTGCTCTACCCCTATACCCAAATGCCACTGTATTGTATAAGTAAACATCAGTATAGACAAAACATGACAGGAGTAAACCCTTATGGTAGTGCTGGAATGCCCTCCAGTGTTCTTCCATTAAATGAAAGAAAAAAAAGACTGACCTTTGATGCAGTTCAGTAATCCAAACTACTGCACTACTGAGCAAATCTCAAGGAGGAGGTAATAATGGCCCTTTTCTATATAATCCTTGAGTCATAATCTGCCCTGATCGGTCTGACTCTGCCCAAGCCCTTCCACTAGCATTGTTCGCAAATTTGACCTAAAAGCCCAACATACGCTCCAACCTTCAGCTCAGAGCGCACAATGCTGCCAGCTGCACATGGAGATATGTACAAGGACCAGTTCTCTTTCTGCTAGCTATTTAGAAGTCTGATATAACAGGTTGTATAATGGGGAATGTGATTGCAATTCCTGAGTGCTTTGGTCAGATTTTTAAATAAAACACGTAAAGTCTCTAGACAGAATACAAAAGTTGACAAGTAAAATTGTAAAGACAAAAACCATTCAGTGACCTCTTTTGAAGAGCCTTGATTACAACACTGCTGAAGTCCAAAGTCCGGTGGCCAAAGTCCAGTGGAGCTTCCAGCTCCTCACCAACAGACTCACACAGGACTGGGGAGGACTCCCTAAATGGCTTCATCTGAGACCATTATCAAAAGAGGTGTAGTCTTCTGTTAGACAAAAACTCCCTGGCCTCCCAGTACCTACAAAATCACATACTCCATCCCTCGTAGTTGTATCAACATAGTACATTCCTGTTAATGTCCACTTAAAGCATCAAGCATTTACTTTTTCAATAAGGAGAGCTGTCACAGTTGTGTCCAGCTTGGGTGGAAGGTCTAGGAGCAGGAGGAAGTGAAGCAGTGGCTTACCAGGGACAGAGATGACAGAAGGAGAGGGCATGGCATCTCCTTCCTGTACTCCACCTAACCACCACACCACCTCCACCGGCTCAGGGGGGCCCACGGCAGCACAGCTGAGGTTAAAGGGCATCCCAGGGAAGATGGCCACATCCTGGGGCTCTACCACAAAGTGAGGGACACCTACAGGAACAAGTGGGAGGAGTTATGGGACCATACATATCCCAGAGTCACTAGGGTCCTTTACATCTCCAGTGCCTCAAAAAGATAAAAGAGAAACATTCAACACATCCTATTCACAAATCTGTGGAATTCAAGGTCATGTACTGTGGGATGAAGGTGGGGAGAAAAGCTGACACCTTCTGCCTTCCAGGGACCTACTGTTATCAACTAAACACAATGTGAAAGACAACAGCAGGACATGCTGGCACAGCCATACACACCTATATACAGGGACCTCGCAGAAGTCATCAGGGTGGTGAGTGCTTACTAGGTTCACTCTCAAAGACTTTATGAGTTTTCCATAATGTTTTAAATTATTTTCAAGCTACAATCTGGAAGAAAATTTGAACAGCACTTTCAGGTAAAAACAAATGATAGCTTTCCTGAGGAAATCTGTGGTGTTAAAAGATACCTCAAAAGGTAAGTTATGCTGGTTTCATACTTTTTATCAGCTTTCAGATCCATTAAGTTGGTCTCTCTGTGGTAGTGGTAGGTTCAGTAAACACAATTAGAAGAACAGGATCAATGGCTGGATAAGAAGCACCAGTGTAATGCAGGTGCTGCCATGCTCATGGGGATGCTTTACCTTCCACTGTGATCCATGCAGGGTCAGAGGACATGGTGATGCCTCGTGACTCTGCCTCACACCAGTACTTCCCTGCATCTTGCTGCTGGATCGATTTAACACTGCCAACACAGACAGAGACACCAGCATCACCAAAAAGAAGAAGTGGCTCCCACACAACTCCCATTCTAACACCATAATTGTAAATGAATCCCACTCCCACCACTATTCATGCCCAAAAATCTTCTCACACATCCCATTCTAATACCAGTATTGTACGTGAATCCCACTGTCACGACTATCCATGCCAAACAAATCTACTCACACACTCCTCTTCTGCTTTTTCCCCTTTTTCACTAGTGTAGAACTGCCAGCTGTACTGTATGAAGCTCATTTCTCACCCCTCACATTTGTGAAGGAGCACAAAAGCCAGGTGAGTGGAATTCTCTTAATAAATTCAGCAGCTATTTTTCATACTGAAAACAACACATCACACACCAGGGGCTGACACTGATTGGAGGATAGGCAGAGCCCCACTGAAGTTACTGAGAGATTTCATAGCCACCTGATAACATAATGCCCACTGATGACACCCTAGTAACCCTGAACACAGACATTAACCCCACTTCTTACCTTTCACATTCTCTCAGCACACACACACTTTCACACCTTGCTTCCCCTTGTCCTGGTCTCAGTGCATGGCTACATGAGTTTTCACTTCATTAGCCACTGATTACTGTGTCTCTGTGCACAAGCTTACAGCAGAGCTCAGCTTTATGGTATTCATGTCAAGGGTACTGAACAATATGAGCAGTAAAAGCATTCACGTCCTTTTTCACCCAATGCTGGTTGACAGCAATTATGCATGTTCAAGGAGCATGCAATCCTTTGATACACATGTAAGCTGCCTGCAAGTCCCATAGTGCACCAGGAGTCAAACACTGTTGGTGGATAGGTGCACACTCCTTATTCTCTCTCAATTCATAGGCACCAATGCGATGTCCGAGAGAGAAGTGACACTCAAACCCTGGGCGACCTACCTATCCCCATCCATGGCGGAACAGAGCCAGCTTACTCTACCAATGTGGTCCCCTGGTCATTTTTGGGAAATGACAGTTCTGAACCTGGACAATATTACTGTCTGAGCTGCTGGGGAGCCAGCTGATAAAAATGCAATCAATACAATCATGTTTTGAATAAAATTATCTAAAGTAAAAATATAAACATCTTCACTTTACATCTGATGAAAGAGGCAGAGGGCACAATAAGAAAAAAGGCAAGTGGCTAGAGAGCAGAAAAATGCAGCACACATACCACAACACCGCCTGTGGTCATTCCATACAGGGCTACATTGTGAACAGTCTGGTGGCGTACATAAAAAGGGGTTGTTCAGCTCTGGAGGTAAACAACTGCCCTCAGAGCACTGGGGTCTATCCATGCGCTGAGGATTAACTATGATGCAGCGTTCAACTGACAAGCAGTCACATGACTAATAGTGCCATGACTCATGGGTAGCTGACTGCATTCCGCTGCCATTCCTCAGGGTCTGCTGTACCTGCTGGGTGGGCCCCTGCTCCAGGCTGTCTTATTTACCACCAATGCAACAAAGGCGCACCAAGCTGATTAAGTACTGAAGATCAGCACCTACCCCCCACCCCCTTTTACCAATTCCTGTAAAACCGCCATGCTGAGGAGGAGGTGTGCACAGTGAGTGCTCTTCAGTACAGAAATAACACCATTGCCCCTATTTACAGTGCTATTCTTTCTGTGTCTCCATAACATGCATGGAACATGCGCCAAAGCACAGAATGCCATGGTATCAACCTCTGCAGTTGCATCTACAAACACCTCTGCACATGCAATATTTAGTAATTTCTAGTCTTAATTTCTAGTCTCTGATGGAAAAGCATGAAACATGAACACAACTGGCCAGGGCTGGAGTGTCTGGGGTACAGGCTGGAGCAACAATTTGCAGTGGGGTGGGCTGTCACTCTGAGAAGGGTGGTCAAATTACCAGGAAAGGAACTGCAGTTCCTGGCAAGCCAGTATCATATAGTCAGCCAGCACTTCAAATCAACTGAAAGCCAAGAGAACAAAGACAGTGAAAAGGGCACTGCAAAGTTTCCACAAGGTTATCTGGATACAAATGTGGACACAATGTTTGCTATCTTTATCTGACAAGAAAGTATCTCGTTCAGTGCAATAACATTGTACTGAACTACATCTTGGAACATTCCTGACCAAATCCCAGAAAAAACACGCAAAGACCACAGAAAAGACCTTATCTTTCTTAATTACATAGTGTTTAGCAGCGAGCAGCCAACAGCATTCTGTCTATTCAGCACCACTCACCTGTGGAAGGTCTCCCAGTGGTTCTGCTCCAGAGTGATGTACATCTGGTCAGTGCTGTACAGCTTCTCCCCATCCTTCATCCACACAATATCTGGCTCGTTCAGCCCCTCCACGGCGCAGCCAAGGCGGGCCATGTTGCCCTGGGTCACTGTCAGGTTGGCTGGGCTTTTGGTGAAATGAAACCCTTGGAGACATCAAACATCCCAATCAGTCAGAGGTGCGCTCCTTTGCTGGTGTTTTATGGCTTCAATGTTTACGAGAGGTTTCACACCCCCACCCCACACACACACACCCCATGCCAGTGGGATTATGTGTTATGTGGCCTTGAGCATGCATTGAAATACCACAATGGCACATTGCACAGCAAAAGAGCAAAAGCCAAGACACATATATCTGTGAGTTAGGTTATTTTTGTGAGTTGCAAAGATTAGCAGAAATGAAAACTTGCACACAAGAGATGCTTTTACAGCATGCACACAAGCGGTGCTTTTACCAAAACATAATACTTACAGGTGCCACAACTGATACCAAATGCCAGATGAGGTATCCAGTGCTTTTGCAAACTGGATGATTTACTCTTTCAACAGCTGAATGTAGATACCATCTTTAATTTGGTTTTTACTGCTGAAATTTTCTGAGCTTTTTTAATGACTACCCCCATTCATGTAAAATATATTCTGCTGTGTGTGTCACCCCGACTCTGTGACCCAACACCATAAATCATCAAACTACAACTAGCATAAATCATCTGATCAGCAGATGTCTAGCTTGTAGGAATCTGCATCCATAATTCAGTGTGCAGCCTCAGTCTTACCAAAATACAATGGATCTCTCACATTGCAAACTTTACAGAAAAGACAAAGCGTGCACCTTTAGTGAGAAAGGCTTTCATGCAGAGTGCTTTGGTTCCTTTGTACGCCAGGGCTAGCATGCATCTCTACTGATCTGCATGTTCTGGTTTGGGGCCGCAGACGTAATGCAGGCTGCAAATGACTGGAGGCTCTGTCCTCAGGCAGCTGGCTACAGCTGGGCCGGGCTATACTGTACCAGAGCCCCGCACAACTCTATCAATGGCTCCATTCTTCTTCTTCAGGAAGCTGGTGAGTGACTGTTTTTCCAACAACTCCTAAACATTAATCTAGCACGCTCACTCCAGTACCTGGCTCTTTTAAAAGACTAAACACACAAAATCTAGGCACCTGTGACTGAACGGACATGTAACATGTCAGGAAACTACTGCCTGAAGACAGAATGCTTGCCTTTGTTGGGTGCAGCAACTTGTGTTGGAATACTGTATGGAAAGACATTGCAGCTAGCCATTAGTAAGGTCAACCTGATCCTGGGAGACTAAGGAAAAGTGTTGCTCCAGCTCACCTTTTAAAATGTAAATGGATCGTTCCTAGGGTAACTGTGTATGTAAACAACTCCTTCCTGGGGTGATGGTGAGACAAACTGTCTGCTCTCAACAGGACAATGACCTAGAGGTGTACCCTAATATGGGTGTGGGTGCGAATGAGTGTGCTTAAAAAGGCAATGTTTTCTCATTTTCTGTGGCAATCTTTCACTTTGGGAGAAGACCCTCTAGTGCCTCTACTCTATTAAAATCTCCATTTAGAAACATCGAAACAAAGACTTGGGCCTGTATTCATTTCCACACTCAGAAAACCCACTTTTATTTTTACAACCTGCACATTTTCCTACAGCACAGATGAATGAAGTGGAATCTGCAGTGGTGGCATTTGCTATTCCTATCTGTACAGCAAAACATGCCATTGCACTCAAACTACAATGCACTAGTTAGTCTCCATTTTGTGTCCATTAACAACACATGCGTAAAATGCTTTACGTGATACATGCACAAACTAAAAATGAACAGTTTGTGAGGTACTGGACCAATATAGATGAGACTGCATACAGACTGGAATACTCATGGCCTTTTGATCCTGTACAAAGTAAATCACGTAAATTTCATAATCTATTTAGCCATGAATACAATGATGACGGTTTCAATGTAGTTAACTGTTTTTTTTTTTTTAATTTTGATCTGGAAAACAAATTAATAACTCATCTGACATCAGGGAAAAAATACACATGAATGGCAGTGGGATAGTAAAACACTGAACACATACTGCGGAACATGTTTTTGTGACCTATTGGCTACTTGCCTTTTCCCCATTACGCTGTTCTCAAAAAATTCAGACATACAGACAGATCAAAAGCTAGAAGAACACACTAAGTAATGTCTCCATGACCATGACACCAGTTATTTGTCCGAGACATGGAGCGAGTGTGTACACGATTAAATATATAAATATTGTGTGTGTGTGTGTGTGTTTTTAACAACATCCAACTCGGAATCTCTATCACCTAAACTAAAGGTTATTATGAGAGAAACATTATTAACTGTTTTTTAACATAACCAGAGAAAGTCTATAACATAATGTACAACACCAGTAATAAATGCTGAGATTATTACCAAGCATACAGACTGGACCATATAACAAGCTTGTAATTTTTCATTTTTACCAAAGCACTCTAAGATGTTGGACTGGCCATCTCGTGATGACTCCATCATGAAAACGCTTATCCAGTTGGTGAGTCAGGCAGGTTAAACCCAGTGTTTCCCAACCCAACTCCTGGCGGCACCCCGTCCTGCATATCCCCATTCTATCTATCCTTGCTCTACCTACCTGACTCTACCCAACTCATCAGTAGGGTTGGGAAACACTGGGTTAAACTGTCCATTGATAGTATCGATAACATCCAGTGCATTGCCATGACTCATTTACTTTAGCTAACCATTTGAGCTAATAGGTGGCTAACTATACAAGACCAAAACAAACGTTAAGAAACATAGGAAGCGTTACTGGTTCTATGACAGTTACACAAATAAAACGTGGTAATACTCGTTGCTGTACGTTAATTAACTGAGCTCCGGAGGAAAAAACAATGCCTGCTTTAAAATTGCGGTAAAACATTAACATCTCACACGTCTAAATCCCGAACGTGCACAGGGAAGCTTACCATGAATTCCTTCTTCGTCCAGTACAAGTAGGATTATTATCCAAAGTGAGGAAAACTTCATTTTTCACCATCTAAGTTAAAACTTTTAAGGCTGCCTTTGCAAGTCTGCGTGAGACCGCAGGAGCGCAGCTAATCTCAGCAGCCGCGTACGCTTCTGCTACATGCTATTCCACCAGCACGGCAACACCAAAGTACAACGACCTCTTTAAATTGTTGTATATTATCCACGTAAAATCTTTCTCTTCCAGTTGAATAAGAATGTGAATGATACACAGACTTTACCACTTAGTCTATGGGAGAAACAGATGTTTTTGTCAAAATAACTCCAGTTCATACGCCCGTGTTGTTTTTAAAGCTGAACTCCGTGTTGCTTGCAAGATAAATACAAAAAACGCCGCCTAGCGATATTCAGTGCCAAGCAGCGAACATATTTCTCCCCTTCTCTCAAACTTATTAAATTTAACACTTGCTCAAACAAACGTGTATTTACTAATAACGCACATGTGAGCTTGAGATACTACACATATTTGCTTATTTTACGGCACTTTTCCTATCAATATTTCAACACACTGCTGAAACAGACCAAAGTTGAACTCCAAGTAGTGACTTAAGAAGTCAGTAAAGCTTTCTTATCGTATGTCACGTCAGCGATCCTAATGGCATTCTAATGACTTAATAAATGAGTTTTTACAGTGCCCTTTCTAATATCTTTTTATTTTGGATACATAAAGAAAGCTTCCCAGTGCAGGTTACCTATGTACACAATGGCAAAGGTATACAGTAATATTGCAAAAAAAAAAAAAAAAAAAATCATAAACTGGTGCTGATAGTAAAACGGAAACATTCTAGCGTGCCACAATATACATGAACCACAGCGTTATCTGGTACGGCAGAGCTGGCCTTATTACAGTCCCACAGACCACTGGACACGCCATTGGTATCAGGGAATGTATAGCTTTCTCATGACTATGTGGAGCAGCACATGGGAGATTCTTAATGGAATGACATTACTTCCTTCCCACTCGAGAACTTAAACAATTCTAAATAAAACCATGGTTATACAACTGATTTGAAATTCACATTCTAATGCTATTTTTAAATTTAGTATTAATCTCTTCCCACAGTATTTTTCTTTTTGAGGAGTGATTTTGCATCCTTTACATACAGAAACCCACTTAGTGCAAGGAGCTGTGGAAGAGTGAGGAAGTGCTTCAGCATGAACCATTAAAACATCAAAAGAAAAGGCTTCACACAGCAAGTAATCAGTAGTGCTATTAGATTACACATACAGCTGCAGACAGAGGATTTATCTAGACATGTCCATTCATCAGTTATTGTTCATAGAAACTGCATCACACTGGTCATCTTTTTGTGCATATTAACAGTTTATGTAAACAGTTTACACACTGTTTTTAATACATTGTACATAACACCCTATTTTAATTTATCACAGAAAATCAGATGCAATTACCTAAAAATGAAACATGGAAGAAAAAAGCATTTCTACAATGGAGCACAATACATTCATACTCTTTTCCATAGCAATACTTCCTCTTCTTCCCCATGCATACTGGCTACTTCCATGAACAATAATTTCACCTGCATATGAAAAAGAGATTATTGATTTCTACAGCTCTGCTGGTCTCTTACATCATCACAGCAAAAAACTGTCATTACGCCAATTAAAACCCCTTGACTGTTGCCTTAATGTTGGATAGATCTTTAGATATTACTAAACATTTTCATTTATCCACTTTAGACCCGACACCCCCTCCCCTCCATGAGTAGCTATTCGAAAATCAATACTGAAAATGTAGCACCGACAAATGCAGTCCAATTGCCATCTTTATGAGTTACATCACATGTATTTACTGAACCAGCCACTATGCCTCCTCCCCTTTTTATATCAGTGTTTACAAGCAAGGTCAACCAACAAAATCTTTAGCATATTTCCTCCCTTATTGTTGGCATCACTGAGCCACCATGTTTTTGTTCACTGCAGTTTGCTGCAGAAGGCGATGCAGTTTCTAGGAACACAACTGTGTTGGCAGGCTATGCTCTGCTGTATCCTAGAGGTCTCTGCAGCAGAAGTGTGCTGAGCTCCAGTAGTAGTGGCGTGCTTTGACACGTCCTCCCTCCTAGGCTGAGGCCTTCTCCCTCACTGCCAGCAGGTTCAGAAGCCATACTGAAACCCTGGGTTTCAGCCACTCTCCTAGTGGGGTGCAGCGTCATCGCTGAGGAGTGGGGGGGGGGGGCCTGCTGCACCTCAGGCAAACTTCTTTTTGGTGGCAGTGAAGCGCTCCATATACTGTGGGACAAAAAAGGAGTATTTTAATATGAAATGTGAATAAAGCACAAGAAAGGCAAGCTGGATTGCACCACTAACAATATTTCAAATGGGGGAAAGAGCATTCCCAAGGGAAATGTCATCAGCCTAGCTTATCGTCAATAGGGGTACATTGCATACAGAACTGAATGTGTGGCTGGGAGGTTGTGGGCTAAATTCCCATGTTGGGCACTGCTGTTGAAGATCATCCATTAAGCAAACAAATACGGTTCCACCCTGTCGTAAGCACTTTTGCATGTTGAATACCAACAGCTGTCCGAATTAATAGTTAATTTCTTTTTTTATTAATGATATATTTACATGCAAATCCAGGGGTCTGCAGTCCTTCAACTTGAATGGATCCAAATATCAAAACAAACCAATTTGCTTAAACTTCACTGCTCTTTAAGCATCTGCTGCCCAAAACATGCAGGACAGATAATCCCATGGGCAATTACATCACTTTATTGTAATTTAGTAGGTCAATTATGTATTTAATTGTCTTAACAGTGACCACATTCCCTTCTCCTGTCATTAAAAGTGACTACACAGACTTGAAGCCAATTTAGTTCTAGTCCTGAATAGTATACGTAGCAGTGGAATGGAGTAAGTCATACTTAATGGCTATGTCAGGAATTAAACTGGAAAAGAAATAATTGATCCTGAAGCTTCGCATCTCAACCCTCATCCTATTTTTGAAATCCTGTTGTAGTTAAGCCTTGACTCTTGGTGGTACCAAAACCATGATGTATTTCAATACTGCCTTTCCAAGGGGAATTTACATGCTTGTTTTTAGTGTTTAGCTTGGCATGGGCCCTTGTCCATGGTGATTTAAAATTTAAAATATTATCCATTATCGATGTTACAACGGCAGTGCCTCACCTGGGAATTGAACTCCAGTTCCTTTATTTGCTCATAAGTGTATTGACTGAAAACACAGGGGGTATTTTATGTCAACAGGTTTTTGATATTTCCCACACAATGTGTCCTGAGTGTTGCTGGCATTGGTAGTGTACACTTCATTTGTTAATTTTGGGGGACTGCTCGCCTGCTCCTCTTTCTGAGTACAGTGTGGAACACACCTATTACACCTCCATTACACACAAGCAGCCAACAGCTGCTTTTCACTCCCCAAGTGCCACAGCACAAAACAGCAGAAGGGCGCTCACTGGATGACAGGTGCTACCCCACTGACGTCATCTTAGCAACGTGCAGGCACCTGACGAATCACAGGGTGCCTGAGAGCAAGGAGATAGGGAGGCCCCTATCCCTGGTGGAAGAAAGCCATTTGGGTTCTGCAGCTGTGAGGCCTCGGTCACTGTTGTAAAATAATACCGCCATTTCGAACTCCAGCTCAACCTGACTCAAAGCGAATGCCTTCCTACCCATGCCCACATAATTCTTATTTTTGCTAACAATTCCATAACGGTGAAATCCAATTAGCTGTAGAACTGGAACTGTTGGACCTCCATATACAGGACAGCTACTAATAGGCTACATAATCCCAGTCAATTGCCCCACAGGCTGTATCACAGCAGCAATATAAGCATATAAGATCTCCTGTGACACTCTGTGGTACTCCACAGAGCATCACAGGAGATCCTTTCTATCTGCAGTGATGGAACTGTTTACCCCCCCCTCTGTCAAGGGGAGATCACTATATAATTCTTTGCAGTGCAATAACTTAAGTGCAGTTCATTGTGAGACCTCTTTTGTGCATTAACTATGTAAATGCAAAAAAACTCAATTTTGCAATATGACATTTTTTTGGTGTAGTACTTTAAGTTTACTCTTACATGTCTGAATACCTGGTACCTGCATTATTTATTGTTCTGTTGTTTGGGTGCTTCTGTTTTCCCACATGCTTGACTGTTGACAAAACAATTTCCTTTTTGGATTAATAAAGTACTTTTATTATTAATCTTATTTTACTCATTGCCATCATGGCCAGTGAGATTATGACCATACATTCTGAATGAGCCTGCTTGGTGTTTCTTGCTTGGGTTTAAATGCAGTTTGATGACCCTCCATACTCATTGGTAGAACACACCACACCACCACATATTACACCTCATTAAGGAGGGCTGGGCAGAGCCCTAGGCTGGCAGCTCACCTTGTCGTATCCCTCCAAATCACGTGCCTTCTTTACCTCAAACAGGTTGCCCTCCAGTGACAGCAGGGAAACCTGGGATTCCGTGAAGATGGAGATGGGGATAGAGAAGAGCTCAAGGCAATTCTCCTGCAGCCTCAGCACCTTAAGCCTGGGGCAGCGCGACACCTCCGGAGCCAGGGTCGAGACCTGACACACACACACGCACACACATATACCACTGTTGCTGCTCTTTCAAACTCCAGTACCTGGAATGCATGGATCTGTTCAGTGACTTGCTCAGGAAAGCGCATAAAGTTCTGGGGTGATGTGAAACACCTTCCTGAGTGTGAAATTAGACAAACCCTGAACAATATGATGATGTCAACCCACTACCCCAAACACCATCCTCCCACAGCAATATGCATTTGTGTGTGAAAATAGACTTGCTTTTTACCCGAGTAACAGTTAGTAGTGCGTTAGATTCCAGAATAGCTGCACGCTAGTATATCTTACAGGTAGAGTGTAGTCTGCCTAATATCTTCTCTGCTGTACACAACAAGTATTAATATTAGTGCTAAATGGGTGTGACTTTAATACTACTCCAGTATTATCCAAAGGCATCATCATGCAGCAGAACAATGAACAGTATATCAACCTTGCTTATGTGTCTTACAGTGAAGAGAACATTTTCAACAGTTTTATTGCCATACTGTACTCCTGTTATAGTATTAGACTGCATTTACTATTTAATATTATGGTAATTTATTACTCAAGTCCTATGAATGTGTTTTACCACAATGTCATCACTGATTACTAAAATTCAGCATGTCAGCCACAGTGTAAGTCAGCAGTATTTTTCAGAAGACATTAACTTTTTGCAATTTAGCAAACTAGGGGATTGAATGATTGACAAACAACACCCTCACTTCCGTGCTTTTAAATTTTTAGGATTCAACCTTAACAACTTACACCACCACAACTCAGTTATTGGTTGGCCAATAGATTTTCCTTCTGAGGTATTAAGCCTCACTGCAGAATGCAGTTCACAGACTCTCGTTTTAAGTATGAAAACTTAAGTAGATACTTGCAAGAAAAATTCAGCAGTTCTAAATTCGAGCTGAGCCTATTGAATACTTATGTATTGAAGGGTAGAAGTTAAAAAATGTTCATACTGACATTTTTACTTCAAAAGAAAAAAAATGGCATAGCTGGTTCAAAGTTTAGGCAGACAAATAATACAGCAAAAATAGACAACATGGAAGTTTGCATATAGACTATAATAAAATAATTACATTTTGTATTTGCCAGCTAGCAAGCTACTGCATTTTCAGATAGAACTGATTTGCTGTATTCACAGTAGGCTAAATCCTGCCTTCCAAGCTAATACTATAACTGTGCCAGCCAAAGGGAGCGTTTTTGGTCAAATAGACAACGTAATCATCATGCCTAGCTCCCTTTTGAGTGCATTCCAATAAAATTATCTCCTGTTGTATTTTATAGCCAGATGGTTATAGTTTTCAGAGAAAGCCTGACATCCTACCACTGATTCACTTCCCTCAGGAGTATAAGAATGCAAAACACATGGTGATTTGTGCTTACCGAAAACCACATAAAAGGAGACACTACTTGCAGGTAGGCCTCTAAAAATGCACAAATGCACATCTCCAACACAGAAGCCTAAGTAGCCCTTGTCTGAATTCACTTAGTGGTAACAGAGGTAAGCAACTCTACGTGTACATATCTCAAGTCTTGACTGGCTCCTTCATGAATAGCTGCTACCTTAGTGGCAGCTAATGGGGATCCAAATAAATAATAAATAATAAAAAATGAGGCTAACAAGATGCTAGCAAAGCAATTTTCTACTTTTGTGGCCGGGTAATGTTTAAATATATTTAACACAACTGAAACCACTGTGCAGACATGTGAATGCAGGATAAACACTCAACTTCCTTTGAGTTATTCTAAAATAACTCTTACTTATACCAAAAGCTTGACTCCAAAACTGCTGATAGAAAAGCCAGTGACACAACCAGCACAACAATAGCTGCCAAAGCAAACTAGTAACAGCACCAACACATCGCCAGTTGGTTGTACTTCAGGCAGCTGACTCCACCAGCTATCCTGCCACCCTGAAATCACAAGTGAATAATAGTTGCACTTTGACCTTGCTCTGAAAAGGTGCGCATTGCTGACTACTGTCATCTTAGTGAACGTGCACACCTTTTTGGCAGTTAGAACAGGCTCATTAATCAGTGCTAGCTTAACTTGTGACATTCCTCCACAACAATCTCCCCCCAACTGTAATGGGTGGGATCTCGCTGCGTTGTGTTTTTTAATTTTGATGTTATGTGGGTCAGCGAGTGAGCGAGTTTCGAACCGAGGTTCTCACTGCTCGCTGCCAACCCCTTACGGCCTATGGCAAGCAGTTTTAACATTTAATAGCTAGCCTGGATATGTATTGCTAATATCCGTAATTCAATTCTTCCTAGTCAAAATGAACATTTCAGATAGGCACAATGACATTCTTCCTATCTACAATTGTCATTTCAGATAGGCACGTCATTCTTCCTAGGACAAATGACGCCACTTTCGCCATTCATTTGTATTGGGCTTTCAATTTCAGATGTCCACAACGTCATTCTTCCTATCCAGAATGAACATTCTGGATGTCTGCAATAGAATTCTTACTAGGAAAAACTTACGGATTACGGATATTAGCAATACATATCCAGGCTAGCTATTACATGTTAAAACGGCCACTCAAACTTTTTAAGGATTTTTAAATTTAGCTTTGACTAGTACAATCAAAGTTGTAGATCTTAAAATACAATGTCTACTAGTAAGAATGTTATTGTAGATCTCTGTAATTCCCATTCTGACTAGTCAGAATACAATTTTGACTAGGAGAAATGCTATTATGGATGTCTAAAATGTAATTACAGATCGGAGAAATGCTACAGATAGGAGTGTGGCTCGATTAAATGTTAAAACGGCTTGCCATATACAGCCAGCGTCTGTCAGCAACAACGCTACTTAACCAGGTCTCCCAGGGAGTGACATAACCGCTGCTACCGCTCGGCTACCTGCTACCCGCTACCTAAGGCTTTTACGCAGGGCTCACACGAGCTACTACTTCAGCTCTGCTACACAACCAGTCAAGGAAGTCTACCCTGCGCTATGTAGAATGACAATTAAACACCCTCCTGCATCAGTTTCATGTCATATAATCATTCCCTTAAGTTGAATGACTGACCTGGTTCTGGTTGAGGTTGATCTCGATGGCCTGAAGGGCAGCCACTTCTGCAGGCACAGCCTGGATGTGATTCTTGGACAAGTCCAGGACATCCAGGTGGCGCAGAGTGCCCAGGCCTGTCGGAAACTCCCGCAGGCGGTTTCCTGAGAGGCCCAGGGTGCGCAACCCACTCAGCTGTCCTATCGATGCAGGCAGCTGCTGCAACTGGTTCCCATTCAGGTTCAGGGTTTCAAGTTTCTTCAGCTTGCCAATTTCATCTGGGAGACTTGCTGAAGAAACACACATAGATGCAGAAGTCTGCCATCAAGCCACAGTAATGCAAGTACCTTGGCTGGATCGCCAAGATAAATTTAATGTCCCCACAGAATTGGAGAGGGTTTTTTCAATGAATCAAAACTGAGGATTCCTGTTTTCAATGTCTCTCTCTGCTGCACCATTCATACATTGTAATCAGTTGTGGGGGAGGTCCTGAGCAGCGCACGGCCAAAAATCAATAGCCAAAATCATTGTCCTGGTTTTGGCAGGATATCATCAATCAGCAGAGGAGTACCCATTATGCTTTCACATTACCTTATATAATTCTCCCTATACAATGGCATATTTCCATTTGCATCTACAGCTATAAACCACTAAAGCATCCCAGGGATAATCAACATAAGCAAATTCAGTGCAATACAAAGTTAATGATCACTGGCTGAAGTACATTTTAAAGTCAACAAATCATATAGTATAATATCCTGAAAGGGGGGCTTGAAGGATTTAGAGAAATAACATAAACCCCTTACAGGCCAGCCAACTTTCCTGGATGTCTGTGACTGATTTTGGCCACAGGCACATGTGATCATCGACATCATCATCAATGATCTTTGGTACAGTGCTTACACAAAACTAAAAAAAAAAAAAAAAAAACTGAAGATGCATTAAAATGTACAAATGAACAGACAAAGAGACAGAAAGGTGGCCCTCGCAACCTCAGCCATACCCTGTTGGGCAAGAAAACACCTTCTCCCACAGAGACAAGGACATTTAAACATCAGATAACCAATGACAGACAAACACAAACACACTCAGATGACTCGATATGACACAGGTTAACAGAACAGGATGATGCTGCCAATTACCGCCGTAATTCAAGATTCAAGAACTTTATTGTCATTGTGCAAGCACAACGAAATTTCTAGTGTGTCAGCCTTCAACAGTGCATTATACTCCAGTCCTTACGCATATTTACAAAAAATAAGCAATATAAATATCGATAAAGAAGAAAAAGTACAGGATCTAAACAATGCAAGTACGAGACATAAAATATAAACAGTATAACATATGAAAATACAATCAGTAAAATGATACAATAACAACTGACAAACAAGGGTGCAAAGGCACCAGCTGCATAGATATAGTAGAGATATTCAGGGATATTGCACTTATTCCAGGTAATAAATAAATAATATAAATATAAATATTGCACGTGCTCCGGTGATGCAGTACATCAGTCTTGTCAGACTGATGAGATATGTGAGTTTAGTAGTGTTACTGCTTTGGGGAAGAAACTGTTTTTCAGTCTGTTTGTGCCTGTACGGATTGTTCTGAAGCACCTGCCTGATGGAAGGAGCTTAAACAGATGGTGTCCAGGGTGTGTAATGTCCTTTAAGATGTTCCTTGCTCTCCTCACGCAGCGAGTGCTGTGTAGATGCTCTAGTGATGGCGGCTCATTGCCAATGATGTCTTGTCCTGTTTTCACAACACGCTGGAGGGCTTTTTTATCAGCCTTGGTGCAGCTGCTGTAACAGGCTGTCATGCAATTTGTTAAGATGCTCTCTGTGGTACATCTGTAGAAGCTGACAAGCAGCTTTTGGGGGAGGTTGGCTTTCCTTAGCCTCCTCAGAAAATAAAGGCGTTGTTGTGCCTTACCCACCACTGTTGAGGTGTTGTCAGCCCAGGAGAGGTCCTCTGAGATGGTGACTCCCAGGAACTTGAAGCTGGGGACTCTCTCCACAGCCTCCGAGTTGATGTGGACAGGACTGTGTGTGGTCTTCTTGGTAGTCCTGAAGTCCATGATAATCTCCTTGGTCTTTTTGATGTTTAAGACCAGGTTATTATTGGCACACCACTCTGTCAGGTTCCGAACCTCCTCCCTGCATGCGTATCATTGTCCGTTATGAGCCCGATGACTGTTGTATCATCTGCAAACTTAACAATGGTGTTTGCATTGTGGATGGGTTGGCAGTCACGCGTGAAGAGTGCATAAAGGAGGGGGCTCAGCACACAGCCCTGGGGGACACCAGTGCTCAGGGTGAGGGTGGAGGATGTGTTTGTCCAGTCTGACGGTCTGGGGGCGGTTGATGAGGAAGTCCAGTATCCAGTTGCATATGGAGGGAGTTAGTCCTAATGTGTGGAGTTCGTCGACCAGCTTGCTTGGTATGATGGTGTTAAACGCTGTGCTATAGTCAACAAAGAGCATCCTGACATAGGTGTTGTCTCTTTCCAGGTGAGAAAGAGCTGTATTGAGAGCCACACAGATGGCGTCCTCAGTCGATCTGTTTGCTCGGTAGGCAAACTGGTGTTGGTCTAGATCAGCTGGGACAGTGTCTTTGATGTGGGTGAGAACCAGTCGTTCGAAGCATTTTGAAATGACAGGGGTGAGAGCGACTGACCGATAGTCATTGGGACAAGTTACTGCAGGTTTTTTGGGAACAGACACGATGGTGGTGGATTTGAGGCATGCAGGGACTGTACATGTGGACAGAGAGAGGTTGAAAATGTGTGTAAATACCTCTGCTAGCTGGTCAGCACAGGCCTGGAGTACACGCCCTTGTACACCATCAGGTCCAGCTGCTTTCCGTGTGTTGATGCTGCGGAGGGCCCGCCGCACCTCGTGAGTGTGCAGAACAAGAGTCTGTGGGTCTCCTGACAGTTTGAAACTGACTGGGGGTTGGTTATTGTCTTTGTCAAACCGAGCAAAGAAATCATTGAGTTCCTCCACTAGGTTGGCAGTGTTGTTGGCTGGTGTATACTGTGTGTTATTTTTCCTTTTGTAATCTGTAACGGACTGGATGCCTTGCCACATCCACCGTGGGTTGGAGTTATTATTGAAGTCCTCCTCTATCCGTAGTTTGTAGTTGTGTTTTGCAGTCCTGATGCCTCTCTTAAGGTCCGCTCTGGCAACGCTGTAGGCTGAGGTATCTCCTGATTTAAAGGCCGAGTCTCTTGCTCTGAGCAGCCATTTGACCTTGCTGTTCATCCATGGTTTCTCATTTGGGTACACTCAGATCCTTTTGCTAACAGTAACACTGTCCACGCAGTAGTTAACGTATGACAATACAGATGAAGTGTAGACTTCCAGGTCTGTCTGATGGGCGAATATATTCCATTCTGTGTTCAAAACAGTCCTGGAGTTGTGAGATGGCTCCCTCAGGCCAGACTTTAACTGTTCTGCTGGTCGGCTTAGCACTGTTAGCAAGGGCTTTGTGTGCTGGGACAAGAAACAATGAGAGGTGGTCTGACTGTCCAAGGTGGGGGTGGGGTATGGCCCTGTAAGCGTCTTTTATGTTAGTATAAACATGATCTAAGGTGTTTTTCCCCCGGTTGTGCATTTGACGTGTTGGTAGAATCTGGGAAGATCATTCCTGGGGTTCGTTTGGTTGAAGTCCCCAGAAATGATAAAAACTCCGTCAGGGTGGGTGTTCTGTTTGCTGATGGCGTCATACATGTGTCCGAGCGCCAGCTTAGCATTAGCCTGTGGTGGCATGTATACTGCCATGGCAACAACAAGCGTATATTCCCTGGGCAAGTGAAACGGTCGGCACTTAAACAATAAATATTCCAAGTCCGGAGAGCAGAATTTATCGATTATGGTCGTGTTCGTGCACCATTTTTCGTTTATGTAAACACAGAGTCCGCCGCCTGATTTCTTACCGGAGTCAGATGTTCTGTCGGCACGAAGGAGCGAGCGGCCTGCTAGCTCAACTGCGGTGTCCGGTATATTGTGATTCAGCCACGTCTCCGTAAAAATCAGAAAACAGCAGTCCTTTATGGTTTCCTGTGTGGCGATGGTCAGCCTGAGCTCGTCCATTTTGTTGGCGAGTGATCTTGCGTTCGCGAGAAAAACACTATGGAGAGGGGTTTTGTATGGAGCGGCTCTTAGCCGGGCTAGCAAACCAGCTCGCTTACCCCGCTTCTGTTTCCTCTCCCTGCGCCGTCTGCGCCGCCTCCACCCGGGGATAGGGATCCACGTTAGTCCCGGTGGTCTGAGAATTTCCTGCGGTATTGTTTTTGAGTTGAAATAGTGTTGTGTGCAGTCCGTACCAATCTGTAAAAGTTCCTGGCGGTTGTACTGAATGTACGCCCTCGTTTCTTTGACTAGCGAGATAATAATAGTCAATATTAGTAGCAAGAAAAGGCACCGGTAAGAGGAACACAAAGTCGCTGCGTCCGTGGGCGCATGGCTAACAGCTGGCTGTTGCAACTGGTGTGATAAATGACTGATTTCAGGGTACCCCTCTTACCTTTGTGTCTTCTACATTTAACAATTACATACAATTAACAATTACAAATACAAGCACAGGGCACCATTTAGTCGCATTTTGCGACCATTTTTGGAGACAGTGCGACTAAATTTTATAACTAGGCGCACCAGTGCGACTTGCAAATGTGCCCGCATATGCGACCATTTTTTTGAGAGTGAGCGAGTCAAAATTTCACGTGTTCGCATCCGTGCGTGTGCACGATGATCATTAGGCTGTTTTGGTGCCCCTCCGGCACGGGTACTGCATTAGCCAGTGTGGTTGAAAGTAGTACTTTTCCTTCCTCACTGGCTCAGTCGGGCTCTCCTTGCTTGCACCTGCACACAAGCACTGATGATGAAACGCGCGAAACAATCCATTTAGCTGTTACCGTATTCCAAAGATGAAGGGGTCTATAGCTGATTATTTTAACCCTTCCGCACGTAACTTTTTTATGCCATGTAGCGTGTGTTACGTTACATGGTTCGTTATGTTTTCATTAGCGTTATTAAGCTTCTCATAGTTTACACCGCCGCATTTGCCATATTTTTAATGTTAAATCACTGTTTCCTCAAAGCTAGAATTAGCTAGAATTTTTCCAATCTCGTGTTCTAATCGCACCGGTTTTAGCATACACGCTAAACGGCTAATCACACCGGCGTGACTGTACGCGCGAAAGGGTTAAAAAACAAAATGAGAGAGCGGTGGAGGCTGGTGGAGAGGGAGAGCCAACGAGAGGTCCCAACTCAGACACAACTGATGATGAGAGTGCAGGCTGCCGGGAGAGTGCAGGTGCAAGCAAGGAGAGCCCGACTGAGCCAGTGAAGAAGAAAAAGTACTACTTTCAACCACAATGGCTGACGCAGTACCCGTGGTTGCGGTACGAGGGAAACTTAATGTTCAGATTAAAATATTTTGCAAATATCAAGTCTCGAGTCGCTGTCAATCTTTACACCAGTGCAAAACTAGGGTATGCAAATTATTCATCAGCAAGGTCATTGATTAATACCAGGTTGTACAAAAAAAGTGCGACCAAATCATGTGCTGGTGCGACCAACTGAGAAAGTTGGTAGCACCAGTGCTACCAGTGGAAAAGTTAATCTGGAGCCCAGAAGCACCACAGAGCATGACTACAACTATTTGCGCTTCATACTACTTATTAACAGTGTACTATTATATCTCAGAGTGTCCTCACTTCCTCCCAACATTATACTCATTACCACTGTGAAACACATCAATACCAGCAAAAAATATCCTTACAATAATCCATTATACACTCTAGGCTCCAAATCACCTCCCCACAGGACCTAAACCCCACATCTCACTAACAGTTACTCCTGCAGCAGCACCCCTGCCCCACAGCCTACAAACTGTCTCTACCATCACACCCTGCTTACTGAAAAAAAACCACACACCTTTATCACATCCATAAACACCACAACCCAGAGGACCCTGCAGTTACTGGACAGAATTAAGACAAAGAGACCTACCGAGTTTGTTACAGTTTAAGATGAGACTCTTGAGTTGGAGAAAGTTGCCAATGAAGGCAGGCAACACTTCGATCTTGTTGTTAGATAGGTCTACTGTCCGAAGATTGCCAGTCAGCCTCTGGAGCTCCTCAGGGAACTGTAATATATCACTGCGGTGTCAGTATGCCTATTGACCAGGATCGTCTTTTATCGGCTTTGCAGGTCTAGAATAAAAACACTAACAATGGCCCTCAGAGACACTAATAGTCACCATGCAAACACACAGACTAGCTGCACTGTAATAAAGTCTGAGCATTCAATAAAACCTAGAAAATCGAAGCACGTAAACATATTTCCTGTGAATAACAGGACAATACAACCCTGAAATTATGCACAACACGTTAAAAGAAAAACAAAATGACAAGATAAACAATTCAAAACGTACGCTATTTCTTTAAATACCATAGCCATTAATTCTTCAGACGTATGATGCTACAGATAGACAGTTAAGAAATATGTAAAGAAAGAATTAATATTACGCTGAGATATGAAGACTGCTACCTCAGGCAGGCCCTTCCCGGTGAACTGGAAAACCCCCGTCTTCTGCGAGGTCTCCAGGTGAGCTTTCAGAGCGCTGTTTCCCATTGCAAACTGCGCCGTTTAGGAATCACCTCCACTCTCCTGAGATCCTCCTCTGAGTTCTACTCTAAACTGGGACCCGGTAACCACCGCTTCCTTGGTAGTTAGCTCGTGCTCCTACACACAAACAATACCGTCATCAAATGTAGCTGGTTAGCTTACTAACGTTAGCTAGGTATACCAAGTCGGCGTGAATTAATTACACAAAGTAGAATCAGAATCAAAGCTGCATTAATGGCTTAGATGACAAGCTGAAAAATGACAAGTTCTTCATGGCGTTTTTAGTTTTTTTCACTCATTCGTTCCAAGTTCAGATGATAGCAGTGCATTAGCTAGATAGGTAGGTACGTCTGAAAGTCAACTAATCGAGCTAGCATACCTAACATAAATTAACTGATTTTGGCAATGTGACAGTGAATGGTTGTATTCGTAATTGTTTTTCCATTAACTAGCTAACTAGCGTCATTGATCTTTCGCTATCTGAGATAACTTAGCCAAAGAAATGCATCAAACATATTCAACTAGCCATCTTTACTAGTAGGTGCATTGGCTACATAGCAGGGTCGCTGCTGATATGTCCACGGAAATCTAGCTATCCATAAACTATCATGCTAACGTTAGCTAAGCTACCAAGATTGCGATGCGAACCACCGTAGTTCCAGCGACAACTCAAACCTGTCAGTACGCTAGTCCCTTTGAGAGTTTCTCTTCTTCAGTGTGAAATGCGGGTTCTGCTGACAGGTCAACAGAAAAATATACTTGCCTCGTTTAAAAATGTACTTTGGCTAACATTACAATCTCCCGGAAGTTAACGCTGACTAATGTGACGGAAGTTCATACATTGTGACGCCACTGTTGCCTCATTGGTCGAGCTCGTCTGGCGCTTACTAACAAACATTCAGTAGACTCTGGCTACCCTTTCACCAAGCAAATTCAGCCGAATTAAATTTAGCTTTTCTCGAGTTAGTCAAATAAAGTTATCCTGCTAACTGAATTCACGATGGTGAAGTCGGGAGAAAGTTATGTAGGCTGCTCAACTCCAGTCAGATTTGAATGATCATATAACTTCAAAGGGCGTGAGTACTTTACTTGTACCTGTGAGGTCCCGCGTCAGAAAATATTAATAGAGCAGAACGAAGAGTATGAATAGCCCTTAAAAATGAAACTGGGTGACTTTGGAGAACATTTTAAAACACAAGTTGAATAGTGTTTTGTGAATCTAATTTACGTTGTTGCGTATTACACTTGCTACATAATGCTTCGTATTTTCTATAGCATACTGAAATGGATTGATTTTCTTGTCATGCAAACATATAATGGTGTTCATCAATTTATAGCCAGGGAACACAACAATGTACAAAAAGCACTTTAATGAAATGCACACTCTTCTGGCCATACTGTGTTTTCTGCTGACATGTTCTGCATCACCAATAGTGTACAGAAAGCTGGCATCAGCAAACATAAGCAGATAGCAGTTTAGCTTTGGAAGATGAGTTAAGAGTTACTGATATAGGATTACTTTGATTTTGGTTTGTGGAACTGCAAATTAGAGATTTCTTGAAATTCTGTTTTGAACAGATGTCAATTACTAATCCCTCTTTCTGGATACGCCCCCAAGGTATACTTTCCATATGACATGGCACACTGTAGCTTTGCTGAGATGCTAGGCTGTATGGAAGATGAAAGCTGACTTATTTAAAATAACTAATTAAATAAATACATATTGAGAATAAATACCCAAATAAATGTTTAGAAATGTAGAAATAAATTCTGTTAATTTATTCCTATATTTGTTAATTATGTACTTTACATTTCAACATTTGTTTCTGTGTTTCTGTGTCCAATATGATGCTGTGATGGGCCATCCTAATGTAATACTAACGGACCATTAGTCAAGTGAGTACGTGCATACCAGATATAAGCAACCAAAATATTGAGCTACTCTACTCATCATTGCTTCTATGGATATTCCAAACCTGTTCTCTCAAATGCAATGGGATGTGGCAGACCAACTTGATAACTTTAAGTTCCTTCTGTTACTTCTGCTTCTCAGTTCGTTAGAAATCACTGGTACTACTGCTAACATAATGCAGCAGCTCCTTAGCTAGTTAAGTACCGTAGGTGTTCAATGACAGGTGATTGTGTGCGGCTAGTTGGCCGGCATTTCTTGACTTGACCCAGAGGTCAGCACCCCAAATGACAGGAAGGGCCATTTTTTAAACAATAACACAAAATTCTGAGAGCCATATTACATTACATTCCATTATTGGCATTTAGCAGACACTCTCACCCAGAGCAACTTACACCAGTTACAATGTTATCCATTTATACAGCTGGATATTTACTGAGGCAATCTGGGGTTAAGTACCTTGCCCAAGGGTACAACAGCAGTGTACTTTTTGGTCATGAGTCCTGTTCCGTAACCACTATGCTACACTGCCGCCCCTGTATTAGATGTTCACCTTTAACAAATCCAAGAAGAAAGCAATTTGTTGAGGAAGACAAGTTGAATGCCAGTTAATGCTTCATCCAAAAGATACAGGCTACAATAAAAGTGATGTAATGGCTAGCATTAATAATGTTTGTGATTATACAATTTATGTACTAATTAGTGGTTAAAATGGTTGTTTATGTGTGAGAAAATATCTAAGTTACTCAAAAGGTTACCGTTTGTGATTGTACAATTCATTTATTACTTATCTTGCAAACTAGATCTGTACGTAGTTTCAAGCTAGCTAATATTACTTTGCCTTGCTGGCTGTTTAGCTAGCACAAACGGTTTTTAATGACGTGAAGGACGTCTTTGCTACTTCTACATTAACTTCCAGGCCCACCTGCATCACTCACAAAAACATTCATTTTGTAAACCATAAGAGGTAAGTAGGTAATTATCGAGACAAAAGTTTGTTACTAGGCATCGTTTTGTCACTACTTTCCCTCTGTTGTATTAATGTATGGAGGAGAAAAAATGACATAAGCATAAATAAATAAATGCAGAAATAAATACATAAATAAATGAAAAATAAATACATTTTGGTAATGAAAAAGGCTATTTCTGTATCCTGAATTTTTACATTTATTTATTTATTTATTTATACATTTATTCATTTATGCATTTATTTATTTACATATTTCTGTATTTCTACATTCTACATTTATTTATTTCTGTATTTCTACATTTATTTATTTCTGTACTTCGGTGTCCGTATGTTAATTGAGTGGGTGGTCCTAACAGTCAGAAGTAGGATAGGACAGCTGGGCGAACCAGACAGAAGCAAACGATTCCTATCAAATAGTGGTGTTCAACGGTTCTTTTTAGTGATTCGGTTCCTTTCGTTCAGTACAATAAAATGATTCGAATCTTTGACTCACTGATTCGTTCATTTCCATATCTGGTCGGGCAGCATACACAAATCTGTAAATAGTTTTATTGCATTTTAAAAATTACCCTACATTGTTCCAAACATCGTGTTCATTATTAGCCTGCTCTGCGGCAAAACAGCACATGTAAAAGCAAATGTCAATGAAATTAATAATAATTAAATTGTAATATCTATTATGTTCAACTGCACCATGCTATCCAAACAATCATGCAGCCGCAAAGTAGCCTATACTTCGCCTTTAGGAAGCCCAGATTTTAATGCGTAGGCCTATAATAAGTATATGTCATTTGCTAAAACTAAAAAAATGCACTGAAGAAAAAAAGTGCCATGCTTATATCCCAAGCGAAAAACTTCGTTTTGCAAGTTTTGAACTAACCGAGCCCTTTTAATAAACTTGTAGTGACTGCTCAAATCGTAATGTGACAGTGAAGGGATGCCACTGTCCCCGCTATCCGTCACACATAAGGTAGTTCATTAAGCGCACTGAACAACCCCCCACACACACACACACACACACACACACACACACACACACAAACACCCATGACCTAACATATTGTGTAACAAAGTAACATAGCCTACATAACAAAGTCTTAAAGGAAGAACAGTAATCATAAAGAAAAGCTAACAAAAACAAAAAGAATCATGGGAACACACACTAGCAGCAGTGGGTAACTATCGACCGCTTCAATACAGTGTGTGCAGAATTATTAGGTACATTGATCTTTTAATAAAAAAATTGTTTTAATGAAGCAAGTACTTTCCTTAGAGCACAACAATTGAGTTTTATTTTTGTTTCTATATTGACAGTGTTTAAGATTGCTTTGCTTTTATATAACAAAAAATTGCACAATTTCTCAGAAAGAGGTGTGCAGAATTATTAGATACAGAGATAATAGCACAACTATTACAACAACATTTTAGGCAGAACCAAATGGAAATTACAAAATGAGATGAAAACTGTAAATGAACAACGTCTTTAAACATTACTAACCACAAAAGCAACAAAAAAACATGTTAAAGTTCAGTCTTAGTCCCTTCACTTGTTCACATAGCCTCCTTTTCTTTCTACCACTGCCATCAATCTTCTATCCACAGAATCAGTCAAACTTTTCACCTGCTGAGGGTCAATAGACCTGGCTGCTGAGATGACTGCATCCCAGAGAGCATCCAAACTTGAGAACTGCTTTCCTTCAGAATAAACAAGGCGCTTTAATATAGCTCAGAGATTTTCGATTGAATTTAAATCTGGTGAGTTTGGTGGCCAACACACGAGGCGGTCATCTTTAATACCATTCTGAGCTAGCCAGGTGGTTGTGTAGCGGGAGGCATGGGAAGGAGCATTGTCCTGCATGAAAACCATTGCTTTCTTGAAAGCTGCAGGTTTCCGGTTGTACCATTGTTTGAACAGAGTGCTCTTAAGAAACTGGCAGTAGTTCTCAGAGTTGATTTTTACACCCTGCTCTACTCTAAAAGGGCCCACAACCTCATTGTTGATTATTCCTGCGCATACCATAATTCCTCCACCACCTTGCTGCCTTCGAAATCTGGTCGGAGCTTCCTGTCCATGAGCTATCCAGCCTCGAGCCCATCCATCAGGACCATCTAAAGTCACCCTCATCTCATCCGTCTATAATACTTTGGCAAAATCCATCATCATGTACTTCTTTGCCCATTCAAGACATTTTTCTTTATGTTCCTTTCTCAGAGGAGGCAGGGTTTGTGCCTTTTTCACCTCACAAACTTCACGAAATACACTACATCTGGTACTACGAGGTACATTTGGCAAGCCACAGCTTGTGAATATGGCTGAACTGGTTTGTAGAGGGTTTTTCTTAACCTCTCTCTTTATTCTTCGTAGATCCCTCTGATTTAGCTTTCTTCTTTTCTTCTCCACTCTCCTCTTCCGCCCTTCTTGAGAATTGTTCACAAAACGCCTCACAGTTCTCCAGTTTCTATTCAAAACTTTTGCAATTTCTCTTATGCTTGATCCCTCAGCTAGCAATTTCACTATTTTATTCTTTTCATCAGGTGTTAAGTCTTTTTTCTGCCCCATCACAGTACCTACTTGAAAAGTACCAAATAATTCTGCACAGGCAGTGGAGGCAACTTCTTACTTACTTCACCTTCTGGTTGTCTGACAAAGAGGACTTGCACCCTATATGTTCACAGTCACAGCTGTGAACAATTTAGATGATCAAACAGGTTTGAGTGAGCAATCAAAGCAAGGTTAAACCTCCCAAAACACGTGTACCTAATAATTCTGCACACACTGTATATTATGTAGTCTAAGCATCATAATTATTGAATCATTTTTTAAATTATTTAATATTGTGAATGTCGTATTTTTATTAGTTGTTAATGTAGACATAGTACGCTACAAATGTGATGCATAGGCTTATGCATCACATTTCTGTTTTGTTTTGTAGTCTGTGGTCTGCTATGTTGATTTGTCAGTATTTATTAATAAGGACTTTATTCACTTTAAAAGGAAATGTGATGTCAACACTAAATAAATCTTAGGGCCTATGTCAAATTGCAGTTGTGATAAACAAGAACTGCAATACATTGTGTGAACCTAAAATATTGTGATGTGTTTGGGGAGTGGGCGGAGCATAGACCAGCATGCTTTGCGAACTGTTCATTTCCTCTTGTACAAAGTTACCCACCGTGCCTGTGTTTGCATTCCCCTTTAATTAGTCCCCTCCTTTTTCCCATCTGTGTTGTTGGTGTTCATTCTGTGTTTGCTTAATAAACATCTAGTTAGCCAAATTTAAACAGTGTGTAGTGTTGATCTTCCTGAGAAGAACCTGGCTTGCTACAATATGCTACTGTTAAAAATGTAAATATAAAGTAATATTCCAGGTAGATGAGCAAAACTAATATTTAATAATATTTTTAATTCCTATAATAATATCATGGAAGTGCTCTGATTCCTTTTGCATCGTCACAGTGAATGGTGGATGTAGCCCAAGCCTGCTGTGCTGAGAACTAGCAATTCTGGCAACACATAGTCACCAGATCTTCATAGTCAGTGACTCTTTTGAGTCTGAATGAACTGTTGTACTGAGAGCTTGTCAACAGTACATCAGGTCAGTAGGGGGAGTTTAGAGTCTTCGTTGTCACCAGTTATTTTGAGTCTGAATGAACTGTTGAGTCTGAACAAACCGTTGTACTGAGAACTTGTCAACAGTACATCAGGTCAGTATGGGGAGTTTAAAGTCTTTGTAGTCAGCAGTTCTTTTGAGTCTGAACGAACTGTTGTACTGAGAACTTGTCAACAGTACATCAGGTCATTCAGTACACAGTTCACAGTGGGGGTGTTTCGAGTGTTCCAGAGTCAGTCACATTATGTTGTCACTATGGTCAGCATAGTCACTGAGCCGCTGTCCCAAGATGGCCAGTGGGAGGTGCTTTGAGTGTTTTAGCATTTCAGCCATTGGCTAGTTGTCGTCATGAACGTACTGCTGATACAGTTTTGTGATAGGCTGCTTCATAGCTAATATCCACTGGAGGGAGAGTAATAGCTGCTATGCCAGCTAATCAGTGCGCATGTTTGCAAAGAGGAAGGAACGAATCCTTTATACTAGGGATTCAGTACAGTCAGTACACCTCAAAGATTCGTTCAAAAAGATTCGGTCATTCACATACTGCACATCACTACTATCCAATCTACATTACACAAGCTGGTTAGCTAACCTTGGTATTAACTCCATGCAATGGCGATGAAACTGAAGGTAGGCTAGTTATTGGGTGCATTGTTCTCATAATTGTTCGCTAATGATCTTAAATCATTGGCAATGGCTCGTACAAAACTTTCCATCAATAACACAGGGCTACGTTAAAACTAACTGTCGACAACTCAGTTTAGCTAAGCGGCTAGTAGCGAGCTAAAGGAAAACCTCCCTTATAGAGGTCCAAAATGGGAAAGAGCTGTTGTGCGATTGACTGTACAAATAGATTCAACAAGAAATCGGAGCTGCCGAAAGCTAAAGAAAAGAGAAGCAAATGGATCGCTGCAATTCGCAGAAACAACTGGAATCCAGGCACCGAAACGTGTAGCTTACAGTTTCCCAAATAAAAGTTGTAATGAAATAAAAAATATTTGTACAAACCTGTCCACATTGTGGTGGAAAATTTATGAGTGTATAAGTGTATACCCCATAATGTAAATTATAAGCATTACCACTTTAACCCCACCAGAAAAAAGCGGAGCTTGATGTGGTACGATTAAGCTTGTTACATGGTGGAAATACATTATTGCCAGCAAACATTATAAGCATTGCCAATAGATGTTAGTTTTTGATTTTAACCAGTTATTGACATATTAACTGAAGTTATTGATATATCAGTCATTTACTCTATCTCTACTATGCATGTGGGGGTCTGGAAGTGTATAAGGAAACCAGACAATCCAATATGTTAGCCTTAAATAAACAATATGTATCCTATTATACTTTGTATGCATGTGAGCAAAAACTAAAGAGACAGTGGGGGTGGGGGTATGCAGCTGTGAGAGAACTGTATGCCACAAGTTACAAAGTACGGCATGTTGTTGGGGCTGATAATCGGAGTGAGACACCGTCCGGACATTGCCCAGAAGATGGACCCTGAGCTTAAAATAAAAATAATTGGACTCTGTGAGAAGGGGGTCACAAATAATAAGGCTCTTTGTTTAGTGTTATACAAACACTGCTTAGTGTCATATCTCCCTGATGCTGTCGAGTGTTTTTAATGAAGGGGTGTGACTTGTGGAAATAATGCCAGTAAAAGTTAATTAAGCCAAAGCAAGTGATCAGTTATATTTAGACATGGGTGACCCTGGCAAGCATTGCAGAATAGTTAGCCTATCAGACAGGATGGAGCAAGTAATTAACTTTTTGATATCACGAAATTAACTTTTTGATAGCAAGTAATCAACTATTTTTATATATTAGATATGTGCGGCCCCGGAGATAATGGTGTACGGCCAAGACAAGACAGTTGGTTTTTGTAGCCTATCAGACAGGTGCATGCTTAGCAGACGAGGTCAGACTAGAAAACAGTACTGTACAGAAAGTGTGTTATGAAACCGAAGGAGGGGTTTTTTGAGTTAAAGTCTTACAATAAGAGTAGCTAAGGAAAAAAGTATAAAAGAAAGATGCATTTGGGGGGTTCAGACTGATTTGGGGATTTGACTAATGACTACTGCGGACCACCCCGGTTTACTGTATGTGATTTGCGCACATATATAATAAACCAATTAGGCCTACATCAGGCTCTTGAGAAGTATATTTGTTCTTTATTGGGCACTGGAATTTACTTTCTGAAATTATTATAAAACGGTATATATTGGTTACGCAACTTGGTGAATTATTGTACAAGTGTGGAGCCCCCGGTCTATTTGGCCCAGACTGGAAGGGGTTTTTCCTACCACGACATATAACCAGAATATCCATTGGTGTCCTCGTCACTTTAAGCGTTTTAGAATGTCCCGGCTTTTGTATGCCTTCGGTTTTGCTTTGTGTATTCCCATACAGAAAAAAATGTATTGAAATATATTTTAGGTATCAAATATATATGTGGAATATATTGTAAATACATTGCAATACATTTGCATTGTTGTTCACTTATATCTGTAATATTGAAATATATTTTGAAACATAACAAAATATATGATGTTAAGTATGAAATATATTCAAATATATGACATGAAATGCAAAATATAAGACAAAATATATGTGGTCATGAAATTTTAGTTGACTGTAACTGACAAAAGTCCTTCAGCTGTACATGTTTCAGCCTCAGAAGCACCTCACTTGTACAGCTAAAGAAGGACCGAAATGTTCTGTTTTTTGAACAGTTTAGGAATTACTTCTACCTCCTCTTTCCCTACTCAACAGTAACAGATTTGGCTACTGTTTACTATCTTACATACTACTATACTATATACTGTATCTTTACATTTAAATGACAAATTACATTTGCTTCCTTAGGACACCAGGCTACATTAAAACAGCAGTTAGTTCATTTATTACATTTATTGACATGCTTTGATGCACATCTTTCTGAAAAGTAATTGTTGTTTAAAATAATGTTGAAAATGTCTCATATCAATCGAAAATATGCATAGTATTTATGATGCAAGTATAATACAATGACACTACAATAGTAAAGTACAGTGAAATAATACAATATTAAGATAGAATACACTCAGTGTCCAACACTGCACTTACAAAATATACACACAATATTAAATAGCTTCTTCCACCCAATTCCTGGCCACATGTCAATGTCCATGGACCACTGGTTCTTTGGTAAGTTGTAAGGATCACTGTCGAGTCCAACTGCCTTTAATTTAAGCATATAAACGTTTGTTTTACTCCCGGTTTCGCAGTTTCCCCGACTAAAGGCAGCCATGTTGCAGGATGTTTTGCCACTCAGTCCGACTGAGGGGGTGTATTCCAGTGGGAAAGTGACATCAGTGCATACCCAGTCAAGTCAAGGCAGTAGCAGTATATCCAATTGCACCGCTATAACCAATCCAGCTTTAGACTGATGTTAGGACCACCCACTCAATTAACATATGGACACAGAAATAAAGAAATTAACTAGCCCTGGATGTTGATGAAGACAAGCTGTATGGTGATGTAGTCATCTTGAATGAAGTATTTGACACCATTCCAAAAGACCTTACCCCAGACAGAAAGTGGGCCTATTTCTTCAGCAAGGCAACTGAATCCACTGAGCTGTTGAAAGTAGTTGCTTTTGTTTTTTCCATACCAGTCAGCAATGCCTATACAGAGCGAGTGTTCAGTCACATGGAGGATGTTTGGTCCGACAAAAGAATCAGACTGTCAGTTGCCATGGTGAAGTCTGAGCTTCAGGTCAGATTGAACTTTAAGTTTTCATGCACTGAATTCAAGTAATTCATTGAAGAACAGAGACTGCTGTTAGCTACAGCAAAGGGAAATGCCAAATATAAATGGAAAATTAGGGAAGATACGGCCTATAATAGGTATGTTTTCCTATAAGCTAAGGATAATTTCAGTCTTTGATTGAGGTATACTAAGTAAATACTAGAAAAGTACATTTCCTGAAGAAAATGCAGAGTGTGATTGCGACCCGCCAGCGAAATCGTGCTAACGTGTATGAGACGATCACTAGGATGTGGCTAAGTGGTTGCTAGGATATTGCTAGGTGGTTACCAGGACGTTACTAGGTGGTTTCCAGACTGTTGCTAGGTGGTTGCTAAGGTATGTAAGGTGGTTGCTAGGGTGTTGGTATATGGTTACTAAGGTATACAAGGTGGTTGCTAGGGCGTTGTTGGATGGTTACCAGGGTGTTGCTAAGTGGTTGCTACATGGTTGCTAGGGTGTTGCTAGGTGGTTGCTAGGGTAAACAATATGGTCGCTAGGGCGTGGCTGGGTGTTTGCCGGGGTGTTGCTAAGTGGTTGCTAGGGTGAACAATATGGTCGCTAGGCGTTGCTAAGGCGTTGCTGGGTGGTTGCCAAAGCGTTGTGAGGTATGGTGGCTCTGGGGTGAAAAGTGAGCGAGTGGGAAGGCCATGAAGGGTGAGGAGGGTGATTTTGAAAATGAATGGGAGTCTATGGGAAAAAAGGGATGAAAAAATGACAAAAACTGGAGAATGAGTGTGGGTACGGCTTAGCTGTATACAAGCAACCCGATCGGGGTCAGACCGGACGGGTTACAGTTGGTTTGGGGTGTATATCTTGAAAACTGTAGGAGGAGAAGCGTCCCCAAATTTGGTGGAATTAGAAGAAGAAGAAGAAAAAGAACTAGAAAAGTGCATTTCCTGAAGAAAATGCAGTGTGCTTGCAAACCGGCAGCGAAAACATGTTAACGTATATGAGATGATTGCCAGGATGTGGCTAAGTGGTTGCTAGGCTGTTCCTAGGTGGTTGCCAGGGCATTACTAGGTGGTTGCTAGGCTGTTGCTAGGTGGTTGCTAAGGTATATAAGGTGGTTGCTAGGGTGTTGCTAGGTGGCTACTACGGTGTTGCTAGATGGTTACTAAGGTATATGATTTGGTTGCTAGGGCTTTGCTAAGTGTTTGCTAGGAGGTTGCGAGGGCAAAAAATATGGTCGCTGGGGCATTGCTAGGGCATTGCTGGGCGGTTGCCAAGGTGTTGCTAAGTGGTTGCTAGGGTAAAGAATATGGTCTCTGGGTGTTGCTAGGGCGTTGCTGGGTGGTTGCCAAAGTGTTTCTAAGTGGTTGCTAGTTAGTTGCTAGGGTGTTGCTAGGTGGTTGCTAGGGTGTTTCTAAGTGGTTGCTAGGCGGTTGCTAGGGTGAACAATATGGTCACTGGGTGTTGCAAGGGCGTTGCTAAGTGGTTGCTAGGGTGTTGCTAGGCGGCTGCCAGGGTGTTGCTAGGCGGTTGCTACGGTGTTGCTAAGTGGTTACTAGGGGGTTTCTAGGGTAAACAATATGGTCGCTGGGGCAATGCTAGTGCGTTTCTGGGCGGTTGCTAGGGTGCTGATAAGTGGTTGCTAGGGTAAACAATATGGTCGCTGGGCGTTGCTAGGGCGGTTGCCAAAGTGTTTCTAAGTGGTTGCTAGGTGGTTGCTAGGCGGTTGCTAGGGTGTTGCTAAGTGGTTGCTAGGGTAAACAATATGGTTGCTGGGTGGTTGCCAAAGTGTTTCCTAAATGGTTGCTAGGTGGTTGCTAGGGCGTTGCTAGGTGGCTGCCATGGTGTTACTAAGTGGTTGCTAGGCGGTTGCGAGGGTAAACAATATGGTAGCTGGGGCATTGCTAGGGCGTTGCTGGGCGGTTGCCAAGGTGTTACTAAGTGGTTGCTAGGGTAAAGAATATGGTCTCTGGGCGTTGCTAGGGCGTTGCTGGGTGTTTGCTGGGGTGTTGCTAAGTGGTTGCTAGGGTGAACAATATGGTCGCTTGGCGTTGCTAAGGCGTTGCTGGGTGGTTGCCAAAGCGTTGCTAGGCTACTGGTCAAAGTTCAAAGACTTACAAAAATGAACTGAAGTGAATGAGAGGATGGAGGGATGAAAAAACGAGTTAAAAACGAGTGCAGGTCAATATGCGTATCAATGAGTGTTGGGTGGCATGATCTGAGCCAGCATATGAGGTACTGTGACCATAGGCCGAAAGGTGACCACGCATAAAGACTTTGAAAAATGAATTGAAGTCAATGAGAGGATGGAGGGATGAATGAATGACAAAAAGACAAGTGTGGGTCATTATGGGTTTCAGTGAGTGTTGGGTGGCATGACCTGAGCCCGCATGTGAGGTACTATGACCGTAGGCCGAAAGGTGACCGAGCAGTAAGAGTTTGAAAAATGAATTGAAGTCAATGGGAGGATGGAGGGATGAGTGAACGACAAAAAGATGAGTGCGGGTCAATAAGGGTTTCAGTGAGTGTTGGGTCATTTGACCTGAGCCAGCAAATTTGGTAGGGTGGTTGTCGGGCCAAAGGTAACAGAGTGGTAAGACGTTGAAAAATGAATTGAAGTCAATGGCAGGATGGAGGAATGAATAAACGAGTAAAAGACGAGTGCGGGTCAGTATGGCTTTCAATGAGTGATTGGTGGCATGACCTGAGGCAGCCCATGTGGTACTGTGACAATAGGCCGAAAGGTGACCGAGCGCTAATACTTTGAAAAATGAATTGAAGTCAATGGCAGGATGGAGGGATGAATAAATGAGTAAAAAAACTGATTAAAAAAATGACAAAAAGACGAGTGCGGGTCAAAACGGTCTTGGATGAGTGTTGGGTGATTTGTCCCAAGGCAACATGTGAGGTATGATGGCTCTGGGGTGAAAAGTGAGCGAGTGGGAAGGCCATGAAGGGTGAGGGGGGTGATTTTGAAAATGAATGGGACTCTATGGGAAGAAAGGGATGAAAAAAACAACAAAAACCGGAGAACGAGTGCAGGTACGGCTTAGCTGTATACAAGCAACCCGATCGGGGTCAGACCGGACGGGTTACAGTTGGTTTGGGGTGTATATCTCGAAAACTGTGGGAGGAGAAGCTGGACAAAATTTGGTGGAATAAAGAAGAAGAAGAAGAAGAAGAAAACTTCTTCTTTGCATTGCAATCACACTAATAAAACTATCGGATAACAATAGTGTGCTTGCAATGCGACGCATTGCAATCACACTAATAAATGCGGAAATGTAGATATACAGAAATAAATAAATGTAGAAATGTAGAAAAAACATAAATAAATAAATAAACATAAATACATAAATGTAGAAATACAGAATAAATGTAGAAAGGCATAAATACATAAATAAATGTAAAAATACAGAAATAGCCTTTTTCATTACCAAAATATATTTATTTTTCATTTATTCATGCATTAATTCATTTATTTATTTATTCATGCTCATGTCATTCTTTGTTCTCCATATTAATGTACTTGCTCAAACATGTGTCTCACTCTAGAGCAAGTCTGACAAGAGGGAACATCGTAGGACTGTTAACTGTTCGCTTTAGAGCCAGAGGGGGGTGTCGAAGTGCTGCAAGCGGCTCCGGGGCCGCAGGTTACTTCTGCAGCAGCAGAAGATGTGAATTTAGCAAGTCCGCCTGAACCATCACTTAGGATGATGTCGCCCATCAACACAATGGATGGTAGCTTCTTTAGCATTACATTACATTACATGCATTTAGCAGACGCTCTTATCCAGAGCGACTTCCATCACAATTTGCATCACAAGCTATCTGCTGTTCTTTGCATAGCAACAGCAGATGGCTTGTGATGCAAAAACTTAGGAATTGAAACAGGTTATAGAGAACAATTTTGAAAACCTCTGACAGAGCACGTTTCATTGACTGAGCCTGAGCCCTGTCCAGCCATGTCATTGGTTAGCTAACTAAAGATCAGTTAATTGTGTGAAGCTTGAAAAAGATAAGCTACTTGTAAAACTTCAGTACACCCAGTACACCTCAAAGATTCCTTCAAAAAGATTCGTTCATTCACATACTGCACATCACTAGAACGGTTTGCAGTCCGTGTGCGACATCGTAATGTCACTCATAAGTAAGTCAAGAGTAATTGAGCACACTCTTGAGTCTATGATAAACTAATGGCACATAAGACCGGTACTCATTGTAATAATGAAGGCAAAAATACATTAATAAATAAATGTAGAAATTTATTAATTTACAACATTATTTGTTCAATTATTCTTTCGTGCCCCATACTTGGTATCCCGAAGTGAATATATGAAGCTGACACTTGCGAAAAAGCCCAAGACGATTTTCCTGAGTTGCGACAAGTGACGTTGGCAAAGTATGGACTTTGCATGTTCCGAGGGTAAATTGCTGGTGTGCCCTCCCGACTGCTACGCTGTGCTACCGAATGGCGTCTGGTGGTCCCGTCGCATCACGGCGCAAAATCACTATCCAGAACTTCCTCTGCTGTTGTCGCCCGCTGGTGGAATGAACTTCTACACTTCATCCGTTCTGCCGAGTCCCTCTCTGTCTTCAAGAAACATCTGAAGCATCTACTCTCACCTGAAACACTACCAACTAAAGGAATTTCTCATGTCTCAAAACTGTTTCCCTATTTTTAAAAATGTAATCTAGGACTTCCGGAAATGGCTTCCGTGAACAAGGCTGTGGTGAACTCCCTTAAGCCAACATTTTAAATTCAGCCTAAACTCTGTCGGGGAAGTGAGGATTTAATAAAACTTCAATGGTCTGAACCCAGCGGTCTTAGAAATTAACGCCCTTGTTTATCGTCCGGCACTCTGAATACCGAACACAAATGATGCTAATTACTAAAACTCCTCACTTAACCAACATGTAAAATAATAATAAAATGATTTAATTTAATAATTATTATCAAAGATATTAATTACCAATTAAATCACGAATTAAATTGATAGGAGATGAGCAGTCTGGTGGATCAACCTTTGCCAGAAATATAGAATCACGACTGGAATAAATTAAAAAGGTTTATTAAGCAGTTACACTAAGACAAGACAATATTCAAAGTCTGGGCTACAGACCTGGTTCACTACCTTAACAGACACTAAATTACATACAGACATTAACAAAACAAGAACATGGATGGATCACAGAATGGTGAATGAATGCGTGCAGAGAAAATTACCCAAGACAATTGTTTACCTCTCCCAAGGAAGAACACAGGAACCACTCATGATAGCAGCAAAACTCCAAAAGGAAAAATGCAAAAAGTTGCAGGATAAACTGATCCACGGACTGGATGACTGAACGGATGACTGAGCGTAGGCAAGGAACTGAGCTGTGGCAAAAACTGATCAACGACCAAAGACTGAGCCAAAGCGAAACTGAGCTGGGAGGCCTGTTCTAGGCCTGACTTAAGAAGAAGCTCTCTCCACCTCCCTGACCCACGCATGATTAATTTTATGGTTGGGGAGTGCCTGGAAGTTTCTCCAGGACTTAATTTTGTCCTTTCGATCCAAAACATCCGGATATACCAGATATATTTTCAAGATCCTCATCTTTGCATTCAGCTCTTCATGAGCATCGCAATGACACCAAACATTAATAGGCATGGGTTGAGAGGGGAGAGTTAGCTGAGAGGAACTGGTAAAAGGGTGCTTTTGCTGCTATATTGAGAAATACATGTGTTATCACACAACATTGGGTTTTCCACATTTTTCCATGACATGAGAGTACAATTACTGTGGGGTACAAAAGGGTAAATGATCCGAACGTATAGGTACACATAAAGAAACACACACACACACACACACACACGCTGATTGTGCTCAGGAAGGGGAGAAGGGGGGAGAGAAGGCAACCCCCTGCAGCTGTGGTCACTGATTTTGGGGTATTTATGGTGGTAGACCATTTGCCCTCTTGCCTGCTATGTGTGTGTATTTGTTGACTTATCTTATCTGCGCTTGATCTGGTCCTGAGTAGGGAAAGGAATCCTAGAAAACCCAGACCAGGGCACATAGCCATAAAATGCATGGTACTCTCCTGACAACTCAAAGAACGAACACAGAACGACCTTATATTTCGTATAATGAGCGGATCTTCCAAAAGCAACCCGGTCTTAGGCAAAGACTTAAACCAAGTGTAGTCTGATACGAATATGTTAGCATCGGAAGATAGCAACCGGGATACAATCGCCTCACTTCGGTCTGGTTTGGAAGGAATTAGCAAACAGATTCAGACCTTACAAAGCAAACTTAAAGCAGACCTGAAAACCATAGGCGTAGATTTAGGTAGGGATGGTAGGGACAGCGGTGAAAAACCCCAGCTTCAGAAAGTAAAAGTCCTGCCACGTATTTGTTCCACCCATGCACTACACCAGCTGAATTTAATTAGCACAACTCTTCAGCCAGGTAGAGGAGCTAATTAGTGAAATCACCTTGTTTAGTGAATGGCTAGAACAAATAACATGGTAGGACTTTTATTTTCTGAAGCCGGGGTTTTCCACCGCTGCCCCTACCATCCCTACCTAAATCTACACCTATGCTGAAAACATTCAAAGATGAAATAACAACTCAAATGAGAAACAAACTATCAGACTTTAAGGAGGATATTGACCAGAAACTGGCGACAGCCACCAAAGAGATACAAGAGCAAAGTCAAAGATTGATGCCGCTCTGGCACGTACTGAAGAAGTAGAGCAGGGAAGGGGTGGTTAGTGTGTTTGACCTGTGTCTGTATATTTACATATTTGCAGCCTCCACGCAGACGTCGTGGAGCTCTGAGGGGAATTATGTATTGCAGGAAATAATAAAAGAACAATAGGATGAAGGACAAGTTAGATGATTTGGAATCAAGGTCTACACAGAATAATCTGCAGATATATGGCATCCCGGAGGACACAGAAAGGTCCAGTGGTGCTATTTGTGGAAGAGTGGCTCCAGACTGAACTTTCCACCAACGTGAACTAGGTGCTAGTTCTGGGCTGGTGCTAGTGCTGGTTAGGAGTTGATTCAACTTGCAAACCTTCTAAGAACCGGTTTGCTTTTCCACGGGCTAGAAAGCCACCATAGAGCCATATTGCATTGTCACCACTGTTTTTTAAATTAACGCTAAATAAAACGAGACAAGTTTGTTGTGTGCCGTTTTCAAGGCAAGCACGCTAGTGTGGTGGATTTTCCGCCGGCCTGGGCCAGGTGGACTGAGGGTCTTCCTCCACACTTCAGCGCCTTCTCACAAAATAATAAGTCTTCACAGAGTCTGATGTGATTGGTTTATTGCATATGGTTCAATCTGATACAATAAACCAGGCTGGTCCGCAGAGCAGCATTCCCCCATGCAATCTCCAAGCATTCACTGAAAAACTCCCTGAATGCATCTCCTTTTATGCTAGCCTCTCAACTCCGACTCCTCCCAAACTCCTCCTTCAACAATCATGCTTTCTGATACATCATTCGAGACACCATTATCCTCACATTTTTCATGTTACCATTTTTAAAAAACATATCTCGCCTGGAATTTACACCATTATCTTCCAGGCCGGAACACGCCAATTTTTAAAAATAATTAAATAAATGCAGACATCTGGTTTGGCACTGCCCCAGGACACCCAGGACTCCCAAGGCCATATACTACTCATACTGGTTGTCCCAGAATGGCCTCTAGCAATGGCCTAGCAAAGCATATGAACTAGAATAACCTCTGAACATTTGCTTAAAATCACATGAGAGTGTACTAATATTTGTACTGATTACCTTAATTTCCCACCACATTTCCCCCCTTTCCTCCCAGCAGACTATCCCTGTGTCTGTTGTCAGAGTCCGTCTGGCCCGGCAGCAAGACGCCACCACAGAGCTGCAGTGATCATCAAGACGATGACTATCGCTTAGAGGGAGATCTAACAGCAGAGCAGAGCATGGTGTGGAAAACTTCCCCTCTCTGTTTGGCGGAGAGTGGGTAAAAGCCACTCTGTGCTCCTGTCCCTACACCATATCATCACAAACAAAGGAGTGCAAGCAAAATTACAAAAAGCAAGTTACAGGAGCCAGCCAGATGTCAAACCTAAGTAATCAGAGTACATCAAAATCAATAAGTAGTCATCTGCAAAGCATGGTTACATAAGTAATAGGACCAGCCATGGTTGATCAGTCAAGTAGTGAGTACATACGTCAAAGTCCGTTAAAACCTAAATCAGGCATTAATCACATATGGCAGTGTCTTCTTCAGCTGGAATTATGTTGGACCAGTTGACAGAGGAGAGGTTGCCAGCATGTAACTCTGCCGTAGCTGGTCATAATTCTTCTCAGGCAGAAAAGCGTGAGTTAAACATGTAAGGGCATTGAACTAGCTGCCATAGATTAGGGAGCATGTATATGTATATGTATATCAGCTTCTATTTTCATGTAAGTGTATAATCAGTGTAGCGTGCAAGTGTGTTGGTGTTGTAGCATGCAAATGTCTTCAACCCAGGTGTTTTTCACACCGTTGAGGGTCATCACTGTGGAGAGGTTACTAGCACTTACAATGCACAGTGATCTGTTCTATCTTCAGCTCGGCCGTCCCTCTGATCCTTGGGCTTGGTGTTCAAAGAAAGTATCAACCACTTAGGTCCATCTTCTGCTACTTCAAGCATCTCCACATAAGCATTCTCAGGTTCCATTGGTGGGGGTGCGGAGGGAACACTAAGATTCACAGGAAATTGTCCAGCCACAGTAGTAATCATCATCTTAATCGTGGACTGAATCAGCGGGATCACGCAACATGAGAAAATCAACAGTAGTACTAGCACTTGTCCTATAACTAGTCCGATCTTAATCAAAACAGCTTTCCAGGAAGACATAGTCTACCAGTCCCACCAAGTTGATCCCTGTGAGTCTCCTGGTATGTTCCTGACATGCTCATCCCTCAGCTTTTTCAAACGCTCTAACGCAGTGGTCAGGTTGCCTCCCTCCGCAGTGTGCATTGAAATAACTGAGCAACAGTGCTCACCTATACGCTCACACACCCCCTGCTCTTCAGCTAACATAGTGTAAGATTATAGTAACTTCTAACCAGAGAACTGTTGAACCTGACGGCCTTATTACCATAGTTACAAAGGAAGCTCCACACCTCTGGCGCCATGCTACAGTTGGAGCCATGAGCGATTGATTAAGGCAGGCGACAGCAGGATACAACTGGGAGTGGGCAATTGGCAACCACCACCAGACAAAGGAGCGTTCAGCATCAAAAGATTCCGATTTGCATTGGGAGCATAGGTTGATGCTGCAACGGTGTAGATCTATTGTCTGTTGCCATTTGTTCTATGGTACAAAAGGCCGATCATGGTAACAGTTCTCTGAGTTAAAGCTTCGCAGGCAGAAACGCTGCCGGATTCCATCTGCACCAATAAAGCTTTTTCTCCAAGCGCGCTTCTGGTCTGGTTCATTTACTTTTAAAGTAGAAGAAAATCCAACAATAGTGTCAAGGATAAACCTGTTTTGCAGTGTCATAAGTGAAGTAGCATGCAATTGTTCCTTCACTCCTTGTAGTGCCTGTACAGTGTAATTAATAAACCTCTGCTGAGTATACCTGTTAGAACTCAGGCAGGGACTCAAGCGCAGACAGGGAAGACTGGTACACAATGTGTTTATTAAATCCGAAGGGTAATCCAAAAACAGGGTTGAAACAGGCAAAATCCAAAACCAGAAAAAGACGGTGATCAGGTAATCAGGTGGGCGGGAACAGGGCAGAGAGCAGGGCAGGGCTGGAACACAGGGAAAACAAGAGCACATGGACGGGGAAAACAACAACCGGCTAAGATGCTGCAGTCCTGACAATACCATGCATAAGACACCCATTCCGCATTCCTCTTTACCTGCTGCCAAGGGAACAAGGTAATTAACCAGTTCACAGGGCTCATCGTCATAATCCTACATTCAGCAGGTATACCTATGGGAACTCCACCCCAATTCACATAAATGCCATCCTCTCTATCCCACTCACCCAATTCTCTTTTCAACCTAGCATGACTACTAAGAGCGTCATTAGTGTCCACATGAATTACAGCCTGTCAACATGATTGGTGCACATACACCTGTCCACCCGCTTTCCAGTGCAACCTTTACATTCTCCCCACAATACCAGTAAACATCTGCTATAGGTAGCGTACCATTTGCAAAAAGTGAAAAGGCAGACCATAATTCTGTTCCATTGTTTGCTTTACGTGTTGCTGTATACCCAAAACTCGTAACTACCTCCTCACATCTAAGTGGTGCTGTTCTTGTGGTGGTGCATGCTGGGTTGCCTTGCCCATCCCAATTTCAGCAGCCATCCTGCGGGTGAGACAAATTTCCTCCCAACAGTCCTAACTTACATAGCGTTATATCACTTTCTAGCGGGTCACCCCGTGCTACACAGAATGGAAACACAATGTCCTCAGGTACCTCTACCACTGGTGGAACCCCAGCATTCTCCTTGTCCATACGCATAAGTGCACCTTGACACTCACTCACATTAACCTGCTTCACCCCAAGGAAGTTACCCAGGGAATTCTTGTTCAGTACATGAGCTGTGTAGTTTCCTGCCATGCATTGTAAGTAACATGTCTTGTCCTCTGTACATCCCTTCTGTGTGTAAGGGTGTGGTCTCACTTGGGGAGGGCTATTCTAAGATGGGGACTATTCTAAGATGGCGGCGCGCATAGACGCAGCGGCTCAGTGCTCTCACCCTCAGTGCTTTGTATTGTTGTTTGTGTACGTGTTGTTTCTCGTCCTCACTACATTCTGTTGGGCAAACAACACCTACGGCTGGCACGATCTCCTAAAGATAGGAGTTTTGAGCGAGAGGAGCGTTACAGCAGAGTTTCTCCGCTCACACGACATACCGGTGGATATAGCGAGGAGCCCTGGCTCTCCGTGGATTACCACCCCCGCGGGAAGGAGGCGCAGGTGGCGCAGGGAGAGGAAACAAAGGCGAGGCTGCTGGGCCGGCGCACTAGCGAGGCTACGTAAGCAGCTACACAAACCACCACTTCCCAGCCTTTTCCTCACCAACACAAGATCCCTCGCAAATAAAATGGATGAACTGAGGCTACAGGCTGCAACGAATAACATTGTCAGGGACAGTTGCATTCTACTCATCACTGAGACCTGGCTACATTCATCCATTCCGGACTCTGCTATCGAGCTAGCAGGCTACACGGCACAGCGTCATGATAGGACCAGCGATTCCGGTAAGAGCAGAGGAGGGGGACTATGTGTGTACGTCCATAACAACTGGTGCACTAACATAGCGACTGTAGCCAGTCACTGCTCCCCGGACCTGGAGTATGTGACTGTTAAATGCAGGCCCTTTTACATTCTTAGGGAGTTTACCGTGGCCATGATAACTGCCGTGTACATTCCACCGGATGCTAATGCTAACTCGGCTCTCGGACATTTGTATAGCAGCATTAGTTTACAGCAGAGCATGTATCCTGACGCTGTGCATATAATAGCTGGGGACTTCAACCACGCGGATTTGAAAGCAGTGCTCCCTAAATTCCACCAGCATGTAAAGTGTGCTACCAGAGGAACAAACACACTGGACAAGGTCTACACTAACATCAGGCTGGGCTACAGGGCTAGACCATTACCACACCTGGGCCAGTCTGACCACATGTCCCTGCTCTTAATCCCAGCATACACCCCCCTCAGGAAAACCGCTCCTACCACCACCAGGACTGTTAAAACCTGGCCTGATGGAGCCTCTCAGCAGCTGCAGGACTGTTTTAACAGAACAAACTGGGACATTTTCGAACCCCAGGACCTGGAGATGTTTACAGACACTGTCTTGTGTTACATAAAGAACTGCACAGACATAGTCACAGTGGATAAACGCATCCGGGTCTATCCCAATCAAAAGCCCTGGATGACCAGGGAGGTCCAGTGGCTGCTAAAGGAGAGGAACACTGCCTTCAGGTCTGGCGACAGGGTTCTATACAGCACGGCCCGAGCCAACCTGAAGAGAGGCATCAGAAAGGCCAAGGCGGCCTTACAGGAGGAGGATCGATGACCACCTGGACAGCAACAACAGCAGGCAGGTGAGGCAGGCAGTCCAGCACCTCACCAACTTCAGGCCCGGCCCCGGAGCTGCTGAGGATGACGCCTCGCTGGCAGAGGAGTTGAACCTCTTCTTTGCCCGCTTTGAGGTGGAGTCACAAGAAGCAGCCATGCTGCACCCAGCGGCCCACAGCAACTTCAGCTTCACCCTCACTGTGGAAGAGTGTGAGGTGAGGAGTACGCTGAGGGCCATAAACCCGAGGAAGGCTGCGGGCCCTGACGGCGTCTCTGGACGTGTGCTGAAGGGCTGTGCAGACCAGTTGGCTGGGATCTATACTAGGATCTTCAACAGGTCCCTATCCCAGTCTGCTGTTCCACCCTGCCTGAAGTCCATAGTCCCTCTGCCCAAAAAACCCTCTGTCACCAGCCTCAATGACTACCGGCCAGTAGCACTCACCCCTGTGGTGATGAAGTGCTTCAAAAAACTGGTACGGAGTCATCATATCATTCCTACCCCCCACCTTTGACCCACATCAGTTTGCATACAGGGCAAACAGGTCTACGGAGGATGCTGTAGCCACAGCTCTTCACGCTGCACTGATCCACCTGGAGCAGCAGGGGAGCTACGCTCGGCTCCTCTTTGTGGACTACAGCTCGGCCTTCAACACCATCCTCCCCCACAGACTGATGTGTAAACTGTTGGACCTGGGTCTGCCTTACTCCACGTGTCTTTGGATTAAGGACTTCCTGATGGGACGCACACAGAGGGTCAGAGTAGGCCCCCACATCTCCATAGCTCTCAGCCTGAGCACCGGCTCCCCTCAGGGCTGTGTGCTGAGCCCCCTGCTCTATACCCTCTATACATATGACTGCACCCCTGTCCAATCCAGCAACACCTTTGTCAAATTTGCCGATGACACCACAGTGGTGGGGCTCATCTCAGAGGGCGATGAGTCTGCCTACCGGGACGAGGTGGAGCGGCTGTCAGTATGGTGCAGAGACAACAACCTGTTCCTGAACACATCAACGACAAAGGAGCTAGTCGTTGATTTCAGGAAGGAAAAAACGGACATTCAACCCATAATCATCGGCGGGGACTGTGTGGAGAGGGTCAACGACTTCCGTTTTCTGGGGGTTCACATTGAGAAGGACCTGACCTGGGGCACGAACACCACAGAACTGGTAAAGAAGGCACAGCAGAGACTCTACTTCCTGAGGGTCCTCAAGAAGAACAACATCGCCCAGAGACTGCTGGTGTCCTTCTACCGCTCCACCATAGAGAGCATTCTCACATACTGCCTCTGTGTGTGGTTTTCCAGCTGCACTGTGGCACACAAAAAAGAGCTTCGGAGGGTCGTTAAGACTGCTGAGGAAATCACCGGGTGCCCTCTCCCCACTCTGGAGGACCTACACAGTTCCCGCTGCCTCAAGAGAGCCCAGGACATCATAAAGGACACATCCCACCCCGGACACCCTTTGTTCGAACTGCTACCGTCAGGCAGACGGTATAGAGCCATTAGAACAAGGACAAACCGACTCAAAAACAGTTTTTATCCCACAGCTGTACAAGCTTTAAATATTGCCACTAAAATATTTACATTTACATTTACATTTATTTATTTGGCAGACGCTTTTATCCAAAGCGACGTACAAAAGTGCAAATAGTGAGCAAACAACAGGCACAAGAGCAAGATGTGTACAGGTCATATATAATGCAAATAGTGCTGAAGCTGAGTGCAAGGTCCGTGACGCGAGCCAACTAATCTGAACTAGGATTGCATCTCAAATACAATTACAGAAAGAAAAATGGAGTACCGCTATACTACCTAGACAAGTGAGCAACAAGTACAAGGCAGGAGTCAGATTCACAACATCAAAGTTACAAAGTCGAAGAGTGAGGTATCAGTCCAGGTAGAGTCTGAAAAGGTGTGTCTTCAGCGCACGTCTGAAGGGTTGGATTGAAGGAGTTGTTCTCAGGGGGGTGGGGAGTTCATTCCACCACTGGGGGGCGATGATGGAGAAGCGTCGTTGTGAGGAGCGTGGGCCTTTCGTACTATTGGTGGGTGGAGCGAGGCGTCCGGATGTAGCAGAGCGGAGTTGACGAGCGGGTGCGTAGGGCAGGATGAGGTCCTGGAGGTAGGTTGGGGCAGTCTTTCTTGCAGCGGAAAAGGTGAGAGTCAGGGTCTTGAAGCGGATCCTGGCTGCGATTGGGAGCCAGTGGAGGGATCTCAGTAGGGGGGTGACGCGGAGAACTTGGGGAGATTGTAGATCAGCCTAGCCGCTGCGTTTTGGATGAGCTGCAGCGGTTGAATGGTGCAGGCTGGGAGGCCTGCGAGGAGGGCGTTACAGTAGTCCAAGCGGGAGAGCACAGTGGCCTGGACGAGCAGCTGGGTGGAGTAGGTGGTCAGAAAAGGGCGAATCCTCCTGATGTTGTAGAGGAGGAATCGACAGGAGCGTGCCGTCTGGGAGATGTAGTCGGTGAAGTCCAGCCTGTTGTCGAGGGTGACGCCCAGGCTCTTCACCGAAGTGGAGGAAGTTACTGTGGTGCCGTCAACAGTAACTGAGAGCTCTTGAAGAGGAGAGGTCCTGGCCGGGATAAGCAGCAGATCGGTCTTGTCCAGGTTGAGCTTGAGGTGGTTGGAGGCCATCCATCTGGAGATGTCAGCCAGGCACGCGGAGATCTTTTCGTTGACCTGGGGGTGGAGGGGGAAAAGAAAAATTAGTTGAGTGTCATCAGCGTAGCAGTGGTAGGAGAAACCATGCGAGGCAATGACTGAACCAAGAGAGTTAGTGTAGATGGAGAAGAGTAGGGGTCCCAGTACAGATCCCTGGGGACCCCTGTAGTGAGGGTAGTGGGAGTGGAGGTGGAGCCTTTCCAATAGACCTGGGAAGATCTGCCAGTCAGGTAGGACCTGAACCAAGAAAGGGCTGTCCCAGAGATGCCAAGCTCAGAGAGCTTGGCGATGAGCAGCTGGTGGTCGACGGTGTCAAACGCAGCGGAGAGGTCGAGGAGGATGAGGACCGAGGACAGGTTGGAGGCTCTGGCTGCGCGGAGGGCCTCTGTCACGGCCAGGAGTGCCGTCTCGGTTGAGTGCCCGGGTCTGAACCCAGACTGGTGGGGGTCCAGAAGGTTGTGCTTCTGAAGAAAGGGAGACAGTTGATTAAGTACAGCACGTTCAAGGGATTTGGATACAAATGGCAGGAGGGATACTGGACGGTAATTGTTCATGTCAGATGGGTCAGCGGTGGATTTTTTTAGCAGGGGGGTAACCATAGCCTTTTTCAGATCGGTGGGAACGAGGCCAGTAGTCAGAGATGTGTTGATGATGGAGGAGAGATACGGGGCGATCTCACCGGACACAGACTGGAGAAGGGTGGAGGGAATGGGGTCAAGGGGGCAGGTTGTGGCTCGGTGGGATGTGATGAGTTGAAGAGCTTCTGAGTCGCTGAGTGTAGAGAAGGAGGACAGGTGGTGGCTGTGTCCTTTTCCGGTGGTTGAGGCTGTGGATGGGGGGGAGATGGAGTCCCGGATGCTGGACACCTTCTTCACGAAGTGGGCCTTGAAATCTTCTGCAGAGAGGAGAGAAGGGGAGGGGGGGGGAGGAGGGGAGAGGAGGGTGGAGAAGGTAGAGAAGAGATTGCGGGGGTTAGTGATGTTGGCGTTGATTTTGTTATGAAAAAATGAGGACTTAGCTGTTGTTGTTGCAGCCGTGAATGCTGACAGCAGGGAGTGGTAGGACGCTAGATCGTCGGAGGATCTAGATTTCCTCCACTTCCTCTCGGCGGCCCGCAGCGCAGTTCTGTCAGAGCGGAGGGAGTCGGTTAGCCATGGGGAGGAGGGCGACGGCCGTGATGTCCTGGAGACAAGGGGACAGAGACCATCTAGAGACTGAGATAGACATGTGTTAAAGACAGTTGTAGCAGCATTAGCAGACATGTTTGAGAAAGAGGTGAGGGGAGGGAGGGAGGAGAGAACAGCAGAGGTGAATGTGGAGTGAGAAAGGGAGTGGAGATTCCTCCTGAAGGTAGTAGCGGTGGTGTCAGAGGAGTCGAGAGTGGTAGGGAGAGAGAGAGAGAAAGATACGAAGTAGTGATCGGATACGTGGAGCGGGGTCACCATGAGGTTGGACGTGGCGCAGTTCTTTGTGAGGACAAGGTCGAGGCGGTTGCCGGCTTTGTGGGTCGAGGAGACGGGGAGAGGGCGAGGGAGAAGGAGCGCAGGAGCGAGAGGACGCTGGCCGATGAGGAGCTTTCTGGTTGGACGTTGAAGTCGCCCAGAAGAATCAGCGGGTTGTCCGGGAGGAGCTCAGGAGCGTGTCGAGTTCCTCAATGAAGGGACCGAGTGGACCTGGGGGGCGATATAGAACGACAATGGTGAGTTTGACAGGATGAGAGACAGTTATTGCATGGAATTCGAAAGAGGTGATGGAGAGGTGCTGGAGGGGTACAATGCAGTATCTCCAGGATGGAGATACTAGCAGAACCGTGCCCCCTCCTCTGCCTGAAGACCGTGGTGTGTGTGTGAAGGAGTAGGATGAAGACAGGGCAGCAGGGGTAGCAGTGTTGGTAGGAGAGATCCATGTCTCCGTGAGAGCCAGGAACTGCAGGGAGTTGGTCTCAGCGTAGGCGGTGATGAAGTCCGCTTTCTGGACCGATGACTGGCAGTTCCAGAGTCCGCCCGCCACTGAGAGTACCTCCAGAGAGGACAGTACGGGATGGAGCAGGTTGGCCGGGTTGCGTCTGCGGTGGTTGTATCGTCTGCGAGGAGGGGAGAAATGCACAGGAATAGGGAGTAAGCACATGGTTTAGTGAGTGAGAGAGTCAGTATAGAGAGAGAACAGCACAGGAAAAGCAAGTGGTGAGCAGATTGGCGACGAGGCTGCCGTACCGGCAGCCTCTGACTAGAGTTAAATACCTGCGAGTGCTAATTACCTAGTTCAAAGCAATAATGACTCACAGCTGGCTAAATATAAGCACAGGTGTGACAAATCGACAAATTAACAAATCAACAAAAGATCGAAACTAGCTGGTCACACAATCAAACTGATTAGCTACAGCTAAACAACAACTATCGACAAGTAATGAAACGATACACTTATCCGTATCCTGGACCGATGCCGAACGCCGACTAGATGCACAGTGAATGTAAATATGTTTCACATTCACTGTGCAATAAGGGATCTGTGCAATAAATGTTCAAGGTTCTTCACTGTGCAATAAGGGTTCTCACTCTACAATAAGGGATCTGTGCAATTTTTTCTGGCAGAATGTAGATATCTGTGTGTTTTTACTTGTGTTCTACCTCTTTTACTTTTTATACAGCCTTACTTTTTAGATTATTTTTATAGTTTATTTATAAGCTCTTTTTTTTTAATTGATCCTTTGAATTGAACTTTCGTTGTAAACGTTACAATGACAATAAAGAATTATTCTATTCTATTCTATTCTATTCTATTCTCTATGTGCCGCTTTTAGGTAGCATGCTACGCACGTTTTGTCAGTTACCTGTCTAGCAGAATAATTCAGCCATGCGTAAAACATATTTATTGGTCAGTAATGTGTGTGCTGTCTGCTCAATGTCAGCAAGTGACGTGCCTGCATATCAGTCAGAGTCCAATTACTCAACTCAGGTTCAGTGGCCAGGGTGGTGGATGGGGCAGTCATGGTGGGGCATGTTCCTTCCGTGCATTGTTCATTAGTCTCCGGCTCACTTGCAACAGACATGGATATTCTAATCCTCCACAAGTTACCCTGATGGGCCCAGTAGGGGTCATCTCTGGGGATGGGTGACCAACGCCATCGATGGTACTCGTCATGTTCCTCTCCATGACTGCTAATTGGTCGGGCAAATACAGTGGGCCATGTCCCTGCTACGTACAGCAGGGTACCACTATCACTGTCACACCCATCTGTCCCCATGGTGGCCCCCTCCCCATCTATAATAATCTTAAATTTCTCCTGCTTCTTGTCCTCCTGTCCCTCCTGTTGCTTCTCCACTTGCCCCACCAGCTCCTCCACCTGTTTCTTCAGCTCCTGCGGTTGATGTTTCTCCCGCTGCTCCTGCAGGCGGCGTTCTTCCTTCTGCTTACGGTGCTTCCCCCGCGTCTGCTCCACCTGCTTCCCCAACTCCAACAGCTGCTTCTCCAACTCCTGCAGGTGGTGTCTCTCCTGCTGCATGTGTTCCAGCTCCTTCCTCTCTAACACCACCACTTTCTCCTGGTTCTTCCTCCGCATCCTCTCCTGCTACTGGGTCCCCCCGTCATCAGCCCTTTCTTCATCCTGACCTGCTTGTATTTCGTCTCTTATGTCCCTCAATGTACATCCTGGTTCAGGCGCCCTGCAACAGTGATTTAAATGAAACCACACAGTTTTACCTTCGACTTTGAGTGCAGTGGGCGTTGTCAGAACCACTTTGAAGGGTCCCTCTTTCCTGGCCTCATTCCACTTTTGCTTGAAGGTTTTAATGTACACCCAGTCTCCAGGACGTATTTCCTGGAGGTCTTCTGGAATGTTGCTTTCTCTTCCTGTAGTGGCACCTTTGACCTGTTGGCAGATAGCTTTGTGTATTGCAGTTAGACACTGCACATAATTCGACAGTTCTCTTTCTAGTTTTTCTAGTGCAGGGCCACTGTATGGGCCTCTCAAATACAGCACTGGCATTGGTCTACCAGTTAGCATTTCATGTGGAGTTAAATGTGTACTTCTGTTGGTTTGCATCCTCATACTCATTAATGCCAATGGTAATGCAGCTACACAATTAATCCTGCCATCTTCACAAATTTTGGCTATTTTTGCTTTTAGAGTACCATTTGCCCTTTTCATCATTCCCTGTGATTGTGGATGGTACACACACCCAAATCTTCTCCTAAACCCCAGCATTCTAGTCACAACTTTCATTAGTTCAACTGCAAAATGTGGTCCATTATCAGAACTAATTTTGTCTGGAATCCCAAACCTGGGAAACACTTCTCTACACAAAAATTTGCCACTGATTTAGCGTCTGGACTACTTGTAGGTACAGCTTCCACCCACCGACTGAACCTCACCACAACCACCAGCATAGTCAATCATTAGGTGCCTAAATGGACCATCTGGGGCTGGGATGTGTCCTATTGGTGCTGAGAAAGCTTTTCTGATATTGTATGTTGCACACACGTCACACTCATGTAGTGCACGGTCTACCATTGCTGTCAGATATGGTGACCACCAGGCATTTTGAATAACCTCCACCCTTGCGCAATGATCTTGACCATGTGAAACCATTCCGGAAAGGAGGAGAGAAATGCAGATTAGGTGTTAAAAACTGCTGTGATTTTCGTTTTTTGATATCGTCTTTACTTTGACACTCATTGCGCTGTTTTTGAATTTGGATCTTGTTAGTTGCCCTATACCCTGTAGTTGTATAAATTAGCTAGTATACTGCGTCCTCAAACAGACTTTGCTCTCAACTGAGAACTACTGTCTCATTGTGGAACTGTACACATCCTGTCCCTGTACTGTCGCTATACTTACTTTTGTACGTCCCTTTGGATAAAAGCGTCTGCTAAATAAATAAATGTAAATGTAGTTGTGCTATGTCAGCACACCTCATTGCATGAGACCATTTTTAAATACCATGGCTCCGTCAGCAGTGACGGCGATGGGAAATAAAACAAGACAGCCAGCGATCGCCTAGTTCCTACTTTGGGACTTGAACAGAGGGCGTAATTTTTCTGTTTGTACACTTACACAAGAATACCTACTGGACAGCGAATAAAGTTTTCTGTAACTGTATTGTGTCTCTGCTCATTCAAAATAAATATCGCAGTTCCGTCAGCAGAGTAGAAGTATATAAAGTAGCCGGCGATTGCCAAGCTCATGCTTTGGGACACAAACAGGGGGCCTAAATGGTTTTGATCGACCCCTAGCTAAGTTTCTCACCCTGGGAGGATGCTAGCTGTAGCAATGCCATCCTTCTCTCTGCTTCCAGTGGGGCGTGAGACCATTTTTAAATAGCCTACCGCAGCTCTGTAAGCAGTGATGGCAATAGGAAATAAAACAAGACAGCCGGCGATCGCCTAGCCCTAGTTCCTACTTTGGAACTCGAACAGAGAGCGTAATTTTTCTGTTTGTACACTTACACAAGGATACTGGACAGCGAATAAAGTTTTCTATAACTCTGTTGTGTCTCTGCTTATTCAAAATAAAATATCGTGGTGAGAAACTATAGCTAGGGGTCGGTCGAAACCATTACGCCCTCAGTCTGACTTTTTATTTTTTGCTGCAATCAAGATACACAAACAAACTTTATTCAAAATATTCAACTAAACAACAAAAATGCATGTTCAGTCAGGCAGATTGGGCCCAAGGTGCCCCCCTTTGTAACTGGAAGAACCGTGGGCCCGGGGCAGCCGCACCGTCTGCCACCCCCCCCCCGCTCACTCCGCTACAGGAGATGCCTCTTTGGATCTTACTGCTGCCGTCTGAAATAAAACTAAGGATCAGTACGTGACGCCACCGCCATACACAGACGTATATGTGTAGCCACAGAAGCGCTTCCATATGACATCACGTGACATCATGTACCAATCCTTGGGCTGATGCCTACGATAGGGGAGTAAGGGAATACAGATATACGAGCTTGAGTTTACTTGATGGAAAGGTGGCAGAGGGAACCTTGAGGACGGAGAGGAATTGACCCAGAAGGCGTTGCCATGGCCATACTGTCAGCACTCCAGCCTGAGCTGCTGGTTTCTCCCTGTCTGTCAGCGTGGGTGTGTCTTTTGTTTGTTTTTTCCCGTGCATGTGCTTTTGTTTTCAGCCATCGCCCCTCCTCCTGTCCTGCCTATCTGCCCTGCTACCACGCCCACCACCTGAAGCCCATCCTGCGCACCTGTTCCCTGTTCGCTCATCACCAGCCCATGTATATATACCCTGCTGTTTCCTTTGTTCTTTGCCTGATTGTCTCAGTTTTGTTCCTGTGTCGTTCTCGCCAGTTGTTAGTTCTGACCTGTTTGGTTTTTGACTCTGCCTGTTCCTGATTCTCCCTTTTTGCCTGCCGTTTTGGATACTGTGTTTCCTCCTGTGGACTTTTTGGTTTCTGATTTTGGACTGGTTTTTTCACTACGATTTTGCCTGTGCGTTTGGACCTGAAATTAAAGGATCTCCTTTAACTGCCTGTTTTGTCTGCACCTGACACCTGACAGCTTGAATGTTCTCTAGATACTTAAAGTATAGTAAAGTAAGAGTATTTAGGTCAAAAATTACTTGAACGGGCTTTCTTCATCTATGTCTTTGTTTTGCTTAATTTTACTCATTAGCCCTTTTAGGGGAAATAGGCTACAACTAACTTTACTTTTCATAATGCTCTTTCAGATGTGCATAGTTATGACACATGAGATTGATGCTGACCTCGATTCTGATAGGTTCCCCGTTTTATATATATATACATTATATGTAGTTTATTGTGTCTCCTACCATTACTATGTCTGTAAAACACCTCTGTAGTGTCTGCACAGGGTTCCCGTGGCACAAGACCATTTGTCTCCGGCCCGCCACTTAACTCAATTCTTTGATATGTATGACCATGGACTGTATATCAACACACAACACAACTTGATTCTTTAGAGATTCTCTCAGCACAGACAGCCCGAATGTCCTGAGTTTGTCTCTCCCTTGCGCATTGAAATAAACACCAATTCTCTTAAGAGAAGTCGTCAGCGTGTTCTTCATTGTCCTGCATTGAGTTCCACGGAGAAGGGCAAAATATCCTAACAATTCCAAGTTTCCAATTTAACCCATTCAAAACGTACTCTAAAGTTATATCCAAAACTCTGTTTGCTCATCTCTGTTCATATTAATCTGTTAACTTTTTCTCTTGTATCACTAACGCTTGGGTGTTATGCAACAATGTTAAACGCAAAGCGTTATTTCTCTTTGCCAAACAATTTAGGTCAGACTTTTTCTTCTTTCAAGAAACTCATTCTATCTCAGGTGAAGCCAACTTTTGGAGATCTCAGTGGGGTAATTCAGTATGGCTCTCTCACTGTACAGAACACTCAGCCGGGGTGGCTACCTTAAAAAGCAGGTTTAGCGGAGATATCCTGCTTACAGAATGTGACCCAGCTGGTCACTATATATGCCAAACTATCAAATATGACAAGCTAATATTCATAATGATCAATGTTTACAGTTATAATTCAAAAATAGAAAATGACAACCTTATTATTACCATTGAAGACATATTAAGCTGGTTAGATAAATTCCCTAATGCCATTTTATTATTAGGATGCGACTTTAATACTGTTTTGAGTAGTGAGCTAGATAAATGGCCTCCTGATCACCCGACTAAAATAAATGCCAACTTTAAAGCCTTTATGGAGAGATTTAGTCTGGTAGATATCTGGAGAATTAATTTTCCTGACGATAGATCATTTACTTGGAGTAATAAAACAGGCTCATGTCAATCAAGGATAGACTTCTGGTTAATATCTGAGAGTTTTAATAAGGATCTCATTGATGTGGAGGTACACCCCACTCCTCTAACTGATCATAAAGCTATATATATATTAAGATAAATCTTTCCATTTCTAGAATAACGGCTGCACACTCAGTATATTGGAAACTCAATAGCTCTTTATTACAGTTTGATGAGGTTAAGGAAGAGGTTACAAAACTGAGCACATTATAAAACAACCATAATTAATGTACTCGATGTTGTACTGTCTGCATTTTTTCTTGTTTTCTGCCATGTTGTTGATGTTGTTTGTGTTTTGATATTACAGTTTTAGCTAATAGCCTACGTAATTGTGTTTGTGTGCATTTTGATTGGTCATGGAATCTTAACCCGCGAAACTGGACTGCTGTCAGAGCCGTCAGAAGCCGTTCTGACCTGACCACTGTCGCTCTGACAGCTCTGGCTGCTGCTGGTAGGGATTTGTTTATAGGCGTTGCTATGGAGATCATTTGCCGGTAGTATATGAGGAGAAGTCAGAGCACCGGCAGCATGAAAATATTATAATTGTAACCGAGTGTTCTGTTGTAAGCCTGTACTTTTAATAACAATTAATTAAACAAGGAGACGGGAGCTCGAACCGATCGACAAGCTTTATTAACTTCTTCATTCATCAGTCAAAACCGCGTAACTCATCACCATCACTTCCAGTGTGACCTTTCAAAATAAAAGCACTGAAAAATCGCTTACATAGCCTAATCATTCGCACAAAGACATCAGAATATCTTTTATTTCAAATTCAAATGAACACTGTTTGTACTGACAGAAGCTTAGAAGTTGTGATGAATAACTGTCACTAACGCCCCCCATTTATGCCTGAACGCCCCCTTTTCAGCTACCTCGTTCACAACGCCCCCCAGCATTGCCTGAACGCCCCCGTTGAGAAGCTCTATCCTAGAGTTATGGCACAATGAGTTTTTGTGTATTACCTCTTTGGACCATTGTCTTTAACAGTTGTTAAAGGATAGTTGCCAGTTTGTGGCCGCAGTGTACCCACAAATTCGCCCGTGAAGTCGCCATAAAGGAAGAGTGGCCTTATGTCTGCAATGCTTTTGTTCATTGGCATAAAAGTCGATACACATGCTTACAATTAGGCCTGGGTTGTACACACCAAGTTTAGTGAAATTTGGCCACTTTGCTATACTGAAAAAGAGGTTTAAACACCCATGTGTCCATGTACTTAGATTTTAATGACATTTTGTTCTAATGGACATCAAAAGGCACAGACCACACAAAGAAAAGCAGATATTGCGACCAATTTTTTGTAGATCATCACATCATTACATGTCAAGTCCTAACTGGGAAATGAACACATAGTTCAATGTCCAAATGACATGGCTACTTAGATACAATCAATTTGTAGCACTTAAAATAGGCACATCTCCTGCACCTTTTGACCTATTCCACAATTAATACACTAAATAGTGTTGAAGAAACACTTGGACTTTCCATATTGGCCTGAATGGAAGACAGGGGTTTTTTTTTCTTCCTTCTTCAGAAATTACATCTGATATGTGGGGTTGTCTTACTTGGGAGGACTAGACTAATAAATGCCATTATACGTTAAGAGCAGCAGATGGTGCCATTTATCTGAGATTGTTGAGTGCTATTAGAAATCCCAGTAGACTAGTTTATTTTTATTTAAATAACTTATTCATTTGAAAATGTGATTACATTGTATTTTTATTTAAATGTGGCAATTTCATCTAAAAGATGTAGAAAATATATCACTGTGCCTTGTGTAGCCCTCCCACTAAGCTGACTTTTACATACGTGTATTATTGCGGCCCACTACCCTGAACACCTGAATAATACACAACAAGGGAGGAGCTTAAGTGGAATGCACCAGGCAGGATATATGTCTAGGGTTACCGTCTCGCACAGGGTGTCTATGGCTATAGTTAGATGCTGGATAATTGACCACCCTTGCATTAACTACTAATAACAGTGTGAGCCCCCACTTTGAGTTACTCTTCAAAGATTGAATTGTAAACAATGTATCCCACGAATGACAAATAATTACACTGCAACACCACTAAAATAGCTCACTCTCTAAGTGATAGCTGAATGCTCATTTACATCGAAACTCTTATGCATCAATTACTTTAGCTGCAGAAGATGACATTTATTTATCCAAATAGTGCAATTACGGTTAGAGTAATAAACAGACATGTGCACAGATACGTGCACAACAAAATACAGACAGCGTCAAATAAAATAGATAATAAAAAAAAAACTCGCGTTGTAAACACACACACACACACACACAATCTGGGGTACCCTTTAGTTGGCGCGCATGGTGGAGCTCATAATGGCAGGCAGAGGTGGCCGAGCAGAAGATGAAGGAGATGGCGGAGGTGGGCATCATCGAGCCCTCCAGCAGTCCGTGGTCCGCCCCTGCTGTCCTCGTTCACGCTGCAGATTTCGAGGGCGCCCTGAGCAACATGAGGGACGTCTTCTGCGCCATACGCTGGGCTGGTCTGCACCTCCACCCCAAGAAGTGCCACCTGTTCCAGCAGAAGACGTCCTTCCTGGGGCATGTGGTCAGCGCTGCAGGGGTCACGACGGATCCGGTGAAGGTGGGTGCAGTGAGGGACTAGCTGGTGCCCCGCAACATCGCGGAGCTGCGGAGCTTCCTGGGGCTGGCGTCCTACTACAGGCTGTTCTTCCGGGACTTCGCCACCATTGCTAGCCTGCTCCATCGCCTGACCCAGAAGGGCCAGGCATTCCAATGGGGTGAAGACTGTGCCACCGCCTTCAACCAGCTCCGGTCTGCGCTCGTCGAGGCTCCCGTGCTAGCATACCCCGATCCGCAGCAGCCCTTCATCGTGGACACCGACACCAGCAACGTGGACCTCGGCACGGTGCTGTCCCAGGAGGGGCAGCCAGCAAATGTACCTCATATGCTGGCTCAGGTCAAATCATCCAACACTCACTGAAATCCATACTGACCCACACTCATCTTTTACTCGTTTATGCATCCCTCCATCCTCCCATTGACTTCAATTCATTTTTCAAAGTCTTACCGTTCAATCACTTTTCGGCCTATGGTCACAGTACCTCACATGCTGGTTCAGGTCATGCAACCCAACACTCATTGAAACCCATATTGACCTGCACTTATGTTTTTGTCGTTCACTCATCCCTCTATCCTCCCATTGACTTCATTTCATTTTTCAAAGTCTTACCGTGCGGTCACCTTTCAGCCTATGGTCACAGTACCTCACATGCTGGCTCAGGTCATGCCACCCAACACTCATTGAAAGCCATACTGACCCGCACTCGTCTTTTACTCATTTATTCATCCCTCCATCCTCCCATTCACTTCAGTTCATTTTTAAGATCTTACTGCACGGTCACCTTTGGCCCGACAGCCACCGTACCACATACGCTGCCTCGGACCAAATCACCCAACACTCACTGAAAGCCATAATGACCCGCACTCATCTTTTTGTCGTTCACTCATCCCTCCATCCTCCCATTGACTTCGTTTTTCAAAGTCTTACTGTGCGATCACCTTTCGGCCTACGATCACATTACCTCATATGCTGGCTCAGGTCATGCCACCCAAAACTCACTGAAACACGTACTGACCCGCACTCATCTTTTACTCGTTTATTCATCCCTCCATCCTCCCATTCACTTCAGTTCATTTTTCAAAGTCTTACCACTTGGTCACCATTTCACCAATAGCCACGGGACCTGATATGCTTCTTTGGGTCATGTGACCCAACACTCACCAAAGGTGGGTGTGTCCCTAGCAACCATATTGTTTACTCTAGTAACCACCTAGCAACCACTTAGTAACACCCTAGCAACGGCCTAGCAACACCCTAGCAACCACCTAGCAACACTTTAGCAACCAACCAGCAACGCCCTAGCAACGCCCAGCGACCATATTGTTTACCCTAGCAACCATGTAGCAACACCCTAGCAACCACCCAACAACACCCTAGTAACAAAATCATATACCTTAGCAACCATCTAACGACGCCCTAGTAACCAACTAGTAACACCCTAGCAACCACCTTATATACCTTAGCAACCACCTAGTAATGCCCTGGCAACCACCTAGCAACCACTTAGCCACAACCTAGCGATCGTCTCATATACGTTACCATGTTTTCGCTGCCGGGCTGCAAGCACACTCTGCATTTTCTTCAGGAAATGCACTTTTCTAGTTTCAATTGCACCTGCTTTTTCTTCTTCCTGTATGTGTGGGAACCAATAAAGAAAAAGTGAAAAAAAAAAGTAATTAATGGTTTAGTGCACTCCTTATCTCTACCATCTAGCTTGTATCTTGCCTGACCAAAAGACTGAAACCTGGTCATGTAGCGCTTCTAATATTGTTGACTCCATATGAATTTTTGCTTGTGTTGTACTCTGCCTCACTTGTAAGTTGCTTTGGATAAAACCTTCTGCCAAATGAGTAAATGTAAATTTAAAATTGTACCGTAACCGTGGAAGCGATATCACTATTAAAGGGAAAGGTAAGGGATCCTGTCGATCTAAAAACCTAATTTTTATCAAAGCCCCTCCTACAATTTGGGCGCCATCAATCGGTTCCCTCAGAAATGGTTATGCTGTTAACATAAGGTGTTTCCTGTGAGTGGATTGGTTAGACATATCTGTTTTAATTTTGCAAATAATGTTAATTTCAGTGCAGCATGTTGGATGGTAAATTTGTGGAATGTGACTTGTTGCTATGGTAAGAGTCGGCCTCGATTTGATCCTGCTTCTTTTGGGAATAGGTTGCTAGAGTTAGCTAATCTTTCTTCGTGAAAGATGATGCAGAAATAGCCCCGTTAGCTGCATATTTGTCTCTTATATCAGATCTTTATCCGTTATTCTACTGAGTAGTCAAAGTTATGGACTCATCTCCCAATAGCATCTCGAAATATTGGTCTCTTGAGCTGAAAAAGGCCTGTTTTATATCGCATGGAGATACCACTGAACTGGATGCGTCTGTTGCGCTGATGTGATGCCCGCGACTACTTCCAGGAACCTAGTCAAGTTATTCCTCAAGTATAACTAAATTAATTAATGGTTTATTTTTGTTTTTAATATCACCTTAAAATTATATTCCCACAATTCAAAAAGGTAGCATACCAGAACTAAATTGCCACGTGTGCAAGCTGAACTCTTGATCTCAGCCACTGTGTAGTTGATTTTTGATAATTAATAGGCCTATCATCAGAATGTGGATCAATTCATTAAACTGATGAACAGCTGTAATTCTAACTTGTAAGAATAAAATTGTTGGTACCAAGAATTTCAAATGTGACTAATAAGATTACAATTTAAGAATTAATAGAAATCTTGAGTTCTATCAGGTTAATGTTGGCTAAATATTTACTTATTGATTTCAACCAGTGACAACTGCATTTAAGGTATAAAGAATTACTGTTAGCAGTATACGATATGAATAGCATTTAATTGTTCTGGAAGAAAAATTTTGACTCGCGATCATGCACGGGGCTACAGGACTTTGTCGTTCCGGATTTTATGGTCCACACTCCGGCACAGTAGGCGGCGGTATGTAGATTTTGTTTCATTACTATGACAATCCATCGAAGAAGACTATGCGCCATTTTCACAAAGGCGGGCAACGTCTGGTTGCTGCAGATCGGTGTGCATTAGGTAGAGAGGAGCATTTAGCTAACGACATATCTATGTATCATTTATGAAAATTGTAAAAATAGCTAACTTCTAAAATGCGTTTTCTACGGTGACAAGTTGCGAATTATCTATCTAGCTACTGATGATGGGAATGAGAAAGTAAAGTTATGGGTAGCTCATTCCGTTAGCTAGCCTTATAATGCGTTAACATGTTCGTTGTAATAGATGAAAATGCATAGATATCAATTTAGCTTGCTAATTCGATACAAGTATTCATTCTTGCATTAGATTGTGCTTAAGGTAACACGAACTCTTCGGACCTTCGCTAACTAGCGACCAAAGTTAATTATATTGTATTTACTTGAAGGCTGGAGGTGTCTTCTTCAAGATGAATCCTTGGGACCCAGTGCCTTACTCCGTCACACCCGCTGCCCAGGTTCTTGCAAGATGTGTCGCCTCGGGTGTTTTGTCTCAGGTTGAACGCACAATCCGTGCATATATTCGTTTTCATACGAACGTTATTTATGTCTTTTTACCGGATAGCTAGTGGAACGTAACACTCGGAAAAAGCATAACGTCCTGAAGTCCTCCTTGTTTTACAGGAGGATCTTGATGCTGTCCCAAGGGGAACACAAGTATTCTCTTCGCAGCTCTTTGAGGCTGAACAAGTGGCGGACATGAAATATCAGATTGACCAGGTGATTACTATCAAGTATTGCTTTTAACCGCAATATTAATCGACTTTGGGGCCGCTATATTCAATCAGTTGACTTTACTGAACGAATGAGTGAGCGAATAAGTGGGTTGCATTTATATAGCTAGCGTTTTTCGTGGATGCCTGACCGCTGAAAGCATTTGTGTTTGTCGTAGAAAAACTTGGAGGTGGAGCTGTTGATGCTGGAAAAGGAGAGCGCAGACGTCACGCACACCTTCCATCTGAGTAGGTTTAGTAGGTACTTGAATTGTCCACAAGAGTGCTTTGGTGCTGGAAACAGATTTACCTCTTGACAGAATGTCAGCGATCAGTGATAAAATCAAATTGGTTAACCCCAAGCTCAGTATCTCAATACAAGGATTCGTTTTCAACGTATATGAACATTCATATTTTGAATGTTCATACATTCATGCTGCTCTTTGTATAAAAATTTCCAACCATCACGGAAACGAGACATTTACGTTCATTTTCAGATATGAAAGCCAGACAAGTGACCAAGCCCTACTTCCACTGTGTGTGCAGGTAAGAAGTTTGCGGCCCTGCAGCAGTTCACTTTCCACCTGCAAGATGTGCTTCGGGAGCAGGCAAGTCTACGTCAGAGACTGATGAAGCCATTGTGTCAGCAGAACCTGCCTATTGAGGCAGATCTGCACGGGTAAGAGCACCTAGCAAGCACCAGCACCGCTGTGCTTTTTCCAACTTAGCATTTCAAAACTGGGTTAAGAAGTTTGAAGTAGTTTTCAACATAGCATAAAGGATATATATTTAACACAGATGATTTAAATGACTAATTTACAGCGTGGTCAAAGATGTAGGACTGTAAAATATTAACTTTAAATTAGCAAGTGCAAGTATATAGCAAGCGCATAGCCACTGGTTATACTTTCAAGTTCCAGCTCTATGTCTGTTTTGGGGGAGGTTTGAAACCTGTGTTGTATGCAGGTCTTTTTATGCTTATCTAACCAAGGAATACACTGTTGTCACATTTTCGTAGTGAAGTCTACAACAACTGTCTCTAACCTAGTGCAAGTAACTGTTACACAAGAACTTGTTAGTAGAACAGAGTCTGTTCAAAGGCGGTAAAAATGTTCCCCTGTTCATCTTAAATGGATATAAATTGATTTCAGAAAATGGGTAGATTGTAATAGTGTATAGTGTACAATGTAAAATAAAGATTTTGTGAATTCAGGGCCGGTCCTAGCCATTTTTGTCATCTAGGCAAGATTTCTGGTGGACCAAAATGGATGCTTTAAGCATCTGCCTGTATGGCTTACAGCTAGAGCTGACCCTGTTTGAGATGAATCCACACAAAGACTGAAATGTCCTAAGTGATATTTGGAGATCTTCATTTAAATCCAGAATGACTTACCTTCTTTGGGCTTGTGATAACAAATTAGTTTATTTGGGTAAGTGGGTGTAATTATTTTAAAGAAATGTACTGTTTTGACACACCCTGTAGGTACGTGGTAGAGCTCATGGATATGGTGTTGGACCTGATTGAAAACTTTGAAGATAAAGTGAAAATCACACAATCATTTCCGACCCTTGGGCAATCCATGGCCAGTCTGGTAAGCATTGAAAAGCCATCTTAATAAAGGGAATGGGGGTTACATTTACATTTAGGTCATTTGGCAGACGCTTTTATCCAGAGCGACTTACAAGTGAGGAACAGCAAGCAAGCTACAGTAATGTAAAAAGACCTTAGTGTAAGCTTTAAGTGCAACCTAAAACAACTAAACTCAACTAAGTAAGTCAAGGAGAATAGAAAACAAAGGTAAACAAGGTGAAAGGTGAAAACAAACAAATAGTTACAGGAGAAAAAAGTGCGCAGAGATGGAATTATGTTGGAGTTGTAAGTGTTTAGGAGAGGAGGTGCTCTCAGAAGAGCTGGGTCTTCAAGAGGTTCTTGAAGATAGAGAGGGACGCCCCTGCTCTTATGGCACAAGGTAGCTCATTCCACCAGCAGGGAACTACATGTGAGAATAGACTGGACTGAGATTGCCTTGTGTGTAGGGATGGCAATGCTAGCCGATGTTCCTGGGAGGAACGTAACGGCCGAGAAGGAGCATAAGCCTGTATGATTGAGCTCAGATATGTCGGAGCATTGTTGTGAGTTGCTTTTTGCCATTATTGGTTGCTTTTGAGTGTACAAGAGAAGTATAGTAGAGCATTGTTAAACACACCAAAACATCTAAATTGGGCAAGTGAATGACAGCTACAGAAATGTATATGTTCATCAAACATATAACAGGTACTGTAGACTGTCAAGTAAATCAGTCCCTATGGCTTTCCCCTCTGTCTTCCCCAGAACAATGCTTTGGCCCAGCTCCTGACCCAGGTGACAGAGGTGGAGGGACTCTCCTGCCAGGTCCTGCACTGGAAAGACAGGAAGCACAGCATGATCATCAATAATAATGACACTTCTGCTTGAATCCAAGGGCAGCCTCCTGGATCTTTCAGGATGCACATATATTCTCTGAGACTACAAGCTTTGCCTAGTAGCCATAACTCATGACTGCTCTATAAACTTGGATAATGTATGCAGAAAGGCAGCGCCGGGGAACAAGCACCACTGCTTCCTGCTGTTAGGGGAGGTCTTTCAGCTAAGCACAGTGGGGAAGTGAGGTCATGTGATCAGTAGACCAGTAGTAACCAATAATATGTTTATATATCATGTTGTGTGCTTTTGGGTGGGAACTATTACCCTTTTTCTGAACACCATAGTTGCTTTTCTAAAAACAGCACACTAGCTAGTGTTTTTATTGTAAAGCAGATTTATACAATTTTGATGCAGTGGGCAACATTATTGGCCCAGAAATAGCTTTACATTTACTTTGTTGAATGGTAACCTGGTTTTCTTTATTTTAATATTTTAAAGATCACATTTGAATTAGGTTAAGTTGTGGAAGCACTTGCTGTTTTGGGAGGGTTCCTTTTCCTCCAGTATTGCATGAACTTAGTGTTCCTTACCCCTGGGGTGGGGATGACGATCTACCAGAGGACAAAAAGAGAAGGACAAAAGGAAAGCAGCATGCTGTGGTTCCAGTCCTCACTTAGCTGTTATTGTAAATGTCTTCTCTTTAGTAAATAAAACTACATTTTCCAATGAGAAATATGACAATACATTTTGGTTTGAGAGTTACATGTTTGAAGTGGAAGACCACATCAGCAGCAGGCTTGGTTAGGGACATGGAGTAAAAACACATCCAGGGATGCAACAAAGTGTTGTACCATGGGATACCCAAATACCTCCATCACATGCAGATTTGGACATGTCAGTGGAGGATGAACCTCAGTTCTGGAAAGGGGAGGAGTTCCCATGAGGATTTTCACAAGGTGAATGCTGTTTTATACCCCTCAAAGATATTAAACCCTGTCCTAATGTCATTTGTATGTTTGTAGCATTACTACACTGTGTAGCTGTACGGTGTGTTTTACAGCTTTTTGCACATACAGGGCAGCGGTCTTGCTAACCTGAGTAGCAGTCTTGTAGCAATTTGGTCATGATTAGAAGAGAGGTGTCATGATGATCTCTGCTGCGTAGAAAGTGCCTCTGCTGCTGCAATGAGTCCTCCACCTGCTCCAGCAGCAGCACCTTCTTTGTGATGATGTGTTTTGTGTACAGCTTTTGCACCTGTGGGGTACAGGGGTGTTACCTGGACATGCTTATTAAGCCACTTGTGTGGCTACAGGCACCAAACACTTGCATGAGTTTAACCTCATCTTTGATTTTGTGTGCCATGCCCATGTCCACTTCAAAGTTGTCCTTCACAATGCCCTCAATGTGTCTTTGAAGGAAGATTGAAGAATATAAACAGGGTTAATTTCACTTTAGCACTGGTGATGGGATGAAGAGATTGGCAAGTACAGTGTCTGCTATAAACTGCAGTCCTGTTGCATACCTTTCACAGGCCTCTTACAGTTTTCTTTCCAGGTCTGTTATTCTAATACTTCTTCCTTTAAATGGATTATTTAATTACACACCAATACAAATTGTGTAAATCCTCTGTTACTTCAATGGGGATCATCTCTCATATTTTCAAAATCAAGTGAACATAGCTAAATATAGCCAATAACATTTTGTGTTATACTTTCTGTTGAGCTCTGTAACAATCCAACTGAAGGAAAATAAACATAATACAGCTTAATTGATTTGACTAATGAAATTATTGATAAAATGATGTGTGGATTGATTAAATGACTCATTGATTCAAAGCCAACATATGCAATCTCTAGCAGCGCATAGTGTAGCACACAAGACCACACCTATTATATCAGGATAGACAGCTGTGTTACTGTGGTCGTCACAACTTGCATCAGGCCACAGTTTGTGTTGGTGGGAGCAGCTTGAGCAGGTCCAAGGGCATACATTCTGTCTGCTTGGACTAAACCTTCGGGTCTCACCTGTAGACCTGTGGGTGGGTCCCCAGCAGGAGGTGCTGCTGCAGGCGTTGCTGCAGCTCTAATCCATTCACTCCTAGGATACTGAGGGCTTTGCAGGCAGCAATGCAGATGTTAGGTTCCTCCTCACTGTGAAATGCTGTGTATGTACTGTATCATAACAGTGTACTGTAAGTAATGCTTAAATTAGTTGATTTTGCACATTGTAGTTGGACTGAATCTGTGCCTACTGTAAACTGTTTTTGTATGAAATGTCCCCAGACATTTTTCATATAACTCACTATGAAATGATAGGTATTAGCTCACCAGAAATTGCAGCAACCTTAACCTCCCAGACGGGGTCATCACAACCTGAAGCAGAACAAATTGCTCAACAAAGGTTCACCCTGATGGTTTACAAATGAGAGAATATCCAGAAATCAAAGCTTAGGAGGTAAAGTAAGATAAAGAGGTAAAGTGGCCTATTCTGTAATGGGACAGGGAAGGTTCTCTGGTCTCTGAAGGCCAGCCCCCTCACCACCTCATCCTTCATGAGCAGAGCAGCAGCAGTCATGCAGGCCTGTTTCCTCACAGGTGCACAGCTGTTGTGGAGACAGCACAGGAAGCTGGGCAGTAGCTTAGCGGTCATGATCTGCAGGTGTGCCAAGGAAGGACCCTCCTCCATCTTTGCCCTGAGAATGCCAACAGTATCACATGCTCTCAAGGGTTCTCAGGTCTCTGTTTTAAGATTCCCCTATCAATGAGTCATAATGCCTCTGCGTGAAGCCATTTTCACAGAATTTCCCCATCTCTCCAGTTATACTGACATTCTCGACTCTTCACTGGCTAGATTAGGGCTGTCCTACAACACCCCCCATTTCTATACACCTCCCCACAGATCTTTTTCTCAGTCCTGTACCTCAGCATGTCATACACCTCTCTGGCCCTCTCCAGCTTCCCCAGGGAGTGGGCAGCGGCCTGCCATGGCTCACTATGCCAGTCCCTCTATATTAAGTGTGTCAGCTTGTTCACAAGGTCCTGCAGGAGAGCATTTCTTCTGAGCACTGTATGTTCCAAAAGCGCTGCCTACACCATAACCAAGTCATTTAAATTGGAGTTTTTGCTTGGAGAAATGGAACAGATTAACATTGGTTTACACTAAAGGTTTACACTAAGTCTGGGAGCACAGCTAAAGTAATCATTGAGTTTTGAGAACACAAGGTTACTTTATTGATGGGCCCCTTGAGCTGAGAGATGGTATTACAGGCCAGGACTCTGTGTCTCCAATTGGCACAGTTCAGTTGCTCAGCCAACAGGGAGCACACCACAGTCTAACACAAGGAGGATGAAGTTTTAACTGAAACTGAAAAAAATGAAAAGACATTTCTGCACAAACAAGTGTCAACACAAATGACTAATGTCAGATATCAGGGAAAGTATTAGCAAAGTCATTTTTATGAAGATTTGCATGATAAAGTACATGCCTAATCCTGACACATATATATTTTGATTATAAGTGCTGGGTGAGTGAGGCTTGTTACAAGCCCCACTGATCATAGGACCTCTTGATGGATAACATGTTTGTGGTATGCTGCAATGCTACCAGCATAATCTGCATAAACTGAATGAAAAGCAGGGAGAGAAAACTTGGTTGGCTGGGAGCTGGTTGGCTCCCTCTCCTCATCCAGTGTTTAATTAAAAGAGAAGATCTGTCAGGCTTTCAGGTAGAAGGACGCAGGCGCAGATCAGAATGCCGAACTTAGGTATTTATTAGATGGCAAGCCACAAAACAGTAGTCAAAAACAGTCCGAGTCAACACCAGAAGATCCACAAAAAACAGGAAGAATAACCAAAATCATGAGGCAAGGAAAAATCCAAAAATACAGGCAGAGAAGTCAAATTAACCAGGCAGAGAATATTCTAAAACGGCAGGCAGGAAGAGTAATCTAAGAAGCAAAGCAGAAGTCAAAAACCAGAGCATACAGATATAAACAGGCAGGAACAAAACAGGCTAATATACTAAGACAAACTGGCAGAGAACAAAGAAAACAGAGGGGTATTTATACACAGACTAATAATGACTAAACAGGGAACAGGTGAGCAGGATGGGCTTCAGGTGGTGGGTGTGGCAGAAGGGCAGATCGGCAGGACAGGAGGTGGGATGACGGAGCACATGGGGCTGTAAACAAAAACAAAAGCACATACACATGCACGCAAAAACAAAGACACACTCGCATTGACAGACAGGAAGACAGAGAAACGCAACACAAGCAAAACATCTCAGGCTGGAGTACTGACAGAACCCCCCCCACGGATGCCACCCGGCATCCTCACAGGAAGGGGAGGATGCTGTCAGTGGAAATCCTGGATGAGGGATTTGCCCAGGATGTCACAAGCAGGGACCCAGCACCTCTCCTCTGGACTGTAGCCCTCCCAGTCAACGAGGTACTGGACCTCTTGACCCTGGCGGTGGGCGTCAAAGAGGCACCAGACAGTGTAGGCAGGAGCACTGTCAATGAGTTGTGGAGGAGGTGGAGCCGGGGGAGGTGGGGAATTGGGGCTGATCCTGGAAATGTAAAACGATGGATGGACTCGACAGAGAGACAGGGGGAGCTTCAGGCGACCACAGAGGGGCTGATGACCTTGGAAATTTACATTTACATTACATTTATTCATTTGGCAGACGCTTTTATCCAAAGCGACGTACAAAAGTGCAAATAGTGGGCAAACAACAGGCACAAGAGCAAGATGTGTACAGGTCATACAATGCAAACAGTGCTGAAGCTGAGCGCAAGGTCAGTGTTGCGAGCCAACTAATCTGAACTAGGATTACATAATCAAATACAATTACAGGGACAATAAAGTATCGCTATACTACCTAGGTAAGTGAGCAACAAGTACAAGACAGAAGATTTACAAGGTCAAAGTTTCAAGGTCAAGTGGCAGAGGTATCAGTCCAGGTAGAGTCTGAAGAGGTGTGTCTTCAGCGCACGTCTGAAGGGTTGGGGTAAAGGAGTTGTTCTCAGGGGTGGGGAGTTCATTCCACCACTGGGGGGCAATGATGGAAAAGCATCGTTGTGAGGAGTGTGGGCTTTTCGTTCTGTTGGTGGGTGGAGCAAGGCGTCCGGATGTAGCAGAGCAAAGTTGACGAGCGGGTGCGTAGGGTAGGTTGAGGTCTTGGAGGTAGGTCGGGGAAGTCTTTCTTGCAGCAGAAAAGGTGAGAGTCAAGGTTTTGAAGCTGATCCTGGCTGCGATTGGGAGCCAGTGGATCTCAGTAAGGGGGTGACGCGGGAGAACTTAGGGAGATTGTAGATCAGCCTAGCAGCTGCCTTCTGGATGAGCTGCAGCGGCTGAATGGTGCAGGCTGGGAGGCCAGCGAGGAGGGCATTGCAGTAGTCCAAGCGCGAGAGCATGGTGGCCTGGACGAGCAGCTGGGTGGAGTAGGTGGTCAAAAAAGGACGAATCCTCCTGATGTTGAAGAGGAGGAATCGACAGGAGCGTGCCGTCTGGGAGATGTAGTCGGTGAAGTCCAGCCTGTTGTTGAGGGTGATGCCCAGGCTCTTCACCGAAGTGGAGTAAGCTACTGTGGTGCTGTCGACAGTAACTGAGAGCTCTTGAAGAGGAGAGGTCCTGGCCAGGATAAACAGCAGATCAGTCTTGTCCAGGTTAAGCTTGAGGTGGTTGGAGGCCATCCATCTGGAGATGTCAGCCAGGCATGCAGAGATCTTTTTGTTGACCTGGGGGGTGGAGGGGGGAAAAGAAAAAATTAATTGAGTGTCATCAGCATAGCAGTGGTAGGAGAAACCATGTGAGTCAATGACTGAACCAAGAGAGTTGGTGTAGATGGAGAAGAGGAGGGGTCCCAATACAGAGCCCTGGGGGACATCTGTAGTGAGGGGAGTGGGTGTGGAGGTGGAGCCTTTCCAATAAACCTGGGAAGATCCACCGGTCAGGTAGGACCTGAACCAAGAAAGGGCAGTCCCAGAGATGCCAAACTCTGAGAGCTTGGTGATGAGCAGCTGGTGGTTGACGGTGTCAAACGCAGCGGAGAGGTCGAGGAGGATGAGGACCGAAGACAGGTCGGAGGCTCTGGCTGCGTGGAGGGCCTCTGTCACCGCTAGGAGTGCCGTTTCGGTTGAGCGCCCGGGTCTGAACCCGGACTGGTGGGGATCCAGAAGGTTGTGCTTGCGGAGAATGAGTGACAGTTGGTTAAGTACAGCACGTTCAAGGGATTTGGATACAAATGGCAGGAGGGATACTGGATGGTAATTGCTTATGTCAGATGGGTCAGCGGTGGGTTTTTTTAGCAGAGGGGGTAACCATAGGATTTTTAAGATCAGTGGGAACAAGGCCAGTAGTCAGAGATGTGTTGATGATGGAGGAGAGATATGGGGTGATCTCACCGGACACAGACTGGAGGAGGGTGGAGGGAATGGGGTCGAAGGGGCAGGTTGTAGCTCGGTGGGATGTGATGAGTTGAAGAACTTCTGAGTCGCTGAGTGTAGAGAAGGAGGACAGGTGGTGGCTGGGTGCCTTTCCGGTGGTTGAGGCTGTGGATGGAGGAGTGAAGGAGTCCCGGATGCTGGACACCTTCTTCTCGAAGTGAACCTTGAAATCTTCTGCAGAAAGGAGAGAAGGGGGAGGGTGGAAAAGGTAGAGAAGAGATTGCGGGGGTTAGTGATGTTGGCGTTGATTTTGTTTTGAAAAAATGAGGACTTAGCTGTTGTCGTTGCAGCCGTAAATGCTGTCAGCAGGGAGTGGTAGGACGCTAGATCATCGGGGGATCTGGATTTCCTCCACTTCCTCTCGGCGGCCCGCAGCGCAGTTCTGTCAGAGCGGAGGGAGTCGGTTAACCATGGGGAGGAGGGCGACGGCGTCCTGGACATAAGGGGACAGAGAGCATCTAGGGACTGAGATAGACATGTGTTAAAAACAGTTGTAGCAGCATTAGCAGACATTTTTGAGAAGGAGGTGAGGGGAGGGAGGGAGGAGAGAACAGTGGAGGTGAATGTGGAGTGAGAAAGGGAGTGGAGATTCCTCCTGAAGGTAGTAGCGGTGGTGTCAGAGGAGTCGAGAGTGGTAGGGAGAGAGAGAGAAAGATACAAAGTAGTGATTGGATACATGGAGAGGAGTCACTGTGAAGTGGGACGTGGCGCAGTTCTTTGTGAGCACAAGGTCGAGCTGGTTGCCGGCTTTGTGGGTCGCAGGAGATGGGGAGAGGGTGAGGGAGAAGGAGTGCAGGAGTGAGAGCACGCTAGCCGATGAGGAGCTCTCAGGTTGGACGTTGAAGTCGCCCAGGGGAATCAGCGGGTTGTCTGGGAGGGAGCTCAGGAGCGTGTCGAGTTCCTCAATGAAGAGACCGATTGGGTAAGGACTGATGAAGTGAGGGGCCAACTTGCTGGAATCAACCCTCGGAGGGAGATCCTGAGTGGACAACCAAACTCCCTGCCCTTGGCGGTAACGGGGGGCCTTGGTTCTCCGTCAGTCAGCGGCCCTCTCAGTGCGATCATTGGAGTGAAGGAGGGCGGCCTGTGCATGTTTCTAGGCGAATGAAAGCCTGGACTGAGGGGACACTTGTGTCCTTTTCCTGAGCAGGAAATGGAGGGGGGGGGGGGCGGGTAGCCCAGACAACATTGGAAGGAAGAAAGACCTGTGGATGAAATAGGGAGAGAGTTGTGGGCGTACTCAGTCCACACCAGGTGCTGGCTCCACGAGAAAGGATTCTGGGAAGCCAGGCACTTCAACATCCTCTCCAGGTTCTGGTTTGCCCATTCCGTCTGTCCATTTGACTGGGGATGGAACCCTGAGGAGAGGCTGACAGAAGAACCAAGCAACTTACAGACAACTTACAACTAAACTGAGGCCCCCTGTCGGACACAATGTCCACAGGAGGACCATGTAGCCTGAAAACATGGTTTATCACTAAAAGGGCAGTCTCTTTGGCAAAGGGCAATTTCACTGGTGGAATAAAATGTACTGACTTGGAGAAGCGATCTACCACAGTGAGTATGCAGGTGCTGCTGTTTGAGGGGGGAAAACCAATGACGAAGTCCAAGGCAATAGGGGACCAAGGGCATCGGGGTACTGGCAAGGCATGTTTTTTGGCCTGTCTCGTTCCCGCATTTATATTCGGTTTTGGAGTTTCCTGTGCTGACCTCACCTGTTCCCCAACTTGCCTGCCGTTTTGTCCTGATTGCCTGATCCGCCTGCCTGCTTGGTTCCGACCCCGTCTGCCCTGTCTTCGACATCCCAACTTTGTCTCTGCCTGCTGCTCTGACCTGTTTGCCTGATCTGCCTGCCTGCCTGGTCCCGACCCTCGCCTGCCCTGTTTACGACCCCGGCCCCTTGTCTGCCCAGCTTCCGACTGCTTCCTTGGTTTTGACCCTGCCAGTTCTGACTTTCCAAACCTGCCCTGTGACTTCAATAAACCGTTTGGAACTTGAGAACTTGCGGTCTGCGTCTGAGCCCTGACACCTCCACCCACTTCATGGCTCACAAAGCCTCTCTACCATCACCAATGACTGAGCATGTAACGTGACTCTCAGGTGGGACAACTCTGGTGTGTCCTTGACCCAGGTATGACTACTACTACTACCACCACCACTACTACTACTACTAATAATAATAATATATTGTAACTGCCAAGAATAAGGGAAAGGAAACTATTGCTCTGTGATGCAATCTCTACGTCAATGTTACTGAGGACATTCCACATAAAATTTGAGTTAAAGCTGGCTTTGTCCTACCTAAATTCCAACATCTCAGCATACATCCCACAACTAACACCAGTTAGTTGTTGTCTATTTTAGTCTAGCAGTGATGGCTAGTGAACTACAAATACAGGAAGCAGATCATTTGAACTTAATAACAACTTAATAACAAGCATGCTAACTGAAACAATGATCCCTTGGTAATTAGTTGCATGATAGGACAACATCACTTTTGTAAACCTCACATGAGCTAATGAGTTATATTGAACAATATCAGGCTTTCAGTTAAATCTCCAACATCTTTGCTGAAGTTAAATCATTTCATATAACCCAATTTCTTCATTATAAATGCAATGATTTAACATGAGGTGCACAAAACATGTCATGTCAGCAAGTAAAAATTGCTGGTCGGCAGACCTTACTTCCTCTGGTCAAGAATAGTTTTTCAGGACTACTTTTACTTGGTTTTATCCAGCATGTAGATGAGGTAATGCATCATTGGAAACATGTCAGACCTCATTATCACCCTCATTATGAACTTAAAAATGTGACTGTTTTTCTGCATAATGTAGTTCTGTCTGATCATTTCCTTATAACTGAAATGGTTTTTGCCTGTAGCAAAAACACAACAGCTAAAACTTTTCCATAGCCATGTGTTAAATCCCCTCAAGTTTACAAGCTTTACAAAGCAGAGCCACATTTTCTTACAAAGGAAGATCTCAATAGTCTAACCTCATTAGATGATTTTGTTTTCAACAATACCTTATATCAAACACTTGACTCTGTCATATCACATAGGAGAAAAAAGGTATCCCTTTGATGAAAAAACTGGCCCTTTAGAATACAAATCCTGCGCATGCTCTAAAACAAGCATGTTGGAAAATGGAATGTAAATGGTGCTTAGCAAACCTAGATGTATTCTTCATGGCACATTCTTTTCTTTGCGCTGTTACCTTCACAGGGCCCTGGCATCTCAATTAAAGCTACTCAATATAAGTTAAATATGGCCCCCCAGAAGGTTTGGTCCTTGAGCCCTTGCTGTTCTCATTTGTTGCTTGCTATATGTTGCTAATTGGAGATGTCAAATGTCATGACAAATTTTTTGCTCATCTTTGATGGTCACTCTGAAACTACTAACTCTACTAACTACTAAAGACGTTGGGGTTACAATTGACCAGACCTCTCTCTTCATTGCCATACAAAAAATCTTCAGATACAAAATGTTGCCAAAATTTCCTGCCTTTTTTCTGTCTATAAGAGACACGGAAAAACTAGCTGACACATTTATTGCTTCTCAGTTAGACTACTGTAATGTCCTCAGGATCAGGATGCTTGAATACCACCACTCTTGCAACCTGTTCAAAATGCAGGAATCTTTGTAAGAATCTTTCAATTACCTTATTGGTCTGGTTCTAGCAGTGCTTCACTGGGTACCAATTAAATATCAGATTCATTTCAAAGTACTGCTCCTAACCTACATGGCTTTAAATGGACTTCCACCTAGTTACCAGCATGATCTATTAATCCCCTACAACCCTCCTAGATTACTTTATTAACAAGAGGCTGACTTGCTGATGGTGCCAAAAATTGAAAAAAACAAATCTCTTCTTCTATTATGGAATAGTCTTCCTAATTATAATCTCACACATAATCTCAATTTTTAAGTTTACACTGAAAACTTATCTTTACAATAGGTCTTACAGTCACATTGGGTGCTGAAAGGAAGGTGACCTGTGGCTGTCTTTGTTGTCAGCTTATTTCCAGTGGGTCTGTTTGTTTTCAGCTGGTTCCTGCTCTAAATGGGGTGGGACAGTTTTGGATCACCGTTACGTGATCCAAGGGCGCACCAACAACCGTAGCAGAGGAACCAACTTGGAGGATGCATAGCAACTGGACGAGAGGATGCCGTAGCTGGGGACACCAAGGACCATCGTGGAGCAGCAGTTTTTAAAATAATGCAGGTCTATATAAGAGCTGTACATTGTCCTTGAGGGAGAGACTGATTATTCACATGCTACCGAAAACTACGTTACTCTGTGCAATTTTAGTAAGATTGCTTATTCTTGAAAGCGATACTTACTTATTCTGTTAAGTTAGAGTAACCGGTAGTTCAGTAGCTAGCAACTTTGTTCAGTTAAACATCAAGAGACACCTGTCATTGGACTTCGAGGAGTGGACCGATTTCAGCGTGGACTCAGAAACTGCTACACTGGCTGCCCGGCGAGGCTTTGCAACCTGTGTTTTGAGAGTCTGAGACTTACATTGTTAGAACAGGAAAACTTTCTAGTTCTGTAATTAATAAACGCAAATTTACCTTTTATAGGCCGCTGTGTACTCAACTGCGTCTTTGTGCTGTGGTTGTGGTGGATTAGTGTAAAGCTGCGTTTTAACCGAACGCGACGCGAAATTTCGCTTCGCTTTCCTAGCTCGGGTTTGATCGCTTGCCTCAAAATTGAACAAGCGAATTTCGCGTCACGTCACAGCAAGCATTTTTGATTACACCAACGCTGCTAGCAAGTTTGCTAGACACAATAGAAGACAGTAGAAGTTATCTTGCGTTGCTAGTTAATTAGCATATATAAATACCGCACACAAGCAGTTTGTCATTTCTTGTGAACTCTCTTTTTTAAGAAGTAATGTTTCTCTAAAGTCTCAAAGCTAATGGACAACACAAGGATGGGTCCATGTTTTGAAACGTCAGCTAACGGACAACACCAATCAGCCTGAGATTTCTGGAAAGGGGGCGTGGCTTCTAGCCTTACTTGAAGGTGATTGGCTTTCGCCAGGTGAAATTTTCGCTCGAGTTGAACATTTTTTAACTCAAGCGAACGCTCATTTCGCGTTGCTCGCAGTTTCGCCGCAATTAACTCCGCCCATTCGCCTCCTGCCGTTGACTTTTAATGCATTCACGTTGCGCGAAAATTTCGCGTCGTGTTCGGTTAAAATGCACCTTTACGGCAATTTTCGTCCACTTTGTTATTGCAACACTGTGGGACTTTCGGCCCGTAACATCGTAGGCTAACCTTTCTACTCGCCCCTCTTTGCATGCTGCCATATTTTATCCTTGCTGAGGCTACCTAATGTTGTTCTTCCTAATAACCTACTGCACCCAAATTCCCTGGTAATCCTATTCTAACCACTACATTCTCTCCCTCTCTCTTTCCCCCTCTCTCTCTTTTCCCCTCCATCTCTCTCTCTATTCCCCCCTCTCTTTCTTTCTCTTCCCCTCTCCATTTCTCTTCCCTTCCAAACAACTTTCTTCTGTGGCACTGCACCCCCCCACCCAATCCACCGGATGGAAATGAACAAGATGCCTGCTGATGATGATGCCATTGCTGCACAGGCTACTGCCATATAGATTGTTCCTGCTCTGCCTGTTCAAGGCCCTTACGCCATCCCCACTGGCTATAGAATGGAACTACTGCAATAAACTGATACTTTTTATGTGTTATCATTTCCATATTTATTCCAAGAGTCTCTCGACAGCCTTTTCCCAGGGTCATGGAATGATTTTTCATTTTTTCTTGATTGGCCTAGGTTTTCAATTTTTTTTATTCCCTTCAGCACTTTGTAACAATTTCAACTGACTATCAGTTTACAGATAAATTCTCTGCCTACTTCTTACTCTCTGGCTATCACTGGAGTAAGACAGATTTATAAGACATATTTACTATCATTATAGCACTTTCAGGCATGTGATTGGCAAAGGACAAAAAAGCAGGAAAATATACAGAGCGTAGAGCACGGCGCGGCTGCGCCTGACGCCCCCCACCACCACCACCACCACCACCCACCCACACACACACACACACACACACACACACACACACACACACACACACACACACACACACACAGACATTTCATACCTTTTCCAGAAATCTACTAACTACGGCCACAAGTTTGCTCCATAGTGCTGATCCAGAATCTGTCCTTAAAAACAGGTAGGATCAAACTGGTGGCAGCTCTACTATAGCATATGGATGGTAAAGTATGACCCATGACAAGAACTTATTTGAAATTTTTTTTTTTGTCTTTTATATTAACTCAGCAGAAGCAACATCCCTCTGACACACAGATCTCACTCCAGCCATATCTTCTACTTTTTATTCATGTTTGCTTAAAGATTTGAACTTTTTAAGGCTTTTTCTCTACCTATGTAGGTGCACCATCACATTTACATTTACATTTATTCATTTGGCAGACGCTTTTATCCAAAGCGACGTACAAAAGTGCAAATAGTGGGCAAACAACAGGCACAAGAGCAAGACGTGCACAGGTCATACAATGCAAATAGTGCTGAAGCTGAGCGCAAGGTCAGTGTTGCGAGCCGACTAATCTGGACTAGGATTGCATCTCAAATACAATTACAGAAGAAATGGAGTACCGCTATACTACCTAGGTAAGTGAGCAACAAGTACAAGACAGGAGTCAGATTCTCAACGTCAAAGTTACAAGGTCGAAGAGGGAGAGGTATCAGTCCAGGTAGAGTCTGAAGAGGTGTGTCTTCAGCGCACGTCTGAAGGGTTGGATTGAAGGAGTTGTTCTCAGGGGGGTGGGGAGTTCATTCCACCACTGGGGGGCGATGATGGAAAAACGTCGTTGTGAGGAGCGTGGGCCTTTCATTCTGTTGGTGGGTGGAGCGAGGCATCCGGATGTAGCAGAGCGAAGTTGACGAGCGGGTGCGTAGGGTAGGATGAGGTCCTGGAGGTAGGTCGGGGAAGTCTTTCTTGCAGCAGAAAAGGTGAGAGTCAAGGTCTTGAAGCAGATCCTGGCTGCGATTGGGAGCCAGTGGAGGGATCTCAGTAGGGGGGTGACGCGGGAGAACTTGGGGAGATTGTAGATCAGCCTAGCAGCTGCATTTTGGATGAGCTGCAGCGGCTGAATGGTGCAGGCTGGGAGGCCTGCGAGGAGGGCGTTACAGTAGTCCAAGCGAGAGAGCACAGTGGCCTGGACGAGCAGCTGGGTGGAGTAGGTGGTCAAAAAAGGGTGAATCCTCCTGATGTAGAGGAGGAATCGACAGGAGCGTGCCGTCTGGGAGATGTAGTCGGTGAAGTCCAACCTGTTGTCGAGGGTGACGCCCAGGCTCTTCACCGAAGTGGAGGAAGTTACTGTGGTGCCGTCAACAGTAACCGAGAGCTCTTGAAGAGGAGAGGTCCTGGCCGGGATAAGCAGCAGATCGGTCTTGTCCAGGTTAAGCTTGAGATGGTTGGAGGCCATCCATCTGGAGATGTCAGCCAGGCACGCGGAGATCTTTTTGTTGACCTGGGGGGTGGAGGGGGAAAAGAAAAAATTAGTTCAGTGGTAGGAGGAGAAACCATGCGAGCCAATAACTGAACCAAGAGAGTTTGTGTAGATGGAGAAGAGTAGGGGTCCCACTGGTTGTCACAAGTCAGCCTTCTCACAGACAGAGAGAATTAATGTTAAGGTGCGTGTAAGCACCATTTCTTTATGTTTAGAAATTGTGTGTCGTATGCTTGCAGCTAAATGAAAGACTTTTAGTTTCCTATTTAGCGAATGTACTTACCTTGAGTTGGTGTGTTTCGGTCCCTCGCAGCCTCCGTAGTCCCTAAAAAAAAAAAAGAAAGGGTAGAGAAGGAGAATGTTAGTGAACTGCAAAGATAACCAAAAGACGGAGCAACACAGTGTTTTTACCGTGTACCGTAAAGCTCGTCTTGTGCTTCATTCTGTTATAAGATATACAGTTTATCTGCGACACTCGCATTTTTGTTTGTGTAAGTTCTTTTTCTTTTTCAAGTAAAATCACCAAATGCAAGAAAATCTTCAGTGTCATGATGTGAGTAACCTGCTGTATATTGAATGCTGCATAAGGAAGAGTTTGACACGCGTAGATTACAGTTGATCCGTATTCCCTGCAGAAGTGGCTTAACTGCGAATTAAGTTTTTTAAAGATTCGCCACTACATTAAGTAAAAACACAACACCCTGTTACTGTACATTCATTTGAAGACTGTTCAAGTTGACTAGTTGCGGGGTTTTAGTTTTTTTTTTTTTTCGAGTTAAGATGGCGGATGATGATTCTGAGTTGCTAGCTGGCAGCACCAGCAGCGGTGGCAAGAGGGTAATAAAATGCAGTGCTAAGGCCACCGAAGACAAAATGCATCGAAAGATTAACGCAAGAAGACACGTTAGCACAGCTTACCTCTAAAACAAACGAAATGAAAAATCTCATGAAAAACGATTTCAGTGTAGACAGTATTGAAAGTGAGCACCTTGGTTCCCTGTCAAAACTCCTCAACGAGTTCATTCAGATTAACAGCACAGTTGTTCTGCTATTGCTGGAAGAGGAAAGGGATGCAGATCAAAGTTACTGGTACGAGCCCAAACTAACTCGTTTTAAGGATTTCATTGCTGAGGTTGAAAAATGGATCATAAATACGAAAAGGTGTAGTAGTACTGCACAAAATGATGATGTAAGTCCAGACGATAGTGCGTCATTGTTGTCAAAGAAGATGGAGAGAAAGAATGATGGCTCTGTTATAGCAACAAGTGCAGTTAGTGGGAGCTCTTCAGGAGCATCAAGAGTTTCATCTGCCTCAGCAGCGCGCCAAAGAGAAGAAGCAGAACGCGCTGCTCTGAAACAAAAACAAGCGTTAGAAATGGAATAAATGCAGTTAAAGGCTAGGAAGGAACAGCTTGAGCTTGAAACTGCAATTGCTGCCTCCTCAGCCAGAATAAAGGTGTTAGAGGAATATGAATGTCCCGAACAGTCCAAGGATGGAATGAATGATTACCTAAAGGTAAATTCATCAGCGGTGAACGTACCAAAATAGGTCGTACCAAAATAGGCCACAAATAAGGTCTGAGGATGCCAAGTCACTCCATAAGTTTTCTCTCTTTCTCACTGGATGTGAAAATGCTATGCAAGACATTGAATATCTTGATGAAATGGATAACTCTACTAACATGAAGGCACTAATCTCCAAGTTACCTTACAAATTGAAGGAGAAGTGGAGGGTTATAGCATATGATATTCAAGAGAGAAGTGGAAGGAGAGCTAAATTTTCAGACCTTGTAAAGTTCATTGTCAGACAAGCCAGAATCTCTTCAGATCCTCTCTGGTGACATCAGAGAGACACCTGATGATAAAGTTAAACTTAGAACAAGCATGAAAGCTTCAAGGGGAATTAGACCAAAGGGAAGCAACTTTGCTACTAGTGTAGCACCACCTGCAAATGACCATTCTACCAGAATCTACCAATGAGACCAAGTGTCAGCTAACAAACAGTACCTTTCAGAATCCATGTTTGCACTGCAATAACAACCATGCATTGGATGCCTGTAGCAAAATAAGAAGGCAGCCATATAAGGAGAGAGTTGAATTCCTCAAAGAAAAAGGGCTTTGTTTTGGATGCCTGACGCATGGACATTTAAGCAAGGATTGTAAAAAATGAGCCATTTGTCAAATCTGTTCTAAGGGACATCCTAGTATGCTTCACTTCACAAAAGAAGAGAGTACCAAGCCTGTTGAGAAAGGTCAAAGCAACACTGATGAAAATTCAACCTTAGTTGAACCTGTGTCCCTGAAGAGTGAAACCTGTGGTGTAGGGCTGAAACAATTATTCGAGTAACTCCAATAATTCGATTACAAAAAATCTTTCAGGCAAAATCTTTGCTTCGAGGCTTCGTTTACTTCCCATCACTCCAGTGATGTCAAGGTTCATCATGTTTCACACGGACGGTAATTACTGGCGCACGCACTATATTCAATGAGCCGGCGCGATGGAGCAAAACCAAGATCCAGGCCCAAAAAAGCGACAGAAAATGTCAAAAGTTTGGGACCATTTCAAACTTCAAGCAAACGGGAATGCTGTGCAGTGCATGCACTGTAAAATCGAGCTGACATACCACAACAGCACATCATCAATGATACAGCATCTAAACAGAAAGCATCCGGTGTACACATCGAGTTCACAGAGCGGAGCCGACACAAGGTAACGTAACGTTAGCTAAACGTTGAAGTTAGCATAAACTAACCCTCTGGAGTCGGCAATCCCGCCGGCGACCTTAAACAGAAATTTCGCCAAACCACTTTGAAAACTCCGCAAGTTTTTGTCCTAGAAACATAAAAAAACATCCTCGGAAACCTTCAACGGTCTGCTTTAAAATGTATATAGTTAGAAAGTGAATTTATGTTGTAGAACTATGTGAGGGGAATCAGGGGCGCCTGCAGGATTTCATCTTAAGCCTCCCATACACTAGACGACTTTAACAAGACTCTGAAAAGACTTTAAAAAGACTGAAGTCTTACACCCTCTCACACCTACCATACACTAGACGACTTTGATAAGACTCTGAAAAGACTTTAAAAAGACTAGAAAGTCTGACACCCTCTCACATCTAAAGACTCACAGACGATTTTGCAAAGACTGGGGATCTTGCAGGGTCACAACAGTCATGCGCCGCTTAACGTCCATTCGGACAACGTCCGTTCCCATATAGGCTACGTCCGTAGTCCCATAAAAAGGTTATAATAAAGTTTAAAAATCCCGATCGCAGAACGGGAGGTAGCGGTAGTGAAGGCAACGCTTCCCGCACGCAACACGTGTATCTTGTCTCATGGAAATAAAGCGATTGCGCTGCCAGGCGTATAATGGTACAGTGTATTAATGTGTATGTTTAGTATTGTACAGTATTAACCAACTTAACCCATATATTATAGTGTACTTTACCAGATACATTAGTTGAAATACAGTACGGTACTGTATGATTACAGTATCTTAGCTACAGTAGCCTACTCCATATAGGTTTGCTAGTATATAGTATGGTGTTCGCACAACGTCCAAATCACATAACGTCCTATTTCACAGAACGTATCCTGCGGCGCATATTTGCAAGACTGCAACTAGATTCCTTTTTTATTTTATTTTTTATTGAAGTAGAAATTGTACAATACATGGAAAGTGATACAACATCAGTAGTAAACTATTTAGAAAACAGAGCACACAATGTAAACAGAATTATAAGCTGATAAAATACAAAAAATACGTATATAATAAAATAGCTAAGGGGTCTCTTCTAATAATTTTAGGGCATCAATAACATTCAGTAGTTTTTCTGCTGCTTTCTTCTCCATATACTTCAGTGATTTGCAGTACAGTGCTAGTTCTCTCACAAAGACCACCAGTAAGGGTTGTGTCTTAATATATTTGTATTTATGGATAAAAAATTTACCTAAAATAAATAAAGTATTCAACAGAAATTCAGTTTTAACTAGATTCCTTTTGAGATTATTTCCTGTTTGGTGCTGATAGAGCTCACCTATTGGTTGTTGACAATGTCCAGGTCACTATTTGCGTCAGCCAAGACTGAAAAACTTACGATAATATTAAACCCGGTTGAATTTATCGTAACGGCAAGACGAGAGAAAGACTGACTTAAAACTGCTCCGATTGCCACCTTACACCAAACGATCGAGACCACGGGAGCGCGCCGCGACTCTAGCAAAACTCTCAAGATTTTATTCCGACTTTGGAAATTTGTCTGCGACTGTGAAATCGCTAGAAAGTCGTTAGGTGTAAGGCCGGCATTAGGGTACGCACAGAAACCTGACCATGCACGCACTCGCGCACACACATCGAGAGAGAGCTGAGAGAGAAACGTCACTGACTGATTAATGAATAATTAAATCTGGCCTACCTATTTGAAGTTCAGTCTCCTTCTCATCGAATTGTTTGAGCACTTCCTCACAGATCTTTGATCACAGCCTAATTGAAGAGCGTTTAGCCGGAGCAGAAATATTTCGGGACATTCTAAAACGCTTAACGTGGCTTAATGTTCCAAAACTGCGATCAAAGATCACCAAATTTCTCTCGGACATCTCTTGTCAGAAACACTTCCTTCTGTCAAAAAATCGAAACCGAAATCCTATGAGTATGGTCTCACGTTAAGCGTTTTCCTCTCCATTGACGCCCATTATAAGGAAAAAGCTAAACGTTCCTTAATGTCCCAAAACTGCGATCAATGATCACCAAATTTGTCTGACATCTCACATGTCCTAAAACACTATCTCCTATCAAAAAAGCAAAACTGAAATCCAATGAAAGGGGTAACTATCTTGCGTTAAACCGTTTCTTCTCCATTGACCCCCATTATAAGGGAAAACCTTAACATAGCATTATGGACCCAAACAGCGACGTACCCGGACTAGACTCCTCTAACACGCTTCTGATCATGAACACATTCAAGAACCAATACGACGACCCCATGGGTTTAATATAAACACTGACGTTTTCATTGAAGTTTTCCCTATAGGAACCCATTATAAAGACACTGCTTGCGGCTGGCATACAGTTGGCCTATAGGGAATAGCTTAACGCAAATATTCATGTTTAACCTCTTACGACATCACTTGAGCTACAGCCTACACTGGGGTGGTGATCAGCAATGTGTATGATCAGCACTGTGTAGATCTACTGTTGCAATAAGGAACATTAAGGCTTTTCTGCCATTATAAGAAAAAAGCTTAACCTGACTAAATGTACCTAAACATCGATCAAAGAAGACAAAATTTCTCTCACACATCTCTTGTCATAAACACTTTCACATATCAAAAAATCAAAACCGAAATCCAAGGAATATGGTCGTTACCTTACGTTAAACCTTTTCCTTATAATGGAGAGGAAAACACTTAATGTAAGATAACGTCCATACTCATAGGATTTCGGTTTTGATGTTTTGACAGGTGGAAGTGTTTCTGACAAGAGATGTCCGAGAGAAGTTTGGTGATCATTGATCGCTGTTTTGGAACATTAAGCCACGTTAAGCCTTTTCACTTTAAGCGTTTTAGAATGTCCCGAAATATGAAGTGGACTCGCACATGATCTGTGAATATCAGTAAACACTCAGAGGTGGTCACCATGTCATGCTCGGTACTTAATAAAGTCGGTGTATCACAGTTAATTGTTTGTTTTATAGCTACTTTTTCAGTGTGCTGAAAGCTAGCTGCAGGTGACTAGCAAGCTAACTTTAGGTTGCAAGTTAGTTAGCTAATTGATACGCCTAGTTAGCAAACTAATTTCTACTTCGATAGAAATTGAAAAAGCACAATAAATTCCAAATGTTAATAAATGCTCACGCTAATACGATCATACAATCCAAAAATGGTCTATACTTTAATCCTGTCAGACACAATTGTGTCGTCTTTTACATGTAATATTTGGTCTATTTATATTATATAGGACGTTAGCTTGGTACTTAATATTAGGCTACCCATTGTGTATATTTGCCCCGTTTGTGTGCTGGGTAGCTATAATGGTGACAGTAGAGTGGGCTGTGGGCGTTCATTTTTCGCCTTAAGAATATGACAGGTCTGCCTTTTTCCAGGTTACGCCTTTACCAACAAAGCGATTGGCCGTTTGGTGTAAAAGCGGGACTTCCCTTAATGCAACCGCCACATCGAGCGTTACGGCCAATGCCATTCATATTTCAACGAGTGGTCTGTCTCCTCCTTTTTAATGTCTCTGACACCTCTCTCTCTCTCTCTCTCTCTCTCTCTCTCTCTCTCAATTTTCAATTTCAAATTTCAATTCAAAGAGCTTTATTGGCATGACAAATGTACACATACACATCTCTCTCTCACTCGTGGAGCGCTCACAAATCGGGAATCTCATGGTACGCACTGTGCGTACAGCCGTACAGCTGCAGGCGCCCGTGAGGGGAATAAAAAGAGCAACATGCACATTTCAGTCTCTGAGTCAGAAAGCAGCTCTTGATTGCCCACCAATTAGCAAGTGGAGCTATTCATATGATAACGGAATGGTAATTCGGCAGTCGTTATTGGGTCATTACGAGGCAAGAAAACGTGTGAAAACGCCCAATTTGACTCCTATAAACAAGAGCACATGTTTAGGTTGTTTTTACACTGACCGAGGAGCTACAAGATGGCACACTCACGCATCTCTTATTTCTAACATTTTTCTGTTATTTGTAATGTTTTCATTAGCGTTATTAAGCTTCTCATAGTTTTCAGTTAGGATTTGCTATATTTGCAACATTAAATCGCTGTTTCCTCGAAACTTAAATTAGCTAGAATTATTCCGATCTATTCCAATCTATCTATTCTATTCAATTCCAATCGTACCAGTTTTAGCATACGCGCTAAGCGGCAAATCACACCGGTGCGCCTGTATGCGCGAAATGCGATTGCACAATCTATTCATCAAAAATTTATCCATCGCATGTTTGGGTTTGAACACAGCATTTTCAATAAATTGTAAAAGGCTTTTATTGTCTCTTCTTTTTTTCTTATAATTCACACTGACTTTCCAAACTGGGGGGCAGAGAGGGCCACAATGACATTCCAGACAGATGGGCAGTGGGGAGGGGGCTATTAACACTTACATCATAAATATTCATTGGGTAAGCCACTGGCTTTGAAAAAAATTGTGTCACTCCAAAGTTCTAACACTTTAGTAGTCAAACCACATGAAATTACTGAATGCTTTAATCACCTATGTGTAGCCAACACCTATGTTTACAAGGTTCAGAGCTCAAAAGTCTTGGCCAGAAATGTTTATAATGTGTTTTTTTACAATATCGCAGCACCTCTGAAAATACGTTTTTTAAAAGTGTATGTTTACAATTGATTTAAACAAAAAATAATGACATTCTTACTGCTCTCAGATTATTGGTGCTGAGTTTGTGCTGAATATAAGCATATGTATCACTTTGGGATCAGTGTTTTTAGATAGGTGAAATATATAAAAATGTCAAGGCATGTCAAACTACCTCAGAAGTGGCTGACAGACCTCAGACTCCATAGGGTTGTGCTTGCTAGCTGAGATGAATACGGTTATTGTGGTTATTTGTAATGGAGAGTTAAGTACGTGATGATGAGATATGATGTCCCTAAACTTTAGCTAAAGAAAACAGAAAATAATATGGTGAAAAGTTGTTTAAGTATCATTTGAGAATTTAATTCATGTTTTGTTGTTTGGGTAAGGCACACAAGGACATGCACTCTTCACACACGCACACTACCGGTATCCTCTGTGTCTGAACTCTCTTTCTTTCTCTCTCTCTCTCAATCACTCACTCACTCACTCACTCACACACAACACTCACTCACACACACACACACACACACACACACACACTAAGAATAGTTATATGATGTCTTAAATTGTAAATCTCTGTGTTCCAAAGTAGTTCGATATTACCATATCTACATCATCCAGGAGATAAAATCCTGCAGTTTTTTTTTCTTGTCTTAAGAAAGACTAAGGCCAAATAGCCTTTAACTGCCTAAGTTGTATACATTAGTTGTATATCTGAAATATCTTTTTTGTTCCTAAGTAATGTGACATTACTGTGTTATTATTTTTATTTATGTTTTTGTATTTCAAAACAGGTTATGCTAAATGCAATTAAATTTACTAAGTGCACTTTTTTGTTTTGAATGTCAATGATAATATTGGAGGTATAAAAAACCTTTGTTGTTGAGGAATAAAAGGCAGTTGATTGTTCATTGTGAGAGACATGTCTTTTTTTCTTTTTTATTTTCACTATTGCTATTTAACATGACAAAACTTTTTCTGTATCTGATTACTCAATTAATCAATGGAATAATCGATAGAATACTCGACTACTAAAATACTCGATAGCTGCAGCCCTACTGTGGTGTCACTGGGGCCGGAGACAGCAATTGCATTTTGTCCATTGTGCCTGTGCGAATAAAATCAAAAAAACAAAACTGTAGAAACGTATGCTTTTATGGATTCGGGCAGTTCAGCCACATTTTGCTCTGAGAGGCTGATGAAGCAACTTGGTGTTTTAGGCAAGAAGACTCAGATTTTAAGAGAAACCTGTGTGTAGTTATGTGCTGTCTGGTTTAGAAATATGTGGTATGACCGAGAACAGCTACATTGATCTACCTGAAGTATTCACTCACAAAGACATTCCTGTGTCAACAGAAAATGTCCCTGTTCAGCAGGATCTTGAAAAGTGGCCATACTTACATAAAGTTCAGCTGCCACGCATTGAAGCAGATGTGGACCTGCTGATTGGCAACAATGTTCACAAGGCCATGGAACCATGGGAGGTAATCCACAGTAAGGACGACGGACCCTATGCAGTTAAAACAACTCTTGGCTGGGTCATTAATGGTCCTCTAAAAAGAGATAATGGCACTGGTTCAAACAGAAATAAGAAAAGAGTTTTGGCTAATCGTATTTCAGTTGCAAGTGTTGAAAACATGCTACTGCAACAGTACAGCCATGATTTCCCAGAGCATGTCTGTGAAGAAAGACCTGAACTGTCACGAGAATTGGCTTGCCCCTGAGGAATGAATCTGTTGCAATGCCTAACAACCGCTGTGTCGCTGAACAGCGCGCAGAAAACTTGAAAAGGAGGTTGATCAAAGATAAAGAGTTTCATAAAGAATACACAGATTTTATGGCAGACCTGATCAGCAGAGGTTATGCGGTCAAAGTGTCGAGGGATCAGCTTAAGCGTGATGATGGGAAGGTATGGTATCTCCCTCACCACGGGGTGTACCATCCTCAAAAAAGGAAACTGCGTGTAGTATTTTACTGCGCAGCATCATTCCAAGGTAAGTTGCTTAATGGAGAGCTGCTGCAAGGCCCAGACCTTACAAATACGCTCATTGGAGTGTTGACAAGATTTAGAAAGGATTACATTGCTCTAATGGCAGACATCGAGGCAATGTACCACCAAGTGAAAGTACCCGAGGAAGATACTGACCTGCTGCGCTTCCTTTGGTGGCCGCAAGGTGATCTTAATGAGACCATGCAGGTGTACAAAATGGTGGTTCATCTGTTTGGGGCAACATCATCTCCCAGCTGTGTGAATTTTGCACTTAGACAGTTGAGGATAACTCAGATGCAACATCACCTGATGTGGCGAATACAGTTCTTAACAATTTTTAAGGAGTCATCTGGTGCATTGAGTCAGATTCATTTAAAGTCAGAATCAATATGAAAGACATGCCACTTACTAGACGTGGAATTCTGTCAGTAGTGAGTTCCGTTTATGATCCGCTGGGCTTCTTGTCTCCAGTTATTCTTCCCGCGAAGGTCATTCTTCAGTAGCTGTGTAGAAGGAAACTTACCTGGGATGAAAACATTCCCGAAGACATCGCTCACAGGTGGCTTACATGAATGTCAGACCTTAAGGAGCTTGATGAATTTGTTGTTAGCAGATGTGTTAAACCTTAAAATTTTGGATCCATTGTGTCATCACAGCTGCACCACTTTTCTGATGCTAGCGAAAGTGGCTATGGAGTAGTCACTTACCTTCATGCAATCAATGAAAGGAGTCAGGTACATTGTTCATTCATCATCGGGAAATCCAGAGTGACACCACTTAAGCAAATCACCATTCCAAGGTTGGAATTGACAGCAGCTGTTGTTGCAGTCAAAATGGACAAACTGATGCGAAGGGAGATGCAAATGCAGCTACAAGAATCAGTGTTTTGGACAGATAGTACCACGGTACTGAGTTACATTGATAACGAGAGTACTTGCTTCAAAACATTCGTAGCAAACAGAGTATCTCTTATCAGAGGGTACACAAAGCCGACTCAGTGGCGGTATGTAAACTCCGCTCTGAACCCAGCAGACAGTGCATCTAGAGGAATGAAGGTAGATGTTTTCATGAAGTGTCAAAGTTGGATTGAGGGTCCTGCATTCTTGACAAAATTTGAATCACACTGGCCTGACTTACCTAGTCTGTCCAGGAAGATCAAGGACGATGATGCGTGGATGTTAAGGCTTAAATGCCTGCTTCGAGAGCTAAGCATGAAGCGGAAATATTTCTTGTCACAAACTCATCAGTCTCCAGTGAGCCCTGACAAGGGAGCTGGACTTGTCACGAAACAAATGCAAGTCTTCAAAGAAACACTGAAGGGAAAACCTCTTGCAGTTAGGGAGGTTACAGAAGCTGAAACCGAGTTAGTTCGCTTTTGTCAAAACCAAACCTTCAAGGAGGAAATCGCAACATTGCAGAAAGGTGATGGGCTCACGGGGAGCAGTTGCGTCTTCAAATTGGATCCAGTTATTCAAGATGGAGTGTTGAGAGTTGGCGGAAGATTACATCAATCAGCTTTGCTGGAAGAAGCAAAGCACCCAGCTATCATGTCTGCAGGTTGTCATGTCACTGATTTGATTCTTAGACATGTCCATAAAGAAACTGGTCATTCGGGAAGAAACCATATGCTTTCACTATTGAGACAAAGGTTTTGGATTCCTAAAGCGAACTCTGCCATTCGGAGAATCATTGTAAAATGTGTCACATGTAGAAAACCTCAAGCAAAATCAGGTGAGCAGAAGATGGCTAATTTGCCTCAAGATCGCTTACTGCCAGACAAACCCCCGTTCACTAACGTAGGTGTTGATTACTTTGGGCCTTTTGAGGTTAAGCATGGACGTAGTCTTGTGAAAAGGTATGGTGTGTTGTTTACATGCCTCACTGTAAGAGCAGTTCACATAGAAGTAGCTCAATCACTAGACACAGATTCATGTATAAATGCAATTAGATGCTTTATTTGTAGAAGAGGCCAGGTGTCCGTAATTCGTTCAGACAATGGGACAAACCTGGTGGGAGCAGAAAGAGAAATGCGTGAAGCAATGCAAGAATGGAATCAGTCAAAAATCTTCAAGTCCTCCTTCAAAAGGGGGTCACATGGATATTCAATCCCCCAGCTGGATCGCATCATGGCGGCATCTGGGAAAGGCGAACAGTGAGAAAAATACTTACCTCAGTGCTGAAGCTCCAGCCACTGGATGATGAATGTCTCTAAACTGTATTATGCGAGGTGGAGGCCATAATGAATGACAGACCCATTACGAGGGTGTCTGATGATCCAAATGATCTCGAGGCTTTGACTCCCAATCATTTGCTTCTGCTCAAGAAACAGCCAATACTTCCACCAGGTGTTTTTCAAAAGGAAGATATGTATTCTAAAAGAAGGTGGAAACAAGTTCAACACATTTCAGACGTCTTTTGGAAATGATAGGCGAGTGAGTACTTGCCACTCTTACAAGAAAGGCAAAAATGGTCAAGAATTAAGAGGAATCTCAAGACGGGACATTGTTCTGATCATTGATGACAGTGCACCCAGAAACTCCTGGTTGATGGGAATGGTTGAAAGGACAATGCCAGACTCAAAGGGGCTTGTTCGACAAGTAACAGTCAAGACGAAGACAAGCACTTTGGAGAGACCCATAGACAAACTGTGTTTACTGCTTGAAATGGATGAGTAAACAAAACAGAATCGCATGGGAATAGAGAGAGAGAATGTTTTACTTTGAAATATTTTGGTTACATATAAATGGGCGCTTTAATGGTAATTTAGTTATAATTGTTGTGCTCCTGCACGAACAATTAGGGGCCGGAATGTAAGCGCCATTTCTTTATGTTTAGAAATTGTGTGTCATATGCTTGCAGCTAAATGAAAGACTGTTTTAGTTTCCTAATTAGCGAATGTACTTACCTTGAGTTGGTGTGTTTCGGTCCCTCGCAGCTTCCGTAGTCACTAAAAAAAAAAAAAGGAAAGGGTAGAGAAGGAGAATGTTAGTGAGCTGCAAAGATAACCAAAAGACGGAGCAACACAGTGTTTTTACCGTGTACCGTAAAGCTCGTCTTGTGCTTCATTCTGTTATGATATACAGTTTATCTGCGACACTCGCATTTTTGTTTGTGTAAGTTCTTTTTCTTTTTCAAGTAAAATCACCAAATGCAAGCAAGTCTTCAGTGTCATGATGTGAGTAACCTGCTGTATGTTGAATGCTGCATAAGGAAGAGTTTGACACGCGTAGATTACAGTTGATCCGTATTCCCTGCAGAAGTGGCTTAACTGCGAATTAAGTTTTTTAAAGATTCGCCACTACAGTGCGGTTCATTCCTTGTCTTAGTACTAGCAAAGAGGATGTATTAGAAGACTATAAGGCGGCCCAGCCGTTTGTTTTCCCCCAAAAAGGGGCGTTACCAGTGCTTAATTTGTAAATCAGGAGGTCCCAGAACACAGAGAGTGGGTCAGGGGAGAGTGTTAGTTTGACAGCTAACTAGCTATTAGTAATATCAGTTGAGCAAAGTGTGTGAAAGCCAAATTAGCTGGCAAGCTACCTAGCTTTCTACGTTCAGTGTTTTTTTTTTTTTAGCTAGCTATGTGTTTTTGTTTGTTTGCAAGGGGATATTTGTATTTGTCAGCGGAATGTGATAGTAGCTAGCTGGTTACGTTTATTGTTTTGTTTGTATTGTAGCTAGTTAGCTAGATTTGTGTTTGTAAGGTGGTATTTGTACTTTTCAGCTGAATGTGCAAGTAGCTAGCTATCTTTAAATCCAGCTACTGTATCTCTTTTTTGAATTCTTTTTGGGGTCTTTGCTGACCCATCTAGCCATTTTCTGATTTCTTCAAAAGGTAGATACAGACACTCATCAAACTTTTGGTCCACTTTGCCATAGATGCTGACTGAAGAGTTACCCTGCTCCCGTGACGTGTGAACAAAATGGACGCCATGTGAATAAGGCTCATGGGAAATAAATGACAGAACAGATAACATTAAATATTACACAAAATTTATGTACAGATTTTGATAGTGACAAAGGAGGTGCCGGATCCAATCAAATAAGTGCCGGTCCCAATCTGGGAGGTTCCGGATCCTGTTCCAGCAGGATCCAGCACAAATTAAGCCTTTTACACAAATTAAGCATTACTGTTTCAATGATGCGACCCCCAAGGTAATCTATAGATGTAGCAGCTCATACCATCCCTCAATTTTTTTTTACAGATCTGCATGATTCACGGGGGTCACATTTTCAGGTCAGAAAATCCGGAATTCTGGATTAATCTGGAAAAATCACATCCCTGCACTTTATCATATAACCAGTGAATGTCAAAGTTTTGTATATGTAAACAAGCTGAAAATTAGAGAGCTGTGGGCTCACCCTGACGGAGGGCACTATAGAGGATATCCATGGCCCAAGTGTTGGCCATCCCCACAACTGCCATCTGCACCTCCTTTCAGTGTCATCCAGGGCAGAGAGGGACTGCAGCTCCTGTGGAACTGCCTGGTCTGAGATACCAGTGAAATACAATTTCCAAAAAGCAACAACATCATTATTCACAACCCCTGCCACAATGGTACAGTTGGAGCTAAATGCAAGTTAGATATTGTTTTGTTGTCATGATTCCCACACATTTCATGTTGTTTTGGCCTGTCATATTTTACTGTTCTTGTCTGAAGGGCTCTAGCAATTTTGGTCCCCTGGGTAAAGTTTTTTTACTGAAAGCTAAAAACTGATCCTGGATCAGCAGCTAGGGGTAACTTCTCATGATCTCTGAGGCTCCCCATGTCAGCTTGTGTCAATAGAGAGTACATTTCCTCAGAAGAAGAATAATAACTGATAATGACGATGAGAAACACATTTTAATTCTATCAAATTCTTTATCTGAAGTAACACTAAAGTATATCAGAAAAAGAAGATAATGCTTACCAGCACAAGCAGGATCCTGCTCTTCCTAAGGCCTGTTCACTGCCCTTGAAGCATAAGTCCCTATAGCCACCAGACGCACGTGGTAGTAAAGGTCCCCAAGTGTCCTCATCAGCCCCTCTGTGGTAATGTTCTTCCAAGAGGTCTCTAGCAGGGAAAGGTTGGATAATTCAGAGTTATCCATAACCATGACCTAAGTTTTGTTCAGCCGCACAATTGATTGTAATGAGTGTCATGTCATAGCTTTATAGTTTCAGCTGCATAACTGACAATGCACTGTGTCTCCCCAAATTTACAGCTTACAGTCCGCAAACGGCACAGAAAGTGCTTACTAAAACGCCTGTGTAGTTGAATGCTTCTCTGAATTTACAACATAAATCCCAATCACAGTCAGCTCATGATGAGGCATGCACAGTAAAAAAAAACTATGCATAAATAATGTCCTAAAATGATTCTAAAAAGTGATCATAGTGGACACAGATATAATGGATGGTGCTGTTATGCAGGGATTGACCAGCATCTCAGGTGATGCAGGTAGTGACTTGGAGAGGCATGGAGATGTAATCCCAAAGCAGCATGTTGTCCACAACACCAGTGATTAATCTGTCCACATGATCTACCACTGAGCCCTGATCTGGGCTTAGCACAGAGGAGACGTACTGATCTTCCAGGCACTCCTCCACTCCTCCACAGCGTAGTGCAGCGGTGAGCACTCCCGTGCTGGGCTGTGGAGGGGCAGCTGACAGACTGGGGTTGCGTCCGTCAGGGGGCCTAAGGCTCAACTCTGTGGCACAGACAGACTTCAGCCCACGCCTGTCCCCCCTCCTCACTTTTGGCACCACTGCTAGGGGGATACACATAGGGTTGGGTGTCCATGAGCATAACTTAATGCAGCTGCCATGGCAGAATGGTGATAATAAAAGTTTGTCAAAGGGCCTTTTAGTTTATCTTATACTGTAGCATAACTGGGTAGAGTCATTCTGTGTAAATTCTAGTATAAATTGTTGATGTTTTTTTCAATTTCTGAATGTGCTCATTGTAATTCTTTAATCAACTTGATCATTGTACATAAGTCATAGTATAGACACATGTCTACACACGATAACTTTCCTAAAATTAAGGCTTTGCTGCCCTGTCAAAGAGGTTCATGCTGAATCTCAGCAGTTTCAATATGTTTCTCCCTCCAAAAACCATTTGTTACAGAGAAACATACAGTCAAAATGAAGTCAAGAAGTGACAGAGAAGGTAAATGGTTTTAAATTTTTTTGTGGTAATTGTAGACTCTCAACTGAAATTTGATACATGTAAAGGAGATATGTAGTGTACTGTTAGGACAATTTAAGGACAATTTAGAATAAGATGTGGTCTGCCTCTCAGTGCTACTCAATTATTTATGCATGCTATTACTTTTTCACACTTATCTTACCATATTAAAGCATAGAGGCAAGCCTCACAATCAGCTATTAAAAGTGACAAAATGGCACTATTTACTCATCAAATACCCTCTGATATCAGGGAAAGCCTACCTGGGCAGAGGTGTTGGAAATGAGCTTTGGCTCTAAGGGCTTTGCATACAAATGCATCTGCTGCTTGTTTCTAACAATGTACCAATGTTTTACTGTATTGTACCAAACAAATATACAAACAAATAGATAAAATATCAATGTGACTGTCAGTGGGAAAATTGGGTCTACAAGGAGAGAAGAAGTCCTCTGACCTCCTGTTCCACAGCGTGTAACTGTTGTGGGGGGTGTGGACCACTTCTCTGCTTTTGCTTTTGGTACACTGCATTGTTGTCCATAAAAATGGGATCCTTGCTCTGGTGCAGCAGTTGGGCCTTCCCTGTGAGACATAGAGAATGGAGCTACACCAGAGACAGTGAGGAGACACCACAGTTAGTTAAGTAATTTCTGTGTTGTCTGTTCTGAAATATTTCACATCCTTAGCCATGCTACATAAAACACGACTGTACTCCATCCCACACTGTCTGTCTTTTCTTCAGACAAGGTCCCATTCATTTACATCCCTGGCCTCTCAGTGGTAGAATGAGCTATCCACCTCAACCAGAACTGCAAAACTGCACTCACCTGTTCACACTGTAATTCAGGACTTCTAGCTTGTGTCTCGCACAAAACTGCACATTTGGTCTGACTCTGAGAGTACTAAGCACTTTTCTGCATACTTACCTGATACATAATTTATTACTTTAGCTCTAGGATACTTAAGGAAGGGGTTCAAATGTTCCAGAAATTATTAACTTTAAGGATATATACTATAGTTGCACTGCTATCTTCCAAAGACATATGTCACCTGGAATAACAGAATATGTCAAACAAATAATTGGAAATAATATATTGTCCTGTGCCCATTCATGCCCTGTGAGTTTGGCATGGTTCAGGGGTGACCCCGAATAGTCCACTATTCCACGATTCGATCTAAGGACCCTGATTCGACTGCCAATCTCACAGTCGAATCGTCGCAAAATGTGGTTATGAAACAAGGATCATTCCATTCCGGCTATATGGGTGTGCTGAATGTCTGATTTTACAAAGGATTGCTTGGTTTCTCCCAATAAATCATGATATATAGCCTATTTTGGTATAAATATCAGCCTATTAATAATACTGTTAATAAAAATCGGAAAATAACTCATGTGCTTTTAATCAATCTCGTTAGTGTGCGTGAATAAATCACCATAGTAGACTAAGTTGCACTATCCAATTTTGCGGGACCATCGGAGCACCATCTTGGCTGGGCTTTAAATCTTTTTAGCTACCTAATAGCTCACAATGTCTGGGAAAAAATACAAACTTCAAAAGTGTGGGAGCATTTTGTACAAGTCAAAGATGATCCAAAAAAAGTCAAATCCAAGTTGTGTCAACCAGTGGCGGCTGGTGTGCTGGAAACAGGGGAAGCCCGAACACTACCTTTAAATCTATCATTACTTTCAACCTGTTCGCCTTTATCCTCTTTGATTAACAATAAAACAAATAATTCACAGAATAATCCACACCAATCGCGTAATTAGAATAAATCATTATGCTCGCGAAACAGCGCAGATTGTCTGTAGTTTGTGTGCTTGCGAAAACTACAACTTGAGATTGTTTAATTAAAAAGGATGGCATTTATCGATTTAAATTACATTAAATGCTCATGACACATCACAGCTTTTGTGAGGTCGGTGTTCTAAACGTTATTGTTCATTGCACTCAACCTAACCTAAAAGTTTATTCTCAGTAATTTAAATCGATTTAACTAAATTAGCTCCGTTTTGTAATCTCCGTTGTGTAAGATATAATGTGAAACATTTAAGAGAAAGCTTTGGGATTACTTGCCACTTAATTATTAAAATTGCCAGCCTTGTTAATCAATCTCATGCTGTAGCTTTCGCAAGCACACAAACATTAACGTTGACGTTGTTCTGCACTTCATGGCATTAAAATGTTCATTTTATGTTAATGTTAAGGAATCGTTTAACTAATAATGTTTATTCCATATTACCTTTAATTTATAGCTTGTAGGGATTCACCTTGACTTAAAATTTTAAAAATCCAAGGCATGTGTTAGCCCCTTTGTTATTTAAACCTATATTTTGTTATGGTCATTTTCTATATGCCACTTTGTTTGATGTTTGATATGCCGACACTTGACAGTGGCATCGTTTCAGTTTTGGTCGTTTCATTATCAAGTTGTTTCTGTGTGCGACAAATTGTTTAATTGGGTGTTTCAGCTCTTTTCTCTGGTGTGGAAAAAATGGAAGCCAGTGTCGATATATATATATATATATATATATATATATATATATATATATATATATATATATATATATATATATATATATATATATATATATATATATATATATAGCCGGCTCCGTCTCGCCGCGCTCCCGCTGCTCTGCGTTGTGATGTGTCACGTCTTCAAATAAAACCACTGGACACCAGTTCAAGTTCAATGCAGACTGCGAGTTACGTCACTACGGCGCTAGACTTACGGGTGATGTGTTATGACAATTTACAATCGCAGGTACTCCCTATAACCGTAAAACAGAGGAATTAACACATGTAAATGGAGGGGTGAAGGATTTCCTTGTGAAATTAAATACAACAAATACAGAATGTCAGATAAGTAAATAAAAACATTTTCTCATCTGCTACATAGACGTGAGTCGACGATCAGTCGACGATAGGCAAGACTTGACGAATCAGATTCGACTATGTAAATTTTCAGTCGGGGATTATGCCATAGGATGTTTAAAATAAAAACAAATCATTGGGGCTGTTCAGTGAGTGTCCATGCTAAAACACAACATATTTTAGCAATTTAATCTGCCACTCATCCAACCTCCATCATACTGCCATTTCTACTGAGCAAAGGATGCTTGACACCTGTACTTTGTAATGTATTCTATGAATGCAAGCTTTATGCCACTGCCTAGTGACTCAGTGTATTAAAATACAGCTGAATGTAGGGTAGGCAGGGCACTGTATACCTTGAGGTAGGTATAAATTGGACCAGAGCCCTAAATCTACTTTGTTGGAAGCCCTTATTATAAGTTGAACAGCTGTGAGCAGAGCAGAAGCTGATTGTTATACCTTGAAAGAGTTCCAGTTGGAAGCTGGTCTTGGTTTGGTGGACTTGGCTGTCTACATGGGGGTAAACATGCCAGAATATCCCAGTGCCTTTGCTGGACACAGTGAATGCTGTCAGGTTCTTCCTCACAGGCTCATTTGTGTTGATCTGGGGAAATGATAGCCCTGGCCCTCTGCAACAGATAGGGTATGGGGGCGATGTTGTTTGCCCACTATTTGCACTTTTGTACATCGCTTTGGATAAAAGCGTCTGCCAAATGAATAAATGTAAATGTAAATGATGAGGGAAGAAAGTTCTGTGTGAAACTGTATGTAGCTTTCATTCACAAATTTGAGACTAAATTCATGCAGGCACAGTGTTCAACATTAGTTTCTTTGGTTACAATAAACAATGCAGGCCTGAGTCATTAAAGTTGTTTCAAGAAAAAGCTAATGGTTTTCCACACAGTTGAAAACAAACATGCAGGTCACTGGCTTTGCCTGCGGTGGGTCGGTCAGTGAAATACACTTACTTGTCTTGTTCTGAAGATGATGCTTCAGGCTGGTTCTGCTTGAGGTGGTCCTGCCTTCTGTACGAGTGCTACTGACACACAAGGTGCTTGTTCACAAGGTCGTCTGCACTGTCAGAGATGCTGTGCCCCTGCAGCACAGACTGCTGCTGGCATTTGCTTGGGCATTGCCGGGGTATCTCCTGACTCAAAATCCAATGCGGCGCAGCCTTGGCTGATTTCTTCACCTCAAACTCTACCCCACAGCCACTTCGGTCCTTCTTGCCCCCCTTCTCCCAAAGTGCCCCCTTTTGGTAGGGTAGTATAAGGGAGCCCTCGGCTGTCAGCAGGATGGCTTAGCAGGACAGTGGGAGCAGATGCATGTTCCTTGGCATGTTGTAGCCCTGCGTGGTGAGGAGCAGGGGGGTGACTGGGGAAGCATCTAAAGGTAACCCTCCTCCAGCCTTTTGGCTTGTCACTTTGGGCTAGTGACTGTAAGTCATGGAAGAGCCAGCAAAAGTCAGCCTGGCTGTATGGGATGTTCTTGGGCCCCCTCTCCCACACCAGATTCTGGAAGAAAGTGAGGTCACAGGTGCTGTAGAGAAGCTGACAGAACACTTGATTGCATCTCAGATTCTGAGGGCAGTCAAAATTCACCAAGAAGCTAGGACTTAGGAGAGGATACGTTTTTGTTTGTTTCTGTTACAGAGAATCAAGTTAAACATGAAAAAGAAATATGAATCATAAGAACGAGCTTCTTGCAATTATCTGAAAAACCTTGAGGAAATCTCTCTCAGGACATGAGCACAAACTGCATGGCATTGTGAATACAAAGGTGACAATTACATTAGAAGTCAGTTTAAAATGCATTAAGATTATGAGCGTAATGCAAACAGGTTAAATTTGCAGCTATAAAGGTTAGCTTGCTAATCAAGGAAGCTATGAAGATCTAAAGTATTGCTGATGTTAGCACTGACGTAGAGAAATGATTGTATGTAATGGATATTGTGAGGCATTTTTAGTCAGTCATACTTCCTATTCTCTCACAATATATTTCATACCAACAGACTTTGTTTGAAGTTCGAAGTTTCTCCACAGGAGTCAGAGAAAGATTCAATGTTGATGGTGTTGCCATGCCAATGCCGCGCGTGTCCTCAGCATTATTCTCGCTTGTGGCAGCCTTTGCTGTCAACTGTTGGTGTTAGGATTGAGGTTTGCTAGTTGCAGTTTTATTCCCATTACCATTTCAATCTGTCTTTCTTATTAACTCCCACACTGTCATATTGTCATAACTTAAAAGGAAATCAGTACAGTCACCTGTATTGTAAAAATACAAGTGAACGCATTGCAAAACAAATCATACCAAAAGGAAATGCTAAAAACTAAAGTTAATGACCACTAATGTATAGTGGCAGGATTTTACTTTACTAAATACCTGGCCAGTGGTCTCACCAAGAGTTAAGAAAACAATATTAGAAAACACTATCATTCTGAAAAATACGAATTCAGTTTAAAAGAGCTACCTGAGAGGTTTCTCGGTAATCTACAAGATAAGAAAAAGGACAAAGCACAGCCTAACCGCACCTTTAAATAAAATTTTATTTGATACATTTTATAACAGTCACTGCCATTTATTGAACAGCAAAATTACTGTTTTGGTGTAACAGACCACCCTTCCTGGCGACACACCTGTGTCTTCCCCTTACATTTTAAACAATGTCTCCCAGAAGGCTAGAGGCGAGTACAAACTTCCAGGCATGCTAGTTGAACTTCACTCTTGCAGTGACTAATTGTTGGGAAAAAAGGCTGGCCAATAAATACACTGACATCACCTATTTATTAGTTATGCCAGCTAGCTATGTATTTGCGTGCTTATACTACATCTGTGTCAATCTCTTACAAATAAAAGCAATATGAATCATTCGACGTGCCTAACTTTGAAGGATAACAATAGAATGCAGGCTTTAACTTTCCCAAAAATCGAGGGCTGTCCCACTGCTGTTTTTCAGCACCTTCCAATCTACTAGGAAATGAGCATCCTTGACTAAGCTTCACATGAGCGTTTCTCGCAGTTCTCAGTTTAGATTGGAAAGAGGCATTACTAATGTCTGAATTATTTTCAAAGCCAATTGTCAATATTTCCTTTGTGGAAATGGTGCTGTTGAGGGCAGCATCTTCCCCATCAGTGCTGCGCGGCTTCACAGACTGGGAGCTGATTTGTATGTCTGATTCTTCAGAGATGCTTCACCTCAAAGTCTCAAAACAGTAATAAGCACATGCCTGCATTACAAGGGAACTGTACAGTTCGTTGGCCAAGTGTGTTACTGAGTTTTAGTACCAAAATACCCATTCTATATTATCAAATAATACATAAAATCCCTTAATGGATTAAAATGACAGTTAATTCAGGACTGGACAAAGGAATATGTGATGGAGTTATGACTGTGATAAGTAAATCAGTCCTTCATTTACCTACAGTGAAAACAATTCCTCAATATTTACCCATATTTCCCAGTAGGGAACAGCATTGAGGCACCTTTACAAATAATTGACTTCTGCTATTCACAAAAGCTGATAGAAAAGAAATAGCATATTAGAGATGTTAAACAACTATATTTATAAATCCACCATAAGATATAACCACATTAAGGAGACTGTCAGTGGCTGAGTCAAAATTTGATGTCACAGAGATAAAACATCACAATGAAAGATGGGAAAGAGTTTAGTTAACTCACAAATGGAACTCCTTTTAATCAAAGTACCATTGTCACTATAAATGCTGAGTAAAATCAAATAATCATGAACAGATCATCACTGGCCTGGTTTTTAAATAGTTAATGAGTACAATACTCCTATTTGGGCATGCAGATTGATGTCTTTCAGTGATATTTAACCAGGGTTGGGTCAGATTACTTTGAAATGTAGTCAGTTACTGAATACAAATTACATGGCAATTTTTGTAATTAGTAACGTAATCCATCGGATTACAAAAAATGTAATCTAATCTGAATACTTTTGGATTACTTTTGGATTACTTCAAAATCAAACATTGAAACTATTGCACCTTATACTAAAAAAATGGACGCAGCCACAAAAATTTGAGTTCCACAGAGTTCTTTTTTTGAGTTCTTTTTTCTCTTTAAACATCTCAAAATATTTTCAATGCAAATAAAATGCATTTTGCATATTCAGCATTTACAGTTGGTCAAATCAAATTACCCATACAAAAACAGTACTGGCACAAACTACAGGTATTCTACAATGTGTGGGATGCTGTTTCTTTTGTGTAAGTTTTTGTTGCTGCTGTTTTTTAAACAAAGGCCACATGGAGGACTTTGCTCTTGTAACACAAGAGGAACACTTACTCAGAATGTTCGTCTTCCATTTTCAATGTAAATAAAAAGGAATAAAAACTCCATTATCCATAAATCATCATTAAAAAACAAAAACAAATATCAGTTAAGTCACCATTAACAAAACTGGCAACCTGGCAACCTGAGAGGAGTAACTTACTTTGATATACAGTAGAACATGTTCGGCATTTAGAATTGGTCAAATCAAAAAGGCAATTTTCACTTGAAAGTTATTTTCATTGTTTGATCATAAATCATTAGAAATATTATGTTTTATCCTATTACTTCTAAAATAATTGAAAATGTGTTCAACTTCATAAATTAGGCTACTTCTGACTAGTACTACCCTTATTAAAACACATGGCACTTAGATAAGACATTTCATTGGCATCAGCTGGGGTTGGGGGCATTTTAATCATTCAGTAACTAAGTTGTTGTGACTGACATTCAAACTAATTGTTGAGTCAAACCATCAGATGGTATTAATATTGATAATGATATTGATAATGTTATAGGGCTATCAAAAGTAGTATAAAACTGAGTTCAAACTTATCTAACTTTCTAAAAATTATATGAATATGAATATATTTGAATATGTAATGCCAGATTTACCTAAATGTATAACATGCTGCACAAGGGGGCAAATTAGACTAGCAAAAGTAACAAGTGAAAATGAGCTTTCTTTGAATCAAAAGAGAAATGTGAATTATCTACTCATTTATAGTCGCAGGGGTTTGATGAAGGACAAAAAATCTTTTCCATAGGTACAAGAATTGTGTTTCTACTCCCAATATTGAGCGTGTTTCTTCCCCTGAAGCGTTGCACTGACAGAGAACATTGCCATGTGTTCACCCGCTAAGTTGGTGTGGGCAATCTTCACAGCGCGCTGTGTCATCATTTTCTAAAATCAACTTGTTATATGTTCAATTTAGCTTGCTAGCTAGCTAGCTAACGACAGTGGAAATAACTCCATACAGTCGTATTGGGTAACATTATGAATGGCAAGATCCATATTTTCGAGATCCAATATCTGTAATGTGCTTGGTATTGTACGTTAGCTACCTGAGAAGGAAACTTACCTCTAAGTGTTTCTTCAGATTTGAAGTTGAGGTCTTTGCGGATGACAGCAACTTTATTTTTGCCTTAAATTGCACTGGACATAGACGTTCTTGTGTTGCACATTTTTGAAGTCAAAGTGATGGCAATATTGCCAGGAATGGAAGGCTATTTTGGAGCGACTGCTGCTTGAACCTTGCATCTTGACTCAACACCGTTCTTTTTTCCCCGCCACAAAGTGGAGTATTTGTCTAAGAAACCCCGTAGGCCTGTGTCAGATGCGCTTTTCATGAGTTAATAGCATTGGTTATCATGAAAAAAAGTTTCATAATTTTAAAATTGCCATATTTTAAAGACGTAATCAAAAATGTAATCAAGTAATCCATGACAATGTAACTATAATCTAATTGCACTATAAAAATATAATAATAATATAATTTTTTCAAATGTAATCTGGGCTGATTATAGTTACTTATTTTTTTTAATGTAATCTGATTACGTAATCCCGATTACATGTAATCTGTTACTACCCAACCCTGTATTTAATGGATAAGACTTTCAAATTATTATGGCATATAGACAGTTCTATCAATGTGGTTTATAGAGAGAGAGAGAGAGCATGGCATTACTACCTCCCATGCGCAGGTACTTTTTTAACCACCAACAGTGTCTCATTGCTTCCCATGTACCACAGGAGTTCCCATGAAAATGTATTTCTTCAACTATTGTGAGGAAGCAATTTACATACAGATGAACTGAGAGTGAGGCCAACATTGGTGAAAAGGTTTGGAGTGCACTGCTTTCTCATCCCATTAACCTCTTTGATTTCATAGCCATAACCACCTGTCTGTGGCATGTCTGTGTAGCTCCTCAGCATTTTAGATTTTGAGCACACCTCTGACTGTGAGCTCCCACAGATGACACATCAGCCCCCAGAAGGATTGGGAGAGGAGTCAGCATGCCCAAGCAGTCCTCTGGATTCTGCTGCTGAGCTTCCTAAATACAGCCATGCTGCATAGATCAGCTGAAAAACAAAACAAAAAAACTACAACATCTGAAGCACCAATCGAGCAAACAAAGCATTCTGGGCTTTAAGGGCATTTTTTTCAGAAGCAAGCATTTGGAGCCACCAGCGGACAACCCCTCTGATTGGTTGGTGTTGATGGCAAAATGGTCTGCATAGATTGACTGAAACCCCTCACTGATCTATTGCACTGAAGAGCTAATGAATATAAAAGATGCAGGATTCATATCAGGGTCACAGATACAGCTGACCTGACCGAATGCAAACCCTGAGATGCAGGGATTATGTGTTTTTTAAATCCAGGCTGCTGCTGAAGCACAGCTATGATGCGTTAGCACACATACACTTCTCAGTGCACCTGTGTGTATTTTTAGTCCCAATGTAAAGATTTAAGGAGAAAATGAAGAATGTTACATGCTAAATAAAATTAATACAAACAGAAAATGTCTAAATATGTCCCTTATGGTACAGCCTTACTGAGAGATGAACAGTCTCTTGAATCTTAAAAATAAAATCTGATAATGAGTGAATAAGGCAATGTCTTGCATTCTGCTGGGATACAGGACCCCTTGAAGCTGACTCACCATGATCCCCTTCAATGCCATGCCACATGATAGGAACTAAAACATATGACTCTTACAAAATACATAAACAATTAGAACACATAACAATTACAATTATAAATTAAGACATCTATCTGTTGCTCACTCTGGTTTAAGTATATCGATTCTAGTCTCTTTGTTTAACATTGACAAAAGGGAAAAACAGAAATTGACATTTCTTAAAGCATTTTTTATAAAAATAAACATATACCAAAAATACTTCACTTAATGACCCTTAGTTGATTTTCCTCTTTTGGTATGTTTGTAAAGAAATATTTATTCATATTGTACTTAGGGAGTATTAGAATCTCAGAACACATTTATCAGAGTTGAAGATGAACACAATATAAAACACTGAAAGAGAAGGAAAGATATTGTACCCATAACATCTGCAGTGGACATACCCTCAAATTTATGAATTTATCTTTCAAGGAGCCCCCATGATTCATGTTTCATAAAGAAGTGGTATATGATTCATGTAAAATCTGTTTGAGAGGTTTGTGCGTAAAACATATCAGACAGATCTCTTAGTATGTGTCTTTTACATAGTTTACTGCATCATGGGTGGGATATTCTCCTGATTGAGACAACTTCGAGCTGTAACTGGGGTATAGGAGGTCCATGTTGGGTTTCTAAGAGTCTTACCTCTTATAAAACCTTCAATTTGAGGTCAAGCTTCCTTTTTTAATGTAATTCACAGTTTTCACAAGATTCACAAATAACAATTTTGAGAGTCAAATATTTTTACTTGAACCCTAGGTGAGTAATTCTGTCAAACCCAATCACTACCATCTATATGGTGTGCAGATTTCAGGTGATTATAATTTAGTATGGGACAAATTGACTCTCCTAACAAATATGTCAGCAGATATGGGAGTTGGCATCCCTCAATTTCCAGCTCAGACATGAAGTCAATTTTACTAAATTCATCCAATGGTTGGGTGTCACTGTACAGTCAGCTCTGAACCACCTATTGTCTATATCTAGCAGTCTACCAAGAGGTGGATGAGAAGACCAGAGGACCAGGCAGTGACCGCAAAACTCAGATAAACACTTTGCACTGGGCAAATTTTGTAGTATAGTGGTATTTTGGATGTGCGGCACTATCTGGGAATTGTTAGGCAGGATCTGACAGTTTTGTTACATCTGTAATTACACTCAAGGTCTGAAGAGGTTCGTTGGATACCACTGCTGAAAATCAAGGCTTCTGTGCAGTTGTTATAATGTAACATTTGTTCTCTGACAAACTGGAATGTGTGGTCCCAGACAGAGACATTAGGCAGGAGAGCAATCTCTTTTGCCACAGCTTATTGCTTATAGCAACAGTTGGGTTTCTATACAATTTTCTTCTTTCCCACAAAACTACCTCCTAACGAAATGACCTTGAGAATGTGTTGTTGCTGCTCTGGTGTAGAAGCCCTTGTGAACAGGAGCCCACCACACGGATATAAGCAGCCTTCAGATGAAGAACGAACAAATAGTACAATCGACTGGAGTGGATTCTGGGCGTCTTAGTAGACCGGTCTGCCAGTGCTGTCCCAGACCGAGCACAGAGTCTGAGTGGGGGGGGGGGGTTCAGAGTGACGTCTCCAGACAGCAGGACCCCCGTCGGATGTAGTAGCGTCGCACCTCCGTGGAGTCCCCGCAGCCCTCTGGCCGGTGCACAATCAGCACGGGGAAGAAGCGGGCATCATGGTACGTGGGCGGGCTGTCGCTCAGGGCAAGCTGGCTGGAGTAGGAGCGGCAGCACGGCTCGTCCAGGCAGCAGCGCTCCGTCAGCGTGCTGCTCCGGCTCCGCCACAGCCCCACAGTGCGCCGCGAGCCATACATACGGCACAGCGAGAAGTGCGACGTGTCTAGTGACAGCCGCGAGTGGAAGGCATGCCGGGAGAAGATAGAGGAGCAGCTGGAGCTGGTGGCTGCCCGGCCGTGCCCGGCCTGCAGCTGGCAGCAGCGCTCACAGTCCTGGACCAGCGCCCCATAGCTCTGCTCCCCGCTGCCGTTCTGCAGGAAACCGTCAGAGGAGCAGGTCTCCCCCGAGCCCGAGCCACCCAGGTTCATCAGCATGGCCTCTGAGTAGCTGGGGATCAGCTGGCGGTTGGAGCGGATATGCCACTCCAGCTCCGTGCTGTCCACAGTCTCTGCCCTTGGGAGGCCATAAGCGCCGCTCCGGAGGGGGGCGTCATCCCTAGAGGGGGAGGGGCTGCTGTTGCTGTACTCCAGCCCGAAGAGCTTCTCCACATGGTAGTGCACATAGGCTGTGCGGTACTCCACCAGCACGCGCAGGGGCCAGGACAGCATGAGTAGCGCCGCCAGCCAGAAGGCCACCTGGGAGGCATACCAGGGCAGTCTGTCAGGGTCCACATAGGCAATTAGGTGTTCCTTGAAGTCCACGTTTTTCAGCTGCATCCCCTCCCGTGCCTCCATGTAGTCGTCCAACCCCTCGATCTCTGAGAAGAAGCGGGCGCGTTGGTTGAGATAGGCATTCTCCGGCCCCGCCCCAGCGAAGCTGAAGCACTTAGTGAAACGCAGCCTGGTGGCGGGATGGCCCTCCAGACCCCGCAGATCCCGCGAGACGTCCCGCACACCGCAGCGGCCATAGTCAAACTCCCCCTCGGCCACGTGTGTGTTGACACGCTCATGGTAGACCTGCGTGGTGGTGTAAGCATCACCATTGCGGTAACGTGTGACCTGCCGCGTGCGGCGGACAAAGTGGTAGCTGATGGCCTTCCACCAGACGCAGGGGCGTGCCTGCCGCATGCGCAGCACACGCTCATACACGCTGTCCACGTTGGCCTTGCACTGCAGCTCACTGCGGGCGTGGCAGTGCCAGCACTCCACCAGGTAGACGGCATACAGCATGAGCAGGAAGGCCAGGGGGATGTAGACGTAGCCGTCCGAGCATGGGCTGTCGTGGTAGATCATGGAGTGCCCGCCCCCACTGCCCCCCCGCAGGGAGGAGATGGAGGCCGTAAGGGAGGAGGTGACAGAGGAGTCAAAGCTCAGCTTGGTGACGCGGGTCAGCTGGCACCAGGCCACAGCACCCAGGCAGCCGTACATGAGCAGCGAAAGCAGCAGGCAGCGCCAGTGGGACTCACGCCACATGGAGGCACTCAGGGACTGCTTCACCGGCCGCTGCTGCAGACACAGAGCAAGAGTAGGGGGCTTCAGAGGGCATGCGCCCAAGCAATTCCCAATTGATTTCTGCAAATAACCAGTGGTTACATTAACACAAACTAACATGGGGATTCAGGACTGGTTTAATCAACCCTGTAGGTTTTTAAGGTTTAAGGGCTTTAAGGTTTTTAAGTTTTAGTTACACTCAGATATATGTTCCAGATATATGTGTGTATATATATATATATACACTGGTAGTTTTTAATTTTACATAAGAGCAAATACCCTACTGTTCAGCTTAGAAATAATGCAATTACTGTAAGGTGATACAATATTGAATCATTTGACATTTAAGTGATATTGCACAGGGGTGTACTCACTTCTGTTGTATACTGTATACATATCTACAAGAGTGGGCATTAAACCGTTTTTCCAATACAGCATAGTTCATCATATATATATATATATATATATATATATATATATATATATAGGCCAAAAATATTGGCACCCCTTGGAGTTCTGTGTGGAATGATCTCAGATTTAGCTTTTTTTCCTCTGCTTTTTTGTGTTGTTCCAATGCAAACAAAAGAAATAAACATATGAATACCAAAGCACTTTTAATTGCAACAATTTTCTGGGAGAAGTGGTGCATTATCTGAAAGAAGCGCAGGGGTGCCAATATTTTTGGTCATGACTGTGTATCACATTTTTAACATAAAACCTCAGCGCAGCAGAGAGATATGTATTAGAGACACAGTGTGGCAGATGAGGCCAGATATGTACAGCAGTTTAATTACTTATATCCAAGCCTAAAGCCTCCAGATAATTAACCCCCTACTTAACTTCCCACTCCATTAATTAGCCTCAAAGAACAAACTGGAATGAATGGAAACGCCTGTATTCACGAAGCTCACAGTGAGCAATTTCAGACAATTAACTGCAAAAGGCATTACGTACTTAAAATACAAAATATGAGTAACTGTATTCCGATACAGTTACCATTTAAATTGATGGTAATCAAATTACAGTTACATTTTACAAATATTTAGATTACTGAAGGGATTACATTGGATTTTTTCATTTAATTTCATTTATTTTTTTCATTTAATGTTTATTCAGTTGGAAAATCTATCCAATGATAGGCAACTCCGGGGTGTATCACCCATATGCCCCTCACGAGTGAGACAGAAAGCAACCAGCGCAACGCGTTAATGTCATGGAAATACCGGGACTATTTTACTTTCAAATTTGGCAAAGGTCGCAACATAATAGTACAATGCAAGCTGTGTTTGCCAGCAACCAAACTGCTCTCCGCTTCAAAAGTCGACCTCTAACCAGAAGAAGCATCTTGAAGTAAGTTCTCTTTTTCATTATTTAAGCTAATATCGATCGCTAGTAGGCTAGTATGTATAGTATTAAAGCTAACTGGCTAACGAGTAGATACAGTGACAAAACAAGTGAAATTTCACATGTTCAAAACTGCGATTACTTCAACAATTTTACATATTACGCATATTATACATTTAATTGTTAAGCTACTCCTTTCTCACTCACAATGTATTTAGGGTGGCTTGTGCCTTTTCTAACTCATGTTTTCGTTGAATTAACATTTACAATTCTGAAGAAACTGCGATGAAATGCCCATAGACTTAACATGGGGGTGCCAAAATGTTAGCCACAACAATGCTAAGTGAACATTCTAAAAATAACCGTTCAGAACCTTAGACAGTTCAATAGAAAACCACAGAAGAATTATGAAAATGTCCACCAGTATACGCCACATTCACACTTTTACTTACATACTTTTAAAAATCGAAAACAGTGATCAGAAAGTAATCCAAAGTATTTAGATTATGTTACTTACCTTGAGTAATCTAACAGAATACATTACAAATTACATTTTAGGGCAAGTATTCTGTAATCTGTAGTGGAATACATATTAAAAGTAACCCTCCCAACCCTGCTCAACCTGATGCGAATTGTGGCTCATATTTAAAATATTTCCAACTTTCCGAGTGCCCTTGAAATCTTATGAATTGAGGATATAGCCTTATCTTCTGAGGAAAATGGTTATGGTTAAAAAGTCTGAAACAATATTTATGAATCTTTCCATCAGCGACTAGGTATACCTGTTATTCATTCCATCTGAGCTCTTAATTTGCTGTCATTAAGCTCATCTGCCATAAGTCAGTTACAAAAAGGATAGTGCTCTTTTCCCTTTAACATCAATAGAATAATTTAATCTTAAAAATAATATTAATATTTACTACCAACATAAATGGAGGTGAATACAGTGAATACAATAACCACCTTGATTGGTTTGATGTGGCAAACACAGGTCCAACAACACATTTTATTCACACAGAGCAGAGCAGGTAGATGTCAATGTCATGTGAAATCTAAATCTCAGTGTTCAATTAACTGCTCAATCAAATCTCATTACCATCACCATCACTCGGAATGCAACTAGAAGAGACAGTGGACACCTGTAACAAACAGTTAGAAACAGTGATGTAAAGTACACAACTCAAGCAGAGGTCTCCTTTTATTTATTAAAGCATTTGCTGAGCATCACTGAAACAGCTCGCTGCACATACAGTAGTTGTGTAATACTCTAATACCAGTATGGCATGCTGGCTAAGGAATGGGCATATAAACATTTGTAGGCTCATTTCCCAAATGTGAGCAGGGCACTGAACCTAATGGGGCAATTGGTCTGTTGTTAGCTTAGGTGCGGTTTAGAGTTTAACACGGTTTTAAACGCGCATGTGGCAGAAAAAGTCATGTGGCTTTTTAAACCCCATTGTTGTGTCATCGGTGACTCCTCTCCATGTATGTATCTTTGTATCTTTCTCTCTCTCTCTCTCTCTCCTGGCCACTCTTGACTCCTCTGACACTCCCACTACCACCTTCAGGAGGAACATCCACTCCCTTTCACACTCCACATTCACCTCCACTGTCCTCTCCCCCCTCCCTCCCCTCACCTCCTTCTCAGACATGTCTCCTAATGCTGATACAACTGTCTTTAATACATGTCTGTCTCAGTCTCTAGATGCTCTCTGTCCCCTTATCTCCAGGACATCACGGCCGTCGCCCTCCTTCCCCATGGTTGACCGACTCCCTCCGCTCCGACAGTGCTGCGCTGCGGGCCGCCGAGAGGAAGTGGAGGAAATCCACATCCTCTGACGATCTAGCGTTCTACCACTCCCTGCTGACAGCATTTACGGCTGCAACAACAACAGCTAAGTCCTCATTTTTCCAAAACAAAATCAACACCAACATCACTAACTAGAGATGCACCAATACTACTCGTTGGTACTCGTATCAGGCCGATACAGCATGGTAAACACTTGTACTTGGTATCGGCATCATAATTTAATGCTTCCAATTACGAGTACACTGATGTATAATGACGTAGCCTGTAAACTTCACTCCCATTGGTAGTCGCCTCAATCGCGTCGCCTCAAAGTTGAGATTAGTTTAACTCGGAACCCTCCCACTTCACGTCACCAACCGTCATTTTGCCTGACATCGCCTGACATTGCTTCAAGTCGCCTAATCTCATTAACATTCCATGGTCTTTCGTCACTTGTCTCTTCCAGTTTGTACGGGGCTTTAAGGCTGTGTTCACACGTAACATCTTTTTGATGAAAAATGCTGGCCAGAGCATTTCTTCAAGTAAAAAAAAACGCTGGCAGCGTTTGTTCCAAAAAGCAGTTGAGGGCGTCTTCTGTTGCCATAACAACAGTAGCATGTACTTTGTTAGCAATCTAACAGGCTAGTTTTGCTAACGACAAGCAGTAAACACAAATACTTTCCAGAAACTCCTACAAGCGGTCCAATTTGACTCCAAACGGTATCTTTATGATGAATGTTATGATACAGTTTAACTGTCATGTTGTGCAGTTCACTGTGCTCAGAAAATAGCACAATTAACTTCTCCACAGCTACCTTCTCCATTTTTGGTGGTTGTTATGGGAAACAACAGGTGTCACTACTCCGCTTGTGATTGGTCAGCTGTCAAAAAAGCCCTTGACGTAGGGTGTTTTTTTTCTGAGAAGTTGAACTTTTTTCAACTAAAAAAACACCCTGAGCTTCAGAAGAAAAAAACGCCGGCAATGGCGTTTAAAAACGCTCAGAACATTTTTGAAAACATGGTCTACTTCATAAGATTATTTATTATGTAAAACAGACGCTGACAGCTTCCAAAAAGACGCTAGCCTTAAGCCTTTTCACATTAAGTGTTTTAGAATGTCCCACTTCAGACCTGGGCACTCAACCGAAACAGCACTCCTGGCGATGACAGAGGCCCTCCACACAGCCAGAGCCTCTGCCCTGTCTTCGGTCCTCATCCTCCTCAACCTCTCCACTGCGTTTGATACCGTCAATCACCAGCTGCTCATTGCCAAACTCTCAGAGATTGGCATCTCTGGGACTGCCCTTTCTTGGTTCAGGTCCTACCTGACCGGTAGATCTTCCCAGGTCTATTGGAAAGGCTCCACCTCCACACCCACTCCCCTTACTACATGTGTCCCCCAGGGCTCTGTATTGGGACCCCTCCTCTTCTACATCTACACCAACTCTCTTGGTTCAGTCATTGACTCACATGGTTTCTCCTACCACTGCTATGCTGATGACACTCAACTAATATTTTCTTTTCCTCCCTCCACCCCCAGGTCAACAAAAAGATCTCTGCATGCCTGGCTGACATCTCCAGATGGATGGCCTCCAACCATCTCAAGCTTAACCTGGACAATACTGATCTGCTGTTCATCCTGGCCAAGCCCTCTCCTCTTCAAGAGTTCTCAGTTACTGTCAACGGCACCACAGTAACTTACTCCACTTCTGTGAAGAGCCTGGGCGTCACCCTCGACAACAGGCTGGACTTCACCGACTACATCTCCCAGACAACACGCTCCTGTCGATTCCTCCTCTTTAACATCAGGAGGATTCGCCCTTTTTTGACCACCTACTCCACCCAGCTGCTTGTCCAGGGCACTGTGCTCTCCCAGTTGGACTACTGCAACACCCTCCTTGCTGGCCTTCCAGCCTGCACCATTCAGCCACTGCAGCTCATCCAAAACGCAGCTGCTAGGTTGATCTACAATCTCCCTAAGTTCTCCCCTTACTTTCATCCCCTTACTGAAATCCCTCCACTGGCTCCCATTCACAGCCAGGATCCACTTCAAAACCTTGACTCTCACCTTTTCTGCTGCAAGAAAGACTACCCCGACCTACCTCCAGGACCTCATCCTACCCTACACACCTGCTCGACAACTTCACTCTGCTACATCCGGACGCCTTGCTCCTCCCGCCAACAGATCGAAAGGCCCACGCTCCTCACAACGCTGTTTTCCATCATCGCCCCCGTGGTGGAATGATCTCCCCACCCCCCTGAGAACAACTCCTTCACTCCAATCCTTCACACGTGGGCTGAAGACACACCTCTTCAGACTCTACCTGGACTGACACCTTTGCCATTTTTTTGACCTTGTAAATTTAACCTTGTAAATCTTAGACTCCTGGCTTGTACTTGTAGCTCTCTTACCTTGTATCGTGCATGTTTTTTGCCTAGCTAGTATAGTGGTACTTTATTGTCCCTGTGATTGTACTTGATATATCTAATCCTAGATCAGATTGGTTGGCTCGCAACACCGACATTGCGCTCAGCCTCAGCACTATCTGCATCATATGACCTGCACACATCTTGTTCTTGTGCCTGTTTGCCCACTATATGCACGTTTGTACGTCGCTTTGGATAAAAGCGTCTGCTAAATGAATAAATGTAAATGTACCTGTGGTTTAACCTACTGCTGAGGTTTAGCTTGATCCCAGTTGCTGTATCTTCAAGAAATTTCATATCAGCCACTAGAGGTCACTTTTTGTGCGTAGTTGCATAAACCTGATACTGAGGTGGAGAGACTAAAGGAGAGACTAAACCATCTCATCTGCAGAATGAGACCTACGTCACATCCTACACACAAACTTTAGTAATATTTTGTTAGCCTGATGTCTGCCCCCAGGTAGGCCTATGTCGTCACTTACTTTGACTGTGTGAAGTAAAAGCTATATAGGCATATCTCTTTATATAGTCCTATAATTAAGGTTTGGGGAGATAACATTCTACATCTTCAAAAAATTGTAGGCTGTTTTTTTTCTAATCACAAAGACAGACAAAACACGTTTAGTCTAAATAGTGCATTCTTTATTCATCACCAGGATTTTTGCGCCGTGCGGCACCGTCAATTTTCAAATAATATATATATATATGTGTGTGTGTATGTGTGTTGTGCAATGTTGCCAACTTAGCGACTTTTCAGACCCCATCAGCGATGTTTTTTTTTTTGGACAAACCGTAGCTACTTTCCATAGAAGAGAGTCGCCATGTACGGCCACGTGAGTGAGAGGCACACCTCTGGGTACACTCACACTGCAGCGAATTTCACTTCGCTCTCATTCAGTTTGTATGGGGGCGAAATTCGCTCTGGTTGGGCGAAATCGGAGCGAATTCACCAAGGCAAACGAAATTGAGATGGCGAAATCCCAACTTTATGCAAATGAGAACCACGTGAGAACCAATCAGTTCAGCGTGTGATGTGTTTGGTACGTGACGTTATCTGTGCCATTTCATCACAGTTGACAGGATGAGTTCACAAGCTAGCTGAATCGCTTGCTACAATAGCTAGCTAGCTGGCTTACTGGCTACATCACCGCACCACAACTACACTTGCTACTAACAGGATAGCCAAACTGCTTGCTGTTTTCGCGACCACGCCCCCAGAGCGAAAATTCGCCGGGCGAAATTTTCGCTGTGTATGAGCCTAGCGTCTCTCTGCGTCTACTCTGTTCAGTGAGTGGCAGAGAGACGGAGCAGCACATTCAGCACGGCAGCAGACATAGACTTGAATGAGCTGCGCATGTGCAAACAGTATTGCCAAGGACCTATCACTAATCATGTATTGTTTGCTCCTCCTTTGTTTTAACTTAAACAATTTAACTTGATCGTTTTGACCGTTATCCCTGTCTTATCACTCACTATCACACGGAGGTTGTGCGCTGTGTGAGGGAAAAAATAAAATATTCTGTCGCTTCTAACTTTCTCTCTGAGTGATCATTTTACATGTAAATATAGCCGAAATCACATCACAGCCGTTGTCTTTAAATTACGTGTATGGTGATTTTGTCAGACGACGTCGCGGTTATAAAATCAGAATTTTAGCAGTGCAGACCAGCAGCTTGGAAATGGCTTGGAAGTGACTGCTGGTTAACATGTAGTCTTATTGGGCCGCGTTTCTGTCACTATTTCATACTCGTCCCGTTGTCTGACAACAGAAACAGAAAAATATGTAAATGAGAACAGCTTTATTGGGAATTCAGCTGTATTAAAATACAGTATATGTGAGCACAGAGTAGGAGAGAAGCAACCAGATGTTAAGGGCTGACACCACCTGACACTAGGCAGAATGCAAATACGACGCGATGACGTCACAGATATGTTAATTAGCACATGCTTTTAGAGCATGAAGCAGCAGGGAGACCAGTTCCAAAAATCGAGATTACCAAACCAAATGGTAAGGCGTGTTCAACACCACATGTACTGACTAACCATCTACCCATGTAGAGTCTGACTGCAGCCAGCTAACATTAGCTAACGTTACCTGCTTAGTCGAGCTAATGAGTATAGGAAGCTAGCTAGCTAGCAAGCTTGCAGACTAAATGAAATAAAATGTTTTGCTAAACAGCTAGCAGTCTTAACTATACTACTATTTTGTCTGGTCAGTTATTTTAAATTTTGTTTAGAATTTCAGACCATTTAATAAAAAAGAATAAAATGTGATTTTTTTTTACTTCAGAGTGTTTCAATTAGGCCTAGAGTATGCTAATGTATATTTTAATATTTTATACGTAAGCGGTAATTTAATTTTTAAAGCACAATGATGCACACGTATGCCTTTCAATAACATTAATATTAATGTTCTTGAAACTTTACGTAACGTAATAATTATTAATACATTTTTACAAAATATTGATTGGCACGGCGCCACTGTATATATGACCAAAACTCCTTACTGCTGCTTTAAATGTGTCTGGGTTTTACATGCCTGCATATGCACTCACTAACACCCCCCTCCACCACCAAACTTCACCAAGCGCACCCTCCTTCCTCCCCTACTTTTACAACCACCAGCTACCACTGATATATATATATATATATATATATATATATATATATATATATATATATATATATATATATAACAATTTAGCGATGAACACATGTATTTATTTCACAGCCACTCTTATCCAAAACAAATATCTATGCACGCCCCTGAGTAATGATAATCATTCAAACACGATCAAGACCAAAATGCTAATAAATACAGGGTTACAATAAAGTCGTAACTTTAGTTCCCTTTCAGACACTTCAATGAGGACAGGATCCAGGAAGGGTCTTATTTGTTTATTGCAGGGAAATAAACTTTATTTTTGGCGATGTGAAGTCAATTGTATAAGAAATATATAAGCCTGAAGCTGCGTTTTAACCGAACACGAAGCGAAATTCACGACACACCAATGCATGAACAGTCAATGGCAGGAAGTGAATGGGCGGGGTTAATCACGGCGAAACTGGGAGCGACGCGAAATGGGCGTAATGAGCGTTCGCTTGAGTTAAAAAATGTTCAACTCGAGCGAAAATTTCGCCTGGCGAAAGCCAATCACCTTCAAGTGGGGCTAGAAGCCTCGCCCCCTTTCCAGAACTCTCACGCTGATTGGTGTTGTCCGTTAGCTGACGTTTCAAACCGTGGACCCATCGTTGTGTTGACCGTTAGCTTTGAAACTTTAGAGGAACATTACTTCCTAAAAAAGAGAGTTCACAAGAAATGACAAACTGCTTGTGTGCCGTATTTATATAAGCGAATTAACTAGCGAGCTAGCAACGCAAGATAACTTAGCTGTCTTCTATCGTGTCTAGCAAACTTGCTAGCAGCGTTGGTGTAATGAAAAATGCTTGCTGTGACTTGACGCGAAATTCGCGTGTTTTTTCAGGCAAGCGATCAAACCTGTGCCAGGAAAGCGAAGCGAAATCGCGTTCGGTTAAAACGCAGCTTTAGCCTGCTCTGCGGCAAAACAGCACGTGTGAAACCAAATGTCAATGAAATTAATAATAATGAAATCGTAATATTCATTACGTGAAACTGCACCATGCTATTCAAACAATCATGCAGCCGCAAAAGGTAATAGAACTACACATTTTAACGCCTATAATAGCCTAAGTACATGTCATTTGCTAAAACTAAAAAAAAGCACTGAGGAAAAAAGAGCCACGCTTATATCCGAAGCGAATAACTTCGTTTTATAAGTTTTGAACTATCCCAGCCCAAACATTTTAATATACTTGTAGGCCTAGTCAGCGATGTCGGTATTTTTATTTGCTGGTAATGTAGACATAGTACGCTACAAATGTGATGGATAGGCTTATGCATCACATTTCTGTATTGTTTTGCAGCCTATGTTGATTTGTCAGTATTTATTAATAAGGACTTTATTCACGTTAAAAGGAAATGTGATGTCAACATTAAATACATCGTAGCCTACGTAAAATTGCAGTTGTGATAAACAAGAACTGCGATACGTTGTGCGCACGTAAAATATGCTACTGCTAAAAATATAAATATAAAATAATATTCCAGGTAGATGCGCAAAATAATATTTAATAATATTTTTTATTCCTATAATAATGTCACGGAAGCGCTCTGATTCCTTTTGCATCGTCACAGTCAATGGCGGATGTAGCCCAAGCCTGTTATACACGTAGTCACCAAGTCTTCATAGTCAGTGAATCTTTGGAGTCCGAAGGAACTGGTGAACTGAGGAACTTGTCAGCATAGTCACCAGTTCCTTTGAGTCCGAACGAACTGGTGAACTGAGGAACTTGATGAGTTTAGAGTCTTCGTAGTCACCGGATCTTTTGCATTGTCCCACATAGTCAGCTGTGCCGAGATGACCAGTGGGAGGTGCTTCGAGAGTTTTAGCATTGCATCCATTGGCTAGTTGTTGTCATGAACGTACTGCTGGTACAGTTTTGTGATAGGCTGCTTCGTGGACAGACCACATATCTAATACCCACTGGAGGGAGAGTTATGGCTGCTATGCCAGCTAATCAGCGCGCATGTTTGCAAAGAGGAGGAACGAATCTTTTAGAACAGGGATTCAGTACACTCAGTTCACCTCAAAAATTCGTTCAAAAGGATTCGTTCGTTCACGAACTGCACATCACTATGCGCTACATGCACTAGGCTTTGTGACGTACTTCCGATTCAAAATAATACTGCTCGGTTATTTCCGGTCTATTTGTTTAGTTGGAGCTAGCTAGGGAGCTCTTGATAGCGTTAATGTTTAGGCTATTTTACAATGAGTGTATGCTAGAAAATGTTCAAGATGGAACATTTTCAAAAACAGGAGACGAAATACTCTTGCTGTGTCTAGTGGTGTAACCGTTGTAACGGACCGTAGTTGATTGGTGATCTGTACGGATCCCCGCCCACGGTTCGGCACGCATGTGAACCTTGGATTAATTGCAAAATTTAACCATAATAGTGTAACATACAGTTTTACTGCCGCTGTTACTTTTTAAAGTAATAATTTCCTGAATCTCGGTGCAGAGTTGCCGTGAGAAGATACAAGCGCCATTTTAAAAACCAGCAACCTTACTTAGCAGAAGCGTTGCGAAGACGAAGGCTGCGTCCGAAATCGCTCACTCGTTCACTCACTCAGTATTCACAGTCATACAATAAGTTAATTTTTCTGGATATAGTTTTGTGTTTGCAAGTTTATTAGAACATTTGTATGAACATTTTGTGTCTAACCGTGCCGGCTAGCTAGCTAAGTGACTAGCTAGTTGCAACTGACATTAACCTGCTAACTAGATAATGCCGCTACCAATCTAGCTATCACTAGCTAATTTAGTGAAAGAACTAGCACCCAGATTCATCTGTTCAAATTAGTTGAAACTAAAGTTAGCTAGCTAGCTGGCAGTTAAGTCCAACGATCAAGTGTAAAATGTATATATCAAGTTCTTTAAGTAATAAATGGAAAGCAAAGTTATATTTGTCTCCCCTTCTTTGCTGATGCGAAAAATGATCCGATCCGTGACACAAAAATCGTGATACGATCCGAACCGTGAGTTTTGTGATCCGTTGAACCCCTAGCTGTGTCCCGCTTTGTTCGGCATCATCCAAATTTAACGGCATACTAAGTTTCCATGGCTCTCCGACCCATCCCGACCTGAGAAGACAATGGCTGGTAAACATACGCAGGGATAATTTCACCATATCCTCTCAGACTAAGGTCTGCAGCAGACACTTGATCGGCTTATAGAGCCAACAACCCTTCATGGTCGAAATTAGAAATATAACCTCTGCTTCATGGAAAAGGGCTAGTAGGTTATTATAAGAACAGTGTGTTATTATTGAACCATGCTCCTAGAAGAAGCCTACCCTCCTGAATGCTTAGCGTTACCTATTCTCTCCCTACTAAAACAAACTTGATTAACCTTCCTTGATAACTATAATGCCTTAGATGGTGTATATTAGCAGTGTTACCTTAATGTAAATTTGTAAATTAATGTAAATCACCGAAACACACACGTTTCCATCTTATCCTTATTAACTTGATAAAATTATGTGACCAATCAAATTAGATGTGATAAAACTGGGAGACACGGAAAACATCCAAGTCGGTGGGCCTTTAGGAATAGGCCTGCACGATATGAGGAAAACGATTGCGATGACGATATGACTTGCGATAAATAAACAAATACTGAAGTGTGCACATTAGCTATACAGTTCCTATGTCTTTCTGCTTTAACAGGTACACTGCTAACATAGTTAATGTTAGCGAACTTGTACAACGAAAGCTAGCATTAGTTAGCTAATGGTTGTTTTCTTATCTTTGTAGCTGTGTATATATAAAACGCAGCATATAATTTAAATCCTTTGTCTAATTTGCTGGTTGGGGCTTTAGTCGTCCTGCAAATCCGATGAACATCGGTGATGTTCAACTTTGGTAGCCCTTTGTAGACAGCGGGTGTAGAACGTCGCCAAGTTGAACCGGAAACAACCGAGCAGTAATAAGTAGAACGCGGAAGTGATTGTGCAACCAGCTAACTTCATTTTACAGGCAAGCGATCAAACCCGCGCGAGGAAAACGAAACGAAATTTCGCTTCGCGTTCGGTTAAAACACAGCTTAATAACAATTACAATAGCCTATAATATTTATATTACATCGAGGATCCAACTCGCAAAGAATCCTAAATTATGTCATTATGTTATTAAGTGGCATTCTTGTTAACTCTGTGTTCTGGCAGAGAATATCTATATAGACAGGCTCTGATCCTGGGTAGATCTCCAACGTCTGGGCTCTGATTCTGGGTATATCTCCAACTTCCGGTTTCCAGACAGTCAAACTGCGAATCAGCTGAACCCATGCGTGTTGTTACACAGCATTCAGTTTAGCTTAACACTCAGCTGCGCGTTAAACTCGTGATACTTCCGTTTTAAGTAGTACAGTTCTAAAGCGCAGCTAAGCTAGCTGACAGAGCAATTGCCCCAATATGCTTCAGGAAAATGCAGCTGTATAAACAGATAATATGTAAAAAACATACACCATGGAATTTGCCCAGGATAAAGTTAAAATACAGAATCACACAAATGTATCCCCTTCTCCTGCAACACATATGGCACTTACAGGCCGTTTCTTTTAATTATCCCAGTATCCACCTGGGGACTTCAGGCTACAACCCATGACTCAGAATACATCAGCTCCATCCCAGAGCCCCATGCAGACCAAGACCTCTTCCCTGTTCCCTTCCCTCTTTCTCATCTCCCTCAGCAGATCTGCACACATGCTGCAACATCCCTGACCAGGCTGGGACACTCTGAAAATGGACACAGCTGCAGATCCCACCGCAAACAAATCACTTCTCTTCAGAGGCTGTTCTAGGTTCTCTTTCATGATGACTTCACAGTTCTGGATCAATAAATGCAGCATTGGAGCATGCCGTTCACCATATTACAGTAATTGGTTTTCCCTGCCTCTCTTGCCAGCTGGAGGGGTGTACGCTGTCCCTTTGAGCAAACAACAACAGACCCCCAAATCAGCTGGCCCCAAACATGATGATGATGAGACTGGAGCCTGGGAGAAAGTAACAAGCTGCTGAGACTGAAACACTGCAGCACATCAGGAGCATGCAGGTGAAACGCACTGTAGAGGAGCTTGCACCTGCATCCTGCATGGCAGAACAGTGTATGTAGTTTAGAGTTCAGGTGAAATAAAAAAGCACCTATTTTGTTTCATTATTTGCAGAACTTGCCCTTAAATTAGCAGATACAGACAATTAAACAGATCTATAAAAAAGCTGGAAGGGGAAGCTATACACTTTACAGACTGTCTGCCTAATGGAAGTGTACCTGTCACCGGGAGTTTGCAGTAGTTGTAAGTGCTGTGTACTGTTTTCAGTGTAGTCAGACCAGTACTGTTGCGAGCTAGGAGTTTGTTAGTTTTGTTAGTGCATTCCCACTGTGTTTTGTTGATCTTTTGCTAGAAATTGCTAGTTTTGTTTACCTGTTTATCAATCTCTTGCTTAGAGGTGTTGAAATGCTACAATCGCTAGCTTAAGTGTTACAGTTTCGGCAATGAGAAAGTGATTCATGCGTCAGAACTTTGTTGTGATAATTAAATTGGCATCCTCAGCTGTGAACACAGCTCGCACAGCTATTTAAATACATCAGAGGAAGGCGTTCATGTGAAGACCTATCCATGTAAAGACCTGTGCGAGTCCACTGAGCAAGGGCCACTGACAAGGCTCGTTATAAACAGAGAAGTTCACTTTTCCTTTCTTTCCCATATTTATGCTTTGCCATGAGACAGAAATATATGCTTTCAGTAAATTCCTGTTGTTCTAAACAAATGCAGTTCACATGTCATTCATAGGAGGAAATGCAACCTGGACAACCTGAGGCCCCTCCCTGCCTCCACAGGTGCACCCCTCTGCTTCTCGGCTGGCTTCTGGGACTGCCAGTCCGCAGTGAACAAAGGTGACTTCAACCCCGCCTTTGCCATCCAGTCCTCTCTCCAAGTCCTGGCTCTGACTGAAACCTGGAACTCCTGCAGCTCTCCCACACACCTCACTCAACTGGGCGGGGAGCTGGAACAGATTTTCTGATTTCCAACACCTGGAAATGCACTCCTCTCTCTTCTTTATGCAACAGTACCTCCTTTGAATACCATGCAATCACTGTTACTGAACCTGTCAAAGTCAATTTCATTGTCATTATTCATCCTCCAGGTCAGCAGGGCAATTTCATCGAAGAGCTGGTCATGTTACTGTCCTCCTCCCCTGAAGACGGGAGAGTAGACGGCATGACACCCTCAAACCCCTGTATTTCTGAGGTTGTCCACGACCATTGGACCAGACTCAGGGCAGCAGAGAGAAAGTGTCACAAATCCAGAGAACCCGCTGATCTGATCTATCTGATCTATCAATCTCTCCTCTCCTCTTTTTCCTCACACATCTCTACTGCTATGGCCGCTTACTACCAGGACAAAATCAACAGCACCTCAGACACAAGCAAACTATTCACGACGTTCAACACTCTTCTTTGCCCTCTGCTGCCTCCACCCTCCACCTCTCTGACTGCTGATGACTTTGCCACTTTTTTCACTGGAAAGGTGGAAGCCATCAGCGGTCATTTCTCCACTCCACACATTCACAGCCAGTCTCCACCTACATGCAACACACTATTGTCCGCATTCTCCCCTATCTCTGAGGCTGATGTCTACAAGCTTCTACTCTCTAACCGACCCCGCCCCATGGACTCAATCCCCTCCCATCTCCTACAGGCTATCTCTCCCACACTCTTACCTGCACTCACACACATCATCAACACATCACTCACCACTGGCTCCTTCCCCACCGTATTTAAGCAAGCTCAGGTAATATAACAAGTGTACACTTAGCCCCTGCCAAGTAGAAAACTACAGACCTGTCTCTCCTCCCATTAAAACCCTTGTACGAGTTGTTTTCACCCACATTTCTGCTTTCCTCTCCCAGAATGACCTGTTGGATACCAACCAATCTGGATTCAAAACCGGCCACTCCACTGAACCGGCCCTCCTGTTTGTTGTCGACATCCTGCGGGTGGTGACAGATGCCTCCATGTCGTCGCCCCCCTTCCTACTAGACCTGTCCACTGCCTTTGACACAGTGAACCACCAGATCCTCCTGTCCACTCTCGCTGAACTGGGCATTACCAGCACTGCACTTTGCTGGTTTGAGTCCTGATGAGCCCACTGTCTCAGCATGGATCTCTGCCTGTCTCTCAGACATCTCAGCATGGATGAAGGAGCACAACCTTCAACTCAACATATCCAAGACTGAGCTCCTAGTCATCCCAGCCAGCCCTTCAATCCAGCAGGACATCACCGTACAGCTTAGCTCAACAACACTAACTCCATCTAGGTCTGCAAGGAACCTGGGGGTAGTGACTGATGACCAGCTAAAATTTACCGACCACATCACGACAACTGCCAGATCATGCAGATTTGTGATGTACAACATCGAGAAAATCAGGTCCCACCTATCTGAGTATGCTGCACAGCTCCTTGTCTAGGCCCTGGTCATCTCAAGACTGGACTACTCCAATGTTCTCTTGGCTGGCCTACCTGCATGCAACATTAAGCCTCTACAGTTGATATAGAATGCGGCTGCACCTCTGGTTTTCAATCAACCAAAAAGGGCTCACGTTACTCAAGGGCTCAGATTGGTTCTCACGTGGTTCTCATTTGCATAAAGCTGGGATTTCGCCATCTCAATTTTGCTTGCCTCAGCGAATTCGCCCCAATTTTGCCCAACCAGAGCGAATTTCGCCCCCATACAAACTGAATGAGAGTGAAGTGAAATTCGCTGCAGTGTGAGCGTACACGTAGGCTTCGATCCTAGACCTTCCTGCAACAGTCGTTTACCTTTTACCTCAGCTAATATTTGCTAGTAGGGCTAACTCAAACTTCTGCAAATATGAGTCAAAAAAAGAGAAAAGCTGACCATGAAAACCGCAAGTTCCAATCGAAATGGGAAACAGATTATCTTTTCACCGAATTCAAGGGGAAACCCATGTGCTTGGTTTGCTTGGAGACCAAATCTGTGATGAAGGATTTCAATTTGAATCGCCGCTACACCACTACTTGCAAAGAGAAGCATGAGAGGTACACAGGTGGCGCCGGAGCTGCACACGCAGTGTAGGCCTATGCTGGGTCAGGAGTTATACTAGATTGGATCATCCGGAGCGACGCTCTGATTGGTGGTTAGAATTTGGAGCAGGGGATTGACAGCGAAATAACCAATCACAGATGCATAGTCCCTCCAGTTGATCCAATCTAGCACCAACCGTGAAGTTTGATATCAAATCAATGTAAATTTAGCCCTGACTGTACACGTGGGTGCTCGGCATTCTCTGTGGGTGCCCTGGAGCACCCACGGAATCGGCACTTATGGTCCCATCGCATCATATCACAATAATATGTGGTGATAATGTGCACAAAGCAGTTCCCCAGACAAAAGCAGTGGAATGAGAGGAAGACAGAATGGAAGTATAACCACTGCATACATCATTAGAGCACAACAACCAGGTAAGCATTGTCAGGGTTTCTGCAGGATTTTCCATAATCAGTGTGCATAATCGCTGACTGAAAGTTGGGTACTATGACAGGACATTACTACTGCAATTGTGGTGAGGAACATTCCACCGCAATGCAAAATAATGATTTAAGCTAAATTTAATTAGTGAGTTCAACCTGTGCGCCCTTGCAAAAAAAGTAATTACTCGCAAAATTCAAGACTGTTCAACATATCGAGGCAGCTGAACATGTTACAGTGAGCAGCGACAGAAAAATCAAGTGTTGATTAGAAAGTGTTCAGAACATCTGAAATTGGACTGATCTGTGTATTTTCTGGCCTGTCTAAATTGCATTAGCTCAGCTGAATGTGCTCGAATGATGCATATTTAGATGGTGTGCAAGTACCTACACTGTCAAATCTTATGCAGTTTCCAGACAATTAGACTACTGTTTAATCCCAGCTTTAAAACATTGAAATGGCTTTATTCAGCTCTAATGTACATAATGTACAACAGCATTTGTCAACAGTCTCTGGAGGGTGGCTTAAACATACATGATTTTCCCTCTCAGCTTTAAATCAACACTGACTGACTGTATATGATTATTCAAAAAACGTCACTGAGCTTTGTTTGACTTTGTAAGCGTAATTCATATGCACACATAATCAGTTGATCAACAAAGCCAAGCAGAAATCTGACATCCAACAACATCTGTACATTGTCAATATTATCTCACTGGCAGTGATACTTTTCTATTAATGTCTCTGACAGCTGAACAGACCCTCCTCATAGGGTACACATGCTCATTTCACCTCTACCTCTGAGCATGGCATAGTACTACTTTTTTAGGAGATTGCAGGTTTGAAGCCCTATCAAGCTAACACCACAGGCAAAGTACTTTACCTGGCCTCAGGAAATAAAGGAGTAACAAGAGTAAAATAAAACAGCCTGAGAGTGAGAGGAGAAGCTAAATTAAAGAACAGGGTAAATAAGAAGCTACCATACCTCTGTTTAAGAAACCAACACTAAAATCTTCTACTGCCCAAAACTATCACCCTGTGTATTTTCACCCTTTGTCCAAAACCCTCAGAAACATGCTGCCTTAAATCAACTTTCTCAGTTTTTCATAAAGAATAACCTGCATATTTACAGTACCTAGCTAGGAGAGTTAAAGGGGACAGCTCCCTCTTATCGTCAATCGATTTTCTAACCCCACACACCTGCCGGACCACTGTGCTCAGCTTCTTCAAGACATTGTTCCCCCCTCTCATAACCTTGCATCCCAAGCACAACCACTGTATATCTGGGCCCCTTGTAGTGGAATGAGATTCCTGTTACAGTCAGAATAGCTGAGACACTGGCCATCTGGTCACAGACTGAAGACCAACCTCTTCAGGCCACATGTCAACCCAGCTCAGTGTAAAGTGTGTAAGTGTGTCTGCTAAATGACAATAATGTAATGTAATTAAATGTACATCCATGATGGTTTGTTTGACCTTCCCAATGACCGAATCCTCCTCATAACTTTTAGAGAGTTCTTTCTGTCCCAACTACTTCAAGGCATTCATCTCCATGTAGGCAGAGTACATGTAGTCAGACAGTATGTTGACACAAGCATCCTTGAAGACAGAGGGGACACAGCCTCTAATCAGTTTTTGACAAGCAATGGAATGAATGGGAGAATGCCAGGTGCAATCCTCTGGAAAAGAGGAGAGGAAAGCAGATCCAAGGAACAGGTAGCTGGGTGATGAGACATCAGGAGTTCTGAAGTCCCTGCAGCTATGACGTGGCAGAGTGAGTGAGTTGTAGGTTGATTGAAGGACTCACGCATGGTGGCAACCTCCTCTCAGAGCAGAGGGTAAAGTAATCAGCAGTGAGAGAAGGGGAGGTGGTAGAGTAAGCAGGGAAGAAAGTAACATACCTTAGCAGATGACAGCATGGGAGAGAAGGCAGAGAGTACAGTCTGGTAGGCAAGTAAATTAGCTGGGTTGCAAGATTTTTTCCATTTCCTTCACACAGCCTGTCAGGGTTGGGGAGTAACGGAATACATGTAACGGCGTTATGTATTTAAAATACAAAATATGAGTAACTGTATTCCGTTACAGTTACCATTTAAATTGATGGTAATCAAATTACAGTTACATTTTAAAAAATATTTAGATTACTGAAGGGATTACGTTGGATTTTTTTTCATTTATTTTTTTCATTTAATGTTTATTCAGTTGGAAAATCTATCCAATGATAGGCAACTCCGGGGTGTATCTCCCATATGCCCCTCACGAAAAAAAAAGAAAAGAAAAAAGCGTGCAGCCTGCCTGACTCACAAGACAGTAGAATGCAGAGTGAGACAGAAAGCAACCAGCGCAACGCGTTTATGTCATGGAAATACCGGGACCATTTTACTTTCAAATTTGGCAAAGGTCACAACATAACAGTAGCCTACAATGCAAGCTGTTTGCCATAAACCAAACTGCTATCCGCTTCAAAAGAGTCGACCTCTAACCTGAAGAAGCATCTTGAAGTAAGTTCTCTTTTTCATTATTTAAGATAATACTGATCGCTAGCTGGCTATCTTACATAGTTTGGCTGCACTTGATTAGCCATTCAGCTAGCTAGTAGGCTAGTAGGTATCATGGATGTCGTTAGGCCCATTTTAGGGGGGCTCAAGCCCCCCTAAAATGTTCTTAAGCCCCCCCCCCAAGCAATTTGGGGGAGCTTAAGAATAGTTAACAACCATAGTTCTGGTTGCTTCCAATTACTTCACAGTGTAAATTCCGCGCGAGAGAGCGCCAATCCATTCCGCTTTTTCACTGAGAGAATCTCGGTATTAATGAAAATCCATTCCATGTTTTCATTCAACTGGTGATACTGAGCGCTCCGTCGATGCGTCAAATTCCACTCCGTATGTTCTTTGAGAGAATGCCCATGTTAATGAAAATCCATTCCACGTTTTCACTGCTACCTTGCACCCAGCTGCACAGACGCCGAGAGCTGCTGAATGAGTGCCACTGCGGTCCACCGCAACCTAATAGATATACTCAGATTTTTCAAGAGGAAAGTAAGTCATCATCGCTGCTGGTGGTAGCAATTAGTTAACTCCAGCTAACAAACAGCAGAGAGTCCCTTGTAATTAATGAAGCAGACACTCCCCATTTTGACAAATAAAAACCTGGCTACTAGCCATCATGTTACCTATTTAACTTACTGGACTAGCCTAGCCAAATAAGTTAAATTGTTAGCATGATGTTGATTTCTGTCACTTGTGTTAGTTCTGAAAAAAGAGAGCTCAGCTCATTCACTGGCTTGTTATCATTATCATCAATGGACATGAATAATACACTAAATAATAATCACTCCACCACCCCAAGATATGTTAACTGTGCACAACCTCCTAGATTCAGACATGTTTCCCTCTCTGAAGGCAATCATCCAAGTTGCCCTAACAGTACCTGTGAGCAGCTGTTCTTGTGAAAGGTCCTTTAGTGCACTGCGTCGACTACACTCCTGGCTGCGTAAAACAATGGGGCAGAAAAGGCTTCACAGTCTTGCAGTCATGTCAGTTGAAAAAGACACACTACAGCAGCTGAGTCAAAACAGAGTGATAGACCGATTTGCAACGGTTAAAAATAGACGGTATTCTTTGATTCCACCTACCAAGTAATTTTTTTGTGTGATTTTTTTTTCTGTTTTTTTTAAATACTGTAATACTACTGTAATACTACTTCCTGTATATGTATATGGTTGTATTCCAATAAATAATACAGAATAAATTACGGTTATATTTGCAGTTTATATGTAGCTATAAATAGCCCCCCCCCCATTTCCAAAATCTAGTGACGTCCCTGGTAGGTATAGTATTAAAGATAACTATAGCTAACGAGTAGATACAGAAATTTCACATGTTCAAAACTGCAATTACTCCAACAATTTTACACTACACATATTATACATTAAATTGATACTCCTTTCTCACTCACAATGTATTTAGGGTGGCTCGTGCCTTTTCTAACTCATGTTTTTGTGTAATGTACAGTTTTTGAATTAACATTTACAATTCTGAAGAACCTGCGATGAAATGCCCATAGACTTAACACAGGGGTGCCAAAATGTTAGCCACAACAATGCTAAGTGAGGCTGTGTTCACACGTAGTGTCTTTTTTGAAGCTGTCAGTGTCTGTTTTACATAATAATCCTATGAAGTAGACCGTGTTTTCAAAAACATCCTGAACGGTTTTTTAACGGCATCGCCAGAGTTTTTTCTGCAGCTCAGGGCATTTTTTTTCAGTTGAAAAAAGTTCAACTTCTCAGAAAAAAACGCCCTACATCAAGCGCTTTTTGACAGCTGACCAATCACAAGCGGAGTAGTGACACCTGTCATTTCCCATAACAACCACCAGAAATGGAGAAGGTAGTGGAGGAGATTAATTGTGCTAGTTTCTGAGCACGGTGAACTGTACAACATGACAGTTAAACTGACTCATAACATTCATCATAAAGATGCCGTTTGGAGTCAAATTGGACGGATCCTAGGAGTTTCTGGAAAGTGTTTGTGTTTACTGCTTGTTGTCAGCAAAACTAGCCTGTTAGCTAACGTTAGCTCTGTAACAATGTATAGCCAGCTAGATCACTAACAATGTACATGCTACTGTTATGACAACAAAAGACACTCTCAACTGCTTTTTGGAACAAATGCTGCCAGCGTTTTGTTTTTTTTTTTACTTGAAAAAATGCTCTGGCCAGCGATTTTCATCAAAAAAAGATGCTACGTGTGAACACAGCCTGAACATTCTAAAAATAACATTCAGAACCTTAGTCTGATGAACATTCTTTAAAAAAAGTAATCCAAAGTATTTAGATTACGTTACTTACCTTGAGTAATCTAACGGAATACGTTACAAATTACATTTTAAGTATTAAGTATTCTGTAATCTGTAGTGGAATACATAATAAAAGTAACCCTCCCAACACTGCAGCCTGTAGTTTATCAACACATTGTGTCAGACAGCCAGGGACAGGAGGGAGGTGGTTGTAACCATCTTGAAACAAGAGGGCAAAGAGTATCAAGAGCAGATGGGAGGGAGGACAAGAGAGAGGATGCAGCACAGTCAGGTGACATAAGTGAGAAAGACTCTAGAGATGCAAGTGAAAAAGTGACTATGGAGGAAAAGAGTGAGAGGGGAGAGACTCTTAAGGTTACAGTGACAGGGTTCAGTTCACAGGGGTTTTGCAGATAGGGGAAGAAATATTGATGTGATAGTGAAATAGTGAATAAAGATGAAGTGTGAAACAGGAGGTGGTGAGCCCCTCAGAAAACAAGTTCAAGCTGGTTGCCTGCCTTTTGAGTGACAGAAGACTGCTGAGGTAAATGTTAAACAACCAGAGCAAGGAGAGGAAGCCAGATGTCTGGGAGTTCTCAAGTTGGGTGCTGAAGTCTCCCAGAAAGCAGCTGAACAAGAGATCCAGCTCATCCAGAAAGAAGCCCAAAGGACCTGGTGGGCAGTATGGAATGATTATGGACAGTGCAGTTGGGTGGGTGACAGCAGCAGCACAAAAATCAAAAGAATAGATAGAGAGGTGGGGAAGGGGGATTACAGAGAAGTTCAAATTAGAGAAGATAAGCAGAACCAACCACCACCCTGTCCAGAAAGACAGGGCAGATGAGTGAAGGTGTATGTAGAGGAAAGGGCAGCAGATGTGGTGATACAGTCAGGGGTAATCTGTTTTTGTGAGGAGAGACAGAAAAGAGACATAGACTGAGCGGAAATCCACCTTTCTAGTGGCTGCCTGTCTGGTAGCAAGCACCCCGAAGCAGTGGTGACCCCAGCTGTATGCAGAGTACGCAGGCTGCATGCCCCAGCTGCATTAAAATTTTGAAACTCAGCTGCTTGCAAGCATAAAAAGTCTGTATCAATGTCTAAGAATGTCAATGAACACAAACTCAAATGACTTAATTTCACTGGTTATGGATGAGCCGTATTTTGAATATTACAGCGTTTCGTTAAAGTGACTGGTGGATATAACCAGGGCTTCAGGTCAAGTTTGTTGTGATCGCCTTTACCCATGCTTTTTGGCTGTGATTGACTTGGTGACAACATACAAGCTATGTCAAAAAGAAAACAGTTAACCATAGCGGACAAAAGTTCCAAAAGAAATAGCACTATGGATCAAAATAACAATCATATGAGTGGTGTAGAAAAACAGGCCTCAAGCAAGAATGATCTTTCCTCATTGGGGAACGCAGAACAAACTACATCACCCGAAACTGGGTTAGCTACTACGCTAAGTGAGCTAATCGCCCCCACAGAGGAGGAGTTGGCGTCAACGAGAAGCGAGCTAACTGCCCCTCCATCTGAAAATGAGTTAGCCACAGTGACCCTGGAAGGCAAGGATGAGCTAACGGCTAAGTGTATCGAACAAACAGAGCAGCTAGACGTAACAGACATCAGTCTTATGAATGTGGGGGCATAAAAATTGGTTCTGATGCATTAAAATTGGAAGTATTGAGGAATAAATCTAGTCAAACCTAACCGGAACTGGACTGCTCCCAAATGGTGCATATTTGGAATTGAACAAAGGGTTTTTCAATGAAGAACTGTACCCCACCTTAACGTATAGCAAAATGAAGGATGGCATCTTCTGTACAGTTATTTTCTCATGGAGACATTATTTTGAGAACCAAACCGCTCAATGATTGGAGCAATGCCAAAAAGATTGTATCAAAACACTTATCATCACCTTTACATTTGAGTGCTCAGAAACGTGCAGCAGAATTTTTGCATGTATGTGATGGCAAACAGCAGCCGATCATTGTTGCATTGAATCACTCCCATAAACACACTATTGAGCGCACCAGGTTAGGTTTGAAGGACATTGTAGACTTAATTGCAGTTTCTGGGAAACAAAATTTGCCAATCCCAGGTCACACATAGTCGTAGCAATTTCAACACTCTTTTGGCGTACAGAGCAAAAGGCGATGCAGCTCTCAGAGAGTACTTGCAGCTACCACCAGCTAATACCTCATACTGCAGCTACAGGATACAGAATGAACTCATTGAACTTTATAGTAAGCAAACTCTGGATGATATACTGGAGAAATGCAGACTTGCTATATTTTTCTCTGTTCTCATTGATGAGACTCCTGACATTAGTAATTCAGAACAAGTGGCATTAGTTGTGCGTTATGTGGGTACCAGTGATCAGCACTCTGTACGAGAGGACTTTTTGGTCTTTGTGGCCACAACAAACACAACTGGAGAGGCAGAATGAACTCATTGAACTTTATAGTAAGCAAATTCTGGATGATATACTGGAGAAATGCAGACTTGCTATATTTTTCTCTGTTCTCATTGATGAGACTCCTGACATTAGTAATTCAGAACAAGTGGCATTAGTTGTGCGTTATGTGGGTACCAGTGATCAGCACTCTGTACGAGAGGACTTTTTGGTCTTTGTGGCCACAACAAACACAACTGGAGAGGCATTAACAGAACTGATTTTGAACCATCTCAAGCATCTTGACCTAAATCCTGATAAACTAATAGGGCAGGGCTACAATGGGGCTGGGAATAGGGTTGGGTATCAAGAACCGGTTCCAAGTTGGAACCGGTTCTAAATTTCCAAGAACCGGGGATACGATAAGACACGTGCATTTCAATTCTGCACTTCAGTTCCTAACTTTTGCATATTTCAGTAGTGCTCCTGAGTGAACTGCAGTGAGCATTTTACAGTCCATAAAAGTTTCACTTACCTGCCAGGACCTGCTACGCGGAACTAACGTCACGTCATTTGTTACGCAGTACATCAACAAAGCATGTGAGAAGAGTTGAACGCACGAAAGTTTGGCTTAGCTTCAGTAAAAAAGATAACAACACAGCAAAATGCAACACCTGCAGTAAGGATATTTTGTGCAAGGGAGGAAGCACCTCCAATCAGGGGTATACTGGGAAAGAAATTCAGCCCTGGACTTATCCGCTAGGACCAGCCGGGGGTTGTGCTCGGGAATTAAAGTATATTTGGCTACGATTCTCAAGTTCTGAGCAAATGGGCTCCTAGCATCTCCCCGCAGCTTCAGAAAAAGCGTGGACGCACAGGCTAGTTTTAAGGTTTGATATTTCATACTTTATGATGAAAATGAAGCCTAAATGATGTATCAATTCACTTTATTTCTTACACAACGATCACCATCGTTTGTTGGATAATTGAATGCTTTTGAAATAGTGATAGGCATCTGTTGCGTAGCCAAAATAAGATAACCATAGAAAAATTTACCCATCAAATTTACCCATTATCAATATTACAATGCACATTTTAGTTATTGCAATATTTAGTTTATTTTTATCTTTGAGAAAGAATTTTCATTTGATCTTTTTGCTCTTTATTTAATTTTCATAGTGGTGATGTAAGCTATGCCTGAAAACATATGACTAAGTAGAGAGGGTTTGTAATCAAGTCCATGTTGTTACAGCCTATTTCTTTTAACACTGAAAAAAAAACATGTTAAAAGCATTCAGATATCGACCTGAATATTGGTTATTGTGTCACAGGTAATCATTATCGTATCGGCCCTGAGAAAACGATATCAGTTAAACCCTAATAAGAACCAGCCTACCCTACAATAATGCCAGTTGTCAGGAAATAAAATAACATGAGAGAGAGAGTTAGAGGAGAGGCTGGGTGAGAGGACAGGGTTAACTACAAGCAACCCCAAGAAAAAAACAAATAACAATTCAAGTTATATAACATATATCTAATAATATATCTAGGGTAGTTGGTAAATAGATTGTAGTATTGTAATATTGGGATGATATCTTTTTGGTTTGTTTGTTTTGTTGCTGTTTATAGTTATATAGTAAGGTACTGCAGTTGGCTAGCTAGCTATATAGCTCACCAGTTAGCTGATTTATCTAGTTTGGTACTTTCAGTTAGGGATAGCCATTGTAGCTATAAGGTTATTCCAACGTTCAAAAACTTTATCTATCTAGCACGCACTGAAATGAGATGCTATTTTGCTGATCAACTCACAGTCATTGATAGGGAATTATTTAGTCTTGCATTGTGATGAGGCAACCACATTTTAATTAGCTGAAAAAAATAGTTTATAGTTTTTATTATTATTTTATTACTGGTTCAAATGGGCTACCAGGGAACATACAACTGTTGTTAAAATCTCTTTATTGGGAGAATTTGGTTACCCTGAGCAAGTGGGTAATTAATGTAGTGCCGTGACAATACCTGAATCCAGATACCAGTCTTGGCAAAAAGGAAGGGCTTGAACTCCTCTGTGTACAGTGGATTAAGCAGAGTAGCTGCATTTCAGTTGACTTGATTTCATATGTCTAAAACTAGGGACTCCTGCAAACACTGAAACTTAACCCACATTAGAAAGTTAGCATTTGTTCAGTATTATCAATACATAATCAATTATTGTTTTAATTTTAAGTATAGTATTAGTATAGTGTAACACCACTATGCTTTAGGACAATGTTCCATAGACTGTACAAATAACAAAGTAAAACTAGAAAAGTGCATTTCCTGAAGAAAATGCAGAGCGTGATTGCAACGTGGCAGCGAAAATGTGTATGAGACGATCGCTAGGATGTGGCGAAGTGGTTGCTAGGGTGTTGCTAGGTGATTAGCAGGGAGTTACCCGGTGGTTGCTAGGCGGTTGCTAGGTGGTTGCTAAGGTATATAAGGTGGTTGCTAGTGTGTTGCTAGGTGGTTATGAGGATGTTGCTGGGTCGTTGCTAGGGCGTTCTTGGGTGGTTGCCAGGGTGTTGCTAAGTGGTTGCTAGGTGGTTGCTAGGACGTTCTTGGGTGGTTGCTAGGGTGTTGCTAAGTTGTTGCTAGGCGGTTGCTAAGGGACACAATATGGCAGCTAGGGACACACCCACCTTTGGTGAGTGTTGGGTCACATGACCCAAGGACGCATATCAGGTCCCGTGGCTATTGCTCAAATGGTGATCGAGTGGTAAGAGCTTGAAAAATGAATTGAAGTCAATGAGAGGATGGAAGGATGAATAAATGAGTAAAAGACGAGTGCGGGTCAGTATGGCTTTCAAAGAGTGTTGGGTGATTTGTCCCGAGGCAACATGTTCGGTATAGTGGCTCTGGGGTGAAAAGTGAGCGAGTGGGAAGGCCACGAAGGGTGAGGGGGGTGATTTTGAAAATGAATGGGAGTCTATGGGAAAAACGGGTTGAAAAAACAACAAAAACCGGAGAACGAGTGCAGGTACGGCTTAGCTGTATACAAGCAGCCCAATCGGGGTCAGACCGGACGGGTTGCAGTTGGTTTGGGGTAGATATCTCGAAAACTGTGGGAGGAGAAGTGTCCCCAAATTTGGTGGAATAAGAAGAAGAAGAAGAAGAAGAAGAAGAAAAAAAGAAGACGAACGAGAAAAGTGCATTTCATGAAGAAAATGCAGAGTGTGCTTGCAACCCGGCAGTGAAAACGTGGTAACGTATATGAGACGATCGCTAGGATGTGGCTAAATGGTTGCTAGGCTGTTGCTAGGTGGTTGCCAGGGCGTTACTAGGTGGTTGCTAAGGTATATAAGGTGGTTGCTAGGCTGTTGCTAGGTGGTTGCTAAGGTGTATAACGTGGTTGCTAGGGTGTTGCTAAGTGGTTGCTAGGGGGTTGCTAGGGTAAACAATATGGTCGCTGGGGCATTGCTAGGGCATTGCTAGGGCGTTGCTGGGTGGTTGCCTGGGTGTTGCTAAGTGGTTGCTAGGGTAAAAAATATGGTCGCTGGGCGTTGCTAGAGCATTGCTGGGTGGTTGCCAAAGTGTTGCTAAGTGGTTGCTAGGCTGTTGCTAGGGTGTTACTAAGTGGTTGCTAGGCTGTTGCTAGGTGGTCCCAGGGCGTTACTTGCTGGTTGCTAGGGTGTTGCTAGGTGGTTGCTAAGGTATATAAGGTGGTTACTAGGGAGTTGCTAGATGGTTACTAAGGTATATGATTTGGTTGCTAGTGCGTTGTTGGGTGGTTGCTAGGGTGTTGTTAAGTGGTTACTAGGGGGTTGCTAGAGTAAACAATATGGTCGCTGGGGCAATGCTAGGACGTTGCTGGGTGGTTGCCAGGGTGTTGCTAAGTGGTTACTAGGGTAAACAATATGGTCTCTGGGCGTTGCTAGGGTGTTGCTAGGTGGTTGCCAAAGTGTTACTAAGTGGTTGCTAGGTGGTTGCTAGGGTGTTGCTATGCGGTTGCTAGGGTAAACAATATGGTTGCTGGGCCTTGCAAGGGCTTTGCTAGGTGGTTGCCCAAGTGTTTCTAAGTGGTTGCTAGTTGGTTGCTAGGGTGTTACGAAGTGGTTGCTAGGCGGTTGCTAGGATAAACAATATGGTCGCTGGGCATTGCAAGGGCGTTGCTAAGTGGTTGCTAGGTGGTTGCTAGGGTGTTGCTAGTTGGTTGCTAGGGTGTTGCTATGCGGTTGCTAGGGTGTTACTAAGTGGTTGCTAGGCGGTTGCTAGGGTAAACAATATGTCGCTGGGCGTTGCGAGGGCGTTGCTAAGTGGTTGCTAGATGGTTGCTAGGGTGTTGCTAGGCGGTTGCTAGGGTGTTACTAAGCAGTTGCTAAGTGGTTGCTAGAGTAAACAATATGGTCGCTGGGCATTGCTAGGGCATTGCTGGGTGGTTGCCAAAGTGTTGTTAAGTGGTTTCTACTTGGTTGCTAGGGTGTTGCTGGGTGGTTGCCAGGGTGTTGCTAATTGGTTGCTAGGGTAAACAATATGTTCGCTGGGCATTGCTAGGATGATGCTGGGTGGTTGCTCAAGTGTTTCTAAATGGTTGCTAGGTGGTTCCTATGCGGTTGCTAGGGTGTTGCTAGGTGGTTGCTAAGGCATATAAGGTGGTTGCTAGGCTGTTGCTAGGTGGTTGCCAGGGCGTTACTAGGTGGTTGCTAAGGTATATAAGGTGGTTGCTAAGGTGTTGCTAGGTGGTTACTACGGCGTCGCTAGATGGTTACTAAGGTATATGATTTGGTTGCTAGTGTGTTGTTGGGCGGTTGCTAGGGTGTTGCTAAGTGGTTACTAGGGGGTTGCTAGGGTAAACAATATGGTCGCTGGGGTAATGCTAGATCGTTGCTGGGCAGTTGCCAGGGTGCTGATAAGTGGTTGCTAGGGTAAATAATATGGTCGCTGGGTGTTGCTAGGGCGATGCTGGGTGGTTGCCAAAGTGTTGCTAGGTGGTTGCTAGGTGGTTGCTAGGGTGTTGCTAAGTGGTTGCTAGGGTAAACAATATGGTTGCTAGGCGTTGCAAAGGCTTTGCTAAGTGGTTACTAGGTGGTTGCTAGGGTGTTGCTAGATGGTTGCTATGGTGTTACTAAGTGGTTGCTCGGGGGTTGAGAGGGTAAACAATATGGTCGCTGGGGCATTGCTAGGGCATTGCTGGGCAGTTGCCAGGGTGTTGCTAAGTGGTTGCAAGGGTAAACAATATGGTCGCTGGGCATTGCTAGGGTGTTGCTGGGTGGTTGCCAGGGTGTTGCTAAGTGGTTGCTAGTTCGTTGCTAGGGTGTTGCTATGCGGTTGCTAGGGTGTTACTAAGTGGTTGCTAGGCGGTTGCTAGGGTGAACAACATGGTTGCTGGGCGTTGCAAGGGCATTGCTAAGTGGTTGCTAGGTGGTTACTAGGGCGTTGTTAGGTGGTTACTAAGGTATATGATTTGGTTACTAGTGCGTTGTTGGGTGGTTGCTAGGGTGTTGCTAAGTGGTTGCTCGGGGGTTGCTAGGGTAAACAATATGGTCGCTGGGGCATTGCTAGGGCGTTTGCCAGGGTGTTGCTAAGTGGTTGCTAGGGTAAACAATATGGTTGCTGGGCGTTGCTGGGTGATTGCCAAAGTGTTGCTAAGTTGTTGCTAGGCGGTTGCTAGGGTAAACAATATGGTCGCTAGGTACACACCCACCTTTGGTGAGTTTTGGGTCACATGAGCCAAAGCAGCATATCAGGTCCCGTGGCTATTGGTCAAATGGTGACCAAGTGGTAAGACTTTGAAAAACGAATTGAAATCAATGGGAGGATGGAAGGATGAATAAATGAGTAAAAGACGAGTGCGGGTCAGTATGGCTTTCAATGAGTGTTGGGTGGCATGACCTGAGCCAGCATATGAGGTAATGTGACCGTAGGCTGAAAGGTGATCGCACAGTCAGACTTTGAAAAATGGATTGAAGTCAATGGGAGGATGGAGGGATGAGTGAATGACAAAAAGATGAGTGCAGGTCAGTATGGGTTTCAATGAGTGTTGGGTGATTTGGCCCGAGGCAGCATATTTGGTACGGTGGCTGTTGGGCCAAAGGTGACCGAGCGGTAAGATCATAAAAATGAACTGAGGTGAATGGGAAGATGGAGGGATGAGTGAACGACAAAAAGACGAGTGTGGGTCAGTATGGCTTTCAATGAGTGTTGGGTGGCATGACATGAGCCAGCATGTGAGGTACTGTGACTGTAGGCCAAAAGGTTACCGTGCGGTAAGGCTTTGAAAAATGGATTGAAGTCAATGGGAGGATGGAGGGATAAGTGAACGACAAAAAGACGAGTGCGGCTCAGTATGGCTTTCAATGAGTGTCAGGTGATTTAGCCCGAGGCGGCATATGTGGTACGGTGGCTGTCGAGCCAAAGGTGACCGCGCAGTAAGACTTTGAAAAATGAATTGAAGTCAATGGCAGGATGGAGGGATGAATAAATGAGTAAAAAAACTGATTAAATAAATGACAAAAAGACGAGTGCAGGTCAAGACAGTCTTGTATCACTTTTGGATGATTTGTCCCGAGGCAACACGTGAGGTATGGTTGCTCTGGGGTGAAAAGTGAGCAAGTGGGAAGGCCATGAAGGGTGAGGGGGGTGATTTTGAAAATGAATGGGAGTCTATGGGAAAAAAGAGATGAATAAGAAGAAGAAGAAAAAGAATAAAACTAAAGAATAACAATAGTCGCATTGCAAGCACACTAACTATTGGATAACAATAGTTTGCTTGCACTGCTTTGCATTGCAATCACACTAATAAAACTTGGTTTGGGGTGGATATCTCGAAAACTGTGGGAGGAGAAGCGGTCCAAAATTTGGTGGAGTAAGAAGAAGAAGGAGAAAAAGAATAAAACTATCGGATAACAATAGCTTCGCATTGCAATCACACTAATAATAAATGAAATATTTAAATAATGGTAGTATTGCAAAGCAGACACTTAGCACCTATGTAGCCTTTTCTTTTCTTGTAACTCTGTGTTATGGGTAACAGACTTACAAATATTCTTGACGTTTGTGGAATGTGGATAGTTATAATATTTGTGGCTTCAGTGTGGCCTTAGTGCTCAGAATGTGTGTTTTGAATGATGTTACCCAGGAGCCTTCAAGAAGATCCTGTTTGTGCTGAGCTGAGAGTGACCATGGCTAGCACTCGTCTTAGATACTGCTTCAAGTTTACAGAAGTCCAGTGACAGACAACTGATGTCCAAATAAATAAATTGTTGAAGTGACATTGTTGCTTGTCTTAATATGTTCATATACTGTAAAATATTAATAGAAATGCCATGAATAATGAGTAAAATTCTCCCCAAAAAGAGTTGTGTGTGAGTTGTCAAAATAATTTGATAGCTGTTTGCAGTGTTTATTTGAGCATTTAATATTTAGGATTTCCCAGACTCATATGCAATTCTAATTTATTTGACTCCTATATGACTGCATGACACATATCTTGTAATCAGGAAATTATTGTAGAAATACCAATCTAGGGGTCACTTTATTTCAGACAGAAGTGTGGTACATTGCGCACTGCTTAGGGTTCCTGATGTGTGGCCAGAGGATAGGGTGAGCTATAGAATGTATGTTGGTGCTAAAAAGCCAGTCAGTTTGCTTATTCAGTTTAGATGAGCATCAGCATCTTCTACCGGCCAATCCAGCCCCAACAGTGGATCTGTTTAGCTCTGATGCCCATGAACAATGAAAGCATTTCATGACAAAGATGCATATTGTGTTATGAAGTTGCCTGCTTAAGATGGAGGCTGGGACGGATGGTGTCTGTCATGCTGAGATGATGTTCATCTTGACTTGACTGGATGAAAGTTGGATCCTTTAGCAGCTGGACCCTGCTGCTGGCTGGAAGATAGGAACCAGTGGAGTCTCACACCCAGACCTCCAGAAGAGCTAGTCTGCAGAGGCAGCAACATGCTCCCACCAACAGCAAGTATACAGTCGACACTTTGGTTTCCTGTAGAATTCACTCTTCACCACAAGCAAAGAATAAAATGGAAAAAGCACAGTGAAAAGAAAAATCAATGGGAAGTGAGTCATCTTTATCTAGAAAATATGATCAAAGTAGGGTCAAAGCTTTTGATGTGATTTTGTTGTTGTATATCAATTCCAACAGCATCTGCAGTATCTTGTATCCTACCAAATGACAAAAAATCTTGGATACTGATGACAATCAATAACTTTGACCAATATGAACATGCAGAATTACCATCAACTGTATGCTGTAGAGGAACAGTGCACAGCAATAATTTAGGTATAAGCTATTTTTAAAGCCCATTTGGGGAGAATTTTACTCATTATTTATTGGACTGTTCTTAGACACTCTCCCCCACCCCAAAATATGGCAGACGATTCTGTCTACAGCTTGTGATGTAGATGGGAAAGGACTTGCCCTAGTTTTAAGATTGCATTCTTTCCGATTCGTTTTGATTCGGGTAGGCAGTGTGCTATTTTCTATCGCCTTTAACCTCAGTTTGAGTGCAATCTACAGGTTTTAAGCGTTAACACACAATTAGCGTATGCATGCTTCAGCGAGAATGGTATGTCACTAACACATAACTAGCCAGACGTCACGCAATCCGTAGCTTTCCGAACCTCACCTCTTCCAAGACGTCGATGCTGGCCAGGGTATCCTCCCCTCCATTCGGGGTGCTGGCTGCTATGTTCTCCGCAGCAGTATCAGTTTCCAGTTCGGGAGACAGCACCTGCTCTCTTGACATCGCAGAGGGGCGGTTTCAAAGCCTGACCTTTTATGATCCTTGTTTTTTCGGTACTAGCTCAGCTCCTTTCCCCGTCCCAATCCGCCACTGGTCCGGAGCCAAGGAGTACGGGGATCCCGCTTAGCGTGCTCCCATAGCAGCAAGCATGGGGGCGGGGAGGCTGGGACTGCAGAAGCTATCCGGCACGTTCAAGGACGGTGAAAAAGGAAATCCCACAAACGGTTTAGATTGTATGAAGTGCACAAGCCAGAGCAAACGAAATATAGGTTACACGCCATTGCCAACACAATGGATAAATCTGATTGTTTAAATGCACAAACTTAAATGTGGACACTAATTACGGCAGCTACCTAAGTATAATTGCATCTCGCTCTAGTTTTCGTGCATGCATAAGAATATTTAACAGAATGTGCTTTCAAATTGAGTAGCACACTAACTAAATGTTCAGAGTACAGCCCACAATTCAGGATCCGGTGTCCTTGAGCAAAAATGCAGTTATGTAGCAGTCCTCCACGTTCTATCTGGCAAGCGTCCCCACTCTTGTCAGTTGCGCCTACATTTTATGCATCGGCAATGGACCGTTGCACAAAACAGTAACCACTGAGCCTCGCTTGTCAAGGAAAAGCACATTCGTTCAAGGCTGCACCGGGAGCTGGCTTCGCGTATGCCACAGTCTGTGCGATAATGCGCTGCCCTACTACAGCTCGGGTAACAGCCGAAGGAAGCTTTTTTCATTAAGCAATTGGGTATCTCCGTGTGCGCATGTAATGTCTTATTTAAGTAACGATAGAGATAATGTTTGTTTAATCTCTTATTAGAAATACTGGAGAAAAACACATTGCTCTTTTAACGTATGCTTAAACTGCTACATATTTCTGAAAAATAATTAAAAGTGATATTTATGTTGTTACATAATCATACAAAAGATGTGCTTATGTTGATATCACTAAACTTATGCATAGGTCAAAAGAAGGTATATTCCAAAGGTGATTGCCAATCAACAATGCATTCTGGTCAGTAAATTGTGAAGAAGGAACTGAGAGATGAAAGCTAATGGAAACATCAGCAACAGATCACTCTTTATAAAAGCAACCAACCCACCTGAAATGAGAAATCACATGATAATCACCCACAAACAACAATTCTTTACAGGTAGTTTTTAATCATTCAAGATGTCTGATTACCCACACAATCAATAAAATTTCTGTTACATGAATTTAATGAGACATTGGCTTCTTGCTTCTACTCCTACTTGCCTACAGAACCCTGAAGAACTGAGCAATATCTTTATCTTCATTATAAGTTGCCCCTCTATCATTACATTAACAGGCCCCACAGAGTATAGTGTCTCCTCTTTATTTGTGAGCATGTCAATCCATCCATGCATGCTGACCGGGTTAATTTTGTTGTTGGTTCTGTTACGGGTCCCAGTAGCCAGGACCGTAATAACAAAATTTAAATGTTTCCTGTGAAACAGGTGAAAGAAACAGAGATGGCACAGGCTGCTGTTCCGTTGCCTATCCAAGTTTCATCTCTTTATTCATTTACAATAAATAATAATAAGTAACATCTGTCTATTAGTTTACAATAAATAACCATAAATAACATCTGTATATTAGTTTACAATAAATAACCATAAATAACATCTGTATATTAGTTTACAATAAATAACCATAAGTAACATTTGTAACTAAGCTGTATAAATGTAATTGCACTTGTATTCTTTTTATCTCTTAAAATACATACATATAGTAATTTCTCAAAATGACATTAATATCTTCATAAAATAGCACTATATATCTCAATATGACATTAGTATCTTAACAAAATAACATTATATAGAAAATAGCAACAAGAGCAAAATATTTCTCACCTCCACATAAGCGCTGCAAGGCCACCATTGCCATATAGTCATAGTTCATCACCATAAAACACAAACTATCACAAGCTACATATACAAGAAAACAATGACTATTAATCAAAACCATTACTATACTTTCCTAACATATAAACCATCAGTGTGCTTTAGAATGAAATCATTTACAGTGTCTAAAACTTATTTTATACTCATTACACTTGACAATATAACTGTTTCCTTGAACCTGTGTGTCTTATCTTATTTATACTCATTAAACTTGCCAAAGTAATCATTTCTTAAACCCACTGTGTGACGGAGTGCCGTCACTACAGTTGAGTATGTGCTTTGACTGCCATACCAACGAACCTGGCTCTTTGGTGTCGTGGTCAAAGTCGCATGTTTGGTACCCCGTAGACCGGGGTTCAAGGCCGGGTGGGGTGACTGCTCTCGCCCTTCGCTACAAATGGTTTTAGAAGTGGGATGGCCGGTCATAAGGCCATCGGAGGCGTGCCCAGTGTGTGAGCCGTATGAGGGGCCCCCGGATTAGGTTGACCCCGGGGTGTGGGACCCCGGAGATGGGTGAAGCACCAGTGAGTGGGGCACCCTGGGATGGGAGAAGTACGGCAAGGGAATGCGTGAGGGACGCCTGTGTGCGTGAAGCGCATGGGCGCGCTTCCCGAAGGGGAGGGCAGTGTGACGGAGTGCCGTCACTACAGTTGAGTATGTGCTTTGACTGCCATACCAACGAGCCTGGCTCTTTGGCGTCGTGGTCAAAGTCGCATGTTTGGTACCCCGTAGACCCGGGTTTAAGGCCGGGTGGGGTGACTGCTCTCGCCCTTCGCCACACACTGTGTTGTTACTTATTTATAATCATTAAGCTCGGTGAAATAACCGTCTCTTAAAACCAGTGTATTGATACTCATTTATACTCATTAAACTTCATAAAATAACCATCTTAAAAGCAGAGTGTGGGGGCCCATAACACTATGCTAACAGTTAGCTACGTAAATCAATAGGACACCACTAATCCTATTAGCTATGAGAAGCTAAACGTTGCTGTAGTTTGCCGCCACAGCTAGTTCGCGAGATGGTAGCTAACTGTTTACACTGTCTCCGCTACCCGCCTCAGTCAATGACAAACTTTCTATTTGCGCTTTTATTCTTAAATGGTCAAAATAACAATGTAATCAGTTACCAAATAGACATCAGGAGAAAGTTGGAACTCAAGAAGATTGGAAGTTTATCCATTACTAACCTGTAAAACAGGTGAAAGAAACAGAGATGGCACAGGCTGCTGTTCCGTTGCCTATCCAAGTTTCATCTGAGGGGAGAGCCGCGGACCGTCTCCATAGAAACCTGGACGCAACTGCTCGTTCCGTGCCAATCACTAATGCCGGCCTTACACCTAACGACTTTCTAGCGATTTCACAGTCGCAGACAAATTTCCAAAGTCGGAATAAAATCGTGAGAGTTTTGCTAGAGTCGCGGCGCGCTCCCGTGATCTCAATCGTTTGGTGTAAGGTGGCAATCGGAGCAGTTTTAAGTCAGTCTTTCTCTCGTCTTGCCGTTACGATAAAATCAACCGTGTTTAATATTATCGTAAGTTTTTCAGTCTTGGCTGACGCAAATAGTGACGTGGACATTGTCAACAACCAATAGGTGAGCTCTGTCAGCACAAAACAGGAAATAATCTCAAAATGAGTCAAGTTAAAACTGAATTTCTGTTGAATACATTATTTATTTTAGGTAAATTTTTTATCCATAAATGCAAATGTATTAAGACACAACCCTTTCTGTACTGCAAATCAATGAGGTATATGGAAAAGACAGCAGCAAAAAAAAATGTTGTATCACTTTCCATATATTGTTGTACAATTTCTACTTCAATAAAAAAAATAAAATAAAATAAAAAAGGAATCTAGCTGCAGTCTTGCAAATCTGCGCCGCACGATATGTTCTGTGAAATAGGACGTTATGTGATTTGGACGTTGTTCGAACACCATACTATATACTAGCAAACCTATATAGGCTACTGTAGCTAAGATACTGTAAACATACAGTACCGTAGCCTACTGTATTTCAATTAATGTATCTGGTAAAGTACACTGTAATATATGGGTTAAGCTGGTTAATACTGTACAATACTAAACATACACATTAATACACTGTACCATTATACGCCTGGCGGCGCAATCGCTTTATTTCCATGAGACAAAATACACGTGTTGCGTGCGGGAAGCGTTGCTTTCACTACCGCTACGTCCCGTTCTGCGATCGGGATTTTTAAACTTTATTATAACCTTTTATGGGACTACGGACGTTGTCCGAATGGACGTTAAGCGGCGCATGACTGTAGTGACCCTGCAAGATCCCCAGTCTTTGCAAAATCGTCTGTGAGTCTTTAGATGTGAGAGGGTGTCAGACCTTCTAGTCTTTTTAAAGTCTTTTCAGAGTCTTATCAAAGTCGTCTAGTGTATGGTAGGTGTGAGAGGGTGTAAGACTTCAGTCTTTTTAAAGTCTTTTCAGAGTCTTGTCAAAGTCGTCTAGTGTATGGGAGGCTTTAGGTTCCCACTAGACGCTGCGCCGTTCTATAATAATAAACCTACCATTTATTTAATACCAATAATGTAACCAATGTGGTCACCCAATTTCTTGGGTGCGCCACAGTTCCAAATATAGCCTTATCCATTTCGGCTACCTACCAAAAGCTTCAGGGCAATAATGAGATTTCAGTTGCAGCTTTTGTGTGGGCATCGGGATTTGAGATCTACAACCATCTCATCCTGTAATCCAGACAGTAAACTGCAAGTCCATTCTTGACACCTTTGTCTTGTAGAACTGTCAGAAGTTCCTCCTGACAGCGGTAATTGTTCGCGCCGTACTCCCTGGGGCAGGTTCAATTCATTTATTGAATTATCGGGACGATGATGGGATTTGCTGCCTGGTGCGTTCTCCGCACCTGCTGCCTATCTAGTTAAGTGGGCACCAGGACTATTTAGGCAAGTGAGTGGGCGTAGCACAGTAGAGATACTGGGAGGTCGAGGGCACGGTGTTTTATTGTGCGTTTTTTTTTTTTTTTTTTTTTTTTTTTTTTTGGGGTTGTTTTGTTAAGCGTGCCGGCACCGCGAAATTTACGTTGGTTATTTTCGGTTTAGTTTCGTTTTGTTTTTGGTTTGAGCCCCGGGAGTCGCGACCCGGGGCGGATTTTGGAGTTTTGTTTCGCTTGATTAATTCTTTTTTTCTTTTTTTTTGGTGTGCAGGAGCAGGGCCCTGCAGAGACCTTTAGAGGGGCACATGGATGAAGATGTTAGAACACCAACTACAGCGTAACTTGCCGAACTATAGCAACCAATATTCAAAGAGAATGTAAAATGGAATCTTATAACAAACTGCATCATACTTTATGATTACACCTTAACAGGTGCGCCGCAGTTAGGACGATTCCAAGGGCCCAGCACTGACAGGGGGCCCTCATAGAACACTATTATTATAGGTTTGGGGGGCCCAATATTCTTTCATAGGGCCCAACATTTCTAGCGGTACCCTTGCACCTTACCTGGACATTGCTGTTTCTTGTCAATGTCTACTGGGGCTGTAAGCAGACAAGAATGCATACCAGAAAGCACTGTTGTGTACAGAACAGTCCCAGATAAGTTAGGTAAGGCTGGGGATGTGTAAGGCTGTTCAGTTATGAATCCGTACTGTATATGTAATACATAATGAAGCAAGTACAAAACAATATATTTTAGTTGTAGTTTATTATTGAAATAGACACAAAATAAATGATACTAATAACAAAATCTTTGGCGCCCACTCAAAACAGCCACACATGCAATGTTACTGTGTGTTACCGTATAATGTTCAATAGATGCATAACAGCGCGCGCGCACACAAAAGCTGACAGATATTGCAACAACAACGTTATAGAACGCATTTCATCACTAAACACATGCAGTTCAAACTAGCAAAACGATCAGAGAACTAACTAGCCTAAAATGTGACCTTCAGAACCAGACCTGCTATATTGCTGGCTGGCTACTAAGCTACTGCACAATTTCCCGATGAAGTGTAATACTGCAGGCCTAAATATAACGTGACAACAAGCAAACAGGTGAGAGACGACCCGACTGCTTTGAAACACAAATTAAACTCGCCATCTCTCAACGTCGCGGAGTAGCCGTCTCTGTATGAAGTGCGCAAATAGCTTACTTGTTGTGTCAGATATTATAACGGTTCAGATTTAAATTTTAACTGGCAATTATGGAGAACAAGAAATTACTGACGTTCCTGTTTGCCAGTGTCACTGACTGCTGCTTCTTCAAATTCACCGGCACGCACGAACTGGTGGTTGTGCGCTTAATTTCTATTGGCTAATGGGCCCTTCATTCAAAGAGGGAGAGGGACACGCAAACAGATAACGTAACAAACCCACGGCTACCGGAAACTTCACCCTTCAGCTTATGGATGGCAGCCAGACGGGCATTTTTAACTTATAGTTTAAATATTATTAATTGTTAAAATTCTTCTTAAGGGCCATGGGCAGGCAAAAAAACCCCGCCTTGCCAAAAAGGGCACCAGGGCCATCGAGAGGAAAAGAGGCAGGTGCTTGAGCACCTAAAGCCCCCGCACGTGCATGTGTGATGCATGTGTGCAGGAGTGAGAGGTTGTCCGTGTGTGTGTGTTTCTTTAGGCGGCGACCAGAAGAGAGTACCGCGGCGAGTTCCTGAGGGAGAAGGGAAACGGCGGGCAGAGCCAGGACGCAGCCGGGACCGAGGAGAGCCCCCACCCCGCGAAGGTGCGTGATCGGGAGGTGGATCCCCCCGGTTGAGAGGGAGGCGACACCGCGAAACGGCAACTGTGAGCGTGAGTTCCCGGCACAAGGTGGAGTGGGAACTTTCCCGCGGCGGTAGGACTTCTTCCCCCTCGGTGTGGACGAGAGCGGTTCACTCTCTTCCCGTGCCCGGGTCCAGATCACGGAATGTATTGCAGTGGGGCACGTGTGCGGGAGGCTAGTGTGTGGTGTGTGTGGGTTTATAGTGTGTGTGTGGGGTTGCGCACACGCTATCTGGGTCCGGGAAGGGAAGGACAGGAGTGGATAGCAGGGCGGGGGAAGGAGAACAGCTGCGGGCGGGAACTGTAACGGCGTCTCTGTTTTATGAATTTGTGTAATTTTTTCAATTTGTAAAAATAAAGTGTTATCCTACTCACCTTGTCCTGGTGTCCTCGTGGCGGGCGGATCCCTTGGAGGGAACGAACTGGTCGGGGCGGGGCTGGACATACTGTCCGCTCCCGACACCACCAACCCTCAGAATGCTAAGCAATAGCAGTCAAACTACATGCTGTACAATTAATGGCTTCAAGGCATGTCAAATTCTGGACCGTATTATATTTTAATCAGCAGGTACTCTTGTGGTGGAGAACCCATGGACGTCGTTAGGCCCATTTTAGGGGGGCTCAAGCCCCCCTAAAATGTTCTTAAGCCCCCCCCCCAAACAATTTGGGGGAGCTTAAGAATAGTTAACAATAGTTCTGGTTGTTTCCAATTACTTCAGTGTAAATTCCGAGCGAGAGAGCGCCAATCCATCCCGCTTTTTCACTGAGAGAATCTCGGTATTAATGAAAATCCATTCCATGTTTTCATTCAACTGGTGATACTGAGCGCTCCGTCGATGCGTAATTGTCAATTCCATTCCGTATGTTCTTTGAGAGAATGCCCATGTTAATGAAAATCCATTCCACGTTTTCACTGCTACCTTGCACCTAGCTGCACAGACGCCGAAAGCTGCTGAATGAGTGCCACTGCGGTCCACCGCGACCTAACGGATATACTCAGATTTTTCAAGAGGAAAGTAAGTCATCATCGCTGCTGGTGGTAGTAATTAGTTAACTCCAGCTAACAAACAGCAGAGAGTCCCTTGTAATTAATGAAGCAGACACTCCCCATTTTGACAAATAAAAACCTGGCTATTAGCCATCATGTTACCTATTTAACTTACTGGACTAGCCTAGCCAAATAAGTTAAATTGTTAGCATGATGTTGATTTCTGTCACTTGTGTTAGCTCTGAAAAAAGAGAGCTCAGCTCATTCACTGGCTTGTTATCATTATCATCAATGGACATGAATAATACACTAAATAATAATCACTCCACCACCCCAAGATATGTTAACTGTGCACAACCTCCTAGATTCAGACATGTTTCCCTCTCTGAAGGCAATCATCCAAGTTGCCCTAACAGTACCTGTGAGCAGCTGTTCTTGTGAAAGGTCCTTTAGTGCACTGCGTCAACTACACTCCTGGCTGCGTAAAACAATGGGGCAGAAAAGGCTTCACAGTCTTGCAGTCATGTCAGTTGAAAAAGACACACTACAGCAGCTGAGTCAAAACAGAGTGATAGACCGATTTGCAACGGTTAAAAATAGACGGTATTCTTTGATTCCACCTACCAAGTAATTTTTTTGTGTGTGATTTTTTTTTTCTGGTTTTTTTTTTAATACTGTAATACTACTGTAATACTACTTCCTGTATATGTATATGGTTGTATTCCAATAAATAATACAGAATAAATTACGGTTATATTTGCAGTTTATATGTAGTTATAAATAGCCCCCCCCAATAGGGGCTAAGCCCCCCCATTTCCAAATTATAGTGACGTCCCTGGGAGAACCTCACCCAGTCTAGGCCAATCGGACTGGAGGCTCCCTCCACATTTGTGCTGTAACAATTCTAATATATTCTTATATAATTTATACATACCTTTTGTAATAATTACAGAACGTGAATTCCAGTGCCCGATAAAGAACAAATATAATTCTCAAGAGTCTGATGTAATTAGGTATATTGCATATGGTGATCAATCACATACAGTAAACCGGGGCTGGTCCGCGCGGAGCAACGCACACATTCATTCTCCCCAAGCATTCATTCACACCCCCAAAAGTCAGCCCCCCTTTGATCTGCATACATTTTTCTCTTTTATTACTTTCCCCTAGCTCCTCCTGTTATACACAAAACATCATTGCTGAATAAGATGAAAACTTTCTCACATTGGTCAGAGGCAAGGGGAGGGGGTATCAGGCGTGTCCCTAACACAAGACACCAGGAGAAGTGAAGGTCAGGCGAAGATCTGCACCTGCACCAAGAGAAGCAACATTATTTCAGCTTCTCTGTCACATGCACCCTGACTCATACAGAAACCTATTGTTCCAGCTTCCTTTATCTGCCTTGGCTGCTAAAAAAACATAGTTGACTATCCACTTTAACCTAGAATAACCTTGAATGTAACCCACTGACAATGCTTGCTTATGAAACTCAAACTCCTCCCTTAAAGTCACTCCATCTTCTCCGTACACTATTGCTACTTCTCCAGTCACACCACATTCTCCTGTTATCTCTCCCCCCTCCGGCATGCCTCTGTGGTACACCAGCACATTTATGTCCCCTTTTTTAAAAAAGGAAAAATATCCCACCTTAATTTTACATTATTTCCAGGGTTCACACGCCTTAAAAATAACTAATTACCTGCTTTAGCTTAACTGACTTCTACTGGCAATGCTTATAAACTACACATTTACTGAATGTGGATATACAGATTGTCACGTTTCTTCCACCACAATAGTACTGAACAGACAACCCCCCTCTCAATTTCTGCTCACATGCATACAAAGTATAATAGAATACATATTATTTATTTAAGGCTGGTTGATTGTTTGGTTTCCTTATACACTTCCAGACCTCCACATGTATAATAAAGATAAAGTAAGTGGTTGATATACAATAACTTCAGCTAATATGTCAATACTCTCTTAAATATGTCAATACTGTGGTTAAAGTGGTTAAAACGTCTGCTAAAAATGCTTATGACGTTTGCTGCCAATAATTTATCTCCACCATGTAACAAGCATAATCGTACCACGTCAAGCTGCGCTTTTCTCTGGGGGAGTGGCAATACTCATAATTTACATATGGGGTATACACTTAATCAAAAATTTTCCACCACACTCTCTGTAAGCACAGCCTTTCAAATTTATATGGATATTAAATGTGTTATATGTATATATTGATGCAAACCCCATAATCTTTCTTCAGTGAAGGAGTGTCAAATCCCCTAACCCCATGCCCATTGTTTTTATCCAAATAGTTCGGTGTGGTGTATTTTCAGTACTTAAACACTACAGCAATCTCTTTTTATACGCGCTTTCCCCGTTATTTTAATTCAGAGGAAACGTGCAAAACAGTAGAGCCTAAATTAAACGTAGGGATGATGCAAATATTTAAATCATACTCGAATATAAATAGTGAAATTTGAGTAGGATTTTAAAAATTGCACCATTTATTTAATCCATGAATTAAATTGTGTCCTTAAACCTAATTTTTTTTTAAATGTTGCAAGCCCCAACAAAAATGGTATGCTGATTGGTGATCATTTCGAGCCCTGTTGTGCTGCAAAAAACGTGCACACTATTCTATTTTCACGTTATTGAATAACTGTAGAAACGAAACCAAAATGCAGGGGGGATATTGTTTCGTAATGACCCCGGAAGCAGTTCCACGAGTGGCGGAAATAGGCGCGTGCACGTTGTTATTGGTCGGAATAGAGCAGTGGATGTTTTCCACTGTGTTAGAAAGCTAATTTTGTTCTATAAAGGTGAATGTTTTACAGTAACATGTACGCTTCAGTATCTCGCCTTTATATAGCTTGGTACAGTAATCTACATTGGAAACGTGGGCATGGTGACTGTCTTAACCCTAACGAAATATATAGCCATGTTGACCCATGCTCACTAGCATAATGACTACTTAGCTTGATATCGATGTTATCAATAGGGTGACTGCATTTGCTAACCAGTGTTCGTTATTTGTTTTAGATAACGGCACCAAGCTAGCTAGCAAGCTAAGCGGTTTAGAGTCTAAATGTGAAGGGCACTTGTGCATGCAGAGCTTCATCAAACAAAATGAGCTTCATAAACAAATGAACAAAACTTGTCACATCGTATTTTTAGAGAGAAAGACGTGATACACCAACGTGAAGCCATGGACTCGATTTTAAAGAAAATTCTTGAGCTGCAATGGGGAAATTTGGCTGAGTAATTCGCTCAATGTATTGCTACTGTTTGTACGCAGATGGTCGCAGCACGATGGTTGCGTCATATGTGTCTCCTCTGATGGCTTTTACAGGGAGATGTTGAGGCGACCCAAGTCCGGAGACTCGGAGGCGGACCTCCTACGCGCCCAGGAGGAATTCCTGACCTCGGGCGCGCAGTCGGCTGTTCGCGTGGTTCGCCGACCGGACAAGCGCAGAGGGAAGTTGGGTGTGGAGAATCAAGAACCAGAGGCTGAGAGGAATCGCAGAGATGTGGTTACCATGTCAGGTACACACTGATTGAGTATTATATGCGTGTGTTACCTCTCATAAAAGGTCAGTCAAATGTCCCTTTTGAGTGCTGCAAGGAATGAGAATGTTAATGTGTAGTTTTCTTTGGACTGACCTCAGGTTTGTGTGGCACAGATCTCTCACATCAGATTCCCACTCTGACTCCTGCACCACCCAAGAAGTCCCGTTTCAAGGACCGTGTGTACTTTGAGGATGATGACCCTGAGGAACAGTTGGACAGACATGACATGCACGTCACCACTGTCCTGTCCAGGATCATTGTAAGTGTCACCACACATCTTATAGCCTTTCACCATCAGTGGAGCTGCTTGTACCCAGTTGTCTCTGCCCCCGTGTCTGACACATTCCTTCTCGTCTCCTTGTGTACAGGAGAGGGACACCAGCACTGTCCCTGTGTCTCTCCCAGCATTCACTGGTGCAGCTTTCCCCAAAGTCTTCCATCGGTCAGAGGTAGAGGATATGGTAAGATCAGCTCAGTAGTGGTTGAATGGGTGGTGACACGGTCTCTGATTCATAGAGTCAGAAGTCTATTAGCTTCACTTATTTATTCTTAAATTTTCACAACTAACATTGGTATTCAATTATACCTGTTTACATTCCTTAGGTATGGGTATGTATGTGTCATTTGCTGTGGAGATATTTCGCTGAAGGATCTATTGAACAAGGGCATAGGTTGAAATGTTGGCATCTATGTGTCTAACCTGTCTAATCTTTTTTACTTGTGAGAGAAATTAATAAATAAATTAAGATTGCTGGTCACTGTGGTGGAAGTCTGGTCATAGTTTCTGAGTTGACCCCTGTATTATGGCAGCTCATCAAAATCAGTATTGTAGTTGTGGTCGTTTGTCTTACAGAAAACGAAACTCAAAATTCATCAAGCAGTCTATTTATTGTGTGCAAGTCTTGAATTTTTAATGCACAGCTTGGTTTATGTGTTGTATGTAACAGACCTTGCAAAAAGCCTGGAAGATGATGCTCTTTCCTTAGGATTAATGGTTTACCTCTTGTTGTATGGGTGTGCTTTCACTGTAGGGGCAGGGCCCGGCACCAGGTGCCAGGAGGAGTATTTTTGCCCAGAAGATTGCAGCTCAGAGAGCCAGGGAAGCAGGGTTGTCTTCAAACAGTGGCATGGAATGTGTCCAGCTTCACCTGCAGTCTGGATTGCATGGGGCAATACCTTCACCTGTTGTTACCATGGAGACAAGACTGCCTCTCTCTGGATCTGAGGGTAGTGTGTGACTCTTGCTGAATCACACTTGACTGTGTCACAGGCTTTATGCCCTTGCAGGATTTTAAAAATATTGAGGAAAGGTTACACTTCTGAGAACTGTGCATGGTTTTTGATGTCCATAATTAATTGTGAAAATAATACCAGACCTTGATCTGTTTGTTCGATGTTGTTGGCAAGACGTCTTTGTTATGAGAGATTATAAGCAGATCTAGCAGGGATTTTGAAGCAGGTGTCTATTAAAAAGAAGATTTAAACTCAGTGGAACTCCCTGGTTCAGTAGCTGTTAATACTAAAGGGTCACACTGAAGAGTGTGATTGATGTATGGATGGAACTGGTTGAGAACAGTCACTCCTTTTAGACATGGGCAGCTCTAGTCCTCAATGGCTGCACAGTCACCTCATCTTCTAGTTCCCTGATCTTTTAATTTTTCCATTGGAGATATATTGGGATTGGAACTCTGCTCTCCCTGTCTTCCAGGTGTAGTCAGATTCTCCTCAAAGCATAATTCTAATCTTCACAACATCCTTCCTTCAAGGGCCAGAGTTTTTTCTGGGTACATGTAGTATGTATGAATTTTTCTGCAATATCGCTATCACCGCATCTACGTATGTGTTCAGGCTGTGCTGAGACAGAGGGCTCCAGGCTGGTGTCGGGCCAAGGTCTGGGTCAGCCGGACAGCGCCACAGAGGCATTGAAGATCCACCAGGAGAATCAGGAGAGGTTGGAGGGCATGTCCCGAGCAGAGATCCTGGAGGAGCAGAAGCGGCTGCTAGCTCAGTTAGGTGGGTTCACTGGTGGGTCAGGTCACACTGGGGATGTGAAAACCATTTCAGGCCCAGGCTGTATGGTTAAGATTATTTTTTTGTTTCCTGAAAACGTACCTCCAGACTTAAAGTGCCAGGTCAAATATGACTTGTTACCAGGCTCGGTGCCTGGAGAAAATACAGAGGGGCACACTTGCAATTCACCGAGGGGGGTTGGGGCACAAAACGTCATATCTTAAAAAGAGGTAATAAATACCATGTAGACATTGGGATATAAGGAAACAACTGGAGGTGCACTGAGGTCCATCTGGGGGTGGAATGCACCTCTAAGCACCCCAAATCGCCAGCCCTGTCCCAAACTTGAAAAATTTGATATTTGTTCGTAGGTATAACTTAGTGTTTGCAGCTAGACCGACACTGCGCCTATATCTTCGAGGCTGACTCAGGTGGTTTCAGCTTAACACTAATTGAAAATCCAGCTAAAGGTTTATTGCAAGTGGCTCCTGATGTTCTGGTGTCGCTGGTGTTTCTGGGGGAAAATTTATCCACACGTCCATTATTATGAAAGGTGCATTGCTCTAGGACTCAGTCAGGTTGCCAGCTCCCCTTCAAAGTGTGTCTCTCTGCTTCTCAGATCCTCGGCTGGTGGACTTCATCAGGTCTCATAAAGCAAAGGGCTCCCCAGTCTCAGTTGTTCCCTCCTTGGGTGGCCAGATTAGGGAGCAGCAGGACTGCTGCACACCAGGCCGGGTGGAGCCAGAGGCAGACCCGCGGGAACCAGATCAGGAGACACCTTTGATGGAGACCGAGGAAGATGGACCGCAGCCACTGCCGCGACCACCAATCACAGGTAAAAGAGAAGATCCATGAATATGATGGGAGGAATAGTTGACACCAATTGCATTGCTGCTGTTGCTAGTGTGGTGCATTTTGTGAACGTGATTTGGTCATTAGTACATATTAAATACAAATGGTATTCTGAATGCAAACGTTCATTCCTTGTCTTGGTAAGAAAATGGTTTCAACTTGCCAGATTGTGACTTGCAGATTGTGACTGCTCTGAGCTAGACTGTGTCAGGATTAGGGCTACACACCCACACACACACGCATACACACACGTACTGAGTGCACCTGAGTACCTGGGTGTGTTTCTGTGGTTCACAGTCAGAGACTTCCATGCCAAATTCTATGGTTTGTGTGTTTTTTCACCGTCTTCTACCCATTACATTGTTATTGCTGTAGTGGAGAGGATTATGGCAAGATGATTGTACAAGAATGCCTTGCTAATTGACCTTGCTTTGAGCTATTCATTCCTCTCCCCACCCAAGACACTCTGCAGAATACCACACTCACAAGCTGGCAGGGAACCCTGTTGTTTTTGCTCTCCAGGTAGTTCCAGACGGGCTGATGATGGACTCATCCAAACACCTTTCCTCCAAAGGAATACAAAGAAGAATTGCTTGTCTTGCCACATGATTTTGAGCCACACACCCATGGACCCAGGTCCTGCATTGTGGAATGCTTTTCTGTGCTGTACCAAGGCTACAGAAGCACCAGATCATGAGTGCAGCTGTATCTTCTGTGGAGACAAAGATGGGAAAGATCAATTTATACTGTCTTTTCTAACGACAAAACTGAGGGGGAGGGTACTACCCTCCCTCCCCCTCCACCAGTTGTTATCTGCAATTCTTGTCCCCCATTGATTTCAGTTAGTCTGATTAGCCGTGCCCCCTTTAAGAACAAGCCCAGTTTCCATAGGGTAATGGAGCTTATGGAACACTACAGCAGTCAGCACATGTTCACATAACCATAGTGGGTCTGTTTTATCTAGATGAACTCCCTATCTGTCACAGCTAACTAAACCGTGAAATCTGTTTTGGGTCAGTGTGCTTCTGTCCAATCCTGAACACTTTAAAATGTAATCCTGAAATTGTATTTGTTTCAGTTTTTGGGTGCAGTTCTGGTTGATCCATTCAGTACAAGATAAGTTACACAAGAATCTGTGGCAAACAAAGGAGTAAGTCCCTTATTGTGTTACTGCAGAGACTTCTAGCCCTTCCCTGTAGCCCCCCTTGGGCCGCTTTGACACTATTATAGCTGAAGGTCAGCGTTGTGTTTGTTGGGAACAGGACATTTGCTGGACATGACACAGATGGAAAACTTACTGGGCATGTTTCAGGGACAGGTGGTGCATGATGGGTTATCCTAAAGATGAATTATTTCTGTCTCTCACCCCAGAGCAGGAGCTGCCAGTCAAGCCCAGAAAGGAGTGGCTTCACATGGACAACCTGGAGACAGAGAAGCTGGAGTGGCTAAGGGACCTGCCGCCACCCAGGAGGAAGGGAACCAAGAAGGTGTGAGAGAGGAGGGGGTGAGGGGGGTCACCAAGATAGTAAGGGAGGGCGGGCCTAGTGCGCTGAAGGGAGGAGAGAAGACTTGGAGGGCTGGAGAGAGTGGGAGAGCAGGGAAGGAACTGTTTATCAGTGCCCAGAACTGTTCGTGATGGCGGCGTGACTCTGTCTGTGCTTGCAGGCGATGCAGGCCCGTTTTGATTTCACTGGCGCCCTGATTCCTCCCACGGAGAACCTTCCCACCCACCTTGGCCTGCACCACCACGGAGAGGAGCCCGAGGTCAGTGGGCTGTCCTGAGAGAGGGAGGGTCGCTGTACGGTGCAGCTGGCTGTTGTGCATGCACGTGTGGGTGGAATGCATTGGATCTCTGTGTCTCTTCCCCCAGCGGGCAGGTTACTCCCTGCAGGAGCTCTTCCATCTCTCGCGCAGTCAGGTGATTCAGCAGCGCTGCCTGGCTCTCACTACCCTTGCTGGCATCCTCGCGAAGGTAACCAGAGCGCACAGCTTTCCCTACCGCACTATGTAAATGCCCCCCTCTGCCCAGCAGATACGCACCAATGATGGTCCTCGCTGTCTCTACAGCAAAAAAAACCGCTATGCCGTGGAAAATTAAGCCTGCAGGCCAGGGTCTGTATTAGCTACCTGCTGTCCTGGTGAACAATTGGGAAAGCAAAAGAAAATAATTTAATCACAGAAGGGCCTGGTGGACTTGAAGCAGGAAATTATATGCCCTGCATTGATCCCAATTTCTACAGCAGCGCATTGCATTCACAAAAGGAGAAAAACACCTTGTTTCGTAATTATGAGAAAAGATCTCGTAATTATGAGATCAGGATCTCGTAATTATGAAAAAACTGGAAAGGTGCCACATACCATAGATATCGAAAAGTAGATACTGTATTTGCGATTTGACATGCGTCTGCGTGGTCGCCATATTGGAGCAGTCAAGATCCGCAAGTAAACAAATACAATGTGTATAGAGAGATGCAGGCTTCTCTACAAAATCGACTGTAACTTGCTTAATTCTGAACCGATTTTCATGAAATTTGGTTTGTTATAAAGGTGAGAAATTGAACATGATACTAGTTACTTACTGGAATTAAATTCAGTTATTGGGGGTGGATCTAATCAGCTCTATGCCAAAACATTAACCCTCTGAATCGCCACAACTTCCTCTGGGGCATGAAGGCTCCGATCTATGAATAGGCAACATCAAGTGTAAATTATTTAGAATTTCAGCTCTTGTGAGTTTCTCCAAAAATGTAGATTTCTGTATCTATTATATTGTTATTAAGCCGCCTGGTTACTTGTTATTGTATTAATAATTAAATCAATTCATTAATATAATAAACAAGACTATTTTTGTTCCCCAGACTCCAGTTAAGAGAAGAACATCCAGTCAGTTCATCTGACCACCCCAAGCACATATGATAAGTCCACTTCTGCAGGCTGGACAGTTGCCATTACATAAACAATGTCACAAATATTGTTAATCTCAAATATTTTATTTTCATCCTCATTAATTCACTTTAGACACTGACACATACAATACAATACTATAATATAACAACACAATAGTACAATACAACAATGTAATGTAATATAATATTATAATACAATATTACATTACAATACTATAATACAATATAATAATACATTAGTACATACAGTGTAGTGCGTCAAGTGTTTGAGACCAATGTTCAGATATACGGGTTCTAGAGCAACTAGGTAAGAGTCAAAGTAGTTCCCTGTCTTGGACAAACTCAATTCCTGTCCATCTCACACTTTTCAGCAACATGTAAACACCTTTTATTCTAAGGATTAATATCCTTGAAACAATATAGTTTTACAGAGATACAGAAATCTACATTTTTGAAGAAACTCAGAAAAGCTGAAATTCTAAATAATTTACACTTGATGTTGCCTATTCATAGATCAGAGCCTGCATGTTCCAGAGGAAGTTATGGCGATTCAGAGGGTTAATGTTTTGGCATACAGCTCATTTGATCCACCCCCAGTAACTGAATTTAATTCAAATAAGTAACCTTATTCAATTTCTCACATTTATAACAAACCAAATTTCATGAAAATCGGTTCAGAATTAAGCGAGTTACAGTTTTTTTTTTTTTAGAGAAGTCTGCATCTCTCAATACACATTGTATTTGTTAACTCGCGGATCTTGACCGCTCCAATATGGTGACCACGCAGACGCACGTCAAATCACAAACACGGTATCTACGTTTCGGCATGTATGGTATGTGGCACCTTTCCAGTTTTTTCATAATTACAAGATAACGTGTCTAATTTTTTTTTTCTTTTGTGAATGCAATGCGCTTCCGTACCATTTCACTTGTAATTTCTCACAAGGGAGTGGCTCAGGTTTGGTGCCAGGAGGTGACCAAATGTGGTCGATGATCTTTTGTGTATATGGTCATTAAAGTCGACTGAAATGGAATCAGGCTGATGGCAATGTGAGAGAAAGGGAACAAAGGATGAATTGTCTTTTAATGTACATTGTTCTGTCAGAGCAGAGTGCTTACTGTATTCCTTTATTGTGAGAGAAATTTCACCATTTGTTGATCAGCTCTTTTTTTACTGTGCTCTACAGATTGATATGTTCCTCTACCTAGTGATTTGAAATGGTTGTTCAAATTTGGGCGCATTGATAGTGTATTCAATGTTATGTTTAGAGGACTGGTTGTTTGATGTTGTCCTAAAAGTCAGCATCCATAGATGTAAAAATATGTAGTGTTAAAGTAAATGTTAATTTTATACAGTCAAAACAAAAAAATGGAAATTTGGATTGTGGCAAGCCTGACTACACACTGACTTTCTCCATTGGTTGGGCTGTGTCCCATGTGACTGTTTTCCATTGGATGAGCTGTCTCCCTGTGGCTGTTTAATACTGATTGAGCTGTGTCTTCACCCCTGTCCCCTAGGCTCATGCTGGTGACCTGGCCTCCTCCTTGAAAGGCAGTGTGGTGTCCTCCATGCTCGATGCTGGCCTCCTCTTCCTGCTGCGCTTCTCTCTGGATGACAGTGTGGAGGGCGTGATGGCTGCTGCCACGCATGCTCTCCATGCCTTGCTGGTCTCCCCTGGTGACGAGGTTGGCTAAATGCTATAGTTCAGCTACACCATGTTTTTAACTTTTTACTCTTGCCTTAAATGTTGCCACTTTATTTGATTCTGGATGTTCTATCAGTAATGGTGGTTCTTTAATGTTATTTGGCTTTGTTAATTACACCAGGTGAGCTCAGGGGCCGTTCACAGCTGCAGTGAGAGCACTCCCATTAGGGTGTGTCATGTCCTTACCTTCAGATCCTACCAATGTAGTGCTGTCCCTCTACAGATGAAAACACCTTTCCTCTGCTGTAGGATTTGACTGCCCCTGAAGCTATGATATGCCACTTTTTAAAAATCTGAGATCTCTACTGAAAGGCACCAAACCAGAAAAACCCTTGTTCTTTGTTCAAGAACAGTGTGTAATCGAGTCAGCATGTGGGAGGTAGCCTCTAAAATCTTAAGACAGTCTGTCAGTCAGGTAACAGACCGAGCTTGGAAAAGTCCTCTACTTAAAGCTCCATAGAAAGATTAATCTCTCCTCAGCACTCCATAGGGTGGATGCACTCTCTTTACTGTGTAATAAGTGAAAAGGCCTTCAGGGCTAAACATATCATGCTGTTTAGATCCAGCAGATAATCAGGGGCAGTCGATTTCTCCTGCAGAGACCCTTTTTTCCCCACTGTGGATCAGACACAGTTTTCCCAGAAGCCTCAGCAGGAGCGCTCTTCCTGGGATCTTACTGTGGCAGTCTGGCCTAACCTGCCTCTCAGAAAGCACTGGAAATTGGCAAAGGCAGCACCTTGAGTATTAACAAAGTAGTCGCAGTGGTTTATTGATTAGGTGCATATAGGAGCTTGATGATCAATTGGGTGGGCAGGAAGTTCCCTGTGAGAAACCTGAGGTGCTTTGGTGTCAGTGGCTATTTTTCCCTGCCTTTCCCGGAAACATATCTTTGCTCCGTGTCAGTCTCCTCTTGTTCACGCTCTTAGAGTCTAAAATCATTTTTATGTCTCTATATCTTTGCTCCGTGTCAGTCTCCTCTTGTTCATGCTCTTAGAGTCTAAAATCATTTTTATGTCTCTTTGCAATTATGTTGTGATCATAGGAAGCATATTTGCGTCTATCTCTCTCTCACCCTCTCAATTTTCATTTTTTCAAAATGTAACAGCAATTAACCAAATATAACTATACGAAGGAAAAGAAAACACATATACATACAGATTAAATTGATAAATAATAAAGAGTAATCAAACCTACATAGTACATCCAGCAATAAACTATAAATTGATCAGGAGTTAACTAATTAATATGATATAATATTACGGATGCACGATATTGGATTTTTGCCGATATCTGGTGTGCCGATATTTATAACTCATTTTGGCCGATTGCCGATGCCGATACTGATATAGTGTGTGTGTGTGTGTGTGTGTGTGTGTGTGCATATATAGATGCCGTGTAATTTAAAAATGGTCTCACTCCCCTCCGGAAGCAGAGAGAAGCTTATCTGTCTTATTATGATCGCTGTCTTATTATGAGCCACAATATTTATTTTGAATGAGCAGAGACACAGTAAAGTTACAGACTTTATTTGCTGTTCAGTGTCGTTGTGTAAGTGTACAAACACAAAAATCACGCCCTCTGTTCGAGTCCCAAAGCAGGAACTAGGCGATTGCGGGTTGTCTTATTTTCCATTGCTGTCTCTGCTTCCAGAGCCGCGTTATTAAAAATTTTCTCCCTCCAAAAGATGAGAAAAGCTTAGCAGCATACAGCTAGGATCCTCCCAGGGTCAGAAACTTAGCTAGGGGTCGATCGAAACCATTAGGACCTCCGTTCGAGTCCCAAAGCACGAGCTCGACAATCGCGGGTGGTCTTGTTTCATTTCAAATCGCATTCTCTACTTACCGAGCCGCGATACAATAGCCTCACGCCCCTCCGGAAGCAAATAGAAGGTTAGCAGCACACAGCCAGCATCCTCCCAGGGTGAGAAACCTAGCTAGGGGGTCGGTCGAAACCATTAGGACCTCCGTTTGAGTCCTAAAGCATGAGCTCGGCGATCGCGGGCGGTCTTGTTTCATTTCAAATCGCATTCTCTCCTTACGGAGCCGTGTTATTTAAAAATGGTCTCGCGCCCCTCCAGAAGCAGAGAAAAGCTTAGCAGCATGCAGCTAGGATCTTAGCTATGTATTTTACCCCTCCTCGTACCACTGGTGCTTTACAAGCATTGCAAATAGCAATTTTGTTATCTGTTTCAGATATTTTGAAATACTTCCATACAGCTGACATTTTGAAGCTTGTTGCTGGCGTTCATAATAAACATTTAGCGTCATCGCGTGCGCATAGTTAACACGTCACCTTATAGGCCAGGCACATCAGCAGAGATTTTCCTATCTGCCGATGCCGATAATTAACTTATTAAGTTTTTATCGGTCGATACCGATGTCGTGGCAATATCATCGTGCATCCCTATATAATATGAATATATACATTTAAATTTATTATTGGTGCAGCAGACTATGGCATGTGGCCACAAACTGGGCTGCTAGTAGCGTTTGGGGGGCTGTTTGTGTGATCCTGTTTTGTGATGGGACCCCACATCTCACTGCCATAAAGAGCAATTGGTTGAATGACATTTTGAAATTTTTTGGCCAAATTTTACTGGGCTTAAATTGTAGAACCTCTTCTTTATGGCATAAAATACCCTGCATGCTGTCTCCTTTAGTGCCAGATCAAACTTCCCTGAGGCACTGATAATCAGTCCCAGGCTGGAGGTGTGCTCTAGGGTAATGTTTCCTTGTCTCACTCCACACCCCTGTGTGAAGAAATCTGTTTATTTCCAAATTTTACACTGCATTTATTTCCTGAGTACATTGATTGTATGATGTCATATACATTACTGCCTACACCATCTTGAAGAATTGTCAGAAAGAGACCTTCTTGCCAAATTGAATCAAATGCCCTTGTAAAGTCTACAAAGCAGGCAAATATTTTCCCTTTATTTGTGTGGTAGACATTTGTTTATTACGGTGAGTGGGGTGTAAATATGGTCAGATATACAGTGGTTTTGGAGAAGCTTAACCTGACTCTTACTCAACACATTGTATTCAGTAAGGAAGGCCAGTATCCGGGCGTTAATTATACTGCAGAAAACCTCCCCCAGATTACTGTTCACACAGATGCCTTGGTAGTTGCTAGGGTTAAATTTGTCTCTACTTTTATATATTGGTGTTATTAGCTCTTGACTGAGGTTTGAGTAGGACCAATTGTAGTTCAGGGCTGCTATGTTTCAACATCTCTGCATTGCTGCTTTCAGGCATGCTAGCTTTACCTGAATAGAGGGCTTTGTGTTTGTCATGTAGCTCTTCAGTTGTAATTGTTTTGTCTAGTAGGTTCTGATTGTCCTTAATACAGGATTCTAAAGTTTTTTTTTTTTGAAGTTTAATGTTTTTTTGTTCTTTATTTTGTATATCTTTATAAAGGTTTTCACATTATACATTTACCAAGTACCAAAAATACATTTTCCATTTACCAAAATACATTTTCCAAGTGTTTATATTTTGGATGGTTAATTCCTCAGTTTTTGTTGAATTTAGTTTATTCCGGTTTTCCCAGAAATGATTTTGGTTTATTGACTCTTAAATTTCATTGAATTGTGCGTTAGTGTGCTTTTTTTTTTTTTTTTTTGATTGTGTGTTTGTACTGGTTAAGTGTTTCACAGTATCTCAGATGTAAATCTGGATTATCAAGATCTCTGTGTTTTTGGTTAGATGATTGTCTCAGTTTTTTCTTATAGTTTTACAATATTCATCAAACAGTATTTCTTTAAATTTATTATTTCCATCATCACTCAAATGCATTCTCTGGCTTCGCTTTCAGAAATTTTGTTTATATCATTTATGGACATATTTGCACCTGTTTTTGTAAGTCGATGTTGTGTGTTTTGGAATGATTTCATTTCATGATGTTCATTGGTTGCTGTGCTCTCTTTATATGAGCTCAGTGATTTGACTGTGATCTGACAAGTGTGTTTGGGGTCTAACAGTGAATGCATTTATAAAAGAGAGGTCTGTGTCTGTGATGGCATAGTCTACCACAAAAGAGTCTTCCATAGTCTACTGAAAGCGTCTCCTCTGATCCTGCCATTCATTGTATACAAACCGAGGCCTGGACAGAGATCCAGCGGTTCTTTTCCATTTTTGTTTACTGCGCTGTCGTGGTTGTTTCTAGGGGCTATATTTGGTCAATGGTACAAAGTGGTCAGTCTAAAATGTGGTGGTTTCCCTGTGTGCAATTGGACTCACGTTGTATTCCTGTCCTAGAGTTCAGATCTCCCCACAGAAACACCTTCCCCTGAGCATGGAAGTGGCAGATCTCTTAATGGAGATTTGGGAAAAAATCCTCTGTGTCATAAGGGGAGTCAGGGGGTGGTATATATACTGCACATAGGAAAATGTCTGGTTGTACAAATGTTATATTACTAATTTTAGCCAAATATGCATATTTGCTTTTTTGATTGCTCTAATGGAACCTGCAAGCTCTTCCTTGTACCATATTATAATGCCCCCATTATCCTTGCCACACTGGTCTGTGCTGTGTTTCAGGGACAGTCAAATAATCTCTATACAGCCTGAGGGCCAGTGAGTGGACACATCATGCACAAAATGTTAATGTTATGTCACAGAACAAGGTATCATTTATAGAAATATAAAACAGCGTCATTTCAATCTTACTCAAGAACAATTCTATTGTTTTGGTGACAGCTTATCCCGTTATTTTGTTGATGATGCTGAGGAGTTGCTGTATTTCCCCCATCTCAGACCAGGCCAGGGTCCTTGATTTTGCTGCAGTAGCTGCATAGCTCTGTTTTTGCTGGGGCTGCTGCCGTGTTGCTTTGGGCTGGACTCTGCTGGTCTGGACACTCCTGGCCAGGGCTCTGATGGGTGGAGTTCTGTTTTGCTGGGCTCTGCTAGGGTGGCCTCCAGTGGTGTGGATGCTCCTGGGTGGGCCTGTGCTGGGCTGGGGTGCTCTGGATGGATGTTGGGTTTGTTGTCTGTGTCTTGGTTGTGGGGGCTGGATGTCATGGGTGGGTCTTCTCCTGACCTGAGGGCTACTGGTGGGGTCTTGGCCCAGAGCAGTGTCCTTCGTGGTTGTAGCAAAGACCCTGTTATCTATTTGATCCAGATGTATATGGTTGTACAAATGTCCTTGGGTCACAGTGGGGTGGTGTGCTAGGCATACATTTGGGAGGTGAACACAGTTCCTGGTGATGGCATTGTGTATTTTCTTATTGATGTTCTGCTGGATGTGCTGACTGGGCAGTAGGGTGGAGATCACAATGTTGGCTCTGGGGAACTTGTGAGCAGCTTTCTCTGCTACTGTCCTTACTGAATCTGGTACTTGGTCCCCTTGTGAGCGCCGGTCATTGGTCCCTGTATGGATGATGATATTGTCTGGGTCTTGCAGGGTTGATTTGCACAGTAGCTGCAGTGCACTTTCTGTTGCTGGACACCAGGATCTAGCTACCCGGTTTTTAGGGAAGAGGCACCGGTGGTCTAGGAATTTCCCAAGAGAGTCGATGAAAATTGCTGTTATCGGGGCCTGTGTCTGTACCTGTGAGGGTACAGACATAGGTGGTGAGGCTTTGAGACTGAATGATGTCACCACAAGTATTTAAACTGATTTTTGTGTGCATATTGTATCGCATAGCCAAGGAGATGAACTGAAAATGATATGTAATTTAATGATTTAAATTTGGATAGTGAGTTCTTGTGTTATTGTGCCCATGAGTAAAAGTGACTCATACCAATTTAAATGACAATTATGTGCTTTTTATATTTTTGAAATGTAACCATTTTGGTTTTGCTGGTGCTTACTGTGTTTCTGCTGTATTTTTTTGGCAGAATAAGCCATGGTTTCTTGTATCTGCTGCTCTTGATTAACCTTGCTGTCTGTTTCTCCCAGGAAGCCCTGGACAGCACCTTCTCCTGGTTCTTGGGGATGGCCACCTTTCCTCTGCTACCTACTGCTCAGGAGGAAGACGATGTGGAGGATGAGGGTCTGGACGTGGCCATGAAGGAGACAGCCAAGGAGAAGGAGGAGAGGAAGTCGGATCACAATGTAGCACGTGAGGATGTCATCAAGGTGCTTCAGCCAGGGAGTTTGTTCTAATCCCTGTAGTTCCTCTTTTTCTTACTCCTCTCTGATGCACAGGCTGTGACCTCACCTCTGTCTCTCCCCCTCTCTGCTCCCGCCAACTGTCTTGACATTTTTTCCTCCCCCTCCCTACCCTCTTCTCCTCCCTGATTCTTTCTCTGTGACAGCCCCTCTTCTTGATCAACTTGTCTTTCTCTGAAATTCAGAGCAACTGACAATTCACAACAACATACAATAGTATGAAAGTTTACTCTAGTTATATAATTTAAGTAAAGGGTTGCATTATGGAGGTGTGTAAAGTAATTATATTAGCAAACAATACATGAATAATAACAGTGATACAGGATGTAGAATATGGATGGATGAATATGGAAATGGATGGAAATAGAGAGAATATAATGTAAAGTGTCCTTTGTGACCATCTGGTGTACCCTTCCAGGGGCTGTTGAGGATGAAACTGCTGCCCAGAGTGCGGTACATTCTGGAGGTGATGCGACCACCCCCCCGAGTGGTCCTGGATCTGCTGGAGGTCCTGACCCGAATTGCCCGACACTCATCTGCCTCTGCCACACAGGTACCCCTCTAATTCCTGCACCCTCTCCTAGTCACCCTGTCCTCCTCTTCTCTCTGGCACCTCAATAAACAGGAGAGGTGATACTGGCTTTCTGTGTCCTGTAGATCATTCAAAAATCAGTAAGTCTTTATTTCTGCATAGTGCCATTCACAAGCACACTGTCATACAGTGCTTCCCAATGGCCCTTTTCCAGAGGTAATAAAGTAACCAGAAAAAAAAACACCAGCTGGTGCCACAGTGTTCAGGTTGTACTACCTGTACTGTAGTATGCAAAACAAAATATGTGCTCCCTCTTCTGCAAAAAACAGAGATGGATTTCAAAGTCAGTTACCTCAGTAGCAAAACTACATTGAGTAGACATATAGAAATTAATGTACAAATTGTAGCTAGCGTGTTCTTTTATAGAGAGGCAGGAAAGGGTGCTGTACGGTCATATTTCCTGGCCTTTGGTAGGGGCATTGCCACTGCGTGTTGGAGCAGCCAGTATGGGGAGTGTAATTTGGACTGCCAGATAATAAAGCATGTTTCTAAGAAGGAAAAAGGCAGTCCTAGATGTTTTTTTAACATGATGCTCATAGAAGACATGTGAGTGAAATGTTACTCTGAGGTTTGTGATTCCTAGTTTTGGGATCTGGGAGAGTTTAGCACAAACTCTGTCATACTGTGATGTGGCTGAGAGAGACCAAGAAAAAATAATTAAATTTTATCAGAATTAAGCAGAGTGAACGGGCTCCCAAGTAGCTTAGTGGTCCAGGCTACCAGGTCCAAAGTGATAAAAAAGTGGTAAGGAAGGGCAGGATTGTCAGGATTGATGAAAGTATTTTGAACATCAAATCTGTGTGTAATCACTAAGTGTGACTGTGGAGGTGGTGTGACTCCTGTTACATTTTGGGAAAAGCAAATGGAAACAAGAAATGAATAGAAATTCTGCTTAAATGAAAAGTTTATGTTCCACATGTATCCACATGTATATTGAGATGCCTGAGGATCATAGTATCATATTTAAGAACCAAATTTCTAACTAGAATTTGTTCAAATCTGTAATTCAGGGTGAATGGTCACGTTAGGGATTTTCGTTGATATGCAGGTATGTTCTTGTGGTCCATCTCCACAACAAAAAGTCATGCCTCATTCTAAGTTGTCATTTTGCTTTATTTTTATTACATATTAATGGTGGCTTATTTTTGCCTTAGATTCAGATAGCTTTTTCTGCTGTTCATAAGTTGCTACACAAGTAAAACGCACATATACATTTATTATTCATTAACTAATAACTTGCTAGATTTCTCTATTGATGTCCATGCAGTACTTGGTTTTTGAGGAAGGTTTATGTGCGTTTGTAGCTCTGGACACTGCATGCAAAAAATGCTTGTCTGTGTGAGTTTATGTAATAATTTGCTCTCTCTCACATCCTGCTCCGCTAAGCAATGACTATTTAAAGAATGAGGGCAACACCTCCACCTTATATTTAATCCCAAATGTTTGAGCCCTTGCTCTGCACCACTGACGAATTGCGCTGCTTATTTCTGTGGTTGCTGTTTGTGTTCTGCCAGGTCCTGGACTGCCCTCGCCTTTTGGAGACTGTGTTGACAGAGTTCCTGCCATGCACCTGGACCCCGCCCACCACGACCTCCCCCAAGCACCTGCATGGGCTTCCTGTGACCGAGGCGGTGAAGCTGTTGCGCGTGCTGGCCTCTGCTGGGAGACATGCCTGTGCCAGACTGGTGGGCCTGGATGCTCTGCTGCTGGTTTAATACTACATGGGAAATGCAGTTAAATGACATAATTAGCATCTGGACCCTTTGCCACTGGTTTAATACTACAAAAAAAATGCACTAAAATTACATAACTATTATATAAATGTGATTGTGTTTGTATACACACAAAGATCACGGAAGAGTTACCTGTGTGTGTGTGTGAGTATATGTAGTCATCCCTTGCCACTCACAAGTCTGTCAGCCATTGATTTTGATTTTGTGGGATTTATGAATTATAAAGTCTCATCAACAGCGGTCTTATGGCTGGATTTTCATTGGATTGACACGCATGTAATTTTTTCTGACCTGTATGCTAAATTCCCGGTCACTGGTATCTGTATGTGTCCCATGTGTGGAAGCAAATTAATGTGTCAGTATGACAGGTTAAAAGTAACAATGGGTGTAGTGGGTGGCACTGTGACACAGCAGTAATTGCAACACAGGAGTTGCCAGTTTGACTCCTGGATGAGCTGCTGCTCCTGCACGCTTGGGCAAGATGCTATCCCTGAAATGTCTCAGAAGGGTATTTTACCTGACATGACTCCGGAATGCACTTTACCTGAAATGCCTCAGTAATGTACTTTTCCTGAAATGTCTTAGAAAATATCTAGCTGTATACATGGATACATTCAGCCTGTAAAATGTGTTGATGTCTCTGTAGCTCTGGACATGATCAGGGAGTTAGCTGCAGGCAGCAGCCCTGCAGGGCTAGAGTGAGTGACAGGGTGTCCAGAGCAGGTGCCAGTGGGTGTCAGCAGGGACAGCTAGTCTTCTGCTGTTAGTTGTTACTTGTAGGCTCATCAGGCAGAAAGTTGTGCCAGTGCACAGTGCATTTTGAATTGCTGGTGTTGGTGGTGGTGTTTGGCAGCTACTACTGTGTCGTCAGTTTTAACATGGCTGTTGTTCATATCCGCAGTTCCATGCTTCTTTATGTTGTATTTGTTCTTTATCATGCTGTAACTGTGTTTTATTTTGTAGTTCAGCTGTTCGAGGGTGGGCTTAAGCTCGGCCTTGGGAACATTAGGTGAATGTTGCCCTCATGGTCTGTTCTGTTCAGCTGAACAAGATGGGTGTGAGGGAACGTCTGGTCCGTGTGCTGGCCCTGGAGCCCCAGGAGCTGCTGCTGGAGCCGGAAGAAGCCCTGCGGATCAGCACAGAAGCCCTGAGGCTGTGGGCTGTGGTGGCAGCGTACGGACAAGCCAGTGACCTGTACAGGTGGGACCGGGTGGGCGGAGGGTGTCATGGGTTAGCTTTCACCAGGATTCATGTAATCCTTCCTCTATAGAATCCCCCGAAGTAACCTAAGGGGCGCGGCTGCTGACTCGAAGTGACAGAATAAGGATAAGGAATAAATCTGATAGAATAGGAATAAGGGGATAAGGAATTTAAACGGATGTTTCATATTTTTCTTAATTTGGAACCTCATCATGACACTGTTTGTCATTTATGGAAGATATTTGTACAAACTAAAGAAAAGGTAACAAAATGCAACAGCTGTGGAAATTTGGTTCTTCAGAATGAAAGTAAGGACAGCATGCCGTGAATGCTGCTCAGCATCTCTTTGCTCAGCTGTCCTCTGGGAGTCGGAGGAGACTGAGATCCTTTCAGCAGTGCCATGCCCTCTGTCTCTCTCAGGGATCTCTACCCGTTCCTGGTGAAGGTGCTGCAGTCCATTCCTGGAGAGGGGGCCCCCAGGGGCTCCCCGAGGTCTTTGGAGTTGCACAGAGCACTGGCCTTGCTTACCATGCTCACCTACGTCATGCACACTGCTGGCTGCCACCAAGAGCTGCAGACAGGGCCCGAAAGGTGAGGCTGATGCCATCCCTATCACCAGCCTTTGAGGAGTAACACCCAGTGTAAAGTAGCTCCTGTGTCCACTCTCACCCTGAAGTCACACAGTAATAGTGCCTGTGGTAAAATGAAATGTTTCTGTCAAAAGGACAATATTCAAATGCAGTAAGTTTGTGTTTCCAGCCTGAATTTAAAAGAGAGTGTAATGGATGATGTATATTTTTGGAGACTTTTTGTGGCAAGTCAGAACCTGTTTGTGTGGAAATATATTATCCATTTAGGCTGTCTGATTTGTGTGTCCCCAGCAGTGACAGTGACCTCTTTGTGTACCACAGTTCTCAGGATTCTGAGTGTCCTCCCCCTTCCCCAGTGGAGTGGTGTCATGTGACTGGCCTGCAGCCCTCCATAGTGGGCTGGTTGAAGCGGTGTGTGAAGACTCTTGAAGACCCAGCCCACATTGACAGCATGGTGATGCTGGTCTCCTCTCAGATACTCTATCTGGGGGCCTTCTACTCCCAGCTCAGCACTCAGGTCAGTTTTAGCAGTTAAATGGATGAAGACCCTAACTAAGGGGAAGGCAACATGCAGCTCTCATGGCCTTATGAAGCCCTATGGCCTTATGCAGCCCTATGGGCTTAGGTAACCATCCAGAGCTTCATGTGTGGTTGCTGACATGAGTGTGAAGAGAAGAAATGCAACTATTTCAGAGAGGATTAATGCTGTCATTAAAAATATTGTCGTGTGCTATCAAACTGTGATAAAATGTGATTACAGCATAGAATACAGGAGGGCATTCTTGAACAGGGAGTGCTCAGGTTACCCCTGTCATCTCACCATAAGTGTGAACCCAGCACAACTGCAGTGTACATCTGTGAAAACATCTCCCGCCTCATGTCAAGTGTAGAGCAACAGATTTCAAGTACAAATAAATACATGGATGGGTAATAAAAATACATTTTACAAGTTCTTATTATAATACATTAAAAGGTATTCACAATTTGAAAATATTTGTACTCAGCCAATATACTGATTTTAATGCTGTGCTGTTGCAACAGGTATTAGCATGTTTAGTGAGCTTGTACATACAAAATGAATCATCTGATATGATGCATATGACATGATGCAGTGTAAGCATGTAATGTACAATATAACACAGGGTTTCACTGTTCATTTGTGAGACATGCCTTACACTTACACTGTCTGTTCACACAGTCTACAATAATTTGTGGAGATACAACCAGTAAGATCTGTTCTTGCAGAGAACTCTGTAGACTGGTCATGAGTGACTGGTCATTTGACTACTTGTTTGTGTAAAAATCAAATTAAAGCCTGGTTTAATATTTGCATGACATTTACATGTCACTTGGAGTGCATGCATTTGCAATCCATGTTACCTTTCATGATGACAAAGACATTGGCCCTGATGAGAGCTGTGCAGTATAACCCGAGAAACGTCATAAACTGCTGTGATTGATGAGAGATTGACAGGCTTGTAGAATTGATCAGAACGGATCAGTCAAATCCACTGAGGTATACCTATAGGTAATATGGCAAATTTCCTAAACATAATGGTACATAGAACATTTTTGCAGCGCGTCATAAAAGTGTGATGTAGTGCGACATGCTCTAGTATGATGTGGTGTGACATGGCTTTATGTGTAGGTCTTAGTGCTTTATGAAAAGAGGTGACGTGGAGGTATAATGGCAGTCTGCATTTTGCTCTCCTCCCCTCCTCCTTCAGAGTTGTTTCCGGCCTGTGGAGTGTCTCCAGGAGCTGGAGAGTCTCACCTCAGAGGTGCTCCTCCCACTTCTGTCTCATCAGGCTGTGCGTAGCTTGATTGACAGGCTCAAGTGAGTATCTGCTCAGGTTCTGTGTTCAGCTGTGTGTTGACGATTCCTGTGGCAGTGTTCAGCCATATAGTGGTGGTATAGTGGTGTTGAGATGTGTGTAAAATGCGAATTTTTCTGTGGTGGTTCTCCAGGTCCTGCTCGGTTCTCTGTAACCCACAATTTTGTAGCCTGGGAATAGAGACAGTGTCCAGCCTTCCTGGGCGAGGATGTGGTTCAGGGAGCCCCAGTTACAGGCTTGCTGGCCCTGACTCGCCACTACCCCTTCTCACTGCGCTGTGCTACCTTCTCCACACTGCCAGCAGCATCCACCGCGGGCTTGCCCAAAAGGTACTCATAACTCTACAGCTCTTACCACACCTCTCTGCGCTGCTCCTCCACGTCAGCAGTCCATGGATAACATCTGAAAATTCATTAGCTTAGAGAGGGATGACTAAACTCTACAGAACTGTTTTATTGAAAAAATAAAGTGTACAGTGTACACCTTGGACAACTTTATTGTTCACACGCAATGATTTTCTTGAAAATTCCATTTTATTTTCACTGTGTTTATTATATCAGTTATGTCATGTAAGATGACCTTCAATATACGGTGATTTTATTTTCAAAGAGAGGTTTTTAAAACTACAAAAATGTGCTATTATATCAGATAGATAAGACCTTTGGCAATGATTAGCAAAAAAAAGAAATGTTTTCTGACTCCATAAGAGGGAGCCAGTGATAGTTTTCTGGTGGGATAAAGCTGTTGGTTAATGATAATGTAAAATTCAGGATTGTGTTCCAGTGTGGTAGTCCCACAGATATAATCCTCACAAATGAAAGAACCAGATGGGTTTATAAAATCATATATTGTTAAAAAACCCTAGGTTCCTGAGCTTGCTGTTTTTAACCACACGCATCACCCTTGCTCCCTGGCCACTTGCATTGTCACACCCCAAACACTATTGCACAGCATACCCCCCAATTCTCAGATTTGGGATACCACAGTAAACTTCTGAGGGGAAAAGAGTGTTTGAGCCACTGCTGTGAGTGGCTGTCTCCCAGGCCCCAGTGGACCCTTTCAGCGCATGCACATGTGGATTACAGGAGATCAGCTTTCATCTGCCTCACAAGCCATCCCCCTGGACCACTGATACCCTGAGCACTGCAGGGACAGCTATCATGGCTGTCCCAGCACGCCACAGAGGCTGTGTGTGTCAGGAGTATTTGTGAGCCGATAGTTAACACTGAGCAGATTTTTGGCCCGTCTGATATTGATTCTGCTCGTATAATCTACAATGTTGTTATGGAAATTCTTCTCTGTTTCCTGTTTTGATTTTCAGACGATTTTGTGAACTGTCTTATTCAATTTGAAATGTCTCCTGCCATCTAGTGGAAGCAGTTGATGCAAATAAATGTAGCATTATGCAGTCTGATACGAGTTTTTCCATTACATTATCATTGATAATGTAACAGAATATCATATGGCTCTTCTGAGTAGAATGCAGTGTGGTATGGGATTTTATTATTTCATTAATGCAGATTTTATTATTTCATTAATGCAGTTTGGCTGGTGCCAGGGACTGACTGCTCTCATCTCTCTTCTCAGTTTGCCCCGCTGTTGGTCTCAGATGCCCTGTCAGGCTACCTGCGGGCATGCTGCCAGGCAATGCCCACCCTGTCCCACTCCAGCGCCTGGCTGCTGCGCCATGAGCACCACCTGCTCTACCTGCTGCTGAAGCTGCTCATCAGACTGGTAGGTAGGCCTGTCCCCAGTCACGCTCCTCAGTTTTTGTAGGAGGCACAAGCGTGTTAGAGGCAGCCAATTGGTTCCCAAGGCTTAATCAGAAAGCTCCAAAATAGTCATTTGAAGAATTGGTTGAGTGGAAGAGAACTGAGAATTGTCCTTGAAATTGTGAATTAACATACCTTTTTAATTTTATTTTAAAATGAACACAGCACATTTTTATTGTGAATCATGAATGAATTCTAAAACATGAAATGCATTATTTTTGTGATTTTTTTTTTTCTCATGTTGTGTGGGGCTGTATGATTTCCATACTATTTTTCAGGTACCCATCAGCTCAGATGTGGGCAAGCAGGCATCTCTCTACCATGAGGTTACTGTGGCAATGCTGTCATGGCTGCTGCCAGGCAGTGAACACCTGGTCTATGACCTCTTGGCCACCATAGTCTTTAATCAGGACTTCATTCCGTGAGTCTATCTTTGGTGCTTCGCTTTGGGGTCTGCGCTAATTTTCTCGTTGGTTCTACACCAGGGAATAGCAAGTCTAATCCATTGCTGTTAGGGCAGGACTCTAAACAATCTCTGGCACTGGCTGTCATCAAAACACTGTCAGTTAGCTGCAAATAAACTACAAACATTGAACAACAACAACAACAAAACTTATTGAATATAGTGCGTTTTACAACCAAGGTTGTCCCAAACCGCAGTACAGATTTTTTCCAGAGGGAATCGAACCACAGAGAAAAATAGTGAAGAGTGACAGTAAGGAAGGTTTGTGGCATCATATGGCTGTATGGCTACGGCCCTCTTCATTTCTTCATCTAGATTACAGTTAACAGTATCCTGCAGCACACACTAAATAGGTGAGTTTTTAGCCTAGACTTAAATATTGAGTCCAAGTCTGACTCCTTGATGTGCTTGGCTATTCCACAAGAGTGGGGCTCTGTAGGAGAAGGCTCTACCATCTGCTGAACTTTTTGATGTCAGGAAGTACCAGATAGTCAGCATGTTGTGATCAAAACAGTCATGTCAGCTGATGAGGAAGAAGCATTACTGGGAGATAAGAAGGTGCAGAGACAATGCAGAGCCCAGAAGGTTAAAAGTAGTGCCTTTGGCCCAGTACTTGAAAATAAGCCAGTGAAGAGACTATCATAAGAGAAATATACTCAGATGTTTTTGTTGTAGTTAGAATGCATGCACTCTTGTTCTGTAAGCATTTGAAGAGGCTTTAGAGAGGTACTGCTTCGGATGGGTCAAATGCAGAAGACGAATTTCCCCACGGGGATTAATAAAGTGTACCATTAATTACCATTATTATTGGAGCAGCCAAGTGATAGGGTGTCTCAGTAATCCAACCTCAGTGAGACAAAAGCATGGATCAGTTTTTCTGCATCATTCAGTGATAGAAGTTCGAGTCAGATCAGACAGGATAACTCAGATGTTTTAGTGAGTAAGAAATTAGCTGTAATGCATGCCTCTAGGCGAGCGGGTTGTAGCAGTTCATTTGGCTTCATTGACAGTTATACCTGTGTATCTTCAGCATGAGCAGGTTGTAGCAGTTCATTTGGCTTCATTGACAGTTATACCTGTGTATCTTCAGCATAGCAATGAAGGTTCATTACATGTTTATGAATAATGTCACCACAGTATAGCAGCTATATAAAGAGAACAGTAGGGGTCCCAAAGCAAGCCTTATGGAACACCATATTTAACCTCAGTTTGATAAAATGGTTCTGTCTCTAACTGCAGAAATTTAATATCTGTCTGATAGATATGACCAAAACTAAGAAAGAGCCTGTCCACAAAGACCAACAAGGTTTTCTATTTAGTACAGTTTTTGGATCAAAGGCAGCAGTTAAATCAAGGAGTACAAGAATACACACAGAACTAATTTTGGAAGAGATTAGTAAATCAATTACTTTAAGTGCTATCTTAGTGCTATGAAGTCATCTGAAACCTGACTTGAGTGGTTCAAACATATTGAAAAGGCTAATGTCTGGCTCTGCTGTTTAGAAAGCATGAAACCCAGAAAACAATACTCCCTTTAAAGTTGCTTTTATGGTAAATACAAAACAGAAATTACAGAAAAATGCTGTATTCTAACTAATCACGATCTGGACAGTATATAGCAAAAATGTTGAAACTGATGGGAGGAGATTCAGTCAAAACACAGTACAAAAAGCTTTCAAATCTAAGCATCAGGCTTAAATGTGAATATTCCCTCCCAGAAAAAAGCAAATCCCGTGAAACCCAAACAAAGAAATTGCAAACGATGCAAAATAGCAGTAAGAATGGCAGTTTGGCCACCAAGGCACATCAAGATAAATTTGCATTTATTTCAGGGTTTAATTGAGTGCATAGAAAAATCTCAGTTTTGGGAAAAGAAATGCCACTACTGAAGTGCAGAGAAAATCCCATTGTTAATGCAAACAATAAACTGAATACTGCTGTTAAATGAGCACAAACAAGGCAAAGGATGAATAGACATCCCCTTCAATTTTTACTGCTTCCCATTCCTACAAACTTAAAAGTGTGCTGTATACAGTGGACCTTGATTGACCTAAATATCTGTTTATGTGAGCATGGGAACTTTCTGCAGACACCAAAGCATGTGCCATAGTGCATGCCAAGCTTTGTGAAAATTAGATGCCCCTGTGAACATCTTCAATATTTCCAGAGTGCAGCATAGTAAGTTCAGCAAAGGTCTGCACAGGCCTGAAACTGAAACCTAATGCCAGAACTGAACCCAGCCCAACAATCATAACAACAGTCTAACTCAACTCAACCAGAGCATGACCTGATTTGTTGGGGGAGGGGGTCGCATCAATACATTAATAACTACCAAAATGGCTAAATGCATCCAGAGTGGCTCAGTTGGTAAAAGCACTCGGGGAATTGCCCATTCCAAATTGGGGAGAAAATGGGAAAAAAAAGACTTACTTAAATCATATCAAAGTCATGGTCAGCAGTTTATATATATCAAAATTATCTTTCCAAAACAGTTTCTTGTCTAAATAAGTAAGTAAGTAAATTAATCCTCTGTTCAAGCTCCATATTTGCAGTAGCCTTTAAAAACATCAACTTTGTGTACATGTTACTACATTACATTATGTCATTTGTCAGCAGGGGACTTCCAAATAAGTGCATCACTAATGCTATTTTTAAAAAAAAACAAAATAGGGCTATATAGGATACATAGAGAGGAAGGTATACTAGAGATAAAGCTTGAAGAGATGAGTTTTCAGCTTTCTCTTGAAGGCACCCAGGGAGTCTGTTGTACGAATCCCAGCAGGAATCTCATTCCACCAGTGTGGAGCAAGTACTGAGAAGAGGCTGGTCCAAGAGATGCTGCCCTTGTATTTCGGGACACAGTGGTGACCCGAGGGAGCAGAGCGCAGTGCTCTTGTAGGCCTTGATCATGTCCTGTATTTATCGGGGGGCTGATCCTTTAAGTCCCTTAAAAGTTACTAACAAGCTCTTGAACTTGATCCTTGCTGCAACCAGTAGCCAGTGGAGGGACTCAAAGAGAGGTGTCACATGGGCCTGCTTGAGGAGGTTGAACATCAGTCGGGCTGCTGTGTTCTGGACAAGCTGCAGTGGTCAGATGGCATATGCCAGGAGGCCAGCAAGCAGTGAGTTGCAGTAGTCCAGACGTGATAGGATGAGAGCCTGGAGTGTGTATTTGGAGAGGTATGGTCTGATATTCCTAATGTTGAACAAAAGGAATCTGCAGATCCTGGTTGTGGCTGTAATATGCTCCTTGAAAGACAGATTGCTGTCCGAGGTTACCCCAAGGTTTTTGGCAGCTGTGGTTGCCATTACCTTTGCATTGTCAATGCAGAATGAGTGGTTCCTTGGAGGAGACATATTTGCTGGGAGATTGACAAGACTGCGATAGTCTATGTTCAGTTTGAGCTGTTGCTTGTTCATCCAACTCAAGATATCAGTGAGCCATGCTGATATTTGAGGAGTGATGTCCATCTCGGGAGGGAAGGAAATGAACAGTTCTGGTGTAGAGGAAGAACAAGAGTGGTCACAGCACTGATCCTTGTTCATTCAGAATTAAGATTTTTGTCCACATTTTAGACAGCATTGCATTCAAAACCTTACACTCTGGAACATTGAGCCCAACCCAGACTAGCTTTACATGTATGTTGTCTGACTTTACAGCATATTATATTAAATGAACAGTACCAGACTTGTTTAAATATTTGATAAAAGGATAGAGTGGAGTAGGGAACTGTCTTTCACCGAACTGTCCATGATTCTGGTCATTTCTGTCCTCAGTGTACTGTCAGCCTGCTGCATGCTTTAAAAGGCTTTAACATACCACACACAGTGGCATTCTGGGGCTGAAGGATGGTCTGCTAGGTCTGGGCGCTGGAGGCATCTTGCAGATTGTCATGCTGTCTGGTCTGCATCAGCCTCAGATTCTTTATCTGTTATCAGAAAAATGCACGCTAGCAGTTCCTGGTTTTTCCATTGTCTGCTCGTCATTTTTGGTGTTTTGTTTTGGTTTCAGTTTCGGCCCAATTTCAGGGGTCTGCAATTCAGTTTTCTCCCCCCGCATCTTTGATTTGAGTCCCCAAAGTGTTCTGCCACGCAGAGGGGGGCCCGGCTGTGCTTGGAGTCCTTGGATTGCCGTTATTAGCAGCAGCAGCTGCACAGAGTGCTTGCAGACCCCAGCGCTGCAGCTGGCTGTGCGGAGTATGCAGAGACCCAGCTTCACAGGGCCCTGCAGCTACAACACAGATACCACTTATCAGCCCTCTCATCTTAATTGAGTACGAATGCAGCCGCTGTAAGAAACAAAAGTCTCTTCTGCGTGACGTGGCCTGTGATATTTTCATTGGGGCTCCACAGGTTTAATCTAGGGTGGTAGTGTAGCATAGCGGTTAAGGAGTAGGACTTGTAACCAAAAGGTTGCCGGTTCCCCGATTTGATGCCACGACTGCCTCAGTAAATGTCCAGCTGTATAAATGGACAACACTGTAAAAAAAAAAAGTAACCTATGTAAGTCATTCTGGATGAGAGCGGGGGTCTGGCACATGCTCTGCTGCGACAACACACTCTTCCACGTCCGTGTCGTGTCTGGTCTCCGTCTGTCAAGTCTGTCAAGTTTTGTTCCAGGTTTCTAACCTGCTGTCATGGCTACTATGTCCAGAATCGCTAGGGATCACCCTGATCGTCCTACAATTAATCTACGGTCTCAGGAGTGCTGCGGTTCTCCCAGAGGTGCACAGTGAAAACAAATCACCTACTCCCGAGAGGATCTCCTCTTTCTCCGAGGCTCTGTCCCTCGCAGCCTAAAACCTGTGGATGTAATTCCAACTGACATCCAAAACACGTGAGGAAACGAGGACGATGAGGAGGGATCCGGACGAGGCTCAGGCAGCGTCCATTCAAACCTCCACTTCCCTCTGTTGTGATGGCGAATGTACAATCTCTCTGTAGTAAGATGGACATCCTACACACCAAGTGCCGAACGGAGAGAGCCTTTCGGGAGGCTAGTATCATTGCCCTTACCGAGACCTGGCTAAGTGAGTCGACTACTGACGAAGTGGTTGGCCTGGACAACTTCACCATCATCAGAGCGGACAGGACGAGAGAATCTGGTAAGGAGAGGGGCGGGGGTATTTGTGTCTACATCAATGACCGATGGTGTAATAACATCAAGATTCATGAGAGGGTCTGCACTCCTGACATAGAGATGGTGACACTATCGCTTCGACCCTTTTACCTCCCACGGGAATTTCCAACACTGGCTTTCTGTACTGTTTACATTCCACCCAGCGCTAACACCAAGTCTGCAGCTGAGGCAGCGGCTCAGTGTGCTAATGCTATGCTCAAGAAGTACCCGGACGCTCCGGTCTTCATTTTGGGGGACTTCAACAGTTGCAGGCTTGACAGCGTTCTCCCGTCATTCCAACAATATATCGATACTCCAACAAGAAGGGACAGTGTCTTAGACTTATGTTATGGGAACATATACAACGCTTACAGCGCTCGAGTGCAGCCACCGCTGGGCTCAGCGGACCACAACATCGTCTTCCTGCTTCTGCAGTATACTCAAGCACTGAAACGTCTCAAACCAACCTCTACAGCGTCAACCACTGGTCAGAGGATGCGACTGCGGAGCTGCAGGGGTCACTTGCCTGTACAGACTGGAGTGTTTTTGAGGATGAGCTAAACACTAAAGTCGAGGTAATCACGGATTACATCAAGTTCTGCATGGCAAATTCCATCCCAGCCAAAACCGTGAAAAAATACCCCAACTCCAGACCATGGATGACAGCTCAAATAAAACTCATGCTCAGGGAAAAACATCAGACTTTCCACCGCAAGGACTGGCTCTTACTCAGGAACATAAACCGCTCTGTGAAAAATGAAATCAAAAAGGCAAAACTTGCATATAAGGACAAATTAGAGCAGGATTTTAGCAGCATGAATACCAGGCAGGCCTTTCAGAAGGTGAAAACACTCACTGGCTCCACTCCAAAACCCTTCACATCACCCACTGATCCCGTCTCATTCACTACAGACCTGAACAACTTCTTCGCCAGGTTCGACAACACTGACTTCTCTGCCGAGTGTGAAAGACTGCTCAGGGACCTACCAGCTCCTGAGCAGCCATACTCTGTCCCCTTCACAGAAAGGGACGTCTACCATCAGCTCAGGAGCTGTAGAACTGGCAAGGCGCCTGGCCCTGATGGGATCACTGGGAGGCTGCTCAAAAGCTGCACCCTGGAGCTTTCACCTGTCATTTTCTCCCTCTTCTGTGAATCATTCCTAACTGATGTTCCCACCCTCTGGAAAACTGATGTACCCACCCTCTGGAAAACAACATATAATCATCCCTGTTCCCAAGAAACGCCGCCCCTCTGAACCAAACCACTACAGACCAGTGGTGCTTACTTCCATCCTTGCAAAATGTCTTGAGAAACTGATACTGAATGCCATCCTCCCATTTGTCAGTTCGCAGCTAGACCCACTTCAGTTTGCTTACAGGGCTAAGAGGGGGACAGAGGATGCAGTGGCATGCCTCCTCCTCACTGTCCTTCTACATCTGGATACCCCTGGCCGCTATGCCAGGGTCAATTTCATAGACTTCAGTTCGGCATTCAATACTATTCAACGACATTTGGTCATCAGTAAACTCAACAATCTCCACATTCCATCTCCTCTCATCCGATTCATATACAATTTCCTCAGTAACAGATACCAGGCTGTCAGATCAGGTACCACCACATCCCCCCTCATCATCATTAATACCGGTGCCCCACAGGGCTGTGTTCTGAGTCCATTTCTGTACACACTCTACACCAATGACTGTCTTAGCCCATTTCCCATCACAGGGTACTTCAAATACTCAGATGACACAGCCATACTCGCTCCTCTTACGGACAAGGACTCACTCACAGCCTACCAACAATCTGTTGCTCACTTCTCCCAGTGGTGCACAGACAATCACCTCCTCCTCAACGTCACAAAAACAAAGGAACTCATATTTGATACCCGCAAGAATACCACCCAACATGACCCCATATACATCAACAGCCAACCAGTAGAGATAGTGGACAGTTTCAGATACCTTGGTGTCACTCTGGACAATAAACTGAACTTCAACCAACACACTACAGACATCCATAAACGTTGTCAGCAGAGACTCCATGTTATCCGTACACGCAGGTCCCTCTCAGTCAAATCCCACCTGTTACTCCTTCTGTATCGCAGCATCATCGAGTCCATCCTTCTATACTGTGCCACTTGTTACTTCACTATGCTCCCCATCAACAATAGAAATAAGCTCATAAAAATCACTCACACGTTGCAAAATAATCGGCCTTCCCACTCCCAACCTATCAGCCCTCATTGACACTGCCATTATGCACAAAGCACAAATCATAGCACAGGACCCCTGCCATACTTTAAATACGTGCTTCTCACTCCTCCCCTCTGGTATCAGATACAAACAGATAACTTATAAAAAGACAAAATTTGGAAAAAGTTTCATCCCATCTGCCATAACTGCTTTGAATAACTTGTGCAGAAGATAAGTGTTGTTGTAGTTGCTGTACTGTCTCAGTGTTAACTGTTAGGGTTGTTATGTTGAATGTTATGTTGAATGTTTCTTATGTTGAATGTTTCTTGTTAAAGAGTGGTACAGACTGTGAAAACAAATTTCCCTACGGGACAATAAAGAATGAATCTGAATCTGATTTCCAGTTAAATGCTAATAATTACTGTAATGTAATGTAATCCAGTCATCACCAGGTGGTATCAGAGAGCCAAGTGTGATTAGATTCTGTGCGCAAACTTCACACTGTCCTGACGATGCATCTAAAATACATATGCATTGTCCATTATTTGAGAATACTGAGAATATGAATTGAAAAGCATCTTGTGATACTCTTCACTGTACATTACTTTGAGGTTGCTTCATAGCTTAGTGCATATTGCCGTTATATAATGATGTTTTGCTAGGTGCTGTGTTTCTGGTCTTGTTTCTACAGGGAAGGCTGCTGTGGGGGACCAGAAGCAGCCCAGCTGTCAGAGCTGCAGCTCCAGGATTCAAGCTCCTCTGCCATCTCTCCTCTGGGCCCCTTGCTTCACTGTGCTTGCGCCCAGCTCCCCTCTTTGCGGGCATGCTATCTTACTCACCTGGCGCACTTGGAACCTGCAGTTGCCAGATCCAGGGATGCCTACCTTGGCCGCACCCCTTACATCCGCTCTTGGCTCCTCCCAGAGCTCTCTGGGCCCGTGCTGCCATCTGATTGGCCGTACCTGCCACTTGTCAGTCTGTACGAGCGCATGGGTGTGGCGGATAAAGGCAGTCTGCTGGCAGAGTCCCTACCCCCGGCCTCAGTACGGTCGGCCGTGCACTGCCTGCAGTGGCTGCTGCTGCTGGAGAGCTGGCGAGAGGGTTCCCTGAGGACCGTGCCGCCCGCAGCCAAACTGGCACGCCTGTCCTGCCTTTTCCTGTGCTCCAGTGACCTCTTCTTGGAGCGGCCCGTGCAACAGCTTGGATGGGCCCTCCTCCGCACCCTCACGCGCCCCTCGCAGCTGGCCGTGCTGGACCTGGATGTGCCCCTGCCTGGCCTGGCCTCCTTTCAGGACCTGTACTTGGCGCTGCTCAGCCAGTTTGAGGCTGTGTCCTTCGGGGACCCCCTCTTTGGTTGCTTCCTGCTGCTGCCCCTGCAGCGGCGCTTTAGTGCCACCATGAGGCTGGCTGTATTCGGGGAGCATGTGGGGCTGCTTCGCTCTCTCAGGGTCCCCCTGCATCAGGTAAGGCTGTAGACGAGGCCCCTAGGCCTCATTCTGCTGTGCTGACATTAGAGCTGTTCCATGCTCTAACTCTCCATCTCTCACTCTCTGGCTGTCTTCACTACAGCATCATTCTGTCCTTTTGCACATTTTTCCATTTTGTGATACAAATTGATGAGCTTATTTTGAAATGTGTAAGGGATGGAAACAGTGATGCGTCAGATTTTAACAACTGTTGCCTAAATTATCCCCACAGGCAGGGTACATCCACACCGCATTTCTGTCTACAGACAAATCTGATAATGCTGGGCCTTGAGGTTCATTTACAGCTTCTCCAGTGTAACATCGCATGCCAATTACCTGCTGGTTTCACCATCCAGCATGGGATTTTTAGCAGTCCACTCTAGCCATAAGGGAGATAGCCAGCTGGCACATCCTGCAAAACCGCAACCAAACTCAAGAACATGTCAGTGTAACCCCTCTGCGAATGCAGCTTCGGTCATAACCCTGCTGCACCACTGCATAAATCTGTGTAATGGTTTTTTGAATTACAATGCCGATAGCCTCATAGGATCTTTAGCTATTCCTAGTGTAAGAAGAGTCTTTTCTTCAACCACATACTGTACTGTACATTAACATGTTGTGTTAATTTGCTAGGTTAAGAGTAATGTTCAGTAAAATGATATTCCAGTAGAATGCCTTGCCCAGTTTTGTAGACTTGACCTTTACTTTCTGATTCTGAAATTATGTTTTACGCTCAGTTAACTTGCCAGTTGTACCACTGTAATTGCAGAACTAAGCTCACTGAGCTATAAACAAGAGGAGCTGTAATGTGGGGATACTTGTTGATGTGTGCTTACCATGACTACTCTTGCCATGCATGAAATGAGCCAGACTAGCTAGCCTCCAGGTTTTAATATCACACAATGTGCAGAGGTAGTACAGTGTGTGAAAAGCTCATGTGCTCCACTAGTAACAGCTCCCACTTTTTGTGTCCTAGTTGCCTGTCCCACTGGAGAACTTCACCTCGCCCCCAGAGGACTCCCTGCCCCTGCTGAGGCTCTACTTTCGCTCCCTGGTGACGGGGGCTCTTTGCCAGGTCTGGTGCCCCGTGCTATATGTGGTGGCACTGGCCCACCTCAACAGCTTCATCTTCTCCCAGGATGGAGTGCCTCAGGTACCTGCCTGCCCTCTAGAGCAGTCCCAGCCAGACCGTGGTGTGTGCGCAGACCTAAAAAATAATGTTAAAAAAAACATGCACTTCAAAGTGGAATCTCACTGTCTACCTTGCTCTGTCATTCTGTCAAACTGTTTCAATCTTCCTCTTATTCTTTCCCTCTTTCCCGTCCTGCCCCTGTGTCCGGACAGGACGTAGACACAGCGCGCCGGAGGCTGCTGAGGAAGACCTATTACCTGACAGATGACGTAAGTCTTTCTTTTCTTACTTTCTTACATATGCTGTATCAGAACATATACGCATATATATATATATATATATATATATATATATCAGGGTTTCCGCTAGGATATTTTCTTGCCGGTCCGGTGTCCGGAAACAATTTATTTTACCGGACAAATTTGAAACTTACCGGTCACGTTTCAATAACAGTCTATGTCACGAACACAAATATAATGTACACCTAGGTTGACGAAAGAATGACAACGACCTCAAATCAGTTTGACTATTTAATGAACAGTAACGATTAAGCAAAATGAACAGTAACGATTGAGCAAAACCTCAACATTAGCCGCTAAAATATAGGGTATTACGACACATCTGTAGCTTGTTTACAAAAAAGGCTAGGCCTTGGCATCAAATGTAGCCTATAGGCTATAGCCTATAGGCTACCAAGTAACATTTTATTTTCTCCTTTTTTCATTGCGGCAAAGTCCTCTGCTGCGACTTGAAATCAAACGTGTCTTTGCAGCTTGCAATGCGCATAAGCCGCGTCACTCTCTCCTACTCCAGACGACTTTGCAGTGCCGTCTTAATTTGATTCTGTAGAGAGAAGCCCCTCTCTGCTGGCATGCTTGACACGGGCAGAACACAGGCAATTTTAGCCAGTGTAGCCCAATCGGGGTACAGCTCATGACTACAGAGGTGAGTGCACCAGGCCTGTAGTCATTAAGAACTGTGATACAGGGTTTTTTGGGGACTGGTTAGTGCTCTCTCACTTGAAGGAGATCACAGACCCCTGCTGGCCTCCCTACACTTTGTTTACCAGGCCAACATGTCCATAGATGACGCAGTCAACATGGGTTTACACACATTCTACATTTACATTTATTCATTTGGCAGACGCTTTTATCCAAAGCGACTTACAAGTGAGGTACAATACAACACAAGTGAAAAACCATACGGAGTCAACAATATTAGAAGCACTGCACGACCAGGTTTCAATGGTTGGCCAGGCAAGGTATAAACTAGCAGGTAGAGCTAAGGAGTGTGTTAAACCATTAGATTACATTTTTTTAATGATTTTATTTATAATTTAGTAGGAGACGGTTTGAGACATGAGAAGTTCCTTTGGGGGATAGTGTTTCAGGTGCTCAGGTGAGAGCAAAAGAGCTGTGTCTTCTGATGTTTCTTGAAGACAGAGAGGGACTCAGCAGAATAGATGACGTGTGGAAGTTCATTCCACTATTGGGGGGCAACGGCGGAGAAAGTCTTAGATAGTGATTTTACGCTGCGATGCGATGGGACCACCAGATGTCATCTGGAGCGTAGCAGTCGGGAGGGAACATAGGGTTGCAGCAGTGAGTTCACGTAGGTGGGTGCAGTTTTGTTGGCCACCCTGTATGCAAGCATCAAGGCTTTAAACATGAAGCGGGCAGCTACAAGGAGCCAGTGGAGCCACATTCTCCAACACCTTGACTGCCCAGGGAGCAATGCAAGAATCTTGTTTGTAGACTTCAGCTTGGCGTTCAACACCATCGAACCAGAACTACTCCACTCCAAACTTTCCCAGCTCACTGTGCCTGCCCCCACCTGTAAGTGGATTACCAACTTCCTCACAGACAAGAAGCAGCAAGTGAATCTGAAGAAACTCACATCCACTACCCGGACAATCAGCATTGGCACTCCACAGAGTTGCATGCTGTCCCCACTGCTCTTCTCCCTTTACACAAATGACTGCACCTCCAGGGACCCCTCGGGCAAACTCTTGAAGTGTGCGGATGACACAACAGTCATCTGTCTCATCTGAGACAGTGATGAGTCTTCATACAGACGGGAGGTTGAACAGCTAGCCCTCTGGTGCAGCCACAACAAGTTAGAGCTGAACACGCTGAAGATAGTGGAGATGATGGTGGACATCAGGAGGAATTGCACACTTCTGACCCCCCCACCACCATACTAGGCAGTGCTGTCTCAGCTGTGGAGACCTTCAGGTGTCTGGGAACTATAATCTCCAAAGACCTGAAATGGGAGACCAACACCGTCTCCATTGCAAAAAAGGCCCAGCACAGGATATACTTCCTGTGTCAGCTGAAGAAGTTCAACCTGCCACAGGAACTGCTGATCAGATTCTACACAGCAATCACTGAGTTTGTCCTCACCACCTCTATAACAGTCTGGTTTTGCTCTGCCACCAGACAAGACATCGATAGACTACAGCACACCATCACAACTGCAGAAAAACCTGTTAACCTGTCCATACTCCAAGATCTTTTCCATACCAGAGCCAGGAAATGAGCAGGCAAAATCATATTTGATCTCCTTCCCTCTGGCAGGTGTTTCCGACCACTAGCCACCAAAACAAGCCAACACCGGAATGGCTTCTTGCGACAAGCCATCACACTCTTGAACTAGCGACATTGCAACTGCGTCTCTGTTCTGCATGCTCACAGTGCAATAGTTGTACAACTATAGTTGTACATATCCATAGCCTGCACTCAGGTACACTTTATCTCATGCTCATTGTGCAAAAGCTGTATACATCACAGTGCAATAGTTGTCTATAACTAATTGTTGTACGGACCCACAGCCTCTGCTCAAATACACTTTAACTTATTGTGCAGTAACAATTAACTTATTGTACAGTATCTGTTCATATTTATTTTTATATACCTCATTCATTCCATCCGTGCTCCATTCCATGTATGTGTCCTGCACTACTGTTGTTGTTTATTGTACCACTACTGTTGGATGGCGTTTGTTGTTTGTTGTTGTCACCTTGACATTGTTCGAGTACTATGAGTGACATTGGAACCAGAGTCAAATTACTTGTATGTGTAAAAGCATACTTGACCAGTAAAGTCTGATTCTGATTATATATAGAGAGAACTTCATCTCATGCAGACATTCAAACATATACATGCGCACACAAGCAGACACACACTCACATGAACAGTCAAAAAGACACACACAGACATGCACACTCAAGCATACACATGTACACTCATGAAGACACTCACACATACACACGCACACTCATGCAGACATTCACACATACACACGCACACTCATGCGGACATTCACACATACACATGCACACTCACGCAGACACATACGCGCGCATACTCATGTACACACAGAGACACACACATTAACAGCCCTCTCTGACATCTGTCCTTTGCCTCTAGGTACTGAAGGGCCACCTCCTTCTGTTCAAGCTTCCCCAGCAGAAGAGTGAGCTTGGGTTTGAGACATATGATCACCTGCCCCCTATCAGGGCCCAGAGACTTGAGGCTGTGGTAGGAGCTGAGGAGGGCAACAAGGTGGCAAGAGACTGAAGATTTAGGAGGGAGATGTAAAGCACTGTGGTTTGAAATGTCACTTATCAGGTGGGCTTGTTTCTGCTCATCACTGCTGTCTAACCTTTAAGAAATATATTTTATAAATTCACCTACTTGTGAAGAAATCTGGGAGTCTATGATTTTTGTCTGTCTTCATGTCTGTCTCAATCTTCACTGTTTTTCTTAATTGAATGCACATCTGACAAATGGGGGCAATTAGAACAAATGAGTGTAAAATCACTTTTCAAAGCAGTCCTCCACACCCTGCTGCAGCAAGATTATAATAGTTTTCCATTTTCAAATTTGTTTTTATTTTGATAATATGTTTGTATTCCATCTGAATTTCCGTTTAGTTTTAGTTCATTTCATCAGTGGTTTCATTAGTTTGTTTAGTTTTTATTTCATGGACTCATTTCTATTTCGTTTTAGTTTATTATAGTTTCAGTTAGGGGTGCAACGAATAATTGACGTTGTCGACTAAAATCGATGATCAAATTAGTTGCCAACGAATTGAATTGTTGATTAGTTGGTGATGTCATTGCATGTGTTTTTTGTGCTGACTCGGAATGCTCAGACATATAGCCTAAGCTACGTTGCTTTACTGAAGTGAACAATACAGATAGCAACACCTTCACAACCAAAGACCTCAAAAGTGTGGCAGCATTTCACTTTTAACCCTTTCGCACGTAACTTATTTTTTGTAGCACGCCTGTTATGTTACATAGTTGTTATATTTTCATTAGCGTTATTAAGCTTCTCATAGTTTTCAGTTAGCATTTCCTATACTTTTTAACGTTAAATCACTGTTTCCTCAAAGCTAAAATTAGCTAGAATTTTTCCAATCTAGTTTTATAATCGCACGGGTTTTAGCATACCCGCTAAACAGCTAATCATACTGGTGTGACCGGACGCGCGAAAGGGTTCAAATAATAACCTATTTTTCACAACGATAATGTTCACATTCCAAATGTGCCCTAACTTTACAATGTTAAATGAGAGCCCGTCTGCTATTTAGAAATTCTCTGCTTAAACACTGCATCGTTGTCATGGCGATGTTTATAGCTGGAGATAGTGTTGCTGCCGAGTACACAAGTTTAGAGAACACCGGAGAATGTGATACTTTCTAAATCGCGAAATATTTCCGTTCTTTTTATTGTTGCGCCCAAATTTCACTGCCTGCTCTAAATCCATTTAGTGTAGCATAGTGGATAAGGTGCAGGAGTCGTAACCAGGAGGTTACAGGTTCGAGAGAGAGAGAGAGAGAGAAAATATTTTTTTTCCCCTCCAGCTCTCTACCTTTCAAAGCACAAATACACAAAGCTGTAGGATCTGGCTCCCTTCAAGCTAAATTTAAAAGCTGATAGATAAATAAGAGCCATTGAGTAATTGTGTGATTCATAATCCGAATAGTCGATTACTTGTTTCAATAATCGATAGATTATTCGACTATGAAAATAGTCGTTAGTTGCAGCCCTAGTTTCAGTTTTAATTTTAGTAATTTTAGTTAAGGACAAAAATTGTCAAGGATTAGTGCAGCGTGAAAAATAATCTGCTTATCATTGAAGATATCAACATTTCAAGACTAAACCGAACTAACATAAGCGATACATTTGTTTCAGACTACACAGAATTTTGGGAGTGTGACCAGTGGTGGCTCCTGCCAAATCTCTCAGGGGGGGGCAACTGTTGCGATGATGGCTGTCACATTGCATTGAGCAGGGGTAGCAGAATAAAACGTTAGCTACTTCGCAGCCTGCTAGCCACGTTTTCCACTCATACCAGCTCCGCAAAAATCCCTGGTTATACGATTTCCCCCCCTTTGCAGATACTTGCTTGATGCTTAAATTTGGTCTGGGTGGTCCTAATTCTTTACTTGCCAATTTATCCTGATTACTACGACGGCTGAATGGTATGACACGATCGACTTGCTCTGAGTTGAGGTAATAGTGATGTGCAGTTTGTGAACGAACGAATCCTTTTGAACGAATTTTTGAGGTGAACTGAGTGTACTGAATCCCTAGTCTAAAAGATTTGTTCCTTCCTCTTTGCAAACATGCATGCTGATTAGCTGGCATAGCAGCTATAACTCTCCCTCCAGTGGATATTAGATATGCGGTCTGTCCACGAAGCAGCCTATCACAAAACTGTATCAGCAGTACGTTCATGACGACAACTAGCCAATGGCTGAAATGCTAAAACTCTCGAAGCACCTCCCACTGGCCATTTCGGCACAGCTGACTATGTGGGACAATGCAAAAGATCCGGTGACTACGAAGACTCTAAACTCCCCCTACTGACCCGATGAACTGTTGACAAGTTCCTCAGTTCACCAGTTCCTTTGGACTCCAAAGATTCACTGACTATGAATACCTGGTGACTACGTGTTGCCAGAATAGCTAGTTCTCAGTATAGCAGGCTTGGGCTACATCCGCCATTGACCGTGACGATGCAAAAGGAATCAGAGCGCTTCCATGACATTATTATAGGAATAAAAAATATTATTAAAAATATTATGAATAAAGTCCTTATTAATAAATACTGACAAATCAACATAGGCTACAAAACAAAACAGAAATGTGATGCATAAGCCTATGCATCACATTTGTACTGTACTATGTCTACATTAACAACAAATAAAAATACGACATCACTGACTAGGCCTACAAGTATATTAAAATATTTGGGCTCGGTTAGTTCAAAACTTGTAAAACGAAGTTTTTCGCTTCGGATATAAGCGTGGCTCTTTTTTCCTCAGTGCTTTTTTTTTTAGTTTTAGCAAATAACATGTACTTAGGCGTTACAATGTGGGGTTCTATTACCTTCCTAAAGACGAAGTTATACTTTGCAGCTGCATGATCGTTTGAATAGCATGTGCAGTTTCACGTAATGAATATTACGATTTAATTATTAATTTCATTGACATTTGGTTTCACACGTGCTGTTTTGCTGCAGAGCAGGCTAATAATGGACATGATGTTTGGAACAATGTAGAGTAACTTTTAAAATGCAATAAAACTGTTTACAGATTTGTGTATGCCACCCGACCGGATATGGAAATGAACGAATCAGTGAGTCAAAGATTTGAATCATTTTATTGAACTGAACGAAAGGAACCGAATCACTAAAAAGAATCGTTTTGAACACCACTATGAGGTAACATTAGCCATGTTGGCCTTGAATGTGACATAGTAGAGGAAAAAATCCTCCAAAAGGCACAACCATGTTTTTTCATATCTTTGATATGTCTATTTTATGAAATGGATGATTGTATAAAAATATTTTACTGCAAAAGTGGGTTCTTTGGATGATATTTGGATTCCCCAAAACCGAAAATAGTGAAAATTTTGGATTCTACAACAGGGACAGCATCTGCTTTATCACATGTATCTCTGGGAATAATGATCAGAAACTCAACAAATTTGGACTGCGTGTCCACAGGCAGTTGATGCATACAGTGAAACAAGAAAGTCACCAATATCTCTGACTATTTTGAAAATACATACCCTTAAACATACATTGAATATAGGTGGAAATTGAATAGATAATTAAAAATATATATATCTATGTATATGCATTAAAAAACAACACAACAACAATCACCACAAAATGTAATTTACAAGTACTAGAGACTGTTATCCTCTCATAAAAACAAGTTGTTTGACCATTCAGTTAACCCTCTAGTGTCACTAGCCCCTAACAGACACCCCGTGCCACCAGCACTGCACAGTGAAAAATATGATGGGGCCCTTCTGGTGTAAATATGTGAAGAGAAGGACACAAAACATGTCGTAATTCAAAAAACTATATACATTTAATTCACACATTTTGAACAAAGATGTGTTCATCATTTCCAACATTTGTTTTCTTTATAGTACCATGACTATCCTAGGAATGATACTGTTATGTACAATGGAGGTTACAATTTCCATTCTTGGGGAAGGATTTAATGTGCACACTGGGCTATTCTGAAGAATTATGATGCCAGTTCTTTCTGCATTGTGTCAAACATTTAATACTAAGTGATCATTGACTGCTGACATCCTCACAAAAAAGACAGGACCATCTTGAAGAAGCAAAAGGTAAGATCTACTTTTCAAGTGTTAAACACTCTTAATATGTTACCAGAAGTAGCACCTTGCATTTTAGAGTTAGCAAAGAGTTACCATGTTTGTTCAGCAGTAGGCTAATCATTATTGTAAACTTTGAAGATGATGAATGTTTGTATTTTTATTAGAGATGCACCAATCCACTTTTTTCAGTTCTGATCCGATTCCGATACCTGAATTTGGGTATCTGCTGATACCGATACAGAAGCCGATACCAGAGCTCTTTTTTCTTGAATATTATTATCATTATTATTGTTATTATTATTGTTGCTGTTGTGGGTATTATGTGTAAGGTTACATGAGGCTGTAATAAACCACACAACACTTATTAAAAGAGCAAAAAATATACAAAAATGCATTACATTTTAATGTATTCCAAAGCAATTTATTTGAACTGTAGTTTGTTTATTTATTTATTTAATTGATAGATACAAACATAACATACAACACAGAATTATTGATAAACATACAAACAAAACAAACAACATACAACACAAAACATCACTGCGTCCAATAATAAATGATAATAATGAACTGTAGTTTAACCCTTTTGCACGTAACTTATTTTTTATGCTATGTATTGCGCGTTTTACATTACATGGTTCGTTATGTTTTCATTAGCGTTATTAAGCTTATCATAGTTTTCAGTTAGCATTTGCTATATTTTTTAACGTTAAATGGCTGTTTCCTCAAAGCTAAAATTAGCTAGAATTTTTCCAATCTCGTGTTCTAATTGCACCGGTTTTAGCATACGTGCTAAACGGCTAATCACACCGGTGTGACCGTACGCGTGAAAGGGTTAAATGCTCAAATCTTCTATGACTCTGTTGCATTTGACGATGTTAATGTGGTCGAAATCATCACTGAAACTTGTGCCAATAGATTTTCTGATTGCTAGATAGTCTATATAAAAAAAGGAACGAATGGTCGAATATTCATATTGAACAGCCAAATCAGATTCGACAAAATTCTCAGCCGGGTACAACCCTAGTATTATACGATGCAGCCAGGGGCGGAGCCGATGGCTCATTGCAGAGGGGGCGAGGACCTGTATGGAGATTCAAGCACTGTTGCCAATTTAGCGACTTTGTCGCTAGATTTAGCGACTTTTCAGACCCCTTTAGTGACTTTTTTCCAAAAAAGCACCTAGCGACAAATCTAGCGACTTTTTGGATAAAGCTTGGCTACTTTCCATAGAAGAGTGGCCAGTACTGCCCCGCGAGCGAGAGGCACACCTCTCTCTGCGTCTACTCTGTTCAGTGAGTGGCAGAGAGACGGAGCAGCACATTCAGCACGGGAGCTGACATGGACGTGAATGAGCTGCGCATGTGCAAACAGTGTTGCCAAGGCCCAATCACTAATCTGTATTGTTTGCTCCTTCTTCGTTTTAACTTAAACAATTTAATTTGATCGTTTTGACCGTTATCACTGTCTTATCACTCACTAAAACGGAACATCCTTCTTGTGGTTTGTTACCCAGACAGGCTGTGCGCTGTGTGAGAGAAAAAATAATAAAGATATTCTGTCGCTTCTTTCTCTCTGAGTGATCATTTTACATGTGAATAAAGCCAAAATCACGGCACAGCCGTTGTCTTTAAATTATGTGTATGGTGATTTTGTCAGATGACTTTACGGTTACAAAATCAGAATTTTAGCAGTGCAGTGCAGCAGCTTGGAAATGGCTTGGAAGTGACTGCTGGTTAACATGTAGTCTTAATGGGCCGCGTTTCAGTCACTTTTTCATACTCGTCCCATTGTCTGACAACAGAAACAGAAAACTGTGTAAATGAGAACAGCTTTATTGGGAATTCGGCTGCATTAAAATACAGTATATGTGAGCACAGAGAGTAGGAGAGAAGCGACCTGATGTAAAGGGCTTACACCACCTGACACTAGGCAGAATGCAAATACGACATGATGACGTCACGAATATGCTAATCAGCAATGGACGTCATCTAGCAACATGTAGCGGCTTTTCGAGCAGGCTTTAGCTACTTTCCATTGAAAGTAGTTGGCAACATTGGATTCAAGACAGATCCAAGGGGAAACTTACGGAGACGGAAGGGCGGAATGGAGAGAAATTGGGATTACAATGAGGTGTGCTATTTCAGCACAGCTCATTGCGTGAGACCATTTTTAAATACCGCGGCTCTGTCAGCAGTGACGGCGATCTCCTAGTTCCTATAGTTTGGGGCTCGAACAGAGGGTGTAATTTTTCTGTTTGTACACTTGCACAAGGATACTGGACAGCGAATAAAGTTTTCTGTAACTCTATTGTGTCTCTGCTCATTCAAAATAAATATCCAGCGCTCCGCCTGTAGGTCTAACTCATAGAATTACGGGAGACAAAAAAATATGCGGACTACTGGATATCTTTGTAGAACTGTTTAATTACTAATTAATTAGTTTGTGCTACAACATTTTGGCTATGTACGACCATCCAAACTCCATTAACCAACAAGAGAGACAAAGACGTGGAGTAGTTGGGGATGGACCAACACATCTTATTTCAGTAAATACAAAAGTGCCAAACTATAGGAGATTTCTGACAAGTAGTGGTAACAAAGCCATGCTTTCTGCATTTGTTTGCAATTACATCACAAACTCAGGACCACATAGACTCAGTGAAGACCAGACAATCATCTTGGCTGGAGGTTTTGAAAAAGCTGAAGAGACAAAAAGTATTCAAAAAGACAAAGTGGAGAGCCTACCTGATTTGAGCAGTGACCATGAGGAGGCTGACACGAGAACAGTGCTACACGCCATCCACCTCACCAAGACACGTGAGAGTATTCATCAGGTGTGTTGACACTGACGTGATTGTGCTGCTCTTGTATTAGGCAAGTTGCAGCATGTTTGACTCCGCTTTGGTCTTCATGCACAAAGGCCATGCTGGCAAAGAGAAGTTTGTGCCAATCAGTACAATGTACAAACAGCTGGGGAAAGCCTTCTGCCAGTGCCTTCCAGCATGCCATGCAGGATGTGACACAACAAGCAGTTTTTTCAGAATAGGAAAAACAACTGCTGTCTCAAAACTTGAGAGGCACTTGGGAGAGTTGACTGGCTTAAGTCACTTTGGTTTGAGTGGAAACCTGGAGGATTCATTGCCTGTGGCCAGACAATACATTCTGAGACACATTCCGAGAAAGGCAAACAGTGTACCACTCTAGACGAGTTGCGGTATGTACTGGCTTCCACCTCCAACATGCCTGCCTCTCATCTACCCCCGACAGAGGATGTATTTAAGCAGCACGTACTGAGAGCCATGTACCAAACTGCCATTTGGTGCCACAGCCATCACCATCACCAAAAGTCAGTTTTTTGGAGTCCTGTGGGGAAGGGCTGGAGGTTGACAGAAGGAATGATGCTGCCTGTGATGTATGCCAAGCCAGCAGGACCTCAAGAAGTGCGAGACCTGACTCACCTGTACTGCAAGGACAAACAGTGTAGTCAGAGGAAGGGGTGTCCTTGTCTTGCAGCAGGCTTGCCATGCATTGAGTTCTGTGCATGTGACCCTTTAGAGTGCCCCAATGTAATTCCAGATGAAAGCACAGTTGCATCCTAGATGTTGGGCAAATATCTGTCAGAACAGCTCTATCTGTTGCCAATATTGACATACATCAGCACTGTATGTTCAAGAAAACAAAATAGCCCAGTGCGCACATTAAATCCTTCCCCAATTGAAATTGTAACCTCCATTGTACATAACAGTATCATTCCTAGGATAGTCATGGTACTATAAAGAAAACAAATGTTGGAAATGATGAACACATCTTTGTTCAAAATGTTTGAATTAAATGTATATAGTTTTTTGAATTACGACATGTTTTGTGTTCTTCTCTTCACATATTTACACCAGAAGGGCCCCATCGTATTTTTCACTGTGCAGTGCTGGTGGCACGGGGTGTCTGTTAGGGGCTAGTGACACTAGAGGGTTAACTGAATGGTCAAACAACTTGCTTTTATGGGAGGATAACAGTCTCTAGTACTTGTAAATTACATTTTGTGGTGATTGTTGTCCTTATTTTTTTAATCACATGCATATACATAGATATAAGGGTGGTTGACATGACGCCTGATTTTACCGTAATCACATAAAAATATCTATTAAGATGTTTTTCCTCCGAAAAACTTAGGTCAGTAATGCAAAATAGAATGTTTTATATAACTGTTTTACTTTTAGATGAAAGATGTGTTTTGTTTTTAAGGTAAACATGCAAAAAGTCCTGTGGTGTGAGGGTAATATAAATGAAGTATGAAATATAAACATTTATAAAATAAATCAGTAACACCTGGAACTGTTTATAAAGGCTTCTGGCATTGTTTTATACATATTTACTTTACCAATGTAAGGTTTTAAAATGCACAAGACTCTTACAATAATAATCACAGTAAATACAATTTTGTAATGGAAATGCTGTCCTGCGGCGTGACATGGAAGATCAGGTTTTTTAAACGGGAGTTTCATGGACAACAATAGGGGTCCTTTTGTTGTTAACCTGAAGTTAACCAGGTTAAGCGTTAACCTGAAGTTCCCCAGATATTTGACTGTGATGTGAAGGTTGGAAGGTGAGTGTCAATCTCTTTTAATTTAACAAATTATATACTTTCTGTCAAACGATTAGCGTGTCCATTTTTGTTAGTCCTGTGGTGTGATGGCTCTACTTTGAGAAAATTATTTCTTTTTAAAAATCACTTAATAATTCTGTAAATACTATACATATGCAGAGTATTAATGATGGTTTGCAGAAAGGGATCCTTAAACTTTGAATAAAACTGATCTATACTTAAAATTAATATTTTTTAAATTTTATTTTACTGTAGTGTGATGTCACACCGCAGGACAATTTATGCCTGGGGCTGTGAGAAATGCTTGTAAAATGGTGGAAAAGGAAAAAATATCTGGCAAACACTTGCAGTTAAGGAAAATTCAGACTTTGAATTTCATAAAATCCTTATGAAAATGTGTACTTTGTTAAAAAAATACTGTTTCACCTCCATTTGTCAAGTACCCATATATTTTTAATTATCTATTCAATTTCCACCTATATTCAATGTATGTTTAAGGGTATGTATTTTCAAAATAGTCAGAGATATTGGTGACTTTCTTGTTTCACTGTATGCATCAACTGCCTGTGGACACGCAGTCCAAATTTGTTGAGTTTCTGATCATTATTCCCAGAGATACATGTGATAAAGCAGATGCTGTCCCTGTTGTAGAATCCAAAATTTTCACTATTTTCGGTTTTGGGGAGGATCCAAATATCATCCAAAGAACCCATTTTTCAGTAAAATATTTTTATACAACCATCGATTTCATAAAATAGACATATCAAAGATATGAAAAAACATGGTTGTACTTTGTTCTACCTCGGGTGGAGGTATCTCAACTTTTGAAGGCTTTAGTTCCTCTACTAACAAGATCGCTGGTTGTCCCAGCGATCCCTACACCAGGTTACGTATGACGAAAGCACGTTAGTGCAAGCCCACCCAGAACCCATGGCTGCATCCGAATACTCAGTATGCACTAAGTTCGGTTAAGAACGTACTACCCGACCATTACTGTAGTATGTACTATTAAGGATGTGAGCGAGTAGTAAGGACACAATTCAGACGTAATCCTCTTCCCTGTCCTTTGACCTCTGATGTTTACAGATGACATATACCCGCGTGCACGAAAATTTAAAGAAGTCACCTCAGAGAATTTACCTCAGAGTAGCGATCTTTAATACCACAAAATGTCACATATTGCAAAAATGGCACCTGACAGCACCACTCAAAGGCATTGTAGTACATCTTCGAGAAGAGGAACTTACAGGCAGCTTTTTATGCTTGTATACAGGAGCTGTGTAAGGCGTTTTTCATTTCTTTTTTCATCATTAATGTTTTAAAAATCAGCCTGCTTTACTTAGCTAACTGTCAACCTGAGGTAAAACGAAAAGCTAACGTTACGTAACAAGCCAATTTATTTGTTAGCTTAACCAAGTTGACTACACCTCCGATGACCTTATAAGCGTTGTGGATATTGATACAGTTTTATCACTTCTGACATCACAAGTAAAACAACAAAAGGGTTAAACAACCAGGAGCAGATCAGTTTGCAGAGTGTCAGTCAACTTCAGCTTAATAAAAAGCCAGTAACTAGAACATTTCACATTTTTAATAATAATTATTAGTCAATCAATTTCAGTGTAGTTATTCAGTTGACATTTAGGCTATACAGTGTCTTCCTATATCTTACACCACCTTGCCCCTTTTTCAAAGAAGAAAAGGTATGTTAGTTGCTGGGTGGAGGCACTCATACCATTTTCTAAATCAGATACACATCTAATAACTTTTGTAAAAGCCTTAATAATGAGCATGAGGCAATGTGGTTACAAAAAATATATGAACTTTATTTTTCCCGAAGTGAAGGAGGAATAATTCCTCCTTTTCCCTCGTCTCTCTTTCTCTCCTCTCCTCCCTCTCCTGTGCCTCTCGTTCCCGCCTCTCCTCTGCTTCTCGCCTCCTCCTCTCTCTTCTCTCCTCCCTCCCTTTTTTGGGCTCCAGCTGACTTATGGGATAGCGTAGTGTGGTACGTTTGCATACTTCAAAATTTCAATAGAAGCAGTAGGTCATCCGGGTACCGTTCGACTACTATTAAATGCCTACTAAGTATTCGGACACCCTACGGATTGTGGCGTACTGCTTTTTGCATACTATATAGAGTACCGAGGTGGGTATGTCATCACTGGCTCTTCGCTGGTGTCGGAAGTAAATTCCCTATGGGAAATTACAATGGGCTTTGCACACTATCCATCTTTACTCAAGTTCAGATTCATTTCAGGAGCTGGGAATTTCCTGAATTAACCTGTTCGGTGTGAGGATATATTTGGACTCATCAAATGTTTCGATCCAAAAATGTTAAGATTTAAGACTAAGAGTAGTTCTGTTTGTAGTCCATTTTTCGAATGACATATCCCATACAGCAGTGTTTCCCAAACCTCTCCTGGAGGACCCCTTGTCCTGCATGTTTTAGATCTCTCCCTGCTCCAACACAGCTGTTTTAAATGATCAATTGGTTATTAAGCAGCTTCAGGAGTTCATAACAAGTTGATCATTTGAATCAGCTGTGTTGGAGCAGGGAGAGATCTAAAACATGCAGGACAAGGGGTATTCCAGGAGAGGTTTGGGAAACGCTGCCATAGAACAATGCGGGGGGAACGTCCTGACAAATCAGATGCCACCATCTCATCCGGGCATTATGGGATCTTTGGTTTAGAAAGCCGTTGGCTCTGAGAAAACCCAGCTAGGTTTGCTAGTGGAAGACACAGTAGCAAGGACGACGACAGTTGGTAGTTAGCTAGCAAGTGCCCAAATCTACAGGTGTAAGCAGAATTGTCTTTTTGCTTAAACATCAAGGTGTTTCTGACTCTGTAGATAGATAGGCTTCGGGCGTTTTTCATCATTCAAAATCGTGGGCTAACAATCAGTCCACTTAGCAAGCTCGATGGGTGATGATGTGGTAACCTGACTTTGCTAGCTAGCTAGTTACCTATGCTGCCTAACCTACGTGGCCTACACTCACCGACACCCTGTGGGTCTTATCCCTCATGCTCGCCCTGACCAAAGCAGTGATATGGCCCTCAAAACAACTGAATTCCTACACATGCCCTGATTTATAATGGTTTTCACCCCGCTGAAAACTTCGGGTCTCATCCTTAAAGAAGAGGAGAATATGGCTAAGCGACACCATTACTGCTAACGATGAGCTTGCAATTGGTGATAGCGATGACTGCTAAAGACGAGCTTGCAAGTTAGCTGCTATAGTGATAGCTGATAGCGATGATTAACCACACACTAGCTAGCAAGGGCGGAGAGCGGGAATGAGAAAGCTCCGTGGTTTCATGGGAAGTGTAGTTTTTAGCCCGTGGTTGTACTAGCATATAAGCTAAAAAATTAAATTACATAAAATTTAGCTCGAAACAATTAAAATGAAATGTAAGTCACAGGTTGGGATCACAATGTATAATCCGGAAATCGAAATTGTTGTTTGACTAGATCTGAGTCCAAAAAAACTATTCAATTGTCATTCTACCGCTTTCCTTGCGATGAGAAAGAGAAGAGGAAATGGCTGCAGTTGATAAAGTGAGTTACAATTCTTAAACGAAATATAGCTGCAAGCAGCAATTCCGGGGTCCAAGCAATACACTGGAAATTTTGCATAAGTTGAAGTTATGGTTCATGAAAAGATTTTTAAGTATATTTTTCATATATTAAAAATTGGGTTAAAATGGGTGTGGTGAAGTGCTTGTAGAGTCCATGTTTTTGACGGATTGCTTTCAAGTTTGGAATATGCTGTCAGTGAGGCGTTGTCATTGTGCACACGAAATTTCAGAATGATTGATGCAACGGTGAATGCTATTGGCTAATTTGCATATTAATTAGGAAATGAAGCAACTTGATTGGCGTGTGGCGGCCAAGTTTTTTGATGTAGCAGCTTCTCCTTCACAATTTATGTCGGGATGTGGTTCAAGATGACGTGTTTCAAATTTCATGCAAATCGGCCCAACTGTTCAGGAGAAGATGTCACTTTTGCTGAAATCATAATTATGCAAATTAGCTCAAAATCCAATATGGCAGACTTGAAAGGTTCAAGAGGCAAAGTTGTTCCTTGTGATGAGGGGAACCTGTGTACCAAGTTTCATGACTTTTCGTCAAATGGGTCAAGAGGGCTGAGCTTTTGAAAATGGCGATTTTAATCCAAAATGGCTGCCAGGTCATGTGACCTATGGACACCATATTATAGACACTTATTCAGGAAATGACCCTCTACCATCCTTCCAAATTTGGTGACTTTTCGCTGCACGGTTTTGGTTTTATGGGCAAAATTGGAAAAGTGGCAGAATAATAATAATAATAAATATAGCTGCAAGCAGCAATGAGGGGTCCAAGCAGCGAAGCAGGCCAGAATTGCCATGGCAATGTGATGTTATTACGTCAGGCATAACTATAAGCATTCACAAGCAGTTTCATGTGAAATATGAATCACAACCTATAAACAGTTATCAGCTAAAACACTTTTTTGCTTATTGCAGCGCCCCCTAGAGGCCAAATGCCACCAAATTTCTTGCGTGTCCCCCCAGTGGGTTCCTGAGACAATTTACCAAGTTTGGTTTTGATATGTGAAAGCGTTGCAGAGATATGACCTCACTCCCTGTTTGGCGGCTTCGCCTCCAAATTCGATTGGCTATGATGAGTGATCGGTTTTGAAAATGAAAAATCCATCCTATAACTTTTGTGAGGGTTGGTCTGAAGATCATTTGTGCCAAATTTGGTGAAGATTGGACAAAATTTGTGACCTGTGAAACTTTTTTCGTGTTTTCAAAAAAATCCAATATAGCCGAAAATCCAATATGACAGAAATTGATATCATAGGGTATGTTGAAGTCTGCTTGACCCAAGGATTCCAACGGTACCTCATTTTTGAAAATCGGACAAACGGTTCAAAAGTTACATGTGTAAACGCAGGTCCAACTTTGACCTGTTGGTGGTTGCTAGGGTAAACAATATGGTCTCTGGGCGTTGCTAGGGCGATGCTGGGTGGTTGCCAAAGTGTTCCTAAGTGGTTGCCACTTGGTTGCTAAGGTGTTGCTAAGTGGTTGCTAGGTGGTTGCTAGGGTAAACAATATGGTTGCTAGGGGCGCTCCCACCTTTGGTGAGTGTTGGGTCACATGACCCAAAGCAGCATTTCAGGTCCCGTGGCTATTGGTCAAATGGTGACCAAGTGGTAAGACTTTGAAAAATGAATTGAAATCAATGGGAGGATGGAGGGATGAATAAACAAGTAAAAGATGAGTGCGGGTCAGTATGTGTTTCAGTGAGTGTTGGGTGGCATGACCTGAGCCAGCATATGAGGTACAGTGATCGTAGGCCGAATGGTGATTGAACGGTAAGACTTTGAAAAATGGATTGAAGTCAATGGGAGGATGGAGGGATGAGTGAATGACAAAAAGACGAGTGCAGGTCAGTATGGGTTTCAATGAGTGTTGGGTGATTTGGCCCGAGGCAGCATATTTGGTACGGTGGCTGTTGGGCCAAAGGTGACCGAGCGGTAAGATCATAAAAATGAACTGAGGTGAATGGGAAGATGGAGGGATGAGTGAACGACAAAAAGACGAGTGTGGGTCAGTATGGCTTTCAATGAGTGTTTGGTGGCATGACCTGAGCCAGCATGTGAGGTACTGTGACCGTAGGCCGAAAGATGATTGAACGGTAAGACTTTGAAAAATGAATTGAAGTCAATGGCAGGATGGAGGGATGAATAAATGAGTAAAAGATGAGTGTGGGTCAGTATGGCCTTCAATCAGTGATGGGTGGCATGACCTGAAGCAGCGTATGTGGTACGGTGGTTGTCGGGCCAAAGGTGACTGAGTGGTATGACTTTGAAAAATGAATTGAAGTCAATGGGAGGATGGAGGGATGATCAAACGAGTAAAAGACGAGTGTGGGTCAGTATGTGTTTCAATGAGTGTTTGGTGGCATGCCCTGAGGCAGCACATGTGGTACTGTGACCGTAGGCCGAAAGGTGACCGAGCGGTAAGACTTTGAAAAATGAATTGAAGTCAATGGCAGGATGGAGGGCTGAATAAATGAGAAAAAAACTGTTTAAAAAAATGACAAAAAGACGAGTGCGGGTCAAGACGGTCTCGGATGAGTGTTGGGTGATTTGTCCCGAGGCAACATGTGAGGTATGGTGGCTCTGGGGTGAAAAGTGAGCGAGTAGGAAGGCCATGAAGGGTGAGGGGGGTGATTTTGAAAATGAATGGGAGTCTATGGGAAAAAAGGGATGAAAAAACGACAAAAACCGGAAATTGATATCATAGGGTATGTTGAAGTCTGCTTGACCCAAGGATTCCAACGGTACCTCATTTTTGAAAATCGGACGAACGGTTCAAAAGTTACATGTGTAAACGCAGGTCCAACTTTGACCTGTTGGTGGTTGCTAGGGTAAACAATATGGTCTCTGGGCGTTGCTAGGGCGATGCTGGGTGGTTGCCAAAGTGTTCCTAAGTGGTTGCCACTTGGTTGCTAAGGTGTTGCTAAGTGGTTGCTAGGGTAAACAATATGGTTGCTAGGGACGCTCCCACCTTTGGTGAGTGTTGGGTCACATGACCCAAAGCAGCATTTCAGGTCCCGTGGCTATTGGTCAAATGGTGACCAAGTGGTAAGGCCGAAAGGTGACCGAGCGGTAAGACTTTGAAAAATGAATTGAAGTCAATGGCAGGATGGAGGGCTGAATAAATGAGAAGAGAAGCGGGAGAAGAAGCATCCCCAAATTTTGTGGAATAAGAAGAAGAAGAAGAAGAAGAAGAAGAAGAAGAAGAAGAATGTGTGAATTGAATGTGATTGACTAGATAAACAGAAAAGAACATGTAGCCGCAAACACTGCAATTGAAGCGATGACTAGTTACTGTGTTCAGACTACACTGTGCAGCGAAAACAAATATCGAAAATTTCAGCCATTATGTCATGTTGTAGTAGATTCCCTGTATCCCCTCCTGAAACAGGTAATACCGGTTTTGTCTTTTTAAGAAGTGCCGTCTTTGGGATATAGGTGAGGGAAAACCGAATATCTAGCAAATATCCCAATATAAAACCAACTTTACCACGCTGTCCAACCCAGGGAACTACTTTGACTCTTACCTAGTTGCTCCAGAGCCCAATTATTTTATGTTTACATATGACTGCACTGTATATCAGAACATTGGTCTCAAACACTTGAGACACTACATTATATGTAGTATTGTACTATTAGATTATATAGTATTGTATTGTATTATTATATTATAATATAGTATTTAGGGGTGCAACGGATCACAAAACTCACGGTTCGGATCGTATCACGGTTTTTCAGTCACAGATCAGATCAGATCATTTTTCGGATCAGCAAAAAAAGAGACACAAATATAACTTTGCTTTCCATTTATTACTTAAAGAACAATTAAAGCAAGGAACTTTTGCCCATGGTCTTAAATTAAAACAACATCCAAGATGGTGTACGTGTAGTAACCACCGGACTCATGTAACGGGTGTGGTCAGACTGCATTGTGTATTAATTTTGATGTTATGAGGGTCAGCGAGCGAGCGAGTTTCGAACCGCTCGCTGCCAACCCCTTACGGCCAGCGTCGTTGCCAGTTGAGCTAAAGGCAAATTGCCGTTAGCCTGTTGGCAACGACGCTACTTAACCAGGTCTCGGGGAGTGACGTAACGCTGAAACCGCTCAGCTACCTGCTACCCGCTACCTAAGGTTCAGGACTCACACGAGCTAATCACTTCAGCTCTGCTACACTCACAAGTTGACATAATATTGCGACAGCTTCAACCGCAACGTAAATTCCGAGCGCTTGTTCTGCTGTTCTTCGGCTGTGTCCGAAATCGCTCCCTATTCACTGTATAGTGCATACGTGTACATTCTACACTTGATCGTTGGACTTAACTGCCAGCTAGCTAGCTAACGTTAGTTTCAACTAATTTGAACAAATGAAGCTGGGTGCTAGTTCTTTCATTAAGTTAGCTAGTGATAGCTAGATAGGTAGCGATCTATTAATGTTAGTTGCAACTAGCTAGTCACTTAGCTAGCTAGTTGGCACACTTAGACACAAAAATGCTCAAACAACTGTTCGAATGAACTTGCAAACATAAAACTATATCCAGAAAATTATTCATTTATTGTATGACTGTGAATAGTGAGTGAGTGAACGAGTGAGCGATTTCGGACGCAGCCTTCGTCTTCGCAACGCTTCTGCTAACTAGGCTAAGGTTGCTGGTTTATAAAATGGCGCTTGTATCTTTTGCACTGCAGCTCTGCATCGAGATTTAGGGAATTATTACTTTAAAAAGTAACAGCGGCAGTAAAACTGTATTTCACACTATTATTGTTAAACTTTGCAATTACATGTGTGGTTCACATGCGTGCCGAACTGGGGGGCTGGTCCAACTATGTGCTAGCTAACTTAGTTAGCTACTGAACGTTTGTGCAATTCGTGGGAATGTAGGCAAGTTAGGAATGTTTTAAGCAACCAGCGCGTGATCCAACGGTCATACTATTCAGCCTCTCAACACCAGTTATACCTGGTTGGTCAGTGGGCAGGGCAGGTTTGACGTTTCACTGGTCCCCAAATTCCTCATCAACAACGTAAATTTTTCATCAGCTATCGTAGCTCACAATATTTTTCCCCATTGTATTCGTTATTGTGTTCATGTAAGATTTCTCCCGTCCCATAGCCAGCAGCCTTGGCGATAGTTAACGTTAGCTAGCAGGGATGTGATTTTTCCAGATTAATCCCAAATTCCGGATTTTCCGACCTGAAAATGTGACCCACGTGAATCATGCAGATCCATTGTTTTTTTTTTTTTTTTTTAATGTGCTATGAGCTGCTAGGCTACATCTATAGATTACCGTGGGGGGTCGCGTCATCGAAACGGTAGCGCCCAGGGTTTAATTAATCCTGCTGGAACAGGATCCGGGGCCTCTCAGATTGGGACTGGCACCTCCTTTGTCACTATCAAAATCTGTTAATAAATTCTGTGTAATATTTAATGTTATCTGTTCTGTCATTTATTTCCTATTAGCCTTGGCGTCCATTTTGCTCTTATGTCACGCTCAGGGTGGGAGCAGGCTAACTCTTTAGTCAGCATCTATGGCAAAATGGACAAGTTTGACGTGTGTATGTATCTACCTTTTGAAGAAATCAGAAAATGGCTAGATGGGTCAGCAAAGACCCCAAGAATTCAAAAACGAGATGCAGTAGCTGGATTTAAAGTTATATCCACTAATAAATGAATGCCATGGGCGCACTTAACGCTAGCTAGTTAATTAACGTTAAGTAGCTAGCTAGCAAGCAAACGGTACTTAGGATCAGAAGTCAATACCTCGGCTTGCAGCACGAATGTTAAAATCAACTATTTGTTCAGAAAAGGTATGCAGAGCTGTATTGGTTTGATAGCTAGCTAGCTAGCAAAGTGTGTGAAAGCCAAAATAACTAGCTAGCTACTTGCACATTAATCTGAAAAGTACAAATACCACCTTACAAACACAAATCTAGCTAGCTAGCGACAATACAAACAAAACAATAAACGTAGCTAGCTACATACTATCACATTCCTCCGACAAATACAAATATCCCCTTGCAAACAAACACATAGCTAGCTACAAAAAAACAATGAACGTAGACAGCTAGGTAGCCGACCTGACCCGCCGGAACAGCACCCTCACCTTTAATTAGAGTGCATGAAAATGCACTCTATTGTTATCCGAATTTTTCTTATTAGAGTGCATGAAAATGCACTCTATTGTTATCCGAATTTTTAGAGTGCATGAAAATGCACTCTATTGTTATCCGAACTTTTCTTATTAGAGTGAATGAAAATGCACTCTATTGTTATCCGAATTTTTCTTATTCTTCTTTTTCTTCTTCTAACCAATTTTGTGCGTTTAATACAGCTTCGACCGTTTAACGTAGAAACTTCATTCAAATTGTGTTGCGTAGGTCTTACAAAGGACACTTATGCTATGTATTTTTTATTTTTGTAACATTTATACTTTTTAAACTATTAATTAAAAACTATCACAATTTTCCCCATAGACTTAACATTGGCCTTTATGACATCACAATAGAGCCATTAAGCAATTAGAATCTTGTGGCAGCTGTTCTGACCACCTACATCTGTAGGCCTATATACTTTTATCTATGTAAAATTAGACTGTTTGCATTTTCATGCACTCGTAATTCCCTGGAATTACATTCTCTAGTTAGAGTGCATGAAAATGCACTCTATTGTTATCCGAATTTTTCTTATTAGAGTGCATGAAAATGCACTCTATTGTTATTCTTCTTTTTCTTCTTCTAACCAATTTTGTGCGTTTAATACAGCTTCAACTGTTTAACATAGAAACTTCATTCAAACTGTGTTGTGTAGGTCTTACAAAGGACACTTATGCTGTGTATTTTTTATTTTCGTAACATTTATACTTTTTAAACTATTAAAAACTATCACAATTTTCCCCATAGACTTAACATTGGCCTTTATGACATCACAATAGAGCCATTAAGCAATAAGAATCTTGTGGCAGCTGTTCTGACCACCTACATCTGTTTGATGTAGGCCTATATACTTTTATCTATGTAAAATTAGACTTTGCATTTTCATGCACTCGTAATTCCCTGGAATTACATTCTCTAGTTAATTCTATCCTTCTGTGAGAAAGCTGACTTGTGACAACCAGTGATGGTGCACCTACACAGGTAGAGAAAAAGCCTTAAAAAGTTTGTCTTTAAGCAAACATGAATAAAAAGCAAAAGATACAGTTGGAGTGAGAGTTATCTGTGTATCAGTGGGATGTAGACTAACATTACATTTCTAGCTTTTTGCTATTTCCAGTAGATTCACCCAACTATTTCCAGTTAATTCACCCACACATGAATGTACATCCCCTAAAATGTCCATACAATCGTTTTAAAATAGTTTAAAAACTGTTTAAAATAAAGGTATAGTTTTTTTTTTTTTTTTTGTACGTTAAGAAAAGTTAGGTCTACTGTTGCGTCTAAGATGTTACGCAGCCACCTGCCACTATTAGCCCCCCCTACCCACGCTAATGCACCTGCGTACCCCAGTCGCGCTCGTGCATCAGTGCTACATCGTCAGTTGACAAGAAGATCACCGTTTCGGATCGGATAATTCAGGTATGTCAATATTTTTCCGTGTTATTTCGATATTGATTACTTTATTTAAGTAATTATAGCACTAGAAATAATTTATCCTGCTTTTCTCTGTCAGACAAAACGAAGGGAATTGACTATTCTTACATTCTAAAGATAATTTCCATTATTTGATTTCCAGCATACATACGGACTCATGGCCAGGCTAGCACTGAACAGCCCTGAAGTAAAATCTATTGATGAGGGGGTCAAGAATCGGTTTAAATGGAGATTGTCCAAGTTGAAGGAAACACATTTTCACTGAACTGCTTCAGCAAAATTAGGGAACCAGGCAAGGCTATTTGCAACATATGCAACCACCCAATTTACTATGGCACAAGTGGGAAGATTGCACTCTGGAAACATATGGAGCTATTTTGTGATAGCAGGGGTGGCGGTGTAGCATAGTGGTTAAGGAGCAGGACTCGTAACCGAAAGGTTGCCAGTTCAATCCCCGTTGGGACACTGCTGCTGTACCCTTGGGCATGGTACTTAACCCACAATTGCCTCAGTAAATATCTAGCTGTATAAATTGATAACTTTGTAAAGAACAGTAACCTATCTAAGTCGCTTTGGATAAAAGCATCTGCCAAATGAATAAATGTAAATGTAGATGGCAACAGCAGATAATGTCATTGTTGTGGCTCCACACAGCAACCCAGATCAATTCCTCCTCTATGCAACCATGTTGCACAGAATCAAGTAAGTGTTTTCTGATTTTGTATCAACTCTTTTTCAGTCAACTCTTCTTTTCTTTTTTACAATGTTTCAGACAGCTGGTTATTAACTTAGATAATGACATAACTAGAAATGGGCTGAATTTAAACAGATCTACCAATCTGAATTAATGACCAGACGTTGCAGCGAATAAGATTTCTTCCTATGGGGAAGATATCCAAAGCATTATGTAAATATTGTGATTAAAATAATACTGTTCTGAACAAACTGCAGATTAGGCTACCCCTTTAAAATAATGGTTTTGACTAATAATGGTAATCAGTGATGATAATGATAATAAACTTTGGGAAATTATTTTATTTAGGATGTATGGTGTTTAATCAAATTCTGTTTTTCAGGCACTCATTCTTGGATTTGTTGATGAGAATTCTCTTCCTCTGTCAATCACACCAATCACATCACTTCATACAAGCTCACCCATGGTGTGAAGAAGACCATCCAGGACGAAGTACTAGAGGAAATAAGAAGTGTCCCCTTCTCCCTCAACATTGATGAGGCCACAAGCAAGACAAACAAAAGGGTATTAGGTGTGCTTGTTAGCTACTGGTCCGAGAAACACGAGAGGATGGTTGTACATGAATCTCTTCAATGCACTGGATGGGCTTTTTGAAAGGATGACTCTCCCATGGCATAATCTGGTGTCCATTCTCATGGACACATGTGCTGTGATGAGGGGCTCTAAAAATGGCCTGGAGAAGAAGATCAGAGACCGCTGTGCCCCTCAACTCCTCGACATTGATGGTGACTCATGTCACCACCTTCATAATGCTAGCAAGAGATCCTGTTGTCCTTTTGAGGGTTGGGTTGAGGCTTTGCTGTCAGACCTGCACACAGACCACAAATGGTCAGCTGACATGAAAGATGGCCTCAGAGAAATTTGCAGCATATTTGGAATCCATTTCTCACGGCCAGAGTGCTATATCCCACACCGGTGGCTCTCAGTCTTGGATGTCAGTCTGGACACATTGTGCATGTGGGATGCATTGGTCATGTTTTACTATGCCTTCCTGAGCAATGAAGATAAGAGTACATACAAGGACACTGTCAATGCCATTCTACAAAAGCGGGGCGTACAGGAAGCAGGCAGAACCCGGATCAAGGAGTTGAGGAAGGAGTTGGAGAACAGGTCCAAGAGCTTCTCCAACGAGGGGAAGATGAGAAAGGTCAGGATTTCCAAGAAGGTGAGAAAAACGCCCTAAACATCAACTGTAACTGTATGGGTGGGGGGAGTGGGCAAAGTTTTAAAATTCAAACAGTACATTTACTTATTGGTTGTTAAATATTATTATTATTATTATTATTATTATTATTATTATTATTATTATTATTATTTTACTATTATTATTATTTTCTCTATTTATTTTTATCAAGATGCTTGTTAAATGTACATTGCTGTGATTGCTGCAGAGAGAAAATATTTTTCTATGTTTTGGCAGGTGCTGTTTGAGGACAAGAAAACCCTCCTTGAGCTCCACTTTTATTCAGCAGTCCTTGCCATGCTGAAGCATTACATCCTGCTTTTCCATTCCAAGGACCCAAAGGTTCATAAACTCCAGGATGGCAGGAGAGACTCGTCAGGGAGTTTTTATCCTGCTTCATCAAGCCAGAGGACCTGATTAACAGCAAGGGGAGGAATCTGTCTGGGCCGAAGATGAAGTTGCTCAACCTGAAATTGACAGCGGCCCATCTTGCAGCACCTTTTGTTGGCTCTGAGGCCTCATCCATCCTGGACCAACTAGGGAGGGAACACCCTGTGGTGAAGGCTTTCAAAACTAAAGTATGGTATGGCTTTATTTAGGTAAACAATAAAAACATGTCCTCACAAGATGTAGTCCACTCAGAGGATAGCATGTGAAAGCATTATTAAACACTTATTTCCAACATGGTCCTCGATGTTAGACAAGACAGAATTACATAAAAACACCATAACAATACACATTTCATTCATTAAAAAGAAAAAACACTCTAAGAAAAACAGTTTCTAAGCAACTAATCTTGGAGCAGGCTCCACAAATGCAGTATGTCTTTACCTGTTTGTTAAACTGTACTCTATTTTTAAAAGGTAATCCAAGCCTACACCAGCTGTGCAGGTGAACTTCAAGCAAAACTGCCTCTTGACAGTCCAACCCTGAGGACCCTGTCATGCTTTGACCCGGACGCACGGGGAAGTCATCACATTCTTCCTCATCTCCAGAAGTTGCCGAACATGTTTCCAGCTGTGAAGCTCAATGAACAGGAGAGAGCTGGGTTTCAACATGAAATACACAGGTGTGTATAATTGTTGGAAGATGCTATTTACACAGATCATGCTATTTTACATTGTAAAGTGTAATTTTGATGGCTACACCCTGAATAAGTCAATAGTAATAGTTTGATTATTTTGCAAGTATTGTATCATGTAGCCTGTTGTTTGTAAGGAATTATTTTATTGTCAAATATAATGCGCGTAACCTGTTGTTTCTCATCCTAGATATGCAAGTGACATGGCTCTGCCTCAGATGACAGAGGAGACAAGAGTTGATTCATGGTGGAACGTTGTGAGGAAGACCTTGCTGCAAAGGCTAAAGAGTAAAAAAAAAAAATTAAGGCCTTCTTTTGAATTGAAAAGTTGCATGTTGCAACTTTGTCATGGGTCATACTTTACCATCCATATGCTATAGTAGAGCTGCCACCAGTTTGATCCTGCCTGTCTGGGGGGGGGAGGGGGGGGGGTGGTCGAGACGCAGCCGCACCGTGGTCTGTGCTCTGTATATTTTCCTGCTTTTTTGTCCTTTGCCAATCACATGCCTGGCTAGGATAAAGTTAGATGATACGGACAACGTTAAAGTATCTTGTCAACGTTCAACAGTTTGATCTTGACTATAACATTAGATACACTAGCCTAAATATCGAGGATATTTTTCAACGTTAACGTTAGCTCAGTTACAAGTCAGTGGGTACCTTGATACAAGTTAGATAAGTTAGTTAAAGTTAACTTGAGAAAAGACAAGCTATCTTGATAACTAACTTAATGTTACCGGATAACGTACTTAACGTTAACATTATTGTATTGACCAGCAAGTCAAATAAGATAAGTTACGTTAAGAGTAGGTTGACGTTAAGTTACATTACCCTCAGCCAACAGTCGACAAACTTAGCTAATGTTGACGGTAGCAGTTAACGTTTAATATCGACGGTAACTTTTTTTTTGGTTACCGTAAGTGGTTAAGTTTAACATTACCGTCGTATTTACCTTACATCACTGTCATGATTATGATTAACAGCAGATCATGATGAACAACTTATTAAGTTCATATAATAAGGTCTACCAAAGTAGTTGTCTCTTTAAATATCACAAGTAAGTTAGATTGCCCTTACTTACCTAGCACAATACCACCAATGAACTGCGAAGAAATAACTGCTACTTTTGGAATATAAATCGTACACAATCTGCGAGACGCATGCCCGTGTGTTCAGCCTGCGGGCTTCATCATTTGTAGAAGAACTTAAAATTATGTTGTTTGTATCTTGTTTGCTCTACGGGGAAGTGTGCAGGTGTGTAGAAAAGCTCTTATGAGTGTATGTATATATTCTTCTGCAGAAGAATATGTCAGGAAGTGAAGAGTTTGATGAAAATTACTGTAATTTTATACCTGTTGCTAGTGAAGGCTATAATATGAACACCTGTCATTGTAGGATGTAATTCAAGTATCAGTAGAGTTGGCAACATAATTCAAAGGACGTCACTCATAATTTTTGTCTTTATACTTGCTGTGAGCATGGTGTCCTTTGGGTCAGGTTGTAAAAGTTCTCCTTCGAGTAGCTCCAGCAGGCTTTACAGAGGACACTGTGACATGTTTTTCACCCGAAAGAACATCAGTCAAATCAGCAACTGGTTTCTTTACTGTGTTTGTGGACTCCAATACAGAAATGTCCTGCCATGTTGGGTTCAGGTGGCCATGTTTTCTGTCATCAATGAGCACCCATCTCACAGCTGGGAGTTGCTCCAGTATCCTCTCAATCATCTTCTGCTTTGTTCCCCATCGTGTGGCAACATCCTGTAGGAAAGATAAGATTTTGTTCAGTTTATGTTTTCTCATTACCCTATTCGATAAATAAAGATTTGTTTTAATTGTTCAGTGTTCACTATAATTAACTGCAGATTTAAATGTAGCTTAAACAATAAAGCATAACATAGTAGTGTACATTATTGGCCAGTGTAAGTTATATTTAAATGAATCAATTAAATTGACTATATTTGAAACTGACATCATATTAAGTAGGCTAGCTCATGTTAAATGTCTATGATTCATCCATCACTCACCAGTACTAGACTGCTGGGGGAGATTTGCTTCAGTCTGTGCCTTTCTCAGGTCTCTCTTTTTCCAGCTCAGGTTGAAGATGTTCACAAGATTCCGACACAGTCCCATGGCAGGGGCTGTGCGCTCCTTGTCACTGTCTAAACTATGTGTCACTGCCAGGTGGAGGTTATGGCCAAAGCAGTTGATGCAGCCACAATGTTAGTACCATTGTCTGTAGTTATGCAGGACAGTTTGTGCTCATCTAATGCCCAGTCTGCCAAAGCAGGTTCTCAGGTATGTATCTGGTCTCTAAGCACCTAGTCTGCAGAGTCAAATCAGTGGCTATGTAGCAGATGGTCAAACTCATATAGGGAGTCATGTTTGAACTTGACCACATGTCAGTTGTTGCAGAGTAGAAGGGAATGTTTTTTAAATCATTGAGAATGTCACCCTTCACTCTATGGTAACAATTTGGAATTGCAAAATTGGAGATGTAGGTTTTGCCAGGCAACTCGTATTGGCCATCAAAAGAGTACAGCATGTCCTTAAATGTTGGCTTCTCCACTGTATTGAATGGCCGCATCTTTTTTGCGATGTAACCTGTTGCTTTGTCTGTGAGCATGTGCCATTTGAAACTTATTCGTTTATATTTTGTCTGTAGGCTGAACAACTCAGCAATGCCCAATTGCTGGGAGGGACCAGCCACTGCTGCAGCAGTACTGATCGATTTGCTTAATTCTGCAAATTGGATGGGATGGTGATTTTTGAGGTGTTTTAAATTGGTTGTGGTGGCATTTTTGACAGCGACTGTTCTCTTACACAACCGGCAAACTGCCCCTTCCAAATTTGCGGGTTCTCCCCTCTGGTTTGGCTTGAATCCAAAATGATCCCAAAACGGTGAAGTTGTGTTACGTTTTGAAACAAGCACCATCTCGTGTCATTTATTCTGCCCCTCTTTCTACCAAATGTAGGCTACTGTCCATTTGCCGAATCGGGTGTCGAACTGATGCTGTAGCTGACAGCAGGCTGACAGTCTAATCCCTCCCCAAATGACCAATTGTCCAATCGTAATTTATCTGAACTCAGTTGGGCTTGCAGACTCCCCACATTTTGTCAGGACCAACGGGACAGTGTCAAGCGATTTTTTTTTACCAACATTAAATGAAAACTCCAGTGAAAACCAAATGTGTGTCAGCTTAATGTTTTGGGCATTTCTCAAAGGTACAACACTGTATCTCAAGAAACTGCCCAATTCTGTTAGGATTTTTAAAGTTTGAAAGCCGACTTGACTTCGCAACTGTAAAAAAAATGCGGGCGGCGTGTCCTCTGATAGGATAGCTACTGTTCTGTTGCGCTACAGGGTGCACGCGGGCATTGAAAACGTGTTTGATGTAGGCTATGCAAACAAAAGTGTGACCATGCTTTGACCTGTCTCATTAAAAAATGCTTTAACCGCGGTTCAACAAAGAAACAGCCATCATGTCAAAAAATCGCAGTTAGACAATTATGAAATAATTGTTACAGGCCTACGTTGTATATCTGTGCTTTGTGGAAACCACAATTGTGTTACTGTACATTAATGGGACATTCAGGTACATTACATTTTAAACAAGACTGTATGCCTGCAAACAAAGAATGTCAGCCTTTCTTGAACAGATTGATTCATTTGTACTGTATGTGTCTAACTAATCCAAATGGTAAGAAGGCAGCCCTCACCACTCAGTTTTTTGTATGTTTCTAGCCAGACGTTGCTGCAAAAGGTATTTTAAAGAAATCAGCAATATTCAAAAGATGATCAGCCACATTCTCACTTTGGTAAAATTTGTAATTACATAAATACTGAAACGTTGTATGAGCGCATGGGTTACTGCAGGTTCGTAGTAGTATGTCCTGTTATTACAGAAGATTACTCAACAGCCACCACTGATAGTCCATTTTCTTGTCTCAAGGTAATGACAGCAAGTTGATAGTTGCTAGGCCTATCTAGTTGGCAGGTTTATATATTTTTACCCATCTCTTTAATTGTACGTAATGAACCCATAATGCAGACAAACTGACCTTGCCTAAAAGGAAACTCGCATTGTGCACATAAAAATGCCCTCTCCAAGTCTAGATATTGCCGATATAGCCCTATATTCTACATAGATGTCTTGGCTCCTACAATGACGGCGAATATGGGAGGTCAAAATTTATGCAAGTTGCTTAAGAAGCTGTGAGTTTATTGCAACAAAACACAGTAGGCTACAATTGAAATCTATGGCAACTTCTGCATTTATTGTTTTAAATTTGTATCCCCTTCCTGAGCTATGTTCACATAGAAATCCTGATCACGTGATCTTTTATATGTGTTGAAGTTACAACTTCCAGTCAACATTGCTTCCACGTCTTGTTTGGACGATGTTGAAAAGACAATCTCAAAGCAACGTTGACTCAACATCATATTTTCAACATTCCACGACGTTGAGAGAATTAACCACTCACGTCATCGATTCAAGTTTGAATTTAGGTCACCCAACGGAAACCGGCCAATATAACCAAAAATCAACGTCGATTCAACGTGTCTTTGCTATCTGGGAGGGCGATGTGAAATTAAAAGTAGCCAGAAATCGCTGAGCTCGTGCTTTGGGACTCAAACAGAGGACCTAATGGTTTCGACTGACACCTAGCTAAGTTTCTGACCCTGGGAGGATGCTAACTTCAGCGATGTCATGCTTCTCTCTCCTTTTAGAGGGGTGTGAGGTCCAGCGATGTGAAATTAAAAGTAGCCAGCGATCACCGAGCTTGTGCTTTGGGACTCAAATAGAGGGCCTAATGGTTTCGATTGACACCTAGCTAAGTTTCTGACCCTGGGAGGATGCGAACTTCAGCGATGTCATGCTTCTCTCTCCTTTTAGAGGGGTGTGAGGTCCAGCGATGTGAAATTAAAAGTAGCCAGCGATCACCGAGCTTGTGCTTTGGGACTCAAACAGAGGGCCTAATGGTTTCGATTGACACCTAGCTAAGTTTCTGACCCTGGGAGGATGCGAACTTCAGCGATGTCATGCTTCTCTCTCCTTTTAGAGGGTGTGAGGTCCAGCGATGTGAAATTAAAAGTAGCCAGCGATCACCGAGCTTGTGCTTTGGGACTCAAACAGAGGGCCTAATGGTTTCGATTGACACCTAGCTAAGTTTCTGACCCTGGGAGGATGCGAACTTCAGCGATGTCATACTTCTCTCTCCTTTCGGAGGGACGTGAGGTCATTTTTAAATATCGCGGCTCGGGCAATGTGAAATTAAAAGTAGCCGACAATCGCTGAGCTCATGCTTTGGGACTCAAACAGAGGGCCTAATGGTTTCTATTGACACCTAGCTAAGTTTCTGACCCTGGGAGGATGCTAACTTCAGTGATGTCATGCTTCTCTCTCCTTTCGTTGTGGTGTGAGGTCATTTTTAAATATCGTGGATCCGTCAGTGCAGACGGCAATGTGAAATTAAAAGTAGCCAGCGATCACCAAGCTTGTGGTTTGCGACTCAAACAGAGGGCCTAATGGTTTCGATTGACACCTAGCTAAGTTTCTGACCCTGGGAGGATGCTAACTTCAGCAATGTCATGCTTCTCTCTCCTTTCCGAAGGTTGTGAGGTCCAGCGATGTGAAATTAAAAGTAGCCAGCGATCGCGAGCTCGTGCTTTGGGACTCAAGCAGAGGGCCTAATGGTTTTGATTGACACCTAAATTTAATTTGGAAAGGACTAATGCATTTACTTGCAGATAGCTAATTTGGCACATATAGCTACCTAAAAGTTTTCTAGATAGGTTCTAGAAAATCCACAATGATTTGATGACTGACGATACACTTGAGCATGTTTTTTGTAAATCTGTCCATTCATTGTAATTGAAACTGAAAATGTTTACGTTTCATGGAACTTGATCGCTGGCAAGCAAGAATTCCTGAGCTGCAAAGATAGCGGGATTATGAAGGAAACACATTGGTGACTGGTTACTATGTAGACTGGCTGGTAAACCTTAAACGTGTCAATTAAATGACTGTATTTCAACTTAACATCAGATTCCTGGTGAAATGAAATCAGAATAGCAGACTTCAGTGGATCGCAGTTTTTAAAAGAACTTGTAAGTTTTTTTGGTTTGCAAAGTTCAGGACTTTTGTCTGATGTCAGACTCCATTTCCATTTGGCCTGGGCTTTTGTGGAGCAGACACCTGGTGGTTGGCTGTTGCTGTTGTTTGTCACCATAGAATTTTTTTTATGTATGCTTCAGCTGCTGGTGTGCACTGCATTTAAGTATGGAACAGTAAGTAATCATGGCAGTTTGAATACTGAACTAAATATTGATCAAATATTTTGGGGCGGTTTTGTGTGTGACTAGAATGGCAGCTGTTCCTGAGTTGGTTCCCCAACTGCTCAGCTGCATTCTAAAAAGTTGACGGTGGAATTGGCAGCGTTGAAAGAGCGTGAGCAATGCCAGCGTGAGCAAATAAAAGAAATTACAAAAGAGAGGGACTACCTTCGGGCTTTGTTAAAAGGTACATTATACTAGCTAGCCATCTCTATTTTTTCATTCATTGTCAATAACTGATGGTAGATTAATAATGTTATAGGCAGCAGCTGTGCTTGCTCCTTTTACTGTAGTGGTTGACCGGCGGTTGACCAAAAAAAGTAGCTAATATTTCGGTGGGGGCTGAACAAACATCTAGCTAATAAATGTATTAATTTCAACTATTAAGGTAAACAAAGAGAGGACTATATTGGACAAAACAGTTGAACAATTGGTAATTAACTCATACAGTTTATTGGTAATTAACTCACGCTCACTATATGCTCACGTAAATACAGAATGTACTGATAACAAATCTTAACTTCTCTACCTGTTCCCAACTGTCTTTTCACGTAAGCATGCACATGACCTCTGCTTCTCTGCAGATCACAACAGGCCAAAATAACATCAGAATTTACCTGCTTCACAAGTGACTTAGCTAGCTAGCTAGCTATATAATGTCACTGTACAGGCCTATAAGCAGGGCTGCCAGCTCTCATGCATTGAGCGTGAGACTCACGCAATTGACTCAGATCTCACGCTCTCACGCCACACATGCCTTTTCTCGCGCTAACTTTTCGTCTTCGCTTCCTGTGATGTAAAATTTGTGATTTTTAAGCGAAGGAACAGCAGTGAGTGCAACCGCAAATCATTGCGGTGGAGCAGCCAATCACAATGATTTTGTGGTCGAGCAACTAACCACTGAGCATGAGTTGAGCAAGGCTGGAGGAACAAATACAAGAAGGTAAGTGCAATGGTCATTTGTCCAATTTTATGAAATCGTTGGGTGTTACTCAGGATCTGTCGTTGAGAAGTTGTAGAGCTGGCCTACTTAGAGCAATGTTAGCAAGCACTTATTTACATCGTTTTATGCTTAAAAACATGATAAAACATACGGTACCAGACAAACACCTGGACATGCCTAGTAGTTAACGTTAGCTGCTAATTGTTGTTTTCTAAAGAAGACCACAGCTGTCAACGACAGCTCAGCTTAAATGATCTTATTTATATATAATGTATTCATTTTCATGCTTCAAGTTGGAGCCATCCCAATCAATGATCAAGGCTGCAAAATCAGCCACCAGCACTTACAACAGAGTAGAGATGAAATGGTTACCGGTTTCACGGTAAACCGCGGTATAATTCCCGACGGTTAGTATTACCGTTTCAAATTTGAATTATCATTAAAACTGCGGTTGATTACCGCCCTTTGTGACAGGATGAAACAGTTAAAGGTTTCACGGTAAACCGCAACGGTTAGTAGGCTATTACCTAGAGATGAAACGGTATGAAAATTTAATATCACAATTATAGTGACCAAAATTATCACGGTTATCAGTATTATCACGGTATTGTTAAAATGTGCTGAAAATGTTCAAAAAGTACTGATACACAAACTGAAAGCATTTCACCAAGTTTTATATTGAAAACCACAAATAAAAATAGCAGCACTATGCAGTTTTTATTTGGATAAACATTAAAATAATAACATAGCCAATGAATTGTACAATAGTCTACTATGTCTTTTATAGTTGACATTACTTTCTCAGGCTACAAAAACACTCTAAAATGAAGTGCAGATACGTGTTTTTAAATGCAAAACTTAAGCTACCCGGTCCAACATTCCCAGACACGGCTTCAGTTGCTTCAATGAGCTTGTAAGGAAGACGTGAATTTCCGAGTGGTGACGCTAAGGATGCGTTATTGCAAATCAAGCACAAAATCCCCCCCCCCACGGGAACAAATCTCACTCCAAGCTGAACTCAAAAGTTGGCAGCCCTGCCTATAAGTAACCTTAAGCAGTTTTACATTAGGCTATATTAGTTTGTATTAATATCTTAATTTGCTAGCTATAGTTACATCAGTTTTATAGGGATTTTCTAGGGGTGGCTAAGGGAAGGCTAGCAGGTTTGTTGGCGGGAGGCTGAAGCCACCACGCATCCCCACCTTACACCGCTCCTGGCTACAGGTTTACAGAGAGTAAATGCAACAGATTTACTGTTGTCCTTATTTTACTGATTTTTATCATGATTGCTTATGGGAAATATACAGTGGCAATGGATTTATCTCTGCAATCAGTTCATATATACTTACATTATATATATTACACTTGATATATTGTACATTTTTATTACAGCCAAAATGTGTACGGACACAGATGTAGCTGAAGGAGGATCCTCAGAGAAGGAATCGTCAGCATGCAGCAGTTCCTCCTCAGATTCCTCGTCTGAATCTTCTTCAGATGAAAGAGAGAAGAGGAGGAAAAGGAGTGGAAAAAGGAAGAGGAAAAAAGGAAAAGAAGAGAAAGGGCAAAGAGCTTTGGCAGAGAGGTAAAGTGAAATTATGTCACACTTTTCATATGCATGAAAAGTACAGAGTGCATGTATACCAACAGTACACTATTTAGTACTATTTAGTACTTTAGTATATAGTACACAGTACATTTCTATTCAGATTGTTGTTACACATTTTAGGTGGTTTTCCAGGTGATCTTAGGTGGTTTTCCATTTCTGTTAAATCATTTTTGGATGAGGGTGATGAATAAATCTTGGGTTTATGACAAATCTCAAATCTATAATTAACAAAGACAGTCCTCCAAAGAGAGGGGTTGGTGGTCACGTAATAAACTAAAAGTACTGGCTTTACCTTATGATGTAGGTGTCCCTTTCTGGCATGAACATGACTTTGACTGTAGTTGTGTTTTATTGTCTCTAGCTAGGGATCCTGCTGAAGTGGTGGCACATTACAAGAAAGTGCTGCGTGTCTACATAGCGGGAAGACAATGGTGCGGTCCTTCCAAGCCATAGGTGTCGACAGAAACACCCTTGTCGTCAATGCTCTAATAGCAGAGCTAGCTATTGCTGCACCAGAAAAGTACAGAGATAGAAGCTCAGTACTCTAGAGGGCAGAAGCTGAGCTATTTTGCTCTGAAATGTAAAGAAGCTACAGTACATGAAAATAAAATAAAAAATTTACAGTTGTCTGGTAAACTGCTCCCCATTGCAAAAACAAAAGACGATGAGTAGTTTTGTTTTGTTATTTTCACTGTGCTAAGAGGGGGAGCAATATACAGCTTTGTACAGTTTTATTTATTTGTTTTGTTTTTTTTCAGACATGCATATGCATCCAAAGCTGTGCTGACAGAATTGTTGTGCTAGGGCTACATTTTCTAATCTTATTTTTTAAACTCATTGTTTAATTTCTTCCCGCGCCCCCTCCAGTACCTTATCCATAAGGCGCTGAAATGTAGCAGGCACCCCCTGCAGACCAAAGGGCATCATGGTGTACTGGAAGAAACCAAATAGGGTTCGAAAAGCGGTCAATTCCTTAGTGTCTTCAGCCAGAGACACCTGCCAATAGCCCTTACTAAGATCTAAAGTAGTAAGAAACCTGGCACCTCCTAGGCGATCAATGAGTTCATCAACCCTGGGCATAGGATAAGGGTCAAAAGCAGATATCGCATTAAGTTGCCTAAAATCCATACAAACTCTCAAATTGCCATCCTTTTTAGGAACCAGCACTAGTGGACATGACCATTCACTGTAGGAGGGCTCAATAATACCCATTTCCAACATGGTCTCCAACTCTTGTCTGACTCTGGGGAGGAGCTGAGCAGGGATGCGATATCCTGGCAGTCTCACTGGTCCGGGTGCCTTAAGCTTGATGTGGTGCTGAACCAGCTGTGTCCGCCCTGGAGTCTCCGAAAAAAGCCCCTCTGGGACACACGCCTCCAGCTCCTGTTGGTGCTCTGGGGAGAGATGAGACAGTTCTAAGCTCACCTCCCGTCCTTGCTCCACTGGGAAGAACTGCTCATCCTGATCTTCCTCCTCGTCCACTCTCCTGGTCAAAAAATGATGCTCCACTGCTGCCTCCCGAGGTCGCCATTCCTTCAGCATGTTAATATGGAAGATCTGCTTGTCTTTTCTTCTTCCTGGCATAATGATCTTGTAAGTGGCAGAGCCTACCTTATGGTGAACAGTAAAAGGTCCTTGCCACTTCGCCAGGAGGCTGCTCTCAGTGGTGGGCAGCGAGAGCAGAACTTGCTGGTCAGGCTTGAACGAGCGGTCCCGAGCAGCTTTATCATACCAGCTCTTCTGAGCAGCCTGAGCGGCCTTCATGTTCTCCTGGACCTGCTCTGCAAGACATTCCATTTTATTGCGCGTTTTCAAGACATAAGACAGGGTGTTCATACCTTGCTGGGGTCGCTGGCCCTCCCATGCCTCCTTCAAGATGTCCAAAGGGCCCCTCACTTGCCTGCCATACAAAAGTTCAAATGGGGAGAAGCCCGTGGAAGCTTGAGGAATCTCCTGAATCTGCAACAAACTTGCGCAGCTTGTTCTTCAATGTCTGGTTCAACCTTTCAACTAAGCCGTCAGTCTGAGGATGGTATGGTGTCGTTCTGATTCCCTTAATGCCTAAGTACTGGTAGACCTGTCTGAGCAACTTAGATGTAAAATTAGTGCCCTGGTCAGTCAGTACCTCCTGTGGAGTCCCCACCCTTGAGACCAGTTGAAGTAATGCGTTGGCTACTTGCCTTGCTTTGATCTGTCGCAGAGGAAATGCTTCCGGGTACCTTGTGGCGTAATCCACAATCACCAGTATGTAGCGATTACCCCTCCTGCTCTGCTCCAGGGGGCCCACTATGTATATCCCTGTCCTACTAAAAGGAACTTCAATGATAGGCAATGGGATGAGTGGTGCTCTGCTGCTTTTCCGGCCTGGTGCTGTCAGCTGACACTCTGGAGAGGTCTTGCAAAACTCAGTGAGGTCTGTATACATATTTGGCCAATAAAACCCTCTGGCAACTCTTTCCCATGTCTTGTTCTGCCCCAGGTGACCCGCCCATGGCACTGAGCGTCCCAGCTCTAACACTGTAGCCCAGTGTAACTTGGGTATAACAAGCTGTTCTCCCCCATCACCATGGCGATACAGGACACACTGCTTCAATCTGAACTTAGCTGATTCTGCATTTCTCTCTGAATCTGGATTCAGGTCTTTATAGCAGGCCTTAAGTGTGTCATCTGATTGCTGCAGCTCTCTGATGTTGGGTGATATAGGAAATGGGTTCTGCTCACCTGAGTCAGGCTGTGGGAGTGTCTCCTGGAGCCTCGTTCCCTTGAACGGCTCACATCTCTTTTGACTCCTGGTCTTTGGCACCTTCGGTGGATGTTCAGCAAATGGCAATGCATTCCATGAACCGTCCGTCCGCAGTTCCCTGGCCTTGGACCTCGTCACCGCCATACTGCAAGGCTTCACCGGATCCACCAGCCCCAACAGCCCTGGGATGTCTTTGCCCAACACCACTGGATATGGTAAGTGCTCTGCTACACCCACCAAAACCAAATACTCCTGCTCCCCAATCTGCATATAAATGTCAGCTGTAGGATAGGACACCACATCTCCATGTACACAACGTATCTTCACAGTGTGATCTGTATGGATAGCATCTTCAGGAACCCACTTAGCTCCAACTAAAGTTTGGCTGCTACCTGTATCAATCAGGGCCGTGAGCTGCTTCCCACTGATCACCACTTCCACCATAAACTCCCCCTGATCCTCCAGACAGTCAGCACCATCCTCATATGGAATATAGCACACATTCTTCCTAAGGGGGCACTTTGGCTTAACGTGGCCTGCCTGGCCACAGTGATAGCAAACCATTTCTTCACTGCTAGCTTTTGATGGACTCTTCTGCTCAGTGCTGACCTGACCTCCCACAGTCCTACCTGGCATCGGTGCCTCATATGCTCGACTCGTGCCCAACCTGTATTGTCTTGAGCTTCTCTGTGCTGACATGAAGGCGTCTGCCAAACTGATGGCTTCCTTGGCACTGTTGGGGTTGTGCTTCTTGAACCACCCATGCACCTCACTGTTCACCATCCTTAAAAACTGCTCAAGCACAATCAACTCGCCAATCTCCTCTTTGGACCGAGACTTTGGGCACAACAACTTCTCGTACAGCTCCTTGAGCCTGTTGTAGAGCTCTTTGGGGGTTTCATTTGGCTGTACATCCAACGACCGGAAACGCTGCCTGTAAGTCTCTGGGTTAATTTCAGATTTTTCCAATATTGCCATTTTAACTTTATCATAGTCCATTGTTTCTTCAAAGTCCATAGCTATATAAGCTGCTTTGGCCTTACCCGTTAGCAATGGGACTAAGTGTATCGCCCACTCTGCTTTAGGGCAACCACTTGCACTAGCAATTCGCTCAAAACCAGTTAAAAATGTTCAATGTCTTCCTTCTCCCCTTATTTTAGCATTCTTGGACCCCTCCAGCCAGCATAGTGAGGGAGTTGTGGGTAGCTCACTGCTACAGGGCTTGCCATGTTGCTATGAAAATGTGCCATGGGAATAGAGGATGCTGAAGTGTGCATACCTGTGCCCCACTGGGTCACCAGCACAGTCACTCCAATTGGACCTGAATCACCTCCGGAAGCACTGGCAGTTGCTGGCATCCCTTGAGCCCCTCCTGGAACCATTGGTGCCATGGTTGTTACCGCTGCTGCTGCTGTCGTTGCTGAGACTGGTGCCGCTCCCTGTGTCACCACCGGTGCCTGTGCTGGAGCTGGTGCTGCTAGCGCTGTCCTTGGTGCTCGTGCAGGAACCGCCACTGAATTTGCCTCCTCTGCTGCCATCTCTGCTGGAACTGGACCCCTTGGAGCTGTCATCTGGTCCGGCATGGCTTGCCTTGTTGAGGGACTGGTTACAGTGGACACAGGAGGAGATATGGACAAACCTTTGGCTGCTGAAGCTCTCTCTTGCCTGTCGCGAGCCACTTCTCCTTGAAGAAGAGAGAATTGATGCTGCAGAACTTTCCATCTTTGTTCTTGCCGAGCCATGTCTCTCTCATGGCGATCCTCTTGCGCTTGCTGCATCCTCATGGAGTTGCGAAACATATTCTTCAGCTCCGCCAAATCTGTATCGTCATGTCCATCTTCACCACCAGGTGGCAGCACATCGCCACCCACATGAGCTGCTCCACCTTCAGCCATCACAGTTTTTCGCTTTTTCTTTGGGCCCATACTATACTCCGTCCATGGTTATACTACCCCCTGGCCACTGGGAGTATTGCGCTGCCACCAAATGTGAAGGTAGTGTGTTGAGCGGCAGAGGTAGTCACCACGATGAGATGTTCCCAGTGCAAAGATAGTTATTTATTTTAAGCTGCCGGCAGGTGGACAGACAAGACGAAACAAAACGGACTACAAATAACATCTAAATGCAATGAAGCTAATACAGGCAGACTGGCTATAACTACATGGCACAGGTAACCTCTCACCTCAGAGACCCAAAGAAGACTGAAATCACCATTACCTGGATGCAGGTAATAACACTGGTAACCCCTCCCCCCAGGAGTCAACCAACACACATAAATCAATTAATACCCCAAATGTACATTTTCACCTCAAAAAAAAAAAAATATATATAATGCATAGTCTTACATGTTTACATATCCATGTACCCAAATTAAACAGACACTTAATACAACCTGAACACTAGTCAACAGACATTACCAGAGAAAAACACCCCTCAAACAATGGTTTGGCGCTCCTGCGCGAATAAGGAAGTGTTGGTAGATGCGCTCTGCTTTGGCAAGCGTCAGTAACACTGCAGGTAAGCTCCGTGCTTTAATTCATTATTAGAGTGTAGAAACGGTCCTCATTGTGTGTGAAGACCTGGGCTGACGGCACGGCGCGCCTCATGCCATTACACCCGTGATCTCCTCCACTCAGCTCGTAATGTCCATTAAAAGAGTTCTCACTCTCTCCAGTTATTTCCACGTTATTTTAAACAGTCCACACTGCAGCACATTTACAAACAACCCAGACAATATTTTTGCAACATTCCCGACACCCAACATTCATTAGAACGCGAAAATATTATTATTTTAAAGTAGCGCTCGCATTAATGTCCCTCGCACACATGAGCGCTATTTTTAGTGACGGTAAGAATGTCGCTCCATCACAGAGCAAAATATTTGTTCTATCCATCCTCTTTCAAGCCTAGCACGCTCACTAGTACGGAGGTGGGTCTCTGCAAAAAAAATTATTTCCAAGCCCAATGATTTCAGGTGAGCAAACACACGACTTCGCTTAATAGGGTGATTTATTCCTTTAATATTCCAGCTAATAAGCCGAATGGAGCCTGATGTACTAGAGTTAACTGATGCCATATATTATATAAGGAATTCAATAAAGTGGTGCAGAGATGAACAATTTATGCACCCTAAGCTCAACAAGGTTGAAATGCAGATATATGAAAGAAGAAAGAACAAAAAAAAATCCCTGGACCCAAATGCTCATCTCCCACTGCATGGAGATCGCATTAATCTCCTCTAACTTTGAGCACGGTTGCATTAACCTCCTCTAACTTTGAGTACGAAAATGTTGGCACGTTTAAAGTGCTTGGTAATCAGGTAACCACTAAGCTAACAAATTAACTCCTACAGAAAACAGCTCATCAAACATCTGAGGCGTAACAGATAACATTGCCCGAGCAACATTTAGAAAGGGAAAATTGTAAGAAAAGCATTAAATGTAAAATAGCCTGACATTAGAACAGAACAACAGGCAATGAACTTAATGATAATAGATATCAAAGTAGCATAGCATCAACGCATTATCAGAACGCGTGACTTTGTATTCACAGACCGAGTCTTTGCAAACAACTCTGGTATCCAAAAGAGTAGATGAAATTAAAAAGACATATATTGAATTTTCAGCTTATACCATATACGAACATACAGACGGGTGACGAATTAAAGGAAAACCCTGAATAAATGAGTGGAGAAACATAACGAATGCAGATGCTTCCACACAGGTGTACTGCATGGTACAATTAAGCAATTAACATCCAATCATGCACTGTGGCATGTATAAAAATGCTGAGCAGGCCCAGTTGATCTTGATTTTGGATCAAGATGGCAAGAGGAAAAGATCTAAGTGACTTTGAAAGAGGGTTCATTGTTGGGGCACAGATGGCAGGCGCTTCAGTCACAAAGACTGCTCAACTGGCTAGTGTTTCAATAGGAACAGTGATTAAAGTGACATCTGCATTTAGATTTATGGGAAAGACATCAGTAAATAAGGTCAGAATTATGGTTGACAGAGCACATTCGCTGACTGAGAATGTCAATGCAGGACGTGATCAGACTGTGTCAGCAATAACAGTCCGTCGACAATTACGTAGAGAGGGATATTATAGTAGGGTTGCAGTTCATAAACCCCTCATTACAAAGATGAATGCACATTTGAGAGTTCAGTGGTGCAAAAACCATAGGCACTGGTCTACAGAGATGTGGAAAAAAGTGATATGGTCAGATGAGTCATCCTTTACCATATTCTCGACAAGTGGGCAAGTGCATGTGTGGCTTACACCAAGAGAACAGTACAGGCCTGAATGCTTGACCCCTACAGTGAGGGGGTCCGGCGGCTCTGCTATGCTGTGGGGGGCATTTTGCTGGCATGGTTTGGGTCCACTTGTCCCCTTAGAGGGAAGGGTCACTGCAAATCAATACAAAGTTGTTCTGAGTGATCACCTTTATCCTATGATGAAACATTTCTATCCTGATGGGAGTGGTCTCTTCCAGGATGACAATGCCCCCATCCATAGGGCTCGAGGGGTCACTGAATGGTTTGATGAGTATGAAAATGATGTGAATCATATGCTATGGCCTTCCCAGTCACCAGATCTCAACCCAATTGAACACCTATGGGAGATTCTGGACCGATGTGTTAGACAGCACTCTCCACCACCATCATCAAAACACCAAATGAGGGAATATATTTTGGTAGAATGGTGTTCCATCCCTCCAGTAGAGTTCCAGAGACTTGTAGAATCTATGCCAAGGCGCATTGAAGCTGTTCTGGTGGCTTGTGGTGGCCCAACTTACTAAGACACTTTATGTTGGTTTTTCCTTTAATTTGTCTGTATGTGTTGCTTTACATACACTTGGGCCTCCTCCTCCAAGAAGGTTTTCTCCATGCCATTGCAAGTGATGTGGAGACGAGCTGGGTGTATGATACCATACCGGACTCCCTCTAGGCCTCCCAGCTGCTGCTGGATACTGTTGAAAGGCGAGCAGGCCTTGGCCATCTGTGCTGTGTAGTCGGGGAAGACCAAAATGATCGTATCATCGACCTTAATCTTCTGTTTTTGCCTGACGAGCCGCAGGATGTTGACATATTCGGTGTAATAATGGAGGCGTGCCACGATGGCCAGAGGTGACTGTCCAGGTCTTGATACTGGTTGCAATGTTCTGTGGGCCCTGTCAATCAACAGCGCTTTATCCAAGGAGAATGCACTTTGCAGTAGAGTTGCAACCACGGTTGGGGAACAGCTGCTGGGACCCTCGGGAACTCCTATAATCCTTATGTTGTTTCTTCTGGACCTTGACTCTAGATCATCACATTTATTTTGAAGTGACTCTGACAAAGCACCTAAGCGTTTTACCTCAGTTTGCAGAATGGCTACATCATCAGTACAGGTCAACAGGCTTTGCTCCACAGCTCCCATGGTGCTGCTCAATGTTGATAATTCTGAGTTTAAAGTTTTCTTATAGTCGTCAAATCCCGACCTGAGCGCTTGAATGTTGGTTCTAATAACTGCCATTTCGTTCTCTACAACTGCCCTGAGCTCAGTTTTCATAATATCCAAAAAGTCTTTGCGCAGTGAGGAAAGTAATTCCTGTCTGAACACAGCTGTGTCCAGTGATGCTGACAGTGTAACATTTTCGCAGACATTCGTGTCACTCGAGGTCGTGGCAGGTATGGGAGAACTAGGCCTCAATACAGCTGAGTTGGCGTTGCATGCTCTTAAATTCTTGTTTGACATAATTCTGATCAGATGTAGGTTGAGTAACATTGAACACTGCTGCTCGGTACACTATTGAAATTAGAATGCCTCTTAAAATACAATTTTGACGATATTTTCTGCAGAGCTCACTCACACACTTACTACTCCATCCCTAGCTCAACAGCGCCCCCGATCTTCACCAAACTTTTATGATTTGCTTTCGTGGACCCAGGCTTTCGGGGACCAAGGAATGGGCTTGGAATATTAACCCCTTCATGGCCAAATAACACTTGGGGGAAGGGGGTGCCACTTTGCATGCTTATTGCCGCACCAAAAAGCAACTAAAAACAACAAGAAAGGCCCCTCACAGGGAAAAAAAGAATCATGTGGATAGGACCTTCCTTGGCGGAGCTAGACATCTTAGAGTAAAAAGTTATCACCCCCCTGGCAAGGGGTTGTTTTTCCAAATTCAAGTGTCTGCCTAAGGAGACACTGTAGGTTGCCCATTTTCAGATTTTGCCACTCTCTGGAGGACATGAGCAGTACCTGAGCGCCGCGGATCTCTGGTTGGCCCAGGATAGCTGCCCACCAGACGAAACGCTGCCTCTCTCCTGAAATGCACCACATGTTTGTGGGGAACCTGGTGTTAAATCATTCGTAGACGACTTGATTCTGGGTCAGGGTTTCATGCTTAGCAGAGCAGCTAACTCATTTCAATCTATTGAAAGTCAGTCCTCCATCCAAGCTTTTGTTGGATGGGACAGGCCGCCCGGCCTTCCCCTACCCAGGGGTGCCTCCGAGGGGACCAAGCGGCTGTGGGGGTGACCAGTTGGCTCAGCGTCTGTGGGGGTGACCAGTTGGCCTTCGTCGTCCGGCCCGTGCATTTGGGAGAATACTTTGGGGGTTGGGGGGCTTAACTGTGGGCTCCCCAGGCAAAAGCGGTGGTGTGGGCAGGGCCTGGCAGGACCGGTGCGTGGGCGGGGGCCATGGCTTGGCGCCCAAGCAGGAGGGCAGCACTCCCAGGGCCGGGAGAAGGAAAAAAAATAATAATAGTAATACTATTAATAAATCTATTTTAGGTATCCATTTATTTTGCAGTGACGGCACACCCAGAGAGGGTGCCCACAGCCCAGGCAAGGGGGGAGGAGGAAGAGAGGTAGCCCAGCTGGGCTTTGTTCCTTTTTATGACAAAAATAGATAAATTAATGAATAAATAAATAAAATGAAATAAATTTGAAAAAAAAAGAAAATGAAATGCAGTAGCAGTCAGAGGTTTGGACAGACTTTCTTATTTTTTTCCATTTTTCCATATAACGGCAAAGACGTCAATAATGTGAAACAAGACAAAGGGAATTAGGCAGGGAGCAAAAAAGTGTTCTGAACACATCAAAACTGCTATACATTTTAGATTCAGGATTTATATTATTCCAGGGAAGAAAAAAAAGAAGAAGAATAAAAGACCATTAATTGTTTAAGTGTTTAAGGCTTCAGATGGCAATGCTACTGTACTGAGTGGCTGCGCTGATCTTCTCTGCACCGTTCCAACTTGGGACCGGGGAGGCTGATGCAGGCCTTTAAGTGAGGCTGCACTAGATTCAGGGTAAAGCTCTCAACCTGGCAGTGTGGCAGTGAGAACAGGGAATAAAAGCAGGCCTCTGCCTGGCACTGCCTGACCCTAAGCAGGCAGCACTACATTCAGGGTAAGGCTCTGAACCCAGCAGCGTGGCAGTGAGAAGGGGGAGATAAAGCAGGCCTCTGAGTGACACTGCCTGACCCCAGGCAGGTTGCACTTTACTCAGGGGAGAGCACTCTGTGGTAGCTGGAAAAAGCAGTGGGAAACTCCAAGAGGCCTCTGACTTCACATGTTTGACCCCGGACAGAATATAGTTCATACAGGAGAAAGATCTGTGATTATCACCTGGGCCCAGTTGTTCAAAAAGTTTAATCTGGATCAGAATATTCCGGATTTGGAAATCCCATGTTTTGCATTCCAGGATTAGGTAATCCAACTTACTTTTGTGCTGGTTTTTCAAAGCAAAATTGGATTGGATCACCCTGATCCAGATACAAACTTTTCAAGATTACCAAAAAATAATAACAATAAATAAATAAATGAATAAAGAATCCAACCCCTCTGGCTGCACCCCTGGGAGATTCACTCATTCACTCATGTGCTCAATTGTAGGTTGCTGAAGTATTTCGTGAATCACACCAACTCCATGCTGGTATTTCAGTTCAGGAGCTCCTGAAAGTGTTCTCCATTACAGATTGATGGCCTCATTGTCCTTAAGCAGACTTAGGAGAGCTTCTTTGGATTGAAGGGGATGTAGGCCGTGGTAGTGTCAGGAGTTTCTCCTGACAGCGGTAATTGATGCGCTGCACTCCCTGGGAGAACAAGGGGGCGTAATTCAATTATTTAATTATTGTGTTTTTGACGGGATTTGCTGCCTGGTGTGTGCCCCGCACCTGCTGCCTATCTAGGTAAGGGGATGCCAGGACTATTTAGGCAGGTGAGTGGGAGCAGCACACCAGAGACGCTGGGAGGCCGAGTGCACGGGGTTTACTGTGGGGATTTTCGGTTGGATAATTATTTTTATTTATTTATTTTTTTGTTTGTTAAATGTGCTGGCATGTGAATTTGAGTTAAGTTTTGGTTTGTTTTTTTTTTTTTTTTGGTTTGAGCCCTGGGAGTCGTGACCCGGGCGGATGTTGGAGTTATTTTGGATTAATTTCTTTTCCCTTTATTTTTTGGGCGCAGGAGTGAGAGGTTGTCCGTGTGTGTGTTTTTAGGCGTCACCAGGGAAAAGCAGCGTGGGCCGAGCTACGTCCCTCCTTATTTCCTTTTTGTTCTGTGTGTGTCCGCGTGGTGTGCATGTGCGTGCGTGTGTGGAGCCTCCCCGCGGCCGTAGGACTTCCCCCTGGCGTGGAAAAGAGTGGTTGTCTCTCTTGCCAGATCACGGAGTGTATTGCAGTGAGGCACGTGTGCGGAAGGAAATTGTGTGGTGTGTGGGTTTGAAGTGTGTGGGGTTGCGCACCTGCTGTCTGGGTCCAGGAAGGGGAGAACGTGAGTGGATAGCAGGGCAGGGAGAAACAGCTGCGGGTGGGAACAGAGTGCCGTCTCTGTTTTTATGAATTTTGCTGTAATTATTTTTTCTTAATTTATACAAATAAAAATTCCTACTCACCTTGTCCTGGTGTCCTTGTGGTGGGCGGATCCCTAGAAGGCAACAAACTGGTCGGGGTGGGGTTGGGCATTTTGTCCACTCCCCACAGTAGTTTGGGCCATACACTGCTTTGGTGGCATTGAGGAAAATCCTTCCCATGTGAGCAGTCCTTCAAAGGGCTGCTACTTTGTGAGTGCACCTGCTGAAATGCTTTGTCTGCATCAGTCCAACATGACTGATTCTAACACCTGTCTGTGTGCTAGATGGAGGCCAGGAGCTCCCAGACTTCCCTGTTCTGCTTCTCCCACTGCATCCAGATCACCACAGGGCTTTGACCATGTTGGTGTTTTGGAGAGTCATCAGGAGAATGCCTGTGCATGAAGTCTTTTAACATGGGGAGACTTATGCACAAAGTCACCACATGGACCTTGAGAGAGAATGACCCTGCATCCAATAGCATAGAGACTAAGATAATTCGGGACCATATTCTGCTGCAGCCTTCCTCCACATTCACAGCCATTGTTATGCTCCTCATAGCTAACATCTGAGACACTGATTTGCCTCCATCTTCTGCCTGCTGTGTCATTGATGTCTTGGTTGGATCGCTCTTAGTCTGTATAGCAAAGCTCACACCACCCAAATTACATTTACCACAAACTTATTGCCCTCCTTCAGTTTTATACAGCCAGCTGAGAGGTGGTGTCCTAAAGTACTGTCAGGAGGTGAGCTGACAGTTGCTGCCATTGTTGGGCTCCTCAATCGGGGAAATTAATTGGGTACCGCGGGTGCGTTGTTGAGGCGGGGCGATTGAATGATTGCCACCGCCAAGCTGGCAGGGATCGCAGCTTTTGTGGATTGTCATTATTACTGGGAGTGCGGGTATAAAGACGTGACAATTCAGGCAGTCAAGGATGGGATGGACGGCTCGGGAAGGGAAGGCTCTGCTCACGGTTTTACTGGGGAAATTTTCGGTTTGGTTTATTTTCCTGTGTTTTTAGGTTATTTTCGGTTTCGATTTTATTCGAAACCGAAAATAACCAGGCTGGGCAGGAGGTGAATTGGGGCGGTGGGACATGACTGGCGGTGTTGCCGGTGTGTGTGCGTGTGTGTGCCCTTTTCCAGTCTGCCCAGCCTAACAGAGAGGGTGATTTGTGCCGCTGTGTCCCCCAGCGCGGCCATAGTTCCTGCTCTGGAGCTGCGCGAGGAGGACGTGCAGCGAACATCAGCGTCGGAAGGCAGCAGTCTGGACCAAGAACATCAGCAGCACTCTGTCCTTTTTCTTTTGGGGCCTTTTTTAAAATTTTTTATTTATTTATTTTTTATTTTTTTATTTTGGGGCGCATGTGAGGCCTGGCATTGAGGCACGGGCCGAGTTGCGCCCTACCTTATTTTTCCTTCTTTGTGTGCGTGAGGAGCCACTGTCGCCTTTGGCATGCTCTGAGGGGGTATCAGGCCTGGAATACCCATGTAAAGCTGCTTTGTGACAAATCATGTTGTAAAAAGCCCTATATAAATAAACTGAAATTGAAATTGAAATACAATGGAGAATATTTGATTTGTGTAGCTGAGTGTCTTGCACCAGGTGTAAACATGTCACATTTAATTGAATAAGACAATAATATAACTAACCCTAGTATGTTATTGGGGAGACCCCTAGTAGAGGGAAGCATAGTAAAACGTGCAGCGGGTACAGGGCTCGGTTGATGACCAGAGCTTACTCTGGAGGAACTACATGGCACAATGGAGAGGCTTCTTCAAGAGTTGATAACTCTCCTACAAATAATAATTAATCTCTTCTGTGACCTATGTTAGCTATATTTCAGGCTGTGTGATGAAGACAAATGAATGCCCTCATAAATACTTTGATGACTGAAGCTATTCTTAAAGTGCTCTATCACGTTTTCTGTTGACAGATTGTTTCCATCACCGAATTAGCTAAGCCTTTCCTGACAAGATATTTTCCACCACGCATCTATAGGGGATATGGACAGAATTACTGCTCAATGCAATGTTATAACCCCTGACCATGCAGATCAGCTAATTTCTGGTTTTATTTCTATTTATTTATAGAGGAATAAAATCAAAGTTAAAAGACATGTTTTTTCAGCCCACTTGAGACAGTCTGGTTTTCAGTAGGTTACTGATGTACAGAAGAAAAAGAAAAATAGTTAGGAAAAAAAGAGAGGACAGAGAAAGGGATAAATAGAGAGCAGGGAAGGAAGAAGATAACAGCAATGCTAAAAGAAGGAATACAGTATAACAGCAATTATAAGAAGAAAAAAATAAAACAGGGGAAGTTAGTGGCTATATGAGTGATTAAGAGATGTGTGTGTTTTTGTCAGGCTTTCAGGTGTAAGGACCCAGGTGCAGACCGGAATGACAAACCAGGTGTTTATTTGATGACAATCCAAAACCGTAGTAACAAAACAGTCTGAGTCAAAACCAGAAAATCCACAGGCAGCAAATCCAAAAAACACAAGGCAAGGGGTATATATACAGACTGATGATGAGAAAACAGGGAACAGGTGTGCAGGATGGGCTTCAGATGGTGGGTGTGGCAGCAGGGCAGATGGATGCGACAGGAGGTGGGGTGATGGGCTGAAAACAAAACAAAAGCACATGCATGCAGAAAAACCAAAACAAAAGACACACCTACACTGACAGACAGGAAGACAGAAACAATACAAGCAGGACATCATTTCAAGGACTGACAGTTTTAGTTGGTGTTTAAATGTATGTAGGGATGGGGATGTTCTAATGGACTGGGAAGTACTGTTCCAGATTGGGGTAAAGTGATGGAAAATGAGTTCTTGCCATACTTGTTTTTGAAACTTGGTACAGGGTTGTTGTGGTGATTTGTGATTGTCTATCAGAGGAATGTGTAGGCAGTGAGTTAAAGGTTGTTGGGAGTAGACCTTTATGGATTTGATTGAGTTATCTAAACTTGAGAATGTTTGCTACAGATAAAATGATGGACTGGACAGTTAATGCGGTATGAGAAACTGCATAATCTAACTGCAGGATCATGACAGCAAAGTGAGTACCTGCCATGCTGCAGATTTTGCATGCATTCTGTTCTTTCTTCATAGCTGTAGCTGAAGTGCTAAACCTCACCTGGAATCATGCTGGCAACCAGTGCGGTAACATTGATATGCAATAATGCTTTCATACTTTTACATTTATTACAGTTTGATTGATATTGTGTGTGGCAGCTCATTTCAAATCTCATTGAGTGTAAAGTCTATAACATTCACATTTAACTAAGTGTAAGAATGTAATGAATGTAAATGTAAAATCAAGCTGGTTGGAATTATTGTTCAAATTGGAAATAAGCTATTTGGAAATACTGCTCAAATTGCAAGAGTAGGGAGGAGTAAAACATTTAGATGTGATGGGAGAGTACAGGGGAGAGGTATAAAATGTTGATACTATGGTAAAATACACAGAAGTAGTCAGCACTGGCATACTATTGGAAAATGCAGTGAAATGTAACTCATCTTTTATCTTGTATGGTGCCTTCACAGGGAGCCTTACACAGCATTTTTTCAAAGGTGAAAAACCTGAGAGGTGTTAGGATCAAAATTCAGATAAAACTCAATGAGTCTTCTGTTCATTTTATTATTGACTTATCATTCCATCTGTTGCGCATTCATCTACTTGCTCAAATACATGTCAAATGTCAAATACAGAGCTATAAGGTCTGTCTGGTCCACACCAAATGGCCCACAGGACCTTTAGTATAACAAAGTCGTCACCATAGCAAAGGAAATCACACCAAATGGTCTACAGGAACTGCCCTAGAACAGAGAGTCACCATTGTATCAATGTGGACCACACCAAATGGTCCACAGGAACTGTCTTCGAACAAAGGGTCATCACCATATGAATGCTTGTAGTTCACTGTCATGTCACTCTGTTTAAATGCAATCAACAGCTGTTGAGGTGTGGCCTAATCACACCTGGTTATTTGTGTGAGTGCTCATCTGAGCATAAGAAGTCTTAGTTTGGGCGCTGTTTGTGTGCGTAACTTTGACTCCTGGGAAATAAACCTGATTCATCTGATTCATCTGACTAATTCATCCGGACTGCTTGTCCGAACCTAAAAGAGGGAAAAACTGAGTTTCTAACACTGCAATAATTAAATAATATAATTTGAGGGTGAGCTAATGACTAAGTATTCTTCACATACTATATGTGAACGATATGATATACTATATTGTGATTTACTATATCATGTGTTATAATTTTCTGTAATATTGTCGTTCATCTTTTTTCAGTTACCTACGTATATGCTGTTTAATGCATTTCAAGAGTCAAGTCAAGAGAGATTTTATTGTCAGCACATCCATATATAGGTATACAGTAGGGTTGAAATAATGTTTCCCTGGGACCCATGGTGCTACATTCAGACAGTGAAGGAACAAAGACAACTTAAGGTGCACAGAATAAAATTAATAAATAAGACAGTGGGTACAATAAATACTAGAAGACAAAGAATAGACAAAATAACAAGACAATAAATGGATAAAGTGCCAGGCAGAATGTGCAAGTAAGCAATTGTAAACAGAAGTTCAGTTTTGGGGTGTTCAGTCCAGGGGAGTGGATGGGGGCATGCTGTGCCCTTGGGTGTGGTTCAGTTCTTGTTCGGGAGCTGCAGGGAGTTGAGAAGCTGCCTGAGGGAAAAAAAAAAACTGTTACAGTGTCTGGCAGTGATGGTATGGTCACTGCAGTGATGCAGCTGCAGAGGATGCTCTCTGTGGTCCCTCGGTAGAAGGTGGTGAGGATGGGAGGAGGCAGGCTGGATTTCTGCAGCCTCACCAGGAAGTGGAGACGTTGCTGGGCCTTTTTGGTTATGGTGGTGGAGTGTCCAGGTGAGGTCCTTTGCTATGTGCACTCCCACGAACTTGATGCTGCTGACTGTCTCCACAGCAAAGCTGTTGATGTTCAGAGGAATATGAATAGCAGGGCTCTTCCTGAAGTCAACAACCATCTCTTTAGTTTCCTCAACATTAAGAGACAGATTGTTGTCTTGACACCAGTCCATGAGCCAACCTCTGCTCTGTATGCAGACTCATTGTTGTTACTGATGATGTTACTTGATGATGTGGTTTGAGCTGTGCTGGGCAGCACAGTCATGTGTCAGCAGAATGGACAACAATGGGCTGAGCACACAGCCCTGGGGGGCGCCAGAACTCAGTTTGATGACCCTGGAGGTGTTCTTCCCTATACTGACAGACTGAGGCCCGTCAGTCAGGAAATCCAGGATCCAGTTACAGAGGGAGGTGTTCATGCCTAGTAGGCCCAACTTCCCTACCAGCCTCTGCAGAATTATTGTATTGAATGCTGAGATAAAGTCTATGAACAGCATTCTGGCATAATTGTCCTTTTTGTCCAGGTGGGAAAGAGTGAGGTGGACGGCAGTAGTATTGGCATCAACAGTAGTCCGGTTGGAGCAGTAGGCAAACTGTAGTGGGTCGAGTTGTTCCAGGAGATGGGCCTCAGTACCAGCCTCTCGAAGCACTTAGTGACGATGGGTGTGAGTGCTACAGGCTGGTAGTTGTTGAGGCAGGACACGGTTGACTTCTGGGATAATTCTGGTTGTTTAGAAGCAAGCAGGTACTGGTGCTCAGGAAAATGTTGAAAATGTCCATGAGAATGCCTGCCAGCTGGACAGCACATTCTCTGAGGACCCAACCAGGTATGTTGTCTGGTCCAGCAGTTTTATGTGAGTTGATTCTGTGTAGAGTATTCCTTACATCAGCTGTGGATAGGCAGAGGACCTAGTTGTTGGGAGGAGGGGTGGTCTTCCTTGCGAGTTCCTTGTTCCTTGTCATTCAGCGAATCTGGCAACAAGCCTGAGGTGTTGGTTTGTAGTCAGTGATGGTTTGTATTCCCTGCCACATGTGTGTCCCTGGAGTCCATAAAGTTGCTGTGGATTTTCCCTGCATAGATGCGCTTTGCCTCCCTGATGGCTGGGACAGTTTGGCTCTGGTTGTGCTAAGAGCCCGCCTGTCTCCAGACTTAAAGGCAGCATCCCCAGCTTTCACCGGAGGGCGCACCTCCACAGAGAACCAGGGTTTTTCGTTTGCTCAGGTGGGTGACAATTTTGAAGACAGTAATATCCTAGTTATAAATGCAATTTAAGAAAGTCAAAGTAAGACACTCTCAGATGGAACACAACGCAATTTGTGACTTACATTGTTAAGAGGAAACACATATGATGTTTGTGAACATGGGTACTGACAAGGTTTAGCCTTATTGGTAAATTTAACTTTAACAACACATTTTTTAGGAGTATGTCTTCAAAACCTTTTTTCTCTCCCTTTAGATGTCCAAGAAGCTAAAGCTTATGATACTTCTGTGGTTTACTCCACCTTGGCTTATGGATGACAGAAAGAAGAAAAGTGGCCTGGATAACCGACTTCCTGACCAACAGACCACAGTACGTGAGACTAGAGAGCAGTTTGTCAGAGACAGTGTTGAGCAGCACAGGGGCCCCCCAGGGGACCGTCCTCTCTCCCTTCCTGTTCACCCTGTACACCTCCAACTTCAGGTACAACTGGGAGTCATGCCACCTTCAGAAGTTGTCTGATGACTCCGCCATCGTGGGGTGTATCAATGGGCAACAGGAGGCAGAATACAGAGGACTGGTAGACAACTTCATGGAGTGGTGCAGCCTGAACCATCTGCAGCTAAATGTCAGTAAGACGAAGGAGCTGGTCGTGGACTTCTGCAGGAATAAGCCTACTCTGACCCCTGTCTCCATCCATGGAGAAGATATCGAGGTAGTCCACTCCTACAAATACTTTGGAATGCACCTAGACGACAGGCTGGAGTGGACTAAGAACACAGAGGCCCTCTACAAGAAGGGCCAGAGTCGGCTCTACTTCCTGCAGAGACTACGATCTTTCAACATCTGAAACAAGATGCTGCAGATGTTCTATCAATCAGTGGTATCCAGTGCCATTTTCTATGCGGTGGGGTGGTCTGAAAGCTGGGGACGCTAACAGACTGAACAAGTTTGTTAGGAAAGCCAGCTCTGTCATAGGAGATGGAATCGAGCTGGACTTACTAGGGGTGATGGCGGAGAGAAGGTTGCTTAACAAGCTGGTAAGCATTCTAAACAACACCTCCCATCCCCTCCACGACGGGCTTGTTAAGCTGAAGAGCACCTTCAGTGGCAGGCTGATCTCCTCCAAATGCTCTACCAAGAGACACAGAAGGTCGTTTCTGCCGGCGGCCATCAAACTTTACAACTCCTCCCCTCTCTGCCGCAACATGGATTAGACTGACACTTGATGCCCTATGCTGCTCCCCTTCACACATAATCACTGCACACCTATTTCACGCCTTCTCACAGATAACTAGTTAAGAATTGCACTATACAGTTATTATCGTTATGCACAATGTATAATAATAATGTTTTTTCGATTGCACATTGCACACCGTAAAATAGTAATAATTTTACTCGTTTTTTTTTTTGTACCACGTCATTATATACTATGTATATAATCATTGCACAATGGACAAAAACTTTTCTTGACAGATGCAACCTTTCTATTTATTTTATTTCATTTTATTGTAATGTGTTTGATTGACACATGCAACCTTTCTATTATTTTATTTTATCGTTGTGTTTGATTTGTGCTGGACGGTGCTGTTGTGACACTCAAATTTCCCTTGGGATTAATAAAGTATTTCTTATCTTAAGAAGGAGAAGGAGAAGAGCACTGAGAGTAAGAAAATCCCTTAGTGATAACAGCATTGAGAAAGGAATAAACCACACCAGCAGGATAAATGTATTTCATGCAAAATAATAAATACAACTTTGTCCTACACCAAGTTGATGGTCCATCCGCCCCTTTCATGTCCATGTGGTATGTTGCCCTGATGATCAAATATGTTCCATTTTCCTTGTACCCACCCACAAAAAACTTGATCTACACCTGTAGCCCCACCTACCTTTAACCTCATTGCTTTTTGAAAGGTATACTGGAGATATCAGTGTGAAACATGTTTCTGATTTAGATGAGAATTGAAGAAGTAAGACATGTATCCTTAATCTTATTGTTCATCCAATTTTCATGTTAGAATTTCCATTTTAACAGCATTAGAACATAATTTTCCAGAATGTGGGGTTAGTAATTCATTACAATAATCACAACTGTACTCATGTCCAGAAGACTTCAACAGTGCACACAAACATGCAATGAGCTGCCGGTGTGTGAATGTGTGTATGTGTGTGTGAGAATGAGTGTGCCATGTAAGGGACATCATCTCTGCTGTCTGTTTCTCCCTGCAGGCATTTTATCACATGTAATGTATTCCACCATCAGAGCAGTATAGAGAGGAAGAGTAAGTGCCTGGTTCAAACTTGAGGCTTGACAAGTTATAGAAATACAGTCAAGACCTAGGCCCTGGTACCTGAGGTCAGTCAATCATTCAATCAACCAATCTCACATTCAAAAATGCTTTATTTGCATGACAAGTTATCCTGTCTTGTAAAAGCCACAGAAATATGAAAGATGTATAGTGACCAATGAAACAAAATAATAACATAATAATAATAAACATAATAACAGTCCAACAACCCTTAACTCTCTGTACCTCTATTTCTGTCTCCCCTCCCCTCTTTCTCTCTAGATCCCAGTATGATGCTTTCACTGGAAGAGGAGGCATCTGAACTCTCCAAAGTAAATGTCTTAAGCGCTGCTCTTGTTTGCTTGAGGCACATGCTGGTGACTGAATTTTCATCCTTGAAATGGAATATAATAGAGTGTGCCGTCTTACAATACAATGTCTGTCATGTTTGCAGAATCTTGTGTGCGCACACCTCACCTATGTATCTTTCAGGGGGAATTGCTGCGCTGATTAAGAAATTCTACAAGGATGACAATCAATTATACTGAAAACTTTTATTTACAAGAAGAAATATGCTGGTGCAGCAATCACCCTATGTTAAACGAGAACGTAAACACAAACAAGATGACATTATGGATGTGGTAAAATAACACATATCTTCAGTCTTCTTGAGTGAACACTGACTTCATCTTCTACAGTGATGGCATCCACTAAAGCAGGGAACTAATCGGGCACAACATATGTTGCCGTATGTGTATCCCAACTTGTAGTGTAATGTAACGCACAGCACCATCCTGCAATGATACAACCCACACTCCAATATATATGTATGCTCAGTGGTAGTATGTGTATGGCTTATGTTCCTTCAATGTGAGTACTCTTGTACCAAAGAACTTCTGGTGGTGTGAAATGCAACTTTTGTCAAAATCCAAGATGAAGAATCAACTTGAGGGTTTTTAAAAGTAACTTGTATTACACAGGGGAGAAACCAGTGTCTGCATTGTTGAGACTCCAAGGTAAATCATTTACGCACTGCTCTTGTTTGCTCTAGGCGCATGCTGGTGACTGCATTTTCGTATTTGAAATGAAATGTAATGCGTGCATTGTCTTATAATACGAACACCTCCCATGATTGCAGAATCCTGCGTGGACCCCACAGCTCAACTTCCACCATTTGCATCTGTCAGTGGGAAGTGCTGCGCTGTTTAAGGAAATCGAGAAGGAAGGCAATGATTCTGAAATCTTTGTTTGATGGTCTCACAAGAGATAAGTTGGTGCAGCAATCCACCCCATGTTAAACAGGTATGTAAGCACAAAGAGAGACGATATCATGGACATAGTGGAGTAACACATCTCTTGAGTCTTGTTGAATGCACACAGTAGAACACAAAACATACCACTGGAACATCATCGTCTTGTATGATACCATCCCCTCAAGCAGGGCACTCATTGATCCCAGGATATGCTGGCATATCCCTACTTACAATCTAATGTACAGCAGTGTCCAACATTGACACAACCCAAATTCAAATAGATATAAATTGTACACCAGAAGTGAATGTTTGCATTCCTTAGTCTATGGTTCTGTCAATGTGAGGAGTCTTGAACCAATGAAGTGTCTTTGGTATGAACTGCAACAAATCAATATCCAAGAGCAATAACTGAGGTTAAGTTCTAAAATGTAATTCACAGTACACATGACCAGACAACACATTGTCTGTGTTGTCGAGTCTTCCAATGTAAATCTCATACACATTGCCATTGTTTGGTCTCATGCTGATGAGTGTACTGTCCTGTTTGAAACTGAATGCAAGGGAGTCCAATGTCCTACAATGTAAACCTCTGTAATGAACACACAATCTTATGTGTGCACCACAGATATATGTCAGTGAGAAGTACCACAATGATCACGGAATTCAAGAAGGAACACAAAGTTTATGAAAACTATTGATTGCCTTGCAAGAGATATGTTTATGCATCAAAAGTTCCATCTGTAAAGAAGTAGCTAAACACAAGGAAGACAATGTCATGGATATGGTGGACTAAAATCTGTTGCATTGTCCTGTATGCCCACGGTATAACAAACCACACCTCTGCGTCATCTTCCAGTCTGATGACACTCCTGTAAGCAGGGGGGCGGCAGTGTAGCATAGTAGTTAAGGAGCAGGACCTGTACTCAAAAGGTTGCCTGTTCGATTCCCAACTGGGGCACTGCTGCTGTACCCTTGGGAAAGGTACTCAACCCACAGCCTCAGTAAATATCCAGCTGCATAAGTGGATAACATTGTAAAAAAAAAAAAAAAAAAAAGTAACTGATGTAAGTCGCTCTGGATAAGAGCATCTGCTAAATGCCAATAATGTAATGTAATAATGTAAGGCAGGGCACGTGCTGATCCCAGGACATGCTGCTGTCTGTACTGCCCCATGTGTATTCGGACATTACAAACTGCAGCGACTTACTACTGTATGTAAACATAGAATACACACAGTTCTTGTGTGCACACCACAGCAGTTACTGTATGTTCAAGTCTCTGCATCTGTCAGGGTGAGCCGCTACACAGATTAAACAACTGCCACAGAAACACAGTGTCTGATAAATCCATTGTAAAACTGTCTTACAAGCCTATGCAAGGGTTGTTCATGACTACATCACATTTCTTTTGACCACTTTGGCCTGATGAAATGCTTTTGTATGAAATGCACTGTGTGTAACCAGTTACCTACTTCCAAGGTCAGCAACACAGTTGAGGTGTTACATATTATTCCACAGTACACATATTCTGTGGATGTACACAATACAAATCACAGCATCTCCATTGTTCAGTCCTGCAACGTAAACCTATCATGCTTAGCCCTGTGTGGTGCAGCTTATATTCTGGGAAAAATCCTCTCCCCTTGACACAATGTACTGGTGTGTATAATTGGACCATGCGTTATCGGATACAATGCAGCACAGGGTTTTACAAATGTAAACGTCCACCAGTGTATCACTTCTTGTACGTGTAACAAAATGGTCAACGATAATCAAATGTATTGCTGTGAACTGTTCTATACTCATTGCAATTAATAACACACAGTATAACCAACACCTCAACACAAGCATGATGACAACATAGTGGATGTCTCTTACTTGTGTGTGTGACCTCTGTACTGTGACATGAAGTTGACAGGAGACTAGGTGGACAGATAAATCAGCTGATATTCATTCTAGGACAAACACACATGCCAAAAGGCAGGAATGATGAAAGTGATCTGGTGTAGCTCACAAAACACATCGACAACTTGTGATTCCAGCTCTGCTGTTAAGTGTGCACTGCAACAGCACTGGGATAATACTGATTGTATAGCAGTATAATTATTACAAATATATAAGAATAAACTAATACAAGGGAACAAAAGTGTAATTGTTTCAACCACTTTTAAGACACAGTACCTTGGTGCTGCCTATCAGAGTAGGAAATCGCTACGGCCAGGGAAGGCTAAGAAGGGGAAACATACCTAGGACACAAGAAAACACGTCAAAAGACAGGAATGATGAAAGTGATCTGGTGTAATTCACAAAACACGTCTTAAAAATAAAATAAAAATTTCTATGTTAGCTGAAAGAACATGATCATTGTAGTGGTAATAATAAAGAGAAGGCATTTTTAATCAAAACATGCTATAAATGCAAAAATATACTGACAGAGCATACACCAGCACAACTTCCCCACATCTTGTAGCAATGTCCCAATTTCAGCATGAACAAAAAAAATTTTTAACAAACTTTATTTACATAGTTACATGTGTGCACCACACCACACAAATTCTACATCTTCAGGTCTAAGAGTAAGACAGTGAGAGCTACAACAATAATAAGGGGATTGCTGAAGAAACTGTTCAGGTACAGTCATTGTTTATTTGCTTTTCAACAGTGCACGTGATCATGTTCGTAACTATGTAAAAATGTGCAAATACAGACATGATTGTTTTCATTATTGACACTGGAATTAAAGTGGGTGCAATCCATGAGTAGTGTGCATTTCCAGAGTGCTAAGTTTTCATTTGGGACTGACAAGTAGGGGTCGACCGATATGGTTTTTTCAGGGCCGATACCGATACTGATTATTAGTAATCAAGGAGACCAATAACTGACATTTGGAATCAATATACATTTGCAGTAAAAATGAAAATCTTGGTGTCAAAATTTAGAATAACACAAACTCCAACACAAAACTTCATTGAAAAGCATATGTTTAATTAAGAGAGCTTTTCAACATTATCTTAAAACAAAAAGTGCAGGGAGCTCCCAGCATTTCTTATAAAGTTAACTGAAATTTTTAATAAATAAACAAAATACCTCCCCGAAGTTCTATAAAGTAAAACTAAATAAAACTTACTATAGCTGAATATGTACAATAGCAACAGAAGTGACTATTCAACTCTGACAACTGTACACCACCTCTGCAGTCCATGTACGGATTAACACAGGCCTTAGATGCAGTTCCATTACGTCTAAACTCAACAACAATATCCTGCACCTCTCTAAAAGAAACAGAGTCAGAGATAGCTTCAGGACACACTTCAGTAATGTTACTAGTAGTTGTGGGTTGAGACTGAGAGTATGACTGGCCCTGGTAAGTGACATGCAAGAAATAACGTTATAGCCTATCAATTTTTTTCTTGTCAGCTGGCTAAATTATGGATCAACAAATGAACTTGCTGATGTTCGCTATCGCATTCAAGTTAGCTCTATGAGACTCAACATTAGCTTACGTTATTATGACCATCGGCTACCTATAACATGTAAAAACGGCAACTCATATGGGCAAGTAACGTTACGTTCGCAATATCTTAGCTAAAATATGTTCCAGTTGCACTGGCACGTTACTCAAAGATATAGCTATCGCTACATAAATAAACTCTATTATCTCGCTATAGTTAACTGTATATCACTTCAACAAAGTGCATTATTTGGGCATTTTCAGTGTAACTGGGAAACTGGGCACACTTGTCATTATAGAAATAGATCATAAGATTGTGGTGCTTTTGCAACTTCAGCGTAGAGAATTGTGATGTTTATTGCAACTCCGGCAATATCTGCTGCCTTACCTTCGAAACACAGCTCTGCTCACTCACCGGAGCTGCTCCAGTCTGCAAATGCGTTCCTCTGTGCCCGTCTGTGGCACAGTAGCCTTCAGTGCTGATAGGCTATTACTAGTGACGTGTAACCAATCAGATAGTGCTGTGAGTGGGACATTGCTCCAGACCACAGAGTGGTGACTACAGACAGAGAGAGGCAGCTGCATCAGAGCCAAAGTAGCGCATTTTTAAATTTATTTTATCAGCAATCGGAACAAAAAAAAAAAAAAAAAGATTCCGATAATCGTAAAAATGCATAATATCGGATCCGATAATCGGCCAGGCCAATAATCGGTCGACTCCTACTGATAAGCTTTGTCCTGGAGCGTGCACTGCCGAGTTTTTTAGTAAGTATCTACGGCCAAGCGAAATAACACAATGTATGCCTTACAATATAGTGCTCCATTTTTTGTTTTTTTTTTTCCCCGAAATTTTTGAATACTTTTTGAATTTTAACTTTGGAATCTGAGACAATAGGGGACTTAATACCATTTCAAGGCACTGTGTGTGCACGCGTATGTGTGTACACACACACACACAAAATCAATATAATGTACCTATACTATAATACAATTAGAAAGACAATTACAAATAACAAAAAGGCTACAAAGCAGCCTCAGTGATAGCCACACATCTTCATAGTTTAAGGAATACAGCTAGGTACACATTACAGTAAGGCAAGTGGTCAACATTGTATATTAACTCTCACATGATCATTTACAGAGCAGTACAAGCCAGCCCTTCTGGAGAATCGATGTTTCTGCCCCATGTTAACTACAATTAATTACAGTAACCACCTGTAAATGTGCAATTAAGCAATTACTTCTCTAGGTAGACAGATTCCTACAGGCTAGGATTCATCTAGAATATTCATATATTTGGTTAAAACTCAATCAGCTCAGTAGTTGTATTTCTGGGTAAAATGCTCATCGAAACGAGTGCCTTGAAGGCAGAAACGCACAGTGAAAATGACTGCAGAATCACTGCAACTCATAGTCTTAGATAAACACACTGTTCAACAAATATACTCATTCTGATATGGCTCCCTGACAAATGTACAACCATTCCACAAACCATTATACTGACTTCTAGGACTGACACCATGTAAGTTTAAGTACTCTGTTATGCTGTTGATGTGCACCATTCATAAGGCAGGTCCAGCTACATCCATGCAGAGGCACATCAGAGCCACGTCTAATCAGAGGCTAGATGTCCTCGGTACCTCTTGGCTGTCAGCAAGGTTGAGCTTTTGACTAGGGAAAATATGTATTAAGGATCAACTGGGAAAGCAACAATGTATTGCAACAATGGGAACAAGCCAGTTAAGCCAAGACAGAGTTAACAGGACAGACTTAAATATAAATCATTGATAAAACTAGTAAGAAGCAAAATGCCCTGAAAGTAACAGACCCTTGATATCTGCAGCAAGTGCATATCTACGTAGTGAGTTCAGTCTGTAAGTAATTAGTGAGAACATCACCTTGCTTTCCAATAGTTCCTTTCATGAATGTACTGTCAGTCCCTGGGAGTAACTTTATCTTTGATATGCTCTTACATCTGAGGAAGCACCTTTACCTCTACCTCTACCTTTACATTTACCTCTTCCCGTTCTCAAGTTGATCAGGATCATCAGGTGTGTGTGATATACCCCAGATTCAACCCCACAGTGAAAGGATACATGGATGAACTCAATTCTTCCAGCTGAAAAATGAAGACAAGATGATTACATACAGGGATGGCAGGTGCTCCTCTTCTCACCTGAGAGCAGTGTTGGAGACACACTGTTTCTATATTTAATGGAACGTGAGATTACAGTCTGCCCCTCAGCCTCAGGGAACTCACATTAAGCAGCAGTTTGTCCATGTTGGTGTCACTGGCACCCTTGCGTTGCTCCTCTGGCATCTCGTCCACCTCTCCATAGAGGTCAAAATGCAGTCTGGCCAGCTTCTCCTGCATTTCTCGCACATGCTCCATTTGATCAATGGAACACTCATTACCTACAGCACAAAGCAAGAATTATGCCAAGTGTCTTGGCTGAACCTGGGTCAGATCCGTTTTTAAAACAACGTAAGTACTTTCAAATGTTTAAGTGGTTTGCTTAAGCAGTTCAGGCTGTGGTCCTCTCTTGCCTGGCCTACTATAACTCCCTCTTTGCTTGTACTCTTGCCTGTACCATCAAACCCTTGCAGCTAATCCAGAATGCAACTGCATGACTTGTCTACACTCTCCCTAAAAGGAATCAAGTCCCACCCCTCCTAACCCCACTTCACTGACGTCCTGTTATCACTTGCATTAAGTTCAAAACCTTGGTGCTGGTCTTCAAACTATATACCCCGCCCAAATCACTACGTTCTGCAACCACTGGGCAACTGACTGTCCTATCCCAACAGGGTCACTCCACACAGACAGGATACCGATCTGTACTGGTCCTTCAGTGGTGGAATGGACTTCCCATGGGTGTCAGGACAGCAGAATCACTGGCCATCTTCCGACGCAAACTTAAGACCCACCTCTTCAGACTACATCTTGGTTTCACCTCAATCCCCACCCCGACAACTGCTACTTGTATTACTTGTTTATTTTACGTGTTGTATCACAAAGTATTTTGGATTCTGTGATCTAGTGACATTTACATTTATTCATTTGGCAGACGCTTTTATCCAAAGCGACGTACAAAAGTGCAAATAGTGAGCAAACAACAGGCACAAGAGCAAGATGTGTACAGGTCATACAATGCAAATAGTGCAAATAGTGACTGCGATGTATGGTAGTGCATGTACTCAGCTTCCGTTCGTTTCTAAGCGGTCTAGTCAGGTTGCACAAGTTAACCTGTGGTAGAGCTTGAATGGTGTTATGCTCACACTCAGTGGTCTGTAAGTGTTGTTAGCCTGGTCTGACATTGTTGCTCATTCAACATGAATGGATCCACTTCTGTTCTTTTGTGCTGAAAGTCTCTCTGGATACGCATCTGCTAAATGATTGTAATGTAATATAAAAGTGCTAAACAGATGTGTGGATTTAAGGAATGTGTTTAAAAATACATTCAGATACTTACCAGTAATATGGAGTAATAAATACAATTTGAAAAAGCATACATTTATATTTACTGTAATGTAATTCAACTTCCAATTACACTTATTCCAGAGTTACTGCAGTTACCCATGTTATACACCTAAAATAACATTGAAATCATTGTCTTCATTGAAGAAAAAAAAACAAACAATTCCAAAAATAAACTGAACAGGCCACAAATAAAAATCAGGCCTGAAAACAGGCCTTCTAATGTGCAATGCACTCTACAGACAGCAGCATAGAATAAACAGAAATGTGGGCTTTCCAGAGTGAAATCATTGATTGATGTCAGACAGAGTGCTCAGTAGGGATGTCACGATAACCGATGCTTCGGTACCAAGTTGATGGCAAAATTCTGAAAACGTGACGGTACTCATTTTTCTTCAGTACCGTAGATACCAGGGATGCCATTCTTGCGGACCTGACGGGGGCAGCATATTCGCCTACAAGTGTTCTACTCTGCCATTAAATGCCAAAGGAAGAAGAAGAACGCCTACCAGCACGGAAGAACAACACTTGGAAGATGGTGACAACTGCACCTGCAGTGACAGCTCCGCCTCGACTCATCGACAAGAAAAACAGTAAAGGCCTTTGCACACCAAGTCGGTATTTTTCACATGCGTTTTTTTAATCAGTCATACGATAAAAATCGTTACGCACAGAAACCTTGCACACTAAGCCCGATGTATTTTATTATTCTATTCATTGCAAAAATTCGCAGTACGAGACAAAATGAAGTCATCAAGCAGTGAGGATGATTTTGTGGTCCTTTCACTTCTTGAAAGCAGAAGAAGAAAAAGAAAATATTGGGTCCATCCAATCCTGAGAATGCATCAAGAGGAAGGAGAGTTTCACCTGCTGATAAAGGAGCTGCGGATTTATCCCGACCGTTTTCACGTCTATTTCAGGATGTCAGTGGTCCAGTTTGATATGCTGCTAGCTAAAAAGACGACCACCAATTTCTGCGATCCAATTGATCCTGAACAGCAGCTGGCAGTATGTCTAAGGTAGGGACACACACACACACACACACACACACACACACACACACACACACACACACACACACACACACACACACACACACACACACACACACTTCATGAGTTTAATAGGCAATCCAAATTGTGCAATCGGAAAAGTGCGCGCTGGGTGATCAGCTTTTCAACTGGATCTGCAGATATTCAGGGGACAGCCTCAAAACGCTGCAACATACAATATCATGGTCAATAGTTGTTCTGTGACCAGTCTGTTTATCACACTTTTCTGCCAGAGCTGATAGTATTTGTGTTTTGAGGCTGTGCCGGAGATCCCAGATCCAGTCGTGCGTAATGGCTGAGCTGCCTCATTGCCTAGTTCGTGCATGCAGTTGATAGGTTTGAATCTATTTAAATTGCTTTTTGTTTGAACTACATTTTGTATTTACGTTCCCACACACACACTCTGCAATAGCCTTTTGTCTGTTAGAGATAACTGGTCACACATAGGGTTCAAAAGGATGTTCCCGGTAGCTGACTCAGTGGGTGTCCCCAGGACATCAAGGTGTGATATGCGCTCTCCGATGGGAATGCTCACACCTGCCATTTGGTTATACCACGGACAAGGTACTTAAACCCTCATGTGTATCCATTATGTTGAAGATCTCGGTCGGACCGCACTGTCGCTGTGCTCCCACGCGAGTCTCCCTTTGCGCATCGAAATAAAGCTTTTCAATTGAAAAGTGGTCATCAGTGTGTTACTTCGCCGGTCCCGACTTGGTTCCACGAAGGAGAAAATTCCCAACAGACTTCATGGCGACGAGGATGGGATAGGAAACATCTCCTGTTTGGATCAACGACAATCAATTCGAGGGTGAGTATTATTTTATTTACCACCCTCATTTAGGTTTTTGATTGTTCTTGAGCCAAATAGTTTAGTGACTCCTATTTTTTGTATAGAAAGTGTGGAAAGGGACGGCGTTGTGATTGAACCACTGGATGATCTAGAGGGGTCAGATAGGACCCATTGGACACATATGGGTGTCATTGCCATTTGGGGCATTTAGAGGGGTCAGATAGGACCCATAGTTGGACACCTTTGGGTGTCATTGCCGTTTGGGGCATTTAGAGGGGTCAGATAGGACCCATTGGACACATTTGGGTGTCAGTGCCGTTTGGGCACATTGGTTTCTGTTAGCGGGTGCTTCCGAGTACCGCTGCAGTTGTTGTTGACATTAAAGCTGTAGGAAGTAGCCTGCACTTGGGGTAATGCTTTGGCCTCTTTCGCCGTTTTGGTGAAAAAGGGAGATGCTTCGGTAGCTAAACTGAGAGTGGTGAGAAACTGGGCTGTGTGCCAACTGTGTGTAAGAAGAACCTTGGTTGTTTGCCAATGCGAATGAATGCGTAAGAGAAAGTGCACGATCGTCTGTTTGTTCCGAGCTCAATTTGTGTTTTGTGTTTTTATGTGCATTAGTTGAAGTGCCTGTATGCCGGCGGAGTATCTGTTGTATTTGTTGTGTTAGGCCTGTGTGATACGTTGTTATGTGAAGTGTACACAAATATAGCATGTAGAATATGATAGCATATATGTAATATAATAGGATTATCATAAATATTGATATAAACTTGTCGAGGTTCCAGTCCAATAGCATGAGGACCGTGGACATTATGAGCCCCTAAATATTCTATGAGCCCAAAATAAGGGAGTTATAGTCTATGAGCCCGAGATTAGGGAGTAAGGTTAAAATATTAACACACATAGGAATTGCCCCTATACAGTAAAAATAAAACACATACTTTCCCTGCCCTTAGAAACTGTTCTTACACACGGGGCCGTAGCTAATGACAAGTATTAGATACATATATTTTCGTTAGCCGTAGAGTTTGTATTAAAGCCAAGTTAACTATAAACTCTAAACCAGTACCGATCGCAAGACCGAGAATGGAGAAAGAGATATTAAGTGATAAGATTAGGAAAGCTGCTATGGAAGCGATCGTACCTAGAAACAGCGGCATAATGAAGGCTAAACCGCCGTTCCCTTTGAACACAAAAATAGCCAAACTCTAGCTATGAGTTATGAGTGACTGGTGGAACGGTCATAAAAATGGTGAGGATAAAAGGAAAGAAGCGGGAAGCGGTTATGTGTGTCGTGCTGTCATAAGAGAGCAAAATAAAACTGTGGCAGAAACAGAAGTTAGAGCATGAGAGACAACTAATGGAACTAACTGAACAATTGACCGAGTGCCGCAGCCAGATGAAAAATGTCTGAATGATTTGAAATGTAAATCAAAGACATTGCCTCTTGTATCCTGAGATAGCTGATAGTTCCCCTCATGTCCCAACCGCTCCCTCATTAGCACCTGTGGCCATTGATACAGTTCCTAACCCGCAATCGGGAAAGGGGGGGGGGCTGCAGCAATCGTGGTGTTAAAACATACACCTCTTAGCCCCTCTGATTTACGAGCTATGGTAAAAGAGTTACCAGAACTGCAGAGACTGTAATGACCTAATGACGTGGGTTGTGCGTATAACCAAATGGCACACGGCTAGGAACAAAAAGGGGAGGCAGATAGAGGGACTGGATAAGTAACAAGACATGGGCAACTGCCAGGCCAGTCTGCTCAGATAGCTGAATTATACGCTCTAGCCGCAGCTTGTGAAGCATGCACTTTTTTTTTTTAGCTTGTGGATGAATAGGGGGCTCCTGAATAGCGCAGGAGCCCCAATACAAAATGGGGGAGTAGTGAGACTACATGAATACAGAAAACCAAGACAGGTGGCAATGTTGAAAGTGAACAAATTAACGAAACAGCTGCTCTCCATTTCAGGAAACGACTGGGTGACGACTGGGTGACAAATCTACCAGCAGTGCTCCTCTCTGTGAGAGCAGGGCCAACTAACCCAGATTCACTTTCACCCTTTGAAATCTCCATTTCAGGAAACGACTGGGTGACAAATCTAACAGCAGTGCTCCTCTCTGCGAGAGCAGGGCCAACTAACCCAGATTCACTTTCACCCTTTGAAATGCTTACAGGTCGACCCACGAGGACTCCTGGTGATCGGCGTATTGGTGGTGGTGATTTGCATGTTATGGGTGGCTGTTTGCTTGAATATTGCAGGCTCCTGCCACAGTGTATTTCACAGGAACACAGAACCGGACCTGACCAGGCGGGGACCACATACAGTTTTACTTACAACCCCGTCAGCTTTACTTACAACCCCGTCAGCTGTCCTAGTGACTGGAATTCCAGTGTGGATCCATGTCACTAGGCTGAGGAAATACAAGGGTGAGACCCAACATGGGGCACAATAATCCCCGTCTACCCTTCTGGCTCCTGGGAGCCATTTCGCTTCAGTGTCTCCAGGCAGACACACGGATCCGCAGTACAAAATGTGCACCAACCCTGCAGGCTGCAGCTGGACCTGGGACGGACTTGCAACTGTTAATCGCACTGGATAGGGCTCCATGCGATGGAACGACAACTGGAGGATAACGGACTGTCATTTGTGGGGTGTAAGGAACCCTGATAAATTGGTAGAAGACCCCTGTTGTAACGTTTTGAGTGATGATGGATCATGTTTATTGATGTGGAAGGATCCGAGAGTGTGGGTAGATACAGGAATAGGCTGGGGAGAGGCAATTAGAACGTATGAGATGTGTAATGTTAATTGGAACAAACTGCTGCAGGACTGGAGGAAGATGGTTGTCCCACCCCGAAGGCCATATATGAGCATGCCCTTCAGCAAAGGGGTGGGGCACGTGCTAAATGCAGTCCTCCAGAGAAGCCTGGTGCATGCCCTAGATTGTATAATGGACCCAAAATCGGATTGTCTTCCGAAGGAGAACCTCTGCCCGGCCTAGTAGGTGTATCAATCAGACACTCTCGTTTAATTATCAAAGTGAAGCATATCATCTGGCCTAAAAACTGTTTCGTTTTCATAGAATCAGGAGAATCTATTCAAATATTGATCAGCACTAAGTTAGGAAAAGGTTACCTAAGTGTTTCATGGGTGGGAGCCGCTGGGTCAAAGGTAAATGCAATTTCAATGGCACTAGAGCCCAATAAGCGAGACTGGGCTGATAACCTGTTAGCGACAGGTACTATATCGGTGGCACACGGAGGACTACTTTCTAACCAAGCTACTCGCCATCTTGCTTCCGCTACGCATGATACTGGGGAGGTGATCACTGTTCTGCTCCAGCATTTGGCCAAAAACAGTAAATGTTATGAGGAAATTTTGGTGAAAGAAAATAAGCGTGTGAGGGTGGAGGAGATGTGTTACAGGACTGGCATGGCATTCAGCTTGGAGGTGGCAGCCTTGATAGGTGACCTGCTCGCGTCACGTGTACCAGGTTGGGTGCGGTCAGCGGTCCTTAAGGATATAGAGCCGGCTCCCTGGGTGGCGGCCGGGGAGGGGTCCCTGTCAGTAGTAGGGGCTTGCCATGATGGTGAGACCACCCGGGGTGGGGTGCTGATTCCAGTAGGGCAGAGACCTATAGTTAAGGCACAACCCATACACCCGCTTCCTTTTCCTTGTAATGGTCATGTGTGCCGTGTGCGCAATGTCAGGTATATCATCTCCAACAGCCAAAGACACACCGCCTTATCTCAGAACCAGTGCTCTACCATTGGTGGCTGGGTACTGTGTACTGCTTCAATTGAGTCAGGACAAGCCCTGTCAGATAGTATGGGACCTGACCTACAAATGCAAGTATTGCCTGAACCTCCTGGAGCAATAGCAGTGAGAACCAATGCCACCACTTGGTGTGGGTTTGGGCCTCTGTATTCTGGCAAAAATCTCTGCGCAATGCCTAACACTTCCTACTGCATTAACCCAACTTTTACTTGTATCACTATCGGCTCTATTCTAGTCACTCCGGATGTCACCGCTAACACTTCTGTTCCAGCACTCAATAGCTTTGAGAGAGCCCTTATGGCAGTTTCTGATAGAATTGGGAAGCTAGTTAAAGTTAAGCTGCTGATGCCTCCTTACGCTCTGATGAGCACTACCATAGTGCAGCTAGAAAAGCAACAACTGTGACCCAATGGCTCAAAGGTACTGAACTTGCTGGGAATAGCACCCCTTGGGGGTGACTTTGGGTGGTAATATCTCAGAGTATCTGGGGTATTAATATTGTTACCTTTGTTTTAGTTCTCTGTATGTACCATAAGCTACGTAATCTGATCAATAATGTGTCGTATGACGTCACCTTCTCCAACTTGACTAATTCTCTTGAAAACGGTAACATAGTTAGAGCCTGAGCAATGGTGGGTAGGATGTCTCCTTCCCCCAATACAAAATGAGGGAATGATAGGTTTGAATCTATTTAAATTGCTTTTTGTTTGAACTACATTTTGTATTTACGTTCCCACACACACACTCTGCAATAGCCTTTTGTCTGTTAGAGATAACTGGTCACACATAGGGTTCAAAAGGATGTTCCCGGTAGCTGACTCAGTGGGTGTCCCCAGGACATCAAGGTGTGATATGCGCTCTCCGATGGGAATGCTCACACCTGCCATTTGGTTATACCACGGACAAGGTACTTAAACCCTCATGTGTATCCATTATGTTGAAGATCTCGGTCGGACCGCACTGTCGCTGTGCTCCCACGCGAGTCTCCCTTTGCGCATCGAAATAAAGCTTTTCAATTGAAAAGTGGTCATCAGTGTGTTACTTCGCCGGTCCCGACTTGGTTCCACGAAGGGAGAAAATTCCCAACACAGTGTTTACACCATCCTGAGATTCCTGTAATTTTTCCATCAATTAAGCTTGTTGCAAGCAAACACACACACACACACACACACACACACACACACACACACACACACACACACACACACACACACACACACACACACACACACACACACACCCGTGTTTGCTCGCTCATCAATCCATTTGCTATAACAATCTTTGTATGACTTTAGATATCTCAGCACTGGGGACTCATTTACCACCATCGCCAGCAGTTTCAGGTTGGGCATCAGCCCTGTGGGGAAGATTGTGAGGGAGACCTGTGACCAAAACTGGCTGCAGCTTAAGGAAAAATACATGCCAGCTCCAACAGAGGAGATCTGGAAGTACATGGCAAGGAGGTTCAATGAGAGAAGGAACTTCCCTAATTGACTCGGAGCTCCTGATGGGAAGCATGTCAGAATTGAGGCCCCTGCAAACACAGGTTCCCTTTTTTTTTTTTATTATAAAAGGTACCTTTTCCACTGTCCTCCTCGCCTTAGTGGACGCGGATTACCGTTTCCTTGCCATAAATGTGGGGAGCTATGGTGGGAATAGTGACGGAGGCATAATATGCAGATTCTGTGCTGGGATGGGCCCTCCAGCGTGGAACACTGAATGTTCCACCCCCATTGGAGCTCCCGTCTGCACCCGAATTGGGGAAGGTCAATCGTGTTATCGTGGCAGACGAGGCCTTTTCAATGAAACCATACCTTCTCCGACTCTACCCTGGAAAGCGTCTTGAAGAGGACAAGCGCGTGTCTACAGGAGATCCAGAGGCCAAGGGGCAACCGGGCATCTGCAGAGGCTCTGCATAATCGAGACACATTTAAGCAATATTTAGTCTCACCTGCTGGCCAACTACCATGGCAGTACTACCTGCTGCTCAGAAGAGCAGAACCTGAACCAATGCAAACAGAGTGAAAAAGTGCTATATAAAAAATTAATCAATTTTTAATTCATCAATAATAAATTAACTGTACTGAAACAAAACATTTTACGCTCAGAATTTAAAAATCACATATTACGCTAGATTGGATCCTGGGAAAACTGCTGATAGAAGACCTCCCCAAAGGCAGCATCATGAATCAATTCCTGCATCTTGATTTTTACATAGGATAGTTTCTCTGGGGTGAGTCTCCTCATGCTGGGGGCCAAGCTGGAGAGAAAGGTGGACACCTCATCTGTCTGCAGCTCCTGCAAGGTCTGACTCTGCTGTCGCTCTGTCTCTCCCTCCTTCCTTCTCATTTCCTCCCTTGCTTCTCTCCACTGGAGGTACCTCCCTAGGCTGTCGCCACTCTCTGCCCGCGTCTTGTATTTGGCACCACAGCTACCTGGAGGGGCTAAGCTGTCATCCCTCTCTGTGTCCACACTGTCGCTTTCCCTCTCTGTCTGTATGCTGTCCTCATCCTCTATTTCATCCTCCTCCTCATCATCATCATCCATCTGAATATTACTATCTGACCCGTTGAAAGTAGGCTAACTGTTATGCGATTATTAAATGATACAGTGCGGCTATTAAATTGCACTCTGCCGTAAGCATCATCATTGCTGTTGTGCATTTCTGGATAGGCTAACATTACCTTCTCTTTGTCGTGGAAGATTTCAAGAAGGACATTGCCTCCATATATTTCCACTTCTTTTTCTTACTGGCCCCCTGTCGACTTCTGCCCTGTTCCTCTCTTGTTGCGGACATATGTGTCTCGCAGGTTACGCCACATTTTCTTCACCGTTTCAAATAATGTTATACAAAACAAGGCAAATTAATAGCTATCGTTTAGCTGCCTAATAATAATAATAAATATCATTTAATGGCGCCTTTCATGACACTCAGATCACCTTACCTCACATAAGATCAATAGAGCACTAGAGCACAATCACTACTGTAATCTTTCGTACATCCTTTGTTTTGTGATCAGTACGTACCATCCCCAATTCCAAGCTGTTCTGCAATCACCTGCCACAATCTATCTTTAAATTCCGCATCTCTGTATTCTTTACATTGTTTGTCATAAACTGCTTTGTTCTGGGAGATGAAGTGAATTAGTTTATCGGATGCCATTTTGGATGATGACGTTTGCATGTACGGTGGCTCTGGTCAAACAACTCTCTAAACTCTTTTGATGGTGCGAAAAAACGCAGAAAATTGAACCTGTTCCGAAAACTTTAATGACGGACGAAAGTTTCGGAGGCGGTGTGTAAACGTGATTGACACAATGTGAGGTCGTATTTATTTTTAAACGTGTGACAATTCCGGATGAAAAATATGGACTTGGTGTGCAAAGGCCTTAAGAGTCGTGTATGGAAGTACTTTGCATTCGAGGTGGATCATCAGGGATTAAGAATACATTTGCAAAAACCAGTATGCAAACAGTGCCATCGAAACACTTCCAACTTAGCAAAGCACCTCAAAGACAGACATCCAGACTTATTCAAAGCATTCAAGGTGACTGAGTTTCAATTCATGTTAACATTACATTAACAATGTATCCAAAGTGTTATCCTTATCCTGAAATACACGTTACCATTATTTTTGCTTGAGACAGCTGGCATTGCGGTGTAGCCAACTATGTTCCATACGACGTTTGCAGTGGCTAAACGCTAAAGGCTACCATGTTTAGGCTAACGTAATGTAACCATAGCTCGTAGTAGTAGGCTACCATCCTTACCGTTAAGTCTATGTCATCTGTCATCAAAATATAACGTTAGCATTTTACATAAATATTTCCAGACTAATGATCTGTCACCATGTCAGTAAATTTAAACTACTGCTTACTCGTAATACTCGTAATTTTCCTTTCACAGTATCAGCCAGAGGATGTTGACCAGGAGAGGCAGGAGCAAAGTCAGCAAATACATACACAGCCAACCATATCAGAAGCTTTTCAGAGGCACAGAAAATACAACACAAGCTCACATGAAGTAAGGAAACTGGATAGGGCTGTTGCTGAATTCATGTGCATGGATCAAGTCCCTGTCATGTTAATAGTTGTTTCTTTTTATTATTATATATAGGCCTATTTATTATTTCCATATTTTTTCATGTCTTGGCCAGGTACTGCAATTGAAATGCTGTGTCATCATAAAAAGTTGATTGTTTGTAATTAAGCACATTATTGTTTGTTTTAAATACTTGAAGACTACATGCCACTGTTGTTTTTTGTAATGTTCAAATGTTTTTAATAAAGGAGTTGTAAGGAAAATGCAATACCTGATTCATTATTCTTGGATGGTCACCTAATGCAATAAATCCAACTTAACTATCAAGGGGGTTAGATTCTAAGGGATATAATTGGCATCACCTTTTGACGACGGTCTGGTTACCTTCCACACTACACCCTTTGTTCCTTAGAATGCGGGAAACAGGGGTGTTAACACCTGAGGCCTGGCCAGAGAGCAGGCTATGGTTATTAGTGTTTGTGTGTGTGTATGTGTATTCAAGTCTGACACTGTATGAGGTGTGAGGCCTCTGTCTCTTCCCGTGAGCAAGATCTAAGGAAGAGACTTTGTGGAGCCTCTAACACCATGCAGTGCCCATTTGCTTCTCTACTGTCCAATCAGGGACAGGAACCTGCATTTTATTTCAGGATTTTATTTCAGGTTTGAGGTATAAAGGCTTGTACTCACACACCACCATTTTGTAATTGCCCTGCCTTGCTTTTACCCGGTATGTTTCATACTGTAACTGAATACTATTTATTGCTTTGTTAATAAATTGCTTTAAACCTAAACTTTGGAATTACAAGTTGAGCTTCACAAGAAGGAAATCCCTACAGAGTGTATGTTGAAGTACATGGGATTTATTGTTTTGTTTTTGACAGTGGTATCGAGAATCGTGGAATTTCACTGGTATTGGTATCGATGACTAAATTTCTGGTATCGTGACATGCCTAGTGCACAGATACCCTTTTCATAGCTCAGGAGAAGTGGTTTGATGACAGGCTGGTGCACTGTTCCTGTTAACTTAAGGCCAGCCATTTCACTGCTGCTGCACCATACTGACCAATGACTTCTCAGGGGATGCCTTCAGGTTACTGATGAGCTTGGATTCATTGCAACAAAAGCAAAAACAATAAGGTGCCAGTGCACCAGTGGTGCGTGGCCCCCTAAATATCAGATGAAGAATGAAGTCAATGACAGGTAGGTGATTTTTAAAGAAATTATATCAATGACATTAATGAATACAGTTTGTACGATTACAGAAAATGGAACCTAGAAAGCCACAGCAACCCTGGGACAAGTCCAATGGATCTCTGCACGAGAATAATAAATCAAAACACAGGTGACCAAACCTATGACAACAGTTAATTTTTATGTGCTGTATCTTACAGTTAAACTATGCCATATCCAGGCAAGTATAAATTTAATTTGGGTAAGCAGATTTCTGACCCACTTGCTGAAACCAGGTAAATGAGAAAGAGCCTTAATGTTGAACCCTGGATGGCTTAATCTAGTGTACATTCTATTAATTTATTTTCTTATATTCTTATAGGCAACAGCGGTTCTTGAGGGCCAGAGTTCTGCCAAATTTACAGCTACTTGTAAATGCACAACTGACTTATACCAGGAAAATCAGAAGAATACAAGGAGTTTACTGAAGAGGACATGCCATTCAGTCCCATCTGGCTCTACATCTAGACTGGGTGAGACCAGTCAACCTACCTACCCACCTGAGAACAAAACCCACCTACCATCTGCAGCCTTATATTCCTCACTGTAATCTAAACTGAATAATAATACAAAGATGTATTAAATTATTAACCATCATGTAATTCCTATGACTGACAGATAAAAAAAATATGTCAAAATGTTTATTAGGACAGATTAATGGCATTCCAGGACTTCGACTGTAATTTAGAATGGCAAGGTTGGATCCTGAGATGAACACTGAAAAAGTTAAAAACTGCCAAGAAAAAGGTGAATGATGCTAGTGCATCATTAAAAGAACAAACATTTCTAAAACAACAAAACAAATGTAATCATTGCTCAACCCAGACTGTTCCTGGAACATGTGCTCACCGAAGGCCTGCAGCTTTCCAGAATGGAAGTCATTCAGGAGACTCAGCAAGCCCTTCTCCATCTCCTGGACGTCAGACACATCTGTGAGGAATGAGTGCTGGATAGGGGCAGTCTGGCTGCTCTTCCCTGTCTGGCCCTGGGGCCTGGGCTTCTCTCTTACACCTCTGCCAAGCAAACACCAGAGGGTGCTAAAGTGTCGGGTAGATGGGCAGTAGTGTTCATTTACATTCATTCATTTCGCAGATGCTTTTATCCAAAACGACTTACAAGTGAGCCAGAGTACAACACAAGCAAAAAACCATATAAGGAGTATTTCAATATTAGAAGCACTGTATGACCAAGTTTCAAAAGTTGGCCAGACAAGGTACACGCTAGCTCAGGGGTGGGCAATTCCGGTCCTGGAGGGCCAGTGTCCTGCTGGTTTTTGTTTTCATCTCTTAGTTACCTGTTGATTTTCACCTTGAAAACAGGTGTGCTTGCTCTTCAGCCAATCAGAGATTGTATTTAGTTGGTCAACAAGAAAAACAGCAGGACCATGGCCCTCCAGGACTGGAGTTGCCCACCCCTGCGCTAGCTGGTAGAGATAAAAGTGCATGAAACCAGACACTTGATTTTTTTTTTTTCCATTCAAAGTAGTCATTGATGGTCACAGGTCTTTGGTGAAGTACTTATGACCAGTGGAAAACGTCAAGTGCTTCTCTGAGGTCTAAGATACTATACTGTAGGGTGCTTGTTTGTATGTATATATATATATATTTGATTCCTTTATTGTCATTGCACAGAGTACAACAAAATTGAGTAGCAATCCTGACGGTGCATTTACACATAACAAACAATTAAAAAATAGAAAAGAGCTAAACTAATTTTAAAAATGCTAAATATATAAATAAAATATAAAATGTATATATTTGCTGAACCTATAAAACAATAAGACAATATAAAACAATATATGATAAACGTATTATTAGCAGCTGAGATATTCCACGGCGGGGGGGGTGTGTCCTTCAAAAATCTAATATATACTATGTAGACATCAGGATATAAGGAGATAACTGAGGGTGCACCCCTAAGCACCCCCCTAGCGCCGGCCCGGGGACTAGTGTTATTTTAATGCAAAAACAATGCAATTCAATCTTATCAGCCTGGAAGGACATTTTACACGTTATTTGATGTTGATATAGAATAAATATATTTTCGAAACACATAATTTTGAATATAGACGTTCCTCCCACGTACCTTTTATACTTGGTTTTCTGGCTGGAGTGCGTTCCCGTGTTAATGAAGCCCATACTCCGGTTGGATGCGGCAATCTTTCGGGCGGTGACGGGGGGAACTGGCTGGTTTGTAGAGGGCCTCGGGCTTTTACGTTTTAGCTTTCTTTCCTCCATTTGCCAACGGTTGTTCCTCCCTCCCTTTGAATCACAACATGAATAATAAACAAATTTACTCGGGACAAATAAGTGAGACTCATTAACTTAGCCTATTATTTTCAACAGCTACGTATAGCTAATTATTTCGACAAAACACTAAGCTTGTGGTGATCGTAGTTGAAACAAGTCTAAATTGTAAGCTTACTTTAGAGTAAAGGCTAGTTAGTTAAAGTTACGCGCAAAAGACTAGTAAGATAGCTGGCTACACATCAATGAATAGCGTTGCACGTAACAAAGACAAGCAAGCTACGATTGCTAAGGAATTAGCGAATTACCTATAAAATAGCCTAACTTTAAACCAACGGACGTTAAGAAGCCACAAAACTAACGTTAATCACGTCGTCCACCGTTACGTTAGCCAGTTAGTTCTAACTTAACACGCTAACACACAAACCCTCCATATCTTTAAAAACAAAAAAGAAATTTTCATGTCGAAAAATAAATGCCTTGCCTACTGAGGAAACCTTTGGCTGTATGGTGCGATATGGCTAGCTGCTTACCTCTTTATTTATAAATGTAGACTATAACCTATCTTTGTAAATTCGATGGCTGGCTACATTTCTACTTCTTTTATTAGAACTCCACTTCCTCATTCTATCCTTACGTATTACGTATTACGTATTACCTCGGAGATTTTGCATGCCGCGCAAGGGTCCACGAGAAAAGTGGTTCTTCAAGGATTACGGAACATAAATCTCGATTGCATCGGGTCCACAAACACAAACCGAATTCTACTTTCAAGCATTCTATGCGAAAAAAGTATAAGGTTACACATACTCCACTACACAGGATTCATACTGAACTGAACTGATTTTATGAAACTTTTTGTGAACATAGGCAGCAGATGAGTCTACTGATGTAAAACCAGGCACACAAGGTGGTACTGAATGTTAGTGGTGGGCAAAGCGAGGCTTTGTGAAACACTGAAACGTTTGAAGCACTTGTGCCGGAAATTGTTTCGAGGTTTCGAAACAATCCGACACCCATCTCCACGGTGACACCTACTGGCCACTTTTGCGATCGTCACATCTTGATAATGCTATTCTGTGAAACAACGACTCAGACAAGCGTTGATAAATTCTAAACTACGTATTATTCTGATGGGTTATGCCAGGCTATCAATACATATTTCGGAGAAATCACCACACAACAAAAAAACAAAAGGTTTCAGATTGTCAGAGACAGCAAATTGGAACTGTAATGAACAGTGTGTTTCAATTTCTTTTTTTATATTGTGTTGTGTTTATTAACATCTGTGAGGCTATTTCAATTGCTTGGTATTTCAGTTTCATGTGTAAGACATGACATTCAGGAATTTAGGAAATCATACACCTCCCTTCATTTGGGGTTTCCAAGTGGAAATGATCCCACACCAGAGATCGGGATCTCTTACGTGGATTCTCCATCTTAATCTAGCCTATCAATCAATATGTATGACTAACCTTATATCTAGCCTAACTATCACTCACTACATCGCACTGTCAATCGCTATATGTCGCTATCTCTCAAAATTTCCCTCCTCTCACAAAAACCCTCGAAGTTGGGATGTGATTTTTAAGCATTCTGGGAGTTTGCGGTTGAGACAGATGTGTGATCAGGTTTGTTCCAGACACTGTCAATGATAATCAAACGTAGGAGCGGCGGGTATGCAACCTGTCGAAACAGGGGCGAAACGCACCGAAGCTTCACTTAGCCATGGTCACGTGACATGAGCGTTTTGAACCACATCCGAAGTTAGTGCATACTGAGACTGTGTCCCAATCCAGGGGCCGCATCCTTCGAAGGACGAAGGCCGAACCGAAATGAGACGGTCTGGTCTACGTCAGGATTTCCTATTTGCGTCACCAGCTGTTCCAGCCCTTATCGTTGCTTCACCAAGCACCGCTCCTGTTACCTTGATAGCAGCAGTTAAAAATCGGGACACAGCTAAAAGATGAAGCCAGAATTTTTAATTTTATTTTTTAAGGCTGAAACATAGGTCGGATGCGGGAAGCCGAGCTGCAGTAAGCTAGCTAGCTAACATCACTAACGTCACGTAACTTAACACGTAACTGTTTTAACGAAAATTTGAGGTTTTAAGGCCCCTTGGTTTTTTCAACATTTGTATCGTTAGCTATTGGATTAGGTTGAAACCCAATACAAGTGTACTCCTCGGCCACTGTGTTTGTTGTGCCTGCCATTTTCTTTTTGAAAAGTGATTCATCACCGGAGCGCAGTGAGTCTTGGGATAGGTTGGCCAGCGAAGGATACACCCAGTGCGTCCTTCGTTGCCCGGGAAAAGAAGGGCGCATTTCTCGGCCGCATTTGAGGGAGCATTCGAAATGGGACAGCCTTGTCGCGCCGACTGTGACGCAACCGGTCTTCAAATGCAGCCTTCGGAGGATGCAGCCCCTGAAGTGGGACACAGCCAGAGTATTCGGATGCACGTCTATTCACGGAACCTCCAGAATCACGCAAGCACGACTGGATGTACGGAACGCGAAATAGCCCAAAACTATTGCCGCTAGTTTCACTATAAGTACCTGTATGTGATAATACACATACACAATCATTGTGGCTCAAATAAGCTACTGCCGTAATAAGCCTTAATAAACATAACACTGAAATTGGCGAGAAATACTGTGAAGCCAATTTCAATTGTCCGAGGTTTCCAAGTTTCAGTAGAAAGAAAATACTTCACCGGTGAAGCACCCGATTTCGTTCCCCTCCGAATTCTGTTCCCTTTTATGCCACCATACTAGGTGCTTCCTCCCTTGCATGAAATATCATTACTGCAGGTATAGCATTCTGCTGTGTCGTTATCTTTTTTAGTGAAGCTAAGCCAAACTTTCGAGCGTTTGCTGCGGTCAGCCACATGCTTTGTTGACGTACTGCGTAACAAATGACATGACGTTAGGTCCACGTAGCAGGTCCTGGCAGGTAAGTGAAACTTTTATGGAGTTTCACTTACCTGCCAGTTCACTCGGGAACGCGACTGAAATATGCAAAAGTTAGGAACCGAAGCGCAGAATCGAAATGCACGTGTCTTATCGACTTCACGGTTCTTGGAAATTTGGAACCGGTTCCAACTTGGAACCGGTTCTTGATTCCCAACCCTAGTGCCTGCTGACAAATGTAAATTAAAATCGCACTGACATGCGTAAGTAAGGGATATGTAGACAACTTAGATTTTTTTCTATAATTATTGTTCTATTTATTTAGTCTGATACTAGGCAATTTTGTGGCGCTGCTAAGTCGTTTTTACAAATCACTTCAAAGCCACAAGGGGGCAGTCAAAGAGGAACATGCAGCTCCCACAACTGCAGCCGACCCCCGTTCTAGAAGATTCTATTGCGGTAATAAACTGCAATTGCTCAAGAGCACAGAGGCCCTTCTCAGCCCTTCCATTCCTCTCTGCAGCGCTACTGTTAGGATTACAGCTAAACTATTAGCATGTCTCGACCACCACATTACAGAACTCTTACCATGTTTAAAACAGTGCTCCTTTAACATCTAAGGAATAATAAATGCTCTTGGCAGGGCTCTGATATAACAGGTTGATGTGTGAATGAAGAAACAGCATAATGCTTTGAAGATTAAATGTTTCAACTTTATTGTTTCAGCTTTGTAGTAGAGGAAGTCTTGGAAGCAGAAAATGCCCCCTGTCCTCCTGCAAGCCGAAAATGAATCCTTTGAAAAGAGAAATAAAAGCAGACAATGACTCCACCTATGACACAGAAGTAACCATTTCATGTGTCAAGGTTCTCTGCTTTTAGGTAGAAAAGCAGAGGACCTTTTTCTTATAAAATGTTCAGTTATAAATAGTGTGTGCTTAAATGTTCTTGTTATGCTTTATGTTTAGGTTCGTAATAGTTTTCTTGAGGAGTTCCTCATTGCATGTCATCAAACGTGAACTCATGGTTCAAACTAGCCAGTTTAGGTATGGCAAAGTATGAATCCAAACAAAACAGGCATTACTGGATTGATGCATCTTGAACAGCAGCACCCTGCTCAGTTGTCTGGTGTACAGTTATCTAAATACATTGACTGCCTGTCAAAGCAAACACAAGAATCACTGATGAATGATCAGATATACCTCCTAAAATCTCAGACAGGTGTGCGCTGTAATTGCCTTCAACATCTTAAAGTTGATTGTTAAAATTGTCTAATCCATATTGTTAAAATATTTAACACAAATCATTGCATAGGGTCGTTAACAGCTGCACTCTCTATTTCACTCAGGAGAGAAAGAGGAAATGAGGCTTAGGAAGGCCAGGGATTCCCAGGAGTAGATTTGTTAGTCTTTTTTGCGCATCACAATATAGAGCTTAACAGTGCTTCATCTTTGGGGCTAGATTCTACCATATGAAAAAAAAACAACACTTTAATAATTAGATATGATTTATACTCCAATGATCCCCTAAATCAGATCAAGTTTCTTCATATATTTGGGTGATACTGAAAAGAGTTTTTGAAATGGGTGAAAAAATCTGTGAAAATTTAACTCATTTCTAATATAAATAAAATAAATGTGTCATTGGGTCTTTGTGAAATTTTGGAAGGATGCAAATTTTAGATTGTGTTTTGGATTTTTCAAACACTGGCATAACACACGAAGTATTTTAGAAGTTGGAGAATTTATGGGTTAAAGATATTTGTACATGTTGTCTGATATTTCCCTTTGTGTTTTTTTTTTCCTTTACTCACATGAACACACATTTTCAATGACATTTGATTCACATTTGAAGCTGTGACTCAACCTTGTACCCAATCAAAATGGTCTGATGATGGCTATAAAATGAATGCCCACTAATATGTAAAACCACATTAAAGCAAATTAAAGAGCACTGCATTTTCCAATGTGTGCTATCAATAACATTTTAAACAAAATCTAAAACAAATCCGTCTAATCATAATCTGAATGCTGGACATTTGCAATATAAAGGACAACATTTAATGGTATTCTTTGTATTTGTAATGAACAGATTAAAATGTCCCTGTACAGCAGTATTCACAGGGAATCAGGCAGCTCTGGTTTGGACAGAGTGCTTTTTTCTCTGAGATGTGCAGGTTGTTCTGGCCTCCTCTTCAGAAAAGGAATTTCCTTCTCCTGTGCAGGGTCTGGTGACTGTCTGGAAAAAAAAGATCCAGGGAGTTAGTTATTACAGTGTAAATGGAATGCACAGACTCATAGGGCATAACTGTTTAAACTAATGCTGGCCAAGGTCTAAGAGAAGCCTGTTAAACAATATAATATTGTCCTGTCAGTCAAAATAATGGATTGCCTCTGTTGTGAGTACAGCTCTATGGTTGAGATGTAACCCCTGATCTCTAAATGCTGAGTGGATTATTCACTGTCTCTAAGAACAGGAAACTGGGAAACAGACATTGTTCTTATTTCATGTTAATTTGTAGATTAAAGAACATGTAACACTGTTATGACAGTGAATTGTGACAACAACAACATAATTCTTAATATGCAAGTAATGTCCCTGAATTATCTTTTATGGTATTTAAGGGATGTAGTCAAGAGTGTGTATCTTAGCATTCTGTTGCCAATACAGTACAAACTTTTATTTTTAATGAAGCTGTACCGTAAACTCATGGATTTATATTAAAATAAGTAATAACATACAGCTCATTCTTTCATGTCCAGCTATTTTGGCCTCATCTACACTTTTGTTTTTATAAGATTATGTTTTTATGTGCTTAATACAATGTTTTACAAAAATGGTATTGTTTACAAACAAATGCAAGCTTGATATTCAACTCAGCATGGCTTCAGGGATCCCTGCACTGGTTATTGCAAGAAGATTGCAAGAAGTGACTGCTGCATTTGGTTAAAAATTCAACTGATGTGCAATGAGTGCATCCTACATACACGCCATCAGTGTTTTTAAATGAAGTCTAAATTGCAATCATGTGAGTATGGCAAGACTACAATACTTTTGATGACTGTTTTCTGGTTATTAATATAGGCTAATGTGCCCTGACCACTGTCTAAGTCTGCCACCACCTGCTGCCCATTACACCACACTGCTGCCTCTTACCCCACACTGTTGCCTGTTACACCACCCTGTTGCCTGTTACTCCACCCTGTTACCCATTACTTGACCCTCCTGAGAGTTTCACCTTGTGCAGCAGCTGAGCAACTGAAGCCGCAGGCCAGGTTGTGTGCCACAGTCCAGGACAGTGTCTGGTAGGGGTTCCCCACTGGTCTCAGGCAGCAACAGGCACAGCCCTGCCCCCAGGATGGGCCCACTGCCATACAGCAACATTGCTACTAGAGGGATCCCTTGCCTGGGGACCACTACAGCATTCAGGATGCAGCCCACACGGTACCACAGGTTTACCAGCCCCACACACTTCTGCCTGTGGGAACACACACACCACTGGTTGTGACCAGGGACATCTTTAGAATCTGGATGTGTCTGTAATAGTTTTATAATACTACAGTGCATCAGTGGCCAGTATGAACCAGAATAGGACACAGAATCAATCCAGGTCAGAGGAGGAGGGGGAATTTGCGTTTACATTTTGTCTTTCAGCAGACGTCAAATACAGGTACCTAGTACCTAGTAAAATGGTACGAAAGAGGGTACATACTAGGGATGGGACAATATAGTTATCTCACGATCCGGTTCAATATACAATATGAGGTTCGCGATTCAATATCACCACGATTCGATAGAGCCTAATAACAGTTCAGTGACAAAGTATGAATATTCAGAATTGATATTTAATTTTTAGTCATGCAAAATACGAAATAAATTCTCATTTGAATAAAGTTCTATACTAGACAACACATAAAGAGATCAAATTAACAACAGAAATTCTCATAAAGATCAGAAATACAACAAAAGTGTCATAAATACAACAAATAAATGAATAAATACAACAAAAATTACAAGTATAATAAACATTCAATAATAGTTGTCTACATTAAGGCTGATCCAGTGGATGGAAACCAGCATCTCTCAACTATCCACAAAGATAAATTTGTCCTGAAAAATATGAGCTTGCAGAGACCTCTGCTATAACACACTTGGCAGCTTTGGTTGTTACATAATGTGTAGACAATATGGAAATGTGACAAAATACAGAAAACAGCAGAGAAAAGACAACAGACAGGAGAGGAGACGCAAGAGCAGAAGAGGCCTAAGGTTAGAATTCACACTAGGGGTTCAGCAGTCCCACAGAGCCTGAATTTTGCTGGAAACACACACCCATACACTGCTTGAGGCCACACAGATGGCTAGCTAACTCTCACTACCTGAAACAGCCAAGCCAACCTAGCTAGCTAACGTTAGGTAAGTAATCTTGCCCAATGATGTGCTAGTAACTAGTTAGTGCAAGTAGAGCTTTACCTGCATATGTCAAGTTCACTTGTGTCTCGTTGCCCATTCACAACCAAGAGATATCTTTTCATTGTTGCTTTTGGTCCAAGCTAACTTTAGCCAAATATTAGCGTTACCTGTCATACTGGACCGTATCTCCACCACGTCGTTGGCAACGTATTTACGAGTAGCTAATGAAGTTGTGTAGAAGACACTCATTGTACATGTCCCTACAACACCTGGACTAGTAGGCCTGGGTAGCTTGTGTTTATTTCTGTCGCCGATTTACAGATCACAAAGATACTGTATGATGTACTTCTAGCCATAAACGAACTTTAGGATGACGTGTGATTGAGTTAAACAAAACTAATTTATTCTTGTTAATGCAAAAACAAATAGAGTACATAGCAGAAACAGATGTAATAAATTTATACTTTGTTACTTGTTTCTTCCTTAAACTTGTAATTCGACAGGGTAAGAAAACCACTGTAACTCCACTGTAAACAAAACAGAAAATACCGGCAAATTTGCTACATTGCATTACCATGTCAACCAACATCCGTGTCTTTCTCTTAAAGTGACATGCGCCAATCATGTAAACAATCGAAATATAAAGGTATTGCAATAAGCACTGTTACTTAGCGTAGGGGATCAAGCCTAAGATTAGTCTTCCTCACATGAGGCACCAATTATGTAAGGGATGTTAGTCTTCCTTACGCGGGGCACCAACTATGCAAGGAATAATTAAATTAAACACATGGAGGCACCATACAGAATATGGCGTCTAACATAGTGGCTAAACTAAAATATCAGTCTCAGTTTCGTATATCAGTCTCATAAAATATACTAAACTATTAATTTGGAACTTCAATTAATAATTAAATTAATAATCATAATCGAAATTACCACTTCAATAGTTAATCTTAATCAGATCACAATATTATCTATTTGGCTAACTAAACAAATAACACTGATAATTCAACTAAGAGGTGAAGGCATTTAGAATTCTGATCAGCAGAGGTTGGCGATATTCATTGCACGTGTAACATTACAACACACAACCCTGGCAAAATAATGCATTTATTGCAATATAACATCAAAATAGTAAGGCACGTGTCATATGTACAATGAGTGAACATGTATATGTATTTACACTTATGTGTAGATTTGGGTGAATGTGTTGCGCTAGTGTGTGAGCGTGTCGTAGGGTGTGTGCCGCTTTGTTCTGAGTCGTGCGTGTGCTGCGCGTGCTTGCTGAACACACGTGTTCAAAGAGAACGAAGGAACATGCGTGTGGCGGCGAGTTTGAGTTGGTTATGTGCATGTGTGAGCGAACATAACGTCTGTCTGGTACAGGATATGTTCGGACGATTGATAACGGCGGGGTTACTTTGTGCGGATTAAAAGCAGGTAAAAGCAGCAAGAGGATACACATGCAAAGACCCTATGTCTGTGTGGTATCTTAACTAACGCGGTACGGTGAATAGTGTGTGACAAATCAGTTCGGAACAACGAAACATACCAAGTTACATTACTCGTAATGATCTGAAACACACAGATGTACAACATTCATCAATGTAGCTAACAATCGGTTGTTGAGCTGTGCAATGTCCTATGCCCAGAGTTAATAGCCTACTGTAGCTCATGAAATGAGGTCCAAATCTTGCGGTTCCGTGGGTGGTTTCGCTGGCGGTTCCGTCGTCTGGGAGCCAGGGCTGGTCTGGTTCGGTCGGTCTGGTCTGGATGAGGGTTTCTTTCAGGAGACACGCTGAGGTGGATCCGGTCGCACCTTTATCTCCGGCTGGTAGCGAGTTTGCGCTGCTCTGATTGCGGGCGCTGAAACTCGGCTCTTGCTTTATTGATCTCCGCTAGCAATGCGTCGCTAGCTTGGAGAATCTACGCCAGGACAGGGCCTTCGGCTCGGCTGTCCGTGTCCCGTCCGCGTGGTGCGGCCTCCGGGAACGAGAGAGGGATACGTCCGTTTTGTTCGGACGTCTGGCACTAGAGAGGTATGTCCGTCTTGTTCGGGCGTGCGGGGAGCAAGAGAGATACGTCCGTCTCCTTCGGACGTATAAAGCAAGAGAGATAAAGGAATGTACAGGAATACAGTGGCATCGCTGCGGGGGGCATTTCCTGTTTACTGTAGTGGTCCTTGGCTGGGTGAGAGGTCGTAAAACTGCGACAAGACTTCCAGTGAGATCGCGCTTCACATTAAAAGCGATTTATGTGTTACTGTCCGTAAAAGTTGAACAAATAAAATGAACGAATCTATCTGTGGACGGCACTGTACCTACATTAGGAACACTATATTCAAATTACATGTAAGTACTTATTTTAATAAATGTGTATATTCTGATTACAAACAACATGAATTTGGCGCTTACAGACACTGATCGCAAGGGTGCCAGTGGATCAATATTTAATTTTGCACGAACAGCCCTGATATGCATACACATACAGCGATTGTACCCTCTGTTGTCTAAAGTGTGTAATTGCGACAGAGAGATTTTGGTGGTTGTAAGATCATCCCAGATCATCTCATTTATGGTTAAATACCAGGGTACAATACAAAGTAGCAAATATTGCGATATCATTTTCTGACTTACAAAATAGATCGTAATATTTTTGGATCGCAATATACCGAACGTCGATTTATTGTACCATCCCTAGTACATACAGGATACAACTGATCATGTTCTAACAAAAGTCATCCCCTAATGCTGTGATAACTAATGCATGTGTTTAATCAGTACCTTATTACAGCATGTACCTAATTTACCTGTGTCATTGTCAAGGGACCACACTAAAAATGAAACCTTTACCAGGTAAGAGCTCTGTGAGGATTCAGGGATTCAGGATCAACTCTGGCTGAAATGGCTCTTATCAGTGGTTTAATGGCTATGGCTAAATGCTATCTGCTTGCATCTCTAGAGATGAGATGTACTGAGCTGGCTGCCTCAGTGATTTTAAACTTTATTAGTTTACATATTAGTCTACTTGACTTGTTAATATTGGCTCCCTGTTGTGTTGTTTTTGTGTCACTGAACTGTCTTACTTAATTCTTATTTGGAATAGTGAATGGATCACATAAAATCTATTTCATACACAACATTCCCACTATCTTACACTACACCCTCCGTGGCTATCCCATAGCTAACCCATAGATTATCCCATAGCTACCCCAGAGAGATTCCAAAGTTATCCTATGACCTCACAAACAAAGAGATCTCAGAACTGCTGATGTTTCATCACCTAACTCCCAGTTCCTTGGATCTGCTTTCTTCTCCTGTTCTACAGAAGATTGTGCCTGAAATTTTCCCATTTATCAACAACATCACTTATGAACAACTCTGTGACCACCAACCATATCCCCTCTGTCTTCAAGCAGGCTTGTGTCACCTCTGCTCAAGAAATTAACCCTTTCACTGCCCAAAACTGCCGCTCTGTGTCTCCTCTCCCCTTCCTCTCCAAAACGCATACTGTCTTGAATCAATTTTCACACTTTCACATGCAGAATGACCTGCATGATCCCAACCAGTCTAGGTTGCCATTTCACTGAAATGTCCTTTCTTTCTGTTGCAAATGCCCTTTGCTCTGCAAGGACAGCCTATACCTATTCCACAGCTATCCCATAGCTACCCTATAGCTATTACACAGCTATCCTATAGCTATCCCACAGGTATTCTATAGCTATCCCATAGCTAACCCACATCAATCCCACATCCATCAGCTGTCTCACAGCCAACCCAATCACTCTCTACACAACACTAACTGTCCCACAACTACCCCATACCTGTCCCACAACTATCCCACAACTATCCCATTGCTATTCTGATAGCTATCCTATGACTAACCCAGTTATCCCATAGCTCTTTCATAGCTATCCTGTAACTATTCCACAGCATTCAATGTTCCTCCTTTATTCTAACAATAAAAACTAATACAAATTAATTAAGAAAACTAATAATGTTTAAAGTAAACTAGTTAGGAGAGTTCAGTTTATCTGATATCTCTAGAGCTGTAAATGGATAGCATTTAACCTAAATGAAACCAAAGGAATTTCTTACTCCTTTCAGAAAGTGACACATTAAAAGGCAATAGACTAGAAAGCTCATGATGAACATGAAAAATGCTACATTGTCAGGCAGTTTGACCCTTCATATTAAAACTTTCAGTATAATGTAGGCTACCCCAAGCCATACCTGAGGATTAGACTGCCTCTTGTAATGTAGCCTCTATCAATGAAAAAAACTTTCATGGTGTGAACAGTGAAATGAAAGATTGCTCATCTTAAAGACTGGGATGAAGGTGTATTTTTAGGATGAATCTCTCTAAACAGGACTTTACCTTATGGCTGTAGGAAAGAGTTCTATTCCATACAGTAAGGAGACAAACACTGTAGCCTGTATGCAGAGCTTCCCCATCAGAGCCAACGTCATGACAAGCACAGGGACATCTGGAAAAACAGGTTAAAGAGACAGGTAAAGACCACATCTTACTTTCTGCTGAGTTCCCACTGTTCTTTTACAGGGCATTCAATCTAAATGCTCTGGTTATTTCCCCATAAATTTGAATATCACATTTAAGCAACTAATACATATTTGTATACTCTTACATAATATTTTATTAATTTCAGCGACCAATAAACAATAGAAGTGCAGTATAGGTACAAAGGAAGAGAATAAACAAGAAAACTAAAATCTCTGTAATCCCTGTAATTGTACATGGAAGGTAAAAATCCTAATTAGGAGGTTTTTGTGTCCAGCATAGGAGACTAATTATTAGAGAACTCAAATTTGAAAATTGCATCGTGTGCCGACACAATTTTTTGCTTTTATTGTTTTCTTCCTTGACACTACTACAGTATACTTCTGTATTAAATGTTAAATGGTAAATGCAGGTTGTAAGAAAGATGGCTTCTTTCTGTTGGATTTAGTGTAAAGAGAACTTGTAAAGGATATTCTTCAAATTCTGAATTAGACTGAATTATCTTCTCTGGGAGTGCAGTGATAAATCAACAGCTACAACAAACATACTCCATATTTTTGTTAAAAGGTGGATTTATTTGATTCATTAAAAAACTGCAGCTTTGTAAGACCAGATGTAGGTTATGCTTCTTGTTACATATTATCCAGTTCAATTTTTTGTGTAATCTACAAAAAATATAGCCTGAATATAGCCTGAATTATTTGGTTTAGACATCAAGGGAAAATCCTTCCACACATGTTTCAGTTTGGTAGGGGTCTTTAGTTTTTAATAATTAAATGTTCCTGTGTTTTCTGGTCTCAAAGGGACACAGATCTTCCACCCTGTTCCTCACCATAGAATTTAGAGATGAGAAGAGAGAGCAGGCAAGCACTGCCACTCAGGAACAGGGACAACATGCTGAAAGGGCGACGCCCACAGTGCCCCAGAAGAAAAGGCACCAGCAGAGAGGGCATCTCTGACAACCCCGAGAGGAACTGTGCTAGGTAGATGTTCAACCCAAAGTTCCCCACGTTAAAGCAAATCCCATAGTAGGTCAGGGCTGAGGCCAACCTGAGCAAGACAAGCAAGGGTCACAATATATCTTACACATATCACATATTATACTTGAGTAAAACAACATGTCTAAGGGTAAAGATATAAATGGCTCTTTAAATAAACATAATGAAAATGAAAATTTTCATTTTCAAGTTAAAGTGCCTACTTTTGAGCAATACATTATTTTGTTATTATTATTAGCTTTTTAGTGCAGGATTAAGTAAGCTAGATGCTTATCACAATAATACATAACCCATTCTTAAGTGTCTTTTGGAAAATTGATGTATCTGAATGTGTTATAGTATGCTACCTTTTGCGGTATATGGTAACAGCTCATAAGTCTTTGTGGACTAACCTTAGGTCAGTGCCATGTTATCACTGCAACTGATTTTTTACACAGCAATGAGAAATGTTAAAAAAAAACCTTAAAGCAGCCACAATTATAAAGCCCTTTATCCAGAATAAAATGACTAGTTAAATGTCATATCAACAAAGACTGAAACTAAAAGCTCACCTACCCAATTAGATAAATATCTAAATTAAAAACTCACCTATCAAATTAAAGATATAAGGACTGACTCTCCTCCCCATGTAAAGAAATAAAGGCAGAACATACCCAATGTAACTCATAATACAGATTCGCAGCATTATGGTGGGGGATTTCATGTGTATGAAATCGCAGTAGCTTTCATGGCTGATCTTCTTTTCTCTGGATTTCTGAAGATCATTCCCAACAATGTCCAAGATCTACCAGAAAAATAGATTCATTCAAGAAGGAGAAAAACTATTAAGGAGTGTAATACTTCCACAGAAAGAAAGTATTGTATAGTACAGTACAGTATTGCTATTTATCAAACGTTGTGTGACATTTTTCAGGAATGGAATACTCATCACAGACAGGTTGTTCGTTTTCATCCCTATGCATTGCCCATTTTTATAGGATATGTTAAATCATGCTGTTCAGAATTTTTCAAAACCCATGTTGTTTTTTATCATAACATATAAACTTTTATATATTATTGTCATTATTATTGGTTTTGTTTTTATTGTTGTTAATATTACTCACTTTTTAATCGCTCTTTTAGAAGCGCCAATTGGATATTATACTCATCTCACAAGACAAAAACCACTGTACTCATACAGGAGTGCTGGGACACCAATCGCAACTACCTTTCACAGTACAAATGCACTACAGTGGTACCAATACCTATTGGAAGATGGGCACAACTTCACTGACATTTGCAGGCACCTGATGATTCACAGGGTGCCTGAGTGCAGCAAGCCAAACAAGACAGGAGATTATTTCATAGAATACCTGATCCACAACCTACCTTAATGAGAGTGGGAGTCATGTTTTCATACCTCATCCAGACTGTACCTGTTCTTATTGCATAATGGGAGGTGTGATTCATACCTGATTCAGACTCTCCCTGTCCTCTGGGCTCCTGTTTTGGTACTCCTCCAGCGTGTCCCACCTGGCATTAAGGAGCAGCCATCTTGGGGACTCTGGAATGGAACTAGCCCACAAGGACATGCTAATGAATCAGATTTACTCAGTCTTTTTTAAAATAAATTTCAATGCCCAATGGTATTTCCCCTTTTTGTTCCAATTTGGTTTCATCACCACACATCCCCTGCTAACAGTCTGGGAGCCCACAGGAAAGCACATGCTCTCCATCAAACACATGATGCCAAGCGCCACTTCTTTACACACAACAGTCTCCATGCGAAGCCTGCCACCACTACATGCCACCTGCTACATGTGTGATGAGATGGGCAAACTCCTGGCTGACATACCCATCCCTGTCACTGGAGGCACAAAGCCAATTTATTCTCCTACTGTGGGTTCCCAGTCATTGTTGGTTTTTAACACCAGTTGTCTCTTTACCGTCTGAGCCATTCAGGAGCCCACAAAATGGACGTTTTTAATATCGTAGTAAAACCATTTTATCGTCACCTTCAGAGTGTACACCTGAAGGTTAAAAGGGGGCTGACAGTACATCTGGCCATCTGGTGATGACGCCTATGGAGGACAAAAAATTACATATGCATAAATACATAAATAAATGCAGAAATAAATACCTTTTGGTGATGAAATGTCAGCACTCCAGCCTGAGCTGCTGGTTTTTCCCTGTCTGTCTGCGTGGGTGTGTCTTTTGTTTGTTTTTTCCGTGCATGTGCTTTTGTTTTGTTCTAGGCCTTCGCCCCTCCTCCTGTCCTGCCTACCTGCCCTGCTGCCACGCCCACCACCTGAAGCCCATCCTGCGCACCTGTTCCCTGTTGTCTCATCACCAGCCCATGTATATATACCTCGCTGTTTCCTTTGTTCTTTGCCTGATCGTCTCAGTTTGTTCTCTGTGTCGTTGCCAGTTGTTTTCAGATTTGCTCAGTTTTTGACTCTGCCTGTTTCTGGTCCTCCCTTTTTTGCCTGCCGTTTTGATTTGAGTTTTCCCCTGTGGCCTTCTGGTTTCTGATTTTTGGACTGGTTTTTCGACTACGATTTTTGCCTGTGCTTTGGACCTGACATTAAAGTCTCTCCTTTACTGTCTGTTTTGTCTGCGCCTGGGTCCTTCCCCCCCGTCAACCCTGACACGAAAAGACTATTTCTGTATTTTTACATTTATTATTTCTGTATTTCTACATTTATTCATTTATGCATTTCTACATTTATTTGTTTCTGTATTTCTACATTTATTTATTTCTGTGTCCGTATGTTAATTTAGTGGGTGGTCCTAACATCAGTCTGAAGCAGGATTGGTCAGCTGGGCGAACCAGACAGAAGCAAACGATTCCTGTCAAATCTACATTATACAAGCTGGTTAGGCTAGCTTCACACTACACGATTTTATCCCTGATTTTCCAGTCGCTGATAGTTTTTGGAGATTGCCGAGAAAAGCCCCAGATCAGAGGCAAATCGGCATTCACTCGGGGCTCGCAAATCGGCTCTCGATCGCTATGTAGAAGAAGTAGAAGTAGCTTTATTTGTCACATGCATGTTGTACAGAGTACTACAGCAGTGAAATGTGATTGCAACACTCCAACTGTGCAAATAAGTGACATACAGCACACCAGTAGAGATAAATAAGATAGTAGAAATATAAAAAAAAATAAAATAGAGGAAGTATGAAAGAATAAGAAATATACACTATTTACACAACATATACTATGTACAGAGCAGATGAAGAGTCCTGAGAATGTAACGTGACATAATATACAGTGAGGTAATCATGATGAGCAGTAGAAAGCAATAAGCAATAAACAAAGTGCAAACAAGACAGTGCAGGTGTAAAGGAATGATTGCTGTCCATATGGCCTGTGCACATGGAATATAAAGTGTCTTGCTGGGTTCTATATACAATAGAGTAAGTGGCTAAGTGGTGGTGTTTATTGTCCGTATGGCCTGGGGAAAGAAGCTTCTTCTGAAGCGCTCAGTCCTGGCCATCAGTGAGTGGAGCCGCTTCCCTGAAGGTAGCCACTGAAACACTCATTGATAATCCGTTGTGCCCTCAACCTGCATCGCCTGATGTAGATGTCCTGGAGGTCAGGCAATGCAGTCCTGGTAATGCGTTCGGCACAACGGATCACCCTGCTTAGGTCCTTCCTGTCCTGGGAGCTGCTGTTCCCGTACCAGACTGTGATGCTCCCAGTAACCACAGACTGTATGGTGGCTGAGTAAAAGGCTGCTTGTAGAGCTGTGGAGATTTTGAATTTCCGCAGCCGTTTGAGGTGGTACAGGCACTGCCTAGCCTTCTTCACCACCGTGGAAATATGCTCCGACCAGGACAAGTCCTCAGAGATTTGTAATCCTAGGCACTTGTAGCTGCTTACTCTTTCCACTGGAGTCCCAAAGATCTTGAGTGATGCGTACTGGGGGCACTGCTTCTCCTTCCTGAAGTCAACCACCATCTCCTTGGTTTTGGAGACATTCAGGTCTAGGTTGTTCTCCTTGCACCACGCTGACAGTTCTGCTACCTCATCCATGTAGGTTGCCTCATCGTTGTTATGGATCAGCCCCACCACCACCGTGTCATCTGCAAATTTCACAATGGTGTTGGAGCTGTGGCGGGCCGAGCAGTTGTGCGCGTAGAGGAAGTAGAGCAGGGGACTCAGGACGTAGCCTTGGGGGGCACCAGTGTTAAGGGTGATGGTTCTGGAGTAATGCTGTCCAATCTTTACTGCTTGCGGTCTGTTGGTCAGGAAACTCAGGACCCAGGAGCATAGTGACGGACTTAGCCCCAGATCACTGAGTTTAGAGGCTAGTCTGGAGGGGATTATGGTATTAAATGCGGAACTGTAGTCGATGAACAGCAGTCTTGCATAGTTCCCTTTACCAGTGTCCAGGTGGGAAAGAGTGGTGTGGAGAACATGTGATATGGCGTCATCTGTACTTCTATTTGAGCGGTATGCAAACTGCATAGGGTCCAGAGATTTAGGAAGAGATGAGCAGATGTAGTCTTTCACCAGCCTCTCAAAGCACTTCATTGCCACTGATGTCAGTGCTACTGGGCGATAATCGTTTAAGCCGGCTGGGTTTGCCTTTTTCGGTATGGGAATGATGGTGGAGCGTTTGAAGCACGTAGGGACGATGCAGTGTACTAGGGACATGTTGAAGATGTAGGTAAACACTGGGGCTAGCTGGTCAGCACAGGCTTTCAGCACTCTCCCTGATATACCATCCGGTCCTGCGGCTTTCGTGCAGTTCACACAACGTAGAACTCTTCTGACGTCGTGCTCCGAGGCAGAGAGTGGGCGCTATTCTGCTATCGGCTCGAGCCTTGGTGTTGCACAGGTGCTAGCAGCAATGCTAACTGCGCTGTTGCCGTAACCGCTTGAGCTGCTGACCTCGAAGCGAGCGTAGAAGGAGTTCAGGTCGTTCACAAGTGCAGGATCAGCTGCGGCCGAGGTGTTCGTCCGTCCCCTGTACTCCGTTATGGTCTTAAGTCCCTCCCACATGTGTCGGGTATCACGATCGCACAGCTGGATCTCCACTTTGTTCCGGAACCTCCGCTTGGCTTCCTTAATCGACTTCCGTAGTCTGTATGAAGCCGCTTTGTACGGGACATGTCTCCTGAGATAAGCCCTGCGTTGTAGGCAGCAGTACGTACCTTCAGAGCCTTGCGGATCGTTTTATCAACCCACGGTTTCTGATTAGGGAAAACCCTAACAGTCATCATAGGCACGATATCATCGATTAGCTTTGCAATGAAGCTCGTCACTACTTCCGTAAACACGCTGACGTTCTCAGAGCTATCCCGGAACATGTCCCAGTCCACGTCACTGAGTGCAGACTGCAGCATTGCCTCTGATTGGTTGGTCCAGCGTTTGACCTCTCTGGTAGCTGGGACTTCCTGTCGTATCTTTTGTTTATATTCCGGAATGAGAAATATGGCGGTGTGGTCAGATTTTCCGATAGCCAGCAGAGAGACGGCTTTGTAGCTGTTCTTGTACGGGGTGTAACAGTGATCCAGTGTGTTACTGCCCCTGGTTGGACACTTGACATGTTGATAAAAGTTCGGCAATATCCGTTTCAGAATCGCTTTGTTAAAGTCCCCAGCCACTATGACGGCTGAATCCGGATGAACCGTGGAGTGTCTTGTGATTGTATCGTGCAGTGTGGACAAGGCAGTGGCCGTGTCCGCCTGTGGTGGAATGTATACAGCAATCATGATGGCTGCAGAGAACTCCCGGGGCAGGTAGAACGGGTGACAAACAATGGCCAGGTGCTCGAGATGTGGTGAGCAGGAGCGCGACAGGATAGAGACACTCCTGGGGCTGCACCATTTGTTGCTGGTCATGAGACACACTCCTCCACCTTTTGATTTGCCTGATTCCTCCGTTCTGTCCGATCGGAAAACAGAGAAGGCCTCTGATGGTCGGATGGCATTGTCTGGCACTTCGGTGGATAGCCATGTCTCAGTAAAACAAAGGATGTTGCAGTCTCTTATGTCCCTTTGGAAACGGACTCGGGCCCTGATGTCGTCCAGCTTGTTGTCCAAGGATTGAACATTAGCGAGCAGGATACTGGGCAGTGGTGGACTGTGTGCCTGTTCCCGTAGTCTGTTCCTAACCCCGGCTCGCTTGCCCCGATGTTTCCTCTTCTTTTTCCTCCGTGGAGGCTCATCGCCATTGTTCGGGTCCGAGTTGCGTAGTATCTCTCTTGGCCAGGAGGAGATGTCGTTCGTAACCTCCGACAAAACGTAAGTTACACTGTTTCCTATCCTAAGTAGTGTCATAGGGTCATAGGAAATCAGTGCAGACACAGGCACAGTAAAAGAACGCAGAAAAACAGCACAAATAAACAAAAAGCACAGTCGTTGCGGAGCTGTTGCGACGGCATCTGGACTGTCCCGCACCATCTTGATAATGTCCCGCGACATCTTGATATGTGTGAATTGTTCAAAGACGCCATCCGAGAGACTCACCGATGCCTCGCAGACGCCCGAAACATATCTAGTAGGCTAAATATCTGGACCCGTTGGGGAGTGACGACGAGCTACAGCCAATGAGAGCACAAGACACGGGGTGAGGGGAAACCCGGGGGAAGAGGTGTACAACATCAACAAGCATGGCTACAACAAAAGTGCCGCGGTCTGCTTGGACCCAATAAATGGAGGAAACTTCAGTTGAACTTTGGGAGGAGCACCAATGCCTTTTTGATGTTTCCAAAAAATAATAAATTAACACAGTACTGTGAATATGAATTCATGACTTAAGACTGTGACTCTTACATTACAATTTACACTCACCGGCCACTTTATTAGGCACACCTGTCCAACTGCTCGTTAACGCAAATTCCTAATCAGCCAATCACATGGCAGCAACTCAATGCATTTAGGCATGTAGACATGGTCAAGACGATCTGCTGCAGTTCAAACCGAGCATCAGAATGGGGAAGAAAGGCGATTTAAGTGACTTTGAACGTGGCATGGTTGTTGGTGCCAGACGGGCTGGTCTGAGTATTTCAGAAACTGCTGATCTACTGGGATTTTCACGCACAAGCATCTCTAGGGTTTACAGAGAATGGTCCGAAAAAGAGAAAATATCCAGTGAGCGGCAGTTCTGTGGGCGAAAATGCCTTGTTGATGCCAGAGGTCAGAGGAGAATGGCCAGACTGGTTCGAGCTGATAGAAAGGCAACAGTAACTCAAATAACCACTCGTTACAACCAAGGTATGCAGAAGAGCATCTCTGAACGCACAACACGTCGAACCTTGAGGCAGATGGGCTACAGCAGCAGAAGACCACACCGGGTGCCACTCCTGTCAGCTAAGAACAGGAAACTGAGGCTACACCGCACAGGCTCACCGAAATTGGACAATAGAAGATTGGAAAACGTTGCCTGGTCTGATGAGTCTCGATTTCTGCTGCGACATTCGGATGGTAGGGTCAGAATTTGGCGTCAACAACATGAAAGCATGGATCCATCCTGCCTTGACTCAACGGTTCAGGCTGGTGGTGGTGGTGTAATGGTGTGGGGGATATTTTCTTGGCACTCTTTGGGCCCCTTAGTACCAATTGAGCATCGTTGCAACGCCACAGCCTACCTGAGTATTGTTGCTGACCATGTCCATCCCTTTATGACCACAGTGTACCCATCTTCTGATGGCTACTTCCAGCAGGATAACGCGCCATGTCATAAAGCTCGAATCATCTCAGACTGGTTTCTTGAACATGACAATGAGTTCACTGTACTCAAATGGCCTCCACAGTCACCAGATCTCAATCCAATAGAGCACCTTTGGGATGTGGTGGAACGGGAGATTCGCATCATGGATGTGCAGCCGACAAACCTGCAGCAACTGCGTGATGCTATCATGTCAATATGGACCAAACTCTCTGAGGAATGTTTCCAGTACCTTGTTGAACCTATGCCACGAAGGATTAAGGCAGTTCTGAAGGCAAAAGGGGGTCCAACCCGGTACTAGCAAGGTGTACCTAATAAAGTGGCCAGTGAGTGTAATTGCATAAACAATATCAATAATAGCAGTACCCCGTCAAAATACAAATATTGTGACATGAGATTTTGCCCATATTGCTTACAGAGCATACTATCTTTGTCTACAGTAGTCACTTTTGGAAGAAAAAAATCCCTGTCTCGCGCATGGTATCGCGTCATTCCCCGTGTCACTTCTCGCATGTGTTTTCATGACAAAACGCAGTTTGGAGACCAGACAGACTCGTCGGAGATTCCTCCTGGTGAAAGATCTTGTAATACGTGACCCCCTGTCGCTGATCAGTCATATAGTGTGCAAACCACAACGACTTCAAGATTCCCGATTACAAGACAGCAAGTTGTGTAGCCATTAGCCTCTCTCTCTAGGTATTGGCTACCTATCAAATACCGCATTGATTTCAAAATATTTCTTCTTACATTTAAAGCCTTAAATGGGCTTGCCCCTCCTTACCTTAAGGACCTTCTTCGCCCATACACTCCAAAACGAACTCTTCGTTCCCAAAGCGCGGGACTTCTCATTGTTCCAAGAGTGGGTAAAAGTTCTATAGGCGGTAGAGCCTTTTCGTACCGAGCCCCTCTTTTGTGGAACAATCTACCCACCGAAGTTCGGGGTGCAGACTCTCTCTCCGCCTTTAAGTCTAGGCTAAAAACTTATCTCTATTTTAAATCCTTTAGTTGAGGGACACGGCACTGTGCTGACATTGATCATAGAGTCTCTGGTGGACTAAGTGGTCCACCAGAGACTCACAGGGCGTGTGGAGATTGCAGTTGTATCGTAAGTGCTATTTCTCTATTTTAAAACCTTATTAAAATCTTATTCCTGTGTGCTAACTAGCACTTCTCAGCACTCTAACCAGTGCATTGTAACCACGAGTTTCAGCCGGCTGTGCAAGTTTTGGGGCAATCAGGGAGCGTGACCGAGTTCACACCCCCAAAACAAACCTTTTGTGTTGCTAATCTCGGAAGGCGTTCTCACCTTGCAATCAGAGTTGATGCGTGAACAGCCGCATCTAATTAAGGTCATGTTTACCACTAGGGCTTGTCGCTGAAGCGTCAGCGGAAGCATCAGCCCTTGTGTTCAGCCCTCCATGTGTTAAGACCTACTTGGGTAAAGACCAGCGAGTCTACCTGTGCGAGTCCACAGAGCAAGGCAACCAAAAAGGCAATCTGTCCTAATTGCCCTAACCTAGGCACCACACTCTAACCTAGGCACCACAACCTTAACCATGTGCCTCCTGCTCATTCCTGTTATCTCCGGCAACCGCAAACCATACTATTGTGCTAAAAGGCAAAGATATCTGGCTAACTTCCAGCTATTACAAAAATCCTCACCCACAGTTGCCACCTTCTCTGTTGGGTTGTGGAACTGCCAATCTGCAGTTAACAAAGCTGACTTCATCACGGCATATGCCAATCAGCTGTCTCTTGAGCTACTTGTGCTAACTGAGACTTGGATCAAACCTGAAAACACTGCTACCCCGGCTGTGCTATCCACTAACTACTCATTCTCCCATTCCTCCCGTCCATCTGGGCGAGGAGGTGGGACAGGCATTCCAATTTCCAACAAATGGAAATTCACACAACTGTTGCCTCCCACCAAATATGCCTCCTTTAAGTACCATGCCGTGAAAGTTACAGCCCCGGTCCAAGTCTCTGTGGTTGTCATTTACCATCCACCAGGACAATTAGGCGATTTTGTGGTTGAGCTAGACACACTGCTATCCTCCATTCCTCAACATGACTCTCCACTATTCGTGAGCAATCTCTCCCACAATCGTGGCAGCATTCACTCATGTGATAAATGCTTCATTTGCCTCCGGAGCGTTCCCAACTCTTTTCAAACAGGCTAGAATAACACCTCTACTCAAAAAGCCTTCTCTCAACCCTGCTCATGTTGAGAATTATCAACCGGTCTGGTTACTTCCATTCCTATCTAAGGTCATTGAAAGGGCGGTATTTAAACAGGTCTCAGAATTCCTCTCTAGGAATGACCTCCTTGACCCAAACCGATCCGGTTTCAAAAGTGGACACTCCACTGAAACAGCTCTGTTGTCTGTGACAGAAGCACTAAGAGCAGCTAGAGCTGCGGCTCAGTCCTCGGTCCTCATCCTACTTGACCTATCAGCTGCCTTCCATACGGTCAACCACAACATTCTGCTATCAGTACTGTCAGAAATGGGCATCTCGGGCAAAGCACTGTCTTGGTTTGAATCCTACGTCACTGGGCGCTCATTTAACATGTCATGGCAAGGACAGACGTCCTCATCCCATCGCCTCCCTACAGGGGTACCCCAAGGCTCAGTGCTAGGGCCCCTCCTCTTTTCAATATATACTACCTCTCTGGGCCCGGTTATCCGCTCGCATGACTTCTCGTATCACTGCTACGCAGATGATACCCAGCTATATCTGTCGTTCCTGCCTGATGACCCCACAATCTCGGCGCGGATCACAGATTGTCTTGCAGGCATATCCTTATGGATGAAGGCTCACCACCTTCAGCTAAACCTCTCTAAGACTGAACTCTTGGTCATCCCAGCCAAGCCATCCATGTATCACAGCATCAATTTAAAGCTTGCCTCAAATACTCTCAAACCTTCTAAGGTTGCAAGAAACCTGGGTGTCATGATTGATGACCAATTGTCCTTCTCTGACCATGTTGCCTCAGTCTCTCTGTCGTGCCGCTTTGCACTTTACAATATCCGCAAAATCCGTCCCTGACTCAATATGCTACCCAGCTTCTGGTACAGGCAATGGTTATCTCCCGCCTCGACTATTGCAATGCCCTCCTAGCTGACCTCCCAGCGTGTGTGGTGAAACCACTACAAATGGTTCAGAACGTCTGGTTTTCGATCAGCCCAAAAGGGCCCATGTCACCCCATTGCTCACTGAGCTCCACTGGCTACCCGTGGCTGCCGTATCAAATTCAAGTCTCTCATGCTTGCCTACGCAGTGACCTCTGGGTCTGCTCCAACATATCTGAGCTCAATCATACAGGCTTACGCTCCTTCTCGGCCGTTACGTTCCTCCCAGGAACGTCGGCTAGCATTGCCATCCCTACACACAAGGCAATCTCAGTCCAGACTATTCTCATATGTAGTTCCCTGCAGGTGGAACGAGCTACCTTAATGCCATAAGAGCAGGGGCGTCCCTCTCTATCTTCAAGAACCTCTTGAAGACCCAGCTCTTCCGAGAGCACCTCCTCTCCTAAACACTTCTAACAACTCCAACATAATTCCATCTCTGCACACTTTTTTGCCTTGCACTTCTTTCTCCTGTCACTATTTGTTTGTCTCCTCTGCCTGTCTATCCTTGTGTTTTCACCTTGTTTACCTTTGTTTTCTACTTTCCTCGACTTACTTAGTTGAGTTTAGTTGTTTAGGTTGCACTTAAAGCTTACTCTAAGGTCTCCTACACTACTGTAGCTTGCTTGCTGTTCCTCACTTATAAGTCGCTTTGGATAAAAGCGTTTGCCAAGTGACCTAAATGTAAAATGTAAATGTAAAGTGGTCATTGCTGTCACTACATCATGGCCTGGGTACTCTGTGTTTCAGCTGATCCGGCTATGGTCTGGTGTTGACTGCCTTAGGGTCACCCTCATGATTGTGCTGGCCCCTTGCCTCTCGTCCCCTAGGTATGCTGCCATGGTGTTTATCTGCCGGGACTTTTTCCTTATTACACACATGCATCCCTCTTCCCCCCTCTGTCCCCCCCCCTTTGCCTTCATGTTTCCACTCCCGCACTTAACATCCACTAATCACTGTTTTCTATTTGTTTCCTATCCCTGCTCTGGGTTCCTGCCTGGAGCTGTAGCCCAAGCAAGTTGCATCCCAACTTCCAGCCCTGCTACCTCGCTGCCCTGCCCATCAAGCCAACTGCGTGCCAAGAACCGGACATTCTAGAATAGACTTTATAATTACTCTGTTGTTAATTACTACTGTGTATCAACTCAAATGTCTTAAAGTACATTGTACAACTTTAAGTCTTTCTCTGATTCTATCCACCCAGTGCCGGCCAGAAGCAGATGGGCTCCCCCTCTGAGCCGGGTTCTGCTCAAGGTTTCTTCCTGTTAGGGCGTTTTTCCTTGCCACTGTTGCCTCGGGCTTGCTCACAGGGGGTCTCAGGCCTGGGAACAATGTAAAGCTGCTTTGTGACAACTTGTGTTGTAAAAAGCGCTATACAAATAGAATTGAATTGAAAAAAGTGTAGTGTGAACAGTACAGCGATCTGACGACTTTGAAAGTCAGGTAGTGTGAACCTGGCGTAAGCAGCTAGTAGCGAGCTAAAGGCAAACCGCCCGTATACCAGTCAAGTCAAGGCAGTAGCAGTAGATCCAATCGCACCGCTATAACCAATCCAGCTTTAGACTGATGTAGGACCACCCAGTCAATTAACATACGGACACAGAAATACTGAAATAAATAAATGTAGAAATGTAGAAAAACAGAAATAAATAAATAAATGTAGAAATACATAAATGAATAAATGTAGAAATGAATAAATAAACAAATGTAAAAATACAGAAATAGCCTTTTTCATTACCAAAATGTATTTATTTTTCATTTATTTATTTCTGCATTTATGCTTATGTCATTTTTTGTCCTCAATAGAGGCCTACGTGAGTGGTTCGAAAAATCCACTGCTCCAGCTGCGCTTGTCCAGAATTTACGAGGCGCAGCATGAAACTTTTAATTACGAAAACGTTGCTGTGAAAATTTCTTTGTTCTTTTCTCATTTAGTACTGTCAAAAGCTAAAAGATGGCAGGCAAAGATCCAAAACAACTACAAGATTCTCGTAAGACGTGCGCAGGCTGCCGCAGACGCTGAATTCGGCGAATGTGAGCCTGAAAACCTGAGCACCAATCGTTTGATACGAGAATGCAGGTTTGATGGTTTCTCTGGTAAATTGGATAACATTCTGTCCAAAATCCAAGCCGTACGTTTGGATGAGACAGAGAATCGTATCTCCAATACCGAAGGTTCACTGGCTCTAATTATATCATAAGTTACTGCAGCGGATAAAAAGATTGCTGTGCTAGAGAATAAAGTTGATATGTTGGAAATTTACAGCAGAAGGGACAATTTGAAAATAATAAGTTTACATGAAGGGACCGAGGGTGAAAAGCCATTGGAATTTTTTTGAAGTTTGGCTCCCAAGGCTGGTCGGGTTGAACGACAATGTTAAAATTGACGGGGCACATATGCCTAGGTCTCTGGCACCCTTGCCAGGGAAAGAAGCAAAACTGAGGCTGTTCTTTCTGAAGCTCCACCATTCCAGGGAAAATTCCGTGTTTTGAGCGCTGCCCAAGCTAAAGGAGAACTTCTGTTCGAGGGTAATAAAATTCTGATATTACAGGACTTCTCTCCGGCAATGCAAGAGAAAAGGCGCAGTTTTCAGAACTGAACATTCGGTCCAAGATGCTGTTCCCTGCCACATTAAGAGTTTTCAAAGATGCAACGCATTCATTCAGCTCGGCACAAGACGCCGAAACTTTACTGCACTGGCTGGACAAACGTGACTCTCAACTCCCTGACGGAATATAAGTTAAAATGATCTTATTTTGTTTTCTTATCTGTTATAAAACAGAGTAACGATTCGACAAGAGATGCCTTTTTGACTATTTTTTTCCTAATCTCAATTATGGTTTGGGGAAGGGTCACTCATATTTTGCAGAGTCAATGGTTCGATCAAAGGCATGTGAATTCTAACACATAGGGCTCCACTTCCCCATACTTTCCCACCATTGTTGAATATGTGATGAAACAAAATGGCCTACATTGATATTTGATGCTGGAAATCTTTATGCTTTTTGAGGATTTTTTTTGACTAGTTAGCAGATTATTTTGTCTACCTCTAGTAGTGTACTACCAACTAATTGTTGATTGTTCAAATATAATATCACGGCCCAGGCAAGGACTCAAACGCGGACCACACAAGCTTCAGGTTCCGAGTGGCTTTATTGAAGTGCGAGACAGAATAGCGAAAATGACAACAGGCAGGGTCGAGACCAGGCAGGCAGTCCATGGGCAAATCCTGGGGTGATCGCAGGGTCAGGCAGAGTCAGGAACCAGGCAGACAGGCAGGCAAACGGGGCAAAATGGCAGGCAGAAAACCAGGTCGGGGCACAGGCAGGGTCGAAAAACGGACAACTAGCAGGCAGAAAAACTGGCGGGGACAAAACAGGCAGGAAACACTGTAACGAACTAGCAACAGGACAGGGACATGCAGGGTGTTATATAGGGCAGAGCTAACTAGATGATGGGGAGCAGGTGAGCAGGCTGGCAGTTGGAGGTGATCAGGCAATCAGGCAGGCAGGGACCGGGCGGAGATCGGGGCAGGGCTAGAACGAGAGGAAAACAAAAGCACATGGACAAGGACAGACGGGAAAAACACAAAAACGACAGCTAGGGGGCCAGAGTACTGACATATAGAGGTTTAATCTTTTGCATTGTGGAGTCAAGCTATATTATCCTACTGTATTGGGATAGAGTGCTGTTCTTTGTTGTTTATCTGTTACATATATATGCTTGCATAGCTGCTTGTGTATTATTTGCCCATGTATGGTATACATTTACGTTTATTTACAAATATCTGTGTATATGGGTGTTTATACATGTTTTTCACTATACATATTCTACTGGACAGTAAGGTGGAGTGGAATGGAGTGTTAACAATCTCATCGTGCAAAATAGGTTAAAATGGTTTTGTTTGAAATTTGTACTCTCCAAGGGAGGGAGTTCCTCTCAACATCCCGGGTTCAAATAGCTGTCTATAGGTTTTTATGTGTATATATGTTTTGTGTTGTGTGTGTACTGTTAGTAAGGTTTTTTCTTCTGGGGGTCAGTCTAGGAGCCTTAACTATCCTAGTTATTGAGATAGTCATTAATACTGGGAAGTACATTTTGCTAGCCAGTAAGTATGTAACTACACCTAATTTACCTGCAATTGCAAATCAAATAATCTTTTCAGTTAAAAGAAATACTGAATATTTTGAATGACTTGAGAATAATTACATGGAATTTGAAGGGTATAAACAGCCCGATAAAAAGGAAAAAGATTATTTCATACTTAAAACAGGAGCAAGCTCAGATAGCCCTACTATAGGAAACCCATCTGTCTGATGAAGAGCATTGTAAACTTAAACGAGGCTGGGTTGGAAATGTCTTTTATTCCTCATACACCTCTCATAGCAGAGGGTTTGCTATTCTGGTTCATAAAAACTTGCCTTTCTCTGATTCAGAGAGCAGATATATTTTAATTACTGGTTTTCTATATGGTGAACACATAATGCTGGGATCCGTACATGCTCCAAATGTTTTGACTGAATCTTTCTTTGCTGAACTCTTGAGAGACATATCTCTTTCTTGTACCTCTTTACATTTATTCATTTGGCAGACGCTTTTATCCAAAGCGACTTAGATAGGTTACCGTTCCTTACAATGTTATCCATTTATACAGCTGGATATTTACTGAGGCAATTGTGGGTTAAGTACCTTGCCCAAGGGTACAGCAGCAGTGTCCCCAGTGGGGATCGAACCGGTAACCTTTCGGTTACGAGTCCTGCTCCTTAACCACTATGCTACACTTTATTGGTGGGGATTTCAACTGTTGCTAGATCCACATATAGATCAAAAAACCACCCACTTATAATGTATCAAACAAAAGTGATGCAGAAAGCATGTAGGGATCTTAGCCTGTTTGATGGAGAGCAGTACATCCTAGAGAGAAGGACTTTACATTCTTGGGTCATTCCATGTGAAATCAACAGAGGCCTCCCGACTGACCATCTTGGATTTGCTTCATACTTTAAGTAAAAAATGTCATTGTACCCAACAACTAGTGTGCAAAATTTTTGGCTTGTATCCTCTTTAGTTTCTGAGATATGGAGGCTTTAAAAAGGGGGCATGGCCTGCCAAAAATGAGTTTTGCTAAAATAGTACAAAGTTCCATAAGTCATTACTTTTGAACTATTCATGCTAGATGCTTTTCAGGGATTGTTCTACACTTTGACTTGTAAAACAGTTGGCCCACAGTTGCATATTTGCCAAGTTATGGCTTGCTGAAAATTGTATTTCAAAAATTCTTTCATGCTTTGGAGCACTATATCTTTTACATTTTAATATATAATCCTCATGTTATAGTACTTTCTTTGCAACTGGGTGCATGTCTGAAAGAAATCAAAATTTCTGATTTATGAGGCATTAAAAATGGAAAAAATGATTTCACACCTATATTTCAAGCGCATATTGCCCATGTATGAAGTCTACCATAAAAACAATCATACCAGTGGAAAGAGCATGTTCTAATTAGTAAATGCACAAAATATGAAGTTGGTACCTTGAACCAAGCTATATTAATTAAGGTCTCAAACATGGTCTTCACAGTTTTGGGTGATTGTTTTTTTTTCCCTTGGTTGCCATGTGATGTTTTGTTTACGTAGCCATGTGCTTCTGTTCCTTGTGTCTCTGTCTCCACCCCTCACCTTTTTCTGTTTATTAGCCTGGTCATTGTCTGCTTTGTGTTCACCTGTTCCTTGTGTGATGTTTCCCCTGTTTGCAGGGTGCGAAATTCGGGGGGTCCGAGACCCCTTGATTGACACTTGAGACCCCCTGAAAGCCTCAACAGCAAAATTTTGGGGGGTCTCTGGAAAAATCTTTTAAAAATGATTTGTCACTTGCAATTGTCACTAAAATGTCTTTTACCCCTTAAAGCCTGACAGACGCAGCCTGCATCCAAATTCACAACCTTTCTTCTCAGTTGAATTGCTCACGAAGTATTCATCGCTAACGATGCTAATTGCTTGTCTATGCGACAAAGTGTTGGCGAGAAAAATAATTTTGAATTTACATCAAATTTAATCATAGTTACAATCTGCATACAGCTCTGCGTCCATCTCCACACCCATTACTCTTGTGTGACTTACTCATGAACTCGTCATTGCATAAGCCTAGATATGGAACACATCACAAGAAAGAGCGGAACCAGAGCTTTGTAATGATGCTAGTCACATATTTGTAGGCTACATACCAAAGTAATCACGTTATGAAGACAGATTTACTTCTGCAAAGTAATATCTTTACTAATTTCTTCACCCATTTTCACACTCCTGCTTCTCGGTTGAATAAGCCACAAAGTCCCTTTCGCTTCACAACGTACCGCATATTAAAATAAACAGCAGAACTTAGCCTTTCCGATGATACTAGTTTACTGTTTCTCTGTGCGACAAAGCGTTGTCGAGTAATCCGGTTTTGAAATCACAGCAGAATTCTGCATTGTCTCCAACATAGGGCCGACATTACATCCCACTTTGTAAGGAGCACTATAGGGGCATACCTGCCAATACTCCGGTTTTTCCCAGGTTTCTCCCGTATTTCAAGCCCATCTCCCAGCACCCTCCCGTTTTGTTGTTTCTCCCGGAAACTCCCGAAATTTGCATGGCAAACTTTATTATGAATAATCATCATACACAGATCCATAAGTTTTGTATGTTTGTCTGACGTTACCCAAGTTGCCAGATCGTCTATGAAACACAATCTACACACTCAATCCACACACTACATACAGAGATGCAAACTCCTCACCTTTCGGTGAAATTTGCTGTTTTGAGATCAAAATAGGTCACCTACGAGATTTGTGCAGATCCGAGGAGAAATTGTTTTGGGGGTGGGTCGGGTGACCGTCAACAGCAGGGCCCTGTTTCAGAAAGCGGGTTTAGTGAAAACTCTGAGTTTGTTAACCCTGAGATGAGGGAAACTCTGAGTTTTCTGTTCCAGAAAGAGAGGTAACTCAATCTCAAGGTCAGTTACCATGGTAACTGACTCTGCGAACCTAACCTGCTCGCTGGCAGGTTTTCTTTAACTAACGCTGAGTTTCTCCTATCTCCTCCCTCCTGCTGAGCCTGAAGCAGCTGTCGGACATGGCGTGTCCTTTTCTCGTTAACCCGATCAATGTTGAAGCCGAATTAATTCGCATAGCCTTATGTCGGGAGAGGATTTTGAGACCCTGATTAGATGTGCTTTCATTCCCTAATGATTACCTTATTGAAGGTTACCGTTTTTCGTCACAATCAATCATTTATCTGAACAACATTCTCCGGCCTTACATCTCTAATATTACACACTGCGGTCATGCTCTCACATCAGAGCAAATTCTTTGCGTTGCTCTTCGTTTTTTTGCCAACGGGAGTTTCCCTTATAACATTGGTGACGCAGAGCATATCGGGAAAGCAACTGTTTGTAGAGCCGTAAGAAAAGTGTCCCTTGCACTTAAACGCCTATTGCACATTTTTGTAGTGTTCCCTGGGCACAAATCTCCAAGGACCATCAAAGAGGAATTCCACAGGATTGCAGGTGACTGATGTAGAAATCACTCAGTAGAAGTTAATGACGAGATTTTAAATTATATTCTGTTCATGACATTCTGCTGCAACCTCAGACTGGGATCAGTAATTAGTTTTTATGATGCAGGGTTTCCCAATATGATAGGCTGCATCAATGGCACACAGATCCCTATCACTGCTCCTTCAGTTAATGAAATAGACTATGTGAATAGGAAGTCTTTCCACAGCATTAATGTGCAGGTACATTGACTACTGTCTGACATTAACAAAGACTATATATCACAATATACTGCAACTAATATCTCTCCTTCTCTGCACTGTCAAGATCATATGTGATGCAACACACTTGATCACAAATGTTGAAGCCAAGTGGCCCGGCTCTGTGCATGACTCATGAATGCATCGTGAGTGTACTCTGAGCAACAGATTTGCACATGGTAAGTAAAACTTTGTACAAATATCATTCCCTTGTCTCCCTCTTTTAACACCCTCAAAATGTATCCACTATATAATTACAGGAGAGTTTGATGGCCACCTGCTTGATGATGGCCATGCCAGCCCTCTCTGTTGACCCCTTACCCTGACCCTGAGTCGGGCCCCCAACAGAGTTTCAATGTGGCCCACTGCAGGACTAGAGCCTGGGTTGAGATGACAATAGGCATGCTCAAAGCCTGGTTCCAGTGTCTACGTAAACTCAGGGTAACCCCAGAGAGGGCATGTGACATTATTGTGGCATGTGTTGTTCTCCATAATATTGCCACAATTAGACGAGAGCAACACCCTGCCGTACAAATGAACGACCCTGAGGAGGACCATCCCATCCACCCTGCAGATGTCCCGGATGGAAGAGCTGTCCGAGACATTATTTGCCGGAATCATTTCACAGATTAAGCTACCACCACCCCCAGGAGTCAAATAAAGATAAATCATTCACATTTCATTTGGTCTTCTTTATTTCATACAAATACACAAATGCAACAATTAGTATTTTTATATTGTTCCAACAATTAACATAATTCACCTGTGACCATGCACCCACCTCTAACTGGCCTTCCAGTAATTCAATTTCAAGATCTGCCTTTTTAATCTGCCGCTCTAAGTACACCATTTCTAGGTCAGTTTAGTGAACGCGTAGTGTCAATACTGCGCTTGTTTGATGAAGACAGTGATGTGGAGTAAATGTAAGTCTCGTGTGACGCTTGCAAACTTCAAAGGGCATTCCAAACACAATTTCTACTGCACTCCCAGAGTCCACACCGAAATACCTTACAGGTTAATGCTAGCTAGCCACGGAAGAAACCGCTAACCTTGATGACTGTGGAGTCTAGCTTGCCAAACTTTTCTACCTGAGCCATCTGGCTACGACGAAATGTTTTGCCCTACAATGTTTAATAAAATTCGGCAGGATTACTACTTAGCTAGCTAGCTACGCAATAAACAAATCAGACATGCCACAGAACCACTGTGCATGTGAGCTAGCTTGCTATTTGCATTATCTGGTCATCGTTTTGAGAGGATTTACAGCTTAATTTACTATTTACAGGTCATTAATTTCTATTATTTTTGTTTTTGTTTCTATTTGGGGAAACCCCGTATTACACTACATTTCCCGTATTCCGCAGTATATGTGCAAACCTGGTATTTTACACGGGCAAACTGTATAGGTTGTAGGGATGGCAAGATTCACCGAATCGCATCGATGCACCGGCATAAAGTTCACCATGCGATTGCCCCGATTAAACAATTGTGTGCACCAGATACAATTTGGGATGAACTCGGGATGCATCGTTTATAACACCTATGCCTTTATTATTTAGAAATGTGACCAATAATTTTATATTTAGATTGATTCCTCCTCTCTAAACTGTTTCTCAAGTGCGCTGTCTCACCTCCACTGCTGTCAGTGGTCAATTCTCGTCAAGTCTCTTGGCCAAGTCTCATGCGAGTTGGAGGCATGTCCGGGCGACTCACAGATTATCATGCTGGAGGAAGAGCGACACATTCCGCCGAATTGCTACAAATCAAATGTTTGGCGACACTTCGGATTTTTCAAGAGAGACAGACAATTTGACAAGTCGCATGCAATTTGCAAAGTATGCCATGCCGCTATAAAGAAAAGAAACCACATAAATGAGATGCTTACTGAGTTGCAGTACTAGAGAAACAAATATGTGAAGTAAAAATGGCACTTTTTAAGTTAATTTATGATTTGCTGTCTGCTTAAGAACCAAAGAAATAAAATCAAACCATCTGTAGGCCTACCATATTGAATTGCATAGCATCATGTTCTTTTGCATCGTATCATATCGCGTTGAATCGCATTGTGTTGAATCAAATCGTGTCGAATCGCACTGCATCACAATAGGGGTGAATTGTATCGTATCGCATTAGTAGTCGCTTCATATGTATCTTTAATGTATCGGATCGTTGGCAATGCATCGAGATGTGTATGGCATCGGCCTCAGTGATGGAGATGCACATCCCTAATAGGTTGACACCTATGAGTTAGCTAGCCAGTTTGCTTTTATGACTGGGTTTAAATTGACAACCTAGCTATGTTTATGTTTATTTGAGGAAAAATATAGCTCAAGTAATAAAAATATTACCAATAAACAAATGGACAAGACATGTTTGAACTTTTATAAACTGACTCTTCTGCCTCTCCTCTATTTATTTTTTATATTATCATTTTATTTTTATTCTTTTTATGAATTTTACCAATTACATGCCTGTGGAAGAGTGAATAGAGTAAATAAAGAAGCTGATTTCCAACATACTTTTTTTTCTTGTCATCTTTTTTTTGTCTTGTTGATGTATTCAGCTCCCACATGTATTGATTCCTTTTATATGTTTTATGTAGGGTTGTTTTACCCCATAATGGCTGTTAGAATTAGTTTTCAGGCAGCTGCAAATATATTTGTAATAACTAGAAATGAGCACATTAAGAGAATATCTTTCAAAATGATCTCCCGGGGGGCATGCCCCTGGACCCCTAGTTGTGGCAGGTTTTCTCTATCCACGCAAACTTCTCATGTTTTTTTTTATCTCATACCTGTTTGCATCCCTGTACATACAATTACTTAATTGTATAAATAAATGTAAATTATTTATTTACTATCCACATCCCCCACCCCCCCACCAAAAAAACCTCCCATATTTTTAAATCTAAATGTTGGCAGATATGGGTAGGGGGAACCCCCCGATTGCCACCAGGTATTTCGCACACTGCCTGTTTGGTTCTCCTTGTGTATTTAAGCCCTTGTGTTTGACCTGTCCTTTTGCTATGTTGGATGGTGTTGATTTCCATGTAACATGACTTCAGAAGTTTAGGGGTGGAGACAGAGACACAAGGAACAGAAGCACATGGCTACGTAAACAAAACATCACATGGCAACCAAGGAAAAAATCACCCAAAACCGTGAAGACCATGTTTGATACCTGAATTAATATAGCTTGGTTCAAGGTACCAACTTCATATTTTGTGCATTTACTAAGTAGAACATGCTCTTCCCACTGGTATGATTGTTTTTATGGTAGACGTTGTGATACATGGGCAATATGCGCTTGAAATATAGGTGTGAAATCATTATTTCCATTTTTATTGCCTCATAAATCAGAAATTTTGATTTCTTTCAGACATGCACCTAGTTGCTAAGAAAGTACTATAACATGAGTATTACATATCAAAATTTTAAAGATCTGATGTGGTTCCGTGTGAAGATATAGTGCTCCAAAGCATGAAAGAATTTTTTAAATACAATTTTCAGCAAGCCATAACTTGGGAAATATGCAACTGTGGGCCAACTATTTTACAAGTTAAAGACATCTAATAGCGTAGAACAATCCCTGAAAATTTCAAGCATCTAGCATGAATAGTTCAAACATAATGACTTATGGAACTTTGTGATTTTTCAGCAACACTCACTTTTTAAAGCCTCCATATCTCAGAAACGAAAGATACAAGTCGAAAATTTTGCACACTAGTTGTTGGGGACAATGACATTATTTACATAAAGTATGAAGCAAGTCCAAGATGGTCAGTCGGGAAAATCTTTATAAAACCTGTTGATTTGACCTGGAATTACCCTCTTCTCAGCATGTCATAAATCCCTTTCTAGGATTGATTACTTTTTGATATCTCAATTGGCCCTGGAAAGAATGAATTTTTGTGATATTTGTATAGTCAGTATTTCAGATCATGCTCATGTTAGTATTAACTTTTGTCCTCCATACAGAAATTCTGTTAATAGAAGGTGGTGGTTAAACCCCCCCCCTTCATAATAATTCTGAATTTTTACAGTATGTTGAAAATCAATGGAATATTTATAATGAAACTAATAATACCTCAGAAATTAGCCCTGCAACCTTCTGGGAGGACGGTAAGGCCTTTCTTAGGGGAGCTATTATCTCATATGCTAAGAAGAAGGCCACTCTAAGCAGGCGATTGGATTTGGAGAAAAAAGTGATGATTTTAGAAAATGAGCTAAAAAGCGTACCCTCTAGAAATGTACTTAAAGAACTACATGCTGCTAGGTCAGCTCTAGACCAATTACTATCCGAGGAGGCTAAAGCCTCAATTTTTTTCGCCAGGCATAAATTGTATGAAAGGCAATAAGCCAGGCCATTTGCTTGCTAGACTGGTAAAAAACTGATCTACCTCAAATCTAACTGCTTCACTAAGAGATGGTTCAGGTACAGTTTATAAAACTAGTAAAGATTTTAATAACATTATGAGAAATTATTACAGTTGTCTATATAGTTCGGATTGAAAAAAAAACTTCTCATTGCATGCAGGACTTCTTGGATAGGATTTCCCTTTCTAAATTGTCCGAAGTAGGCAGAGTTGCATTCTGTAAGATTATCACTAAAGAAGAGGTGCTGGAGGTGATAAGGTCTCTCAAGAATGGAAAGGCCCTAGGTCCCGATGATTTTTGCTCTGAATTTCATAAGAAATGTAGCAATGTTATTGTGGATTCACTTGTGAATATGTTTCTGGAGTCCTTTGAGCTGGGTCGCCTCCCTATGTCACTTAATCAGGCTCATATCTCTTTGATTTTAAAGAAGAAGAAGCCTGCAGAAGAATGCTCTTCATATAGACCAATATCTCTCATTAACTTGGATAGCAAGATTCTCTCCAAGATATTGGCTAGAAGGTTGGAGAAATTCTTACCAGAACTGATCAAAATAGATGAAACCAGTTTTATTCTTAAAAGACAATCCTTTTCAAATATCAGATGCCTTCTTGGCATCATTCAGTTCTGTACCCACAGTCAGCATAGTGCAGTAGTCATATCATTAGATGCAGAGAAGGCTTTTGACAGAGTTGAGTTTGACTACCTATTTAAAGTTCTTCACTGTTTTGGTTTAGGGGAAGAATTTATTAAATGGATACAAGTTATCTAGTATGCGCCGCAAGCCTTGGTTCTTACTAATGGTATGCAGTCCCCCACATTTTATCTGGGGCAAGGGACTAGGCAAGATTGCCCCCTATCTCCTTTACTTTTTGCCTTAGCACTTGAACCGCTGGCAGAGACTATTTGAACACATGCAGGTATAGAGGGTATTACAGTTGCCAATGCTACTCATAAAATAGCTCTTTTATGCAGATGATATTCTACTTTTTATATCTAACCCTGAATCTTCCATTCCTGTTCTTGTTGATCAAATAAATTTATTTGGTTCTTTTTCTGGGTATAAAGTAAATTATAACAAATCAGAAGTCATGCTGCTCGGTAAATTGAGGGAGACCACTATATTAAAAGATTGCCCTTTCACCTGGTCAAAGGATGGATTTGCTTATCTTGGCATTAATGTCTCTCCTGAACTTCAAATTTAATATAAATTGAATCTTGTACCCATTTCACAGACAGTTAAACATGATCTTGACAGATGGATGGACCTGCCTATCTTATGGTTTGGAAGAATTAATCTTATTAAAATGAATATTTTGCCAAGACTTCTATATCCATTACAAATGCTCCCTCTATACATAACTAAAAGGGCAGTTGATGATCTTACTAACCACTTCTCACAGTTTATTTGGCATAGGAAAAGACCTAGGATTAAAATACAGAAACTACAGCTACCATATTCTAGGGGTGGAGTCACTCTGCCTAATTTACTATATTACAACTGGGCCTGTCATGCTAAAATTATATCTGAATGAATTCATGAAGATCCTTGTTCTACAAGGATTGGTCTAGATTCATGGTATGCTGCACCTTATTCTATTATGAGTATACTTACAGGAGATAAAAAACATACATCATTGGTAAATATAGCTGCAAGCAGCGATGAGGGGGCCAAGCAGTCCAGCAGGGCAGTGTCGCCATGGCAACTTGATCTGATAATGTTAAAAGTGTGGCTGTAAGCACTGATAGCAAGTTTTATGTCAATTGACCAAAGATTGGGTGTAACTGAGATATGAGCTCACGTCCTGCATCAGAGAACTTTTTTGAGGGCTGGTCTGAAGATGATCTATGCCAAATTTGATGAAGATTAGACAAAATTTGTGGCATGTGAAAAGTTTCCTAATTTTTTCATAAAAAACAAAATGGCGGCTGTATCAATTAGGTTGATTTGACAATTTGTCATGACTCATCTTTGGGATCTCCCAAAGTATCACCTGACACAAGAATCACTTTTGGGAAACACACTGACACTTACAACACAAAAAGATGTTTTTGCTTATTGCAGCACCCCCCAGTGGTCAAATGACAAAAAAGGTGTCCCGAGTCCATATACCAAGTTCGGTGTCAACACATCAAAGCGTTGCTGAGATATGCTCTCACTTCCTGTTTGGCGGCTTCGCTGCCGATTTCGATGGGCTGTACTGAACAAACGCTTTTGAAAATCAAAAATCCATCTGATAACTTTTGTGAGGCTTGGTCCAAAGATCATCTATGCCAAATTTGGTGAAGATTCGACAAAATCTGTGGCCTATGAAAAATTTTTAAACCTTTTGAAGAAATCCAATAGGGCATCCAGATCAATAAGGTTGCCTTGACAAGTTGCCATGTCTTGGCCTTGGGACCTCCCACAGTATCACCAGACACAACCATTTTTTAAGGCAAACAAATCAACAGTTATTAGCCGAAACGCATTTTTGCTTATTGCAGTGCCCCCCAGTGGTCAAATGATGAAAAAGTTTTTGGACATCGTCAGAATGGGGTCCCGAGTCCATGTACCAAGTTTGGTATCGATACATCAAAGCATCGCTGAGTTATGACCTCAATTCCTGTTTGGCAGCTTCGCCGTCATTTTCAATTGACTGTAATGGATGAATGCTTTTGGCTCTGTCCTGGGACCTCCCAAGGTATCACCAGACACAAGAATTAGAATTTTTTAAGGAATTAATTTTTTAAGGCAAAGACGTCAATAATTATTGGGCAGAGTGTGTTTTTATTTATTGCAGTACCCTCCAGTGGTCAAATGACGCAATTTTTTTTGCACAACCTCAGGAAGGGGTTCCGCATCCATGTACCAAATTTGGTGTCAACACATCAAACAGTTGCTGAGATATGATCTCACTTCCTGTATGGCAGCTTCGCCGCCGATTTCAATTGGCTGTAACGGACAAATGGTTTCGAAAATCAAAGATCCATATAGTAACTTTTTTGAGGCTTGATCTGAAGATCACCTGTAGAAAATTTGGTGAAAATTGGACAAAATTTGTGGCCTGTGAAAATTTTTTAATCTTTTTCATTAAATCCAATATGGCGGAAAATCCAATATGGTGGAAATTGATGGTGCGTTGAACTCGGCTTGATCCAAGGAATCCAACAGTACCTCATCGGCCATACAGTTCAAAAGTTATGTGCGTAAACGTACCTCCAACTTTGACCCGTTGGTGGCGCTAGAGCATTCGAGGCACTGACATCAAACTTTGTGAAAATAATCATGGGACCGTCCCCAATCAGTGTGCCAAATTTCAAAATTTTTTACCATACGGTTCTAGGGGCTGCCATAGACACCCTAGCCAGGAGAAGAAGAAAAAGAATAAGAAAAGCTACAAACACAATGGGTGCCTACACAGCTTCCCTACTTGGCCCCTAATAAGAAAAGGTAGAAACACAATGGGTGCCTACGCAGCTTCGCTGCTTGGCCCCCAATAAAACACAATCTTACCCTTGGGAGTGCATTCAAGGTATGGAGAGATATTTGCAATTTTGTGTGGGAATCTTTTTCTTCTTCATTTATCCCTCTTATAAAGAACAGAACATTCCCTGCAGGCTTGGATCATAGTTGTTTTCTTCTTTGGTATAAAAAAGGAGTGCGTTTTATATCTGATCTGTTTGATGAAAATGGCTTATTATCTTTCCAACAAATTCAGTCGAAGTTCAATATCCCGAATTTACATTTTTTCGCCTACCTCCAGGTTAGGCATTTCATAAAAACGTAAAGTAAAAAAGTTAAACGTAAAAAAGTAATCATCCCATCTGGGATGCCAGCTCAAACTGCTGTTGATGTTTTTCTGTCTCAACCTTCCTGCCCCCAACATTATCTCCTTGTTTTATAATCTTACAGTGGCAAGAAAAAGTATGTGAACCCTTTGGAATTACCTAGATTTCTACATGAATTGGTCATAAAATGTGATCTACATCTAAGTCACAAGTATAGACAAACAAAATGTGCTTAACCTAATTACACACAAACAATCATAATCTTTCATGTCATTATTGAACACATCCATTAAACCTTCACAGTGCTGGTGGAAAAAGTAAGTGAACCCTTAGGCTAATGACTCCAACAAAACCTAATTGGAGTCAGGAGTTAGCAAACCTGGAGTCCAATCCATCATCCCAACGGTGAAGTACAGTGGAGGGAGCATTATGATTTGGGGCTGCTTTGCTGCCTCGGAGCCTGGACAGCTTGCCATCATCGAGGGGAAAATGAATTCCCAAGTTTATCAAGGTATCCTACAGGATAATGTCAGGGTGGCTGTCCGCCAGCTGAAGCTCAGTAGAAATTGGGTGATGCAGCAGGACAATGACCCTAAACATCGAAGTAAATCTACTATAGAATGGCTTCAAAAAAAGAAAATCTGCCTTTCGGAGTGGCCCAGTCAGAGCCCAGACCTGAATCCAATAGAGATGGTGTGGAATGACCTCAAGAGAGCCGTTCACACCAGACATCCTAAGAATATGGCTGAGCTGAAGCAGTTCTGTAAGGAAGAATGGTCCAAAATTCCTCCTGAACGTTGTGTAGGTCTGATCAGCAGCTACCAGAAGCGCTTGATTAAGGTTATTGCTGCCAAAGGAGGTTCAACCAGTTATTAAATCCAAGGGTTCACTTACTTTTTACACCAGCACTGTGAATGTTTAATAGATGTGTTCAATAAAGACATGAAATATTATAATTGTTTGTGTGGTATTAGGTTAAGCACATTTTGTTTGTCTATACTTGGGACTTAGATGTAGATCAGATCACATTTTATGACCAATTAATGCAGAAAACTGGGTAATTCCAAAGGGTTCACATACTTTTTCTTGCCACTGTATCTACTCTAATTCAATTGAAAATACTAATGCTGTGATGCAAGCCTGGACGAGTGGCTTACGTGGAAGTCCAGACCCTGAATCCTGTAAGGATGCTTTATTAGACTCTGGTAACATTCTAGTTTGTAACACAGCAAGGGAAATTCAGTATAAAATAATGTTGCATCTCCACCGCTCACCAGTGACTTGTAATAAGATAAACCAAAAGTTTTCTGCAATATGCCCAAAATGTAAAATTGAGAAAGGTACACTGACACATTTATTTTGGACATGTCCTTTAATTGCCACTTTTTGGGCTAAAATAAGGAGGGAAATAGAGCACATTTTAGGTAATAAAGTGGTAGAAAATCCCTGGCTTTTTCTTTTTGGGATGACAGATGATGTCAGTGGTCTGGTTTCCAAACTGGTCACCCTTGTTAAAAAATATTGTTTGCGGCTTGGAAATGCAACCTGTTAAACTGGATCAAAGACACTCCTCCAGCTATAGATCATTGGTTTAGTGAAATTTTTAAGATTCTCCCTTTAGAGAGATTAAGTGTTCAGATCAGGGAGGATACTGCCTCTTTCCAGTAAATCTGGGGTCCCTTTATCTCATCTCTACCCCAGCACATTGGGAAGGTACTAGATATTTAAGTCTCTGGCTGACCCTCACCCCCTTTTTTATTTTTTTAAATCATTATTTTTATTTTCCCCCTATTTTTTAAATTCTCGTTTAGTCTTATTTTATCCACCTTTTCCCCCCCTTCTTCACTTTGATCACATGTGACTGGTTGCTGCAGTACTCCCACAAGAAAGTAAGATTTTCTCAGTTTCCTATAGTAAACTTTTAACATTCTATGATATTATTCATTCTTCTTGATATCATTGTAGTTCTCTACAGAATGACCATACAATAACAGTTTCATAGGAGTACTATAAGATTCTAAGGTATTATAGTGATATTTAAATAGTAATTGTTTATGACAACTGTGTGGTGTTTCTGCAGTCCATCTTCATATGGAGTCACTATTATGTTTATAATTATCACTCCATTCTACCCTAAAAATGTGTACACACATATGTAATGTCTGTTGTAGTGTTGTTATATGTAGTGTCGCTGTATTGTATCCGTGTAAAAAAAATTAATTAATTTAAAAAATAAATAAAAAAGGGGGGCTGAACAATCTGAACTTGGGGTCCCAAAATGGTGTGGGGAAGTTAACAAACGTTGGTGTGTTCTCCAATTGTTGTGTTAAGCATAAGGAATTCTGAGTTATTGTAAATAATACATGGTTGTTTGGTATGAGTGCTGTTTGATGACGAATGATGATGATTGATGATGATGATGGATTCTGTTCAGTGAAGATTTAGATTCTGAAGATTTACTGTTTACATTTTGTTTGTCTCTATTGTTAAATGGAGTATTCCTCCTGTTGACCTGCTCACATTTGCATTTGCTTTTGCTTCATTGGGACACTAAGCTTCTTATTTTTGTTGGGTTAGATTTTATTTAGGTAGTTTAATATTGAACACTGTGGAAGAAGAACTTCACTCTCCAGGAAGAAACAACATGGCTTCCTCTAGAGGGTGGAAGAGAAGTCAGGCACATGTCATCCATGGTGGGCTTTTATGATGGGTGACTTCAAACTGCTGTATTAGCTGTAGAAACATTGATAACAGTTGATAAAAGCCACTGGGACAATATTGCAAAGGAATATCATCAGGTAAGCAGGTTTGGCTTTTTCTGTCAAATTATCTGAATTGTCACTGACTTCCACAATGTTTGGGTTTGAAAATCCACCAGATACTTTGGCCTTTCAAATTTTTTTTCCAAAAATAACAATAAGATTGAGTTGCTTTTTCCACAGCAAACATTACATATTTATTACATTACATTGTAACCATAAATACTTTGCAATGTAATTATAAATACGTACACAAGTTGCCATGGATAAAGGACAAATAACTGTAATGTAATGAAAGAGAAGGGAATGGAAGATAGGAAGACAGAAAGAAAGAAGGAAAGAAAGAACAAGTAAGCAAGAAATAAAGAACATCAAGACTGTACAGTGTCAAACGTAACATTTTTTCCCCACTGGCCCCCTGGGCCAGTAGATCAGAGTTTTACTGGCCCCTTGTATATTTTTACTGGCCCAGAAAAAAATGAGAAAAAACTAGAGGTTGCAAGCTACCTCAAATGCTTCCAAGCCCCAAAGGTGTAATGCAATATATATATAACAATTAAACAAACAGATAAGAATTAACATCTTATTACTTGAACAGTCTCTTCACTGTGTACACTGTTTTTTTCTGCACAGCATGATTCCATAATTCAGTGTTGAATTCAATTCAACACCTTCAGTGCTTTCAAAACAAATTAAACAGCACAATCCAATGACATATGTTTGTTTAATCACAGCGATATTCTGTTTTATAGTTACACAAATTTAAATGTTGTGTAATAATAATCATCTTGTTGCAATGCCAAGTTACGTGCAGATTCTACATAAGGACTGTTGTTACCTGACACACACACTTCTTGCGTGCAATACATTTTTCCATGTTAAATGAGGTATGCTTTGTTTTAAAGTTTGAGAAGTAAATTCTATGTACACAAGTATTTAAAATATTAGCAACCTAGCTAGCACCCCATTCGCTACGTGGTGATATTTAAAACTTGCTACACGACAAGTACTGAACAATGTAATCGTTCGTAAAGTGCATGGACATTAACTTAGCTAGCTTGCTAGATTCGCACTTTCGTTCATTTCACTGTCCTGCCAAGATACAGCAGTTAGCTAGCTAGCGCACTGAGTTGCTACGTGGTGATATTAAGACACTTTCGTTCATTTCACCACCCCACCAAGATACAGTAGTTAGCTGTACTGTGTTTTCCATGGCACTAGGAACCCCCTCTTTCTTTTAGTAGCCTCATACGCTTCCTTTGACATTATTTTCAAACTATTGGCTGAGGTGAAACTTTTACTAGGTGAAAATACTGACTGCAAGAAAAAAACCTGTCAGGGAATCGAGGATTAGCTTCAGCCAGTTAGCATCACAGGTGAACTGACTTGTGACTGTGATTGGCGGAAACACTGTCACTGGCCCGAACGAGCCGGCGACTGGCCAATCAACTTGCCCAACATACTTTTTTACTGACCCCTGGCCATTGGGCCATTGCTTATGTCGAACCCTGCAGATTTGTTAGGTGACTGTTACTTACAAGTAAAGTGGTAGACAGAGGAGTTGAGGTACAGCCACGGCCAAATGGAACTGCATCCAGCCAGAGGTGAGGTAGGCCACAGCGGCCAGGAACATCATTCCCACACTGAAGGAGAAGGAGAGCAGGGCAGGGGGCCACATGCGATACCTGGGCAAACTCCACTCCACCCCTGCAGGAGCAGAGCAGTAGACTCTAGCTCAGTCTAAGAGGGCACTCAGCATAAGCACCTCTGAAAATGTATCATAGCTACCAGCATGTCATGGGCAGGGTCTTACCTAAACTAAAGGAGCAAATGTTGATGCAACAGCAGGTTATGCCAGCAATGCAGCGGGCCGCAAGGTGGAAGATGCCATATGGTAGAAAGGCAGATGACAGTGCAGTGACTGCCTGCACTATAGTACTGACCACCAGGAGGAGCCTCTTCCCATATCTTCCATATCAAAGAGACAATCAGGGTTCATTAACAACTTCAGTTATTTTAGTGAAGAATTGTTTGGTCAGCTGGAGGAAAGTGGATTTTCTTTTTGGCAGCAGTTTCATGATTGCTTCAGTAGTTTCACTGGTTTAATAGATAGCTTACAGTAAAAACAGTGCTTCTCTCACTGTAACATTAACCTCTCAAACAACCAGAGTTAACCTTTGGCGTTGGCTCACCTGTCAGAGACAGCACCCCCGAATAAAGTTCCAATCAGTAGTCCAGTCATATACAGCGTTTGTCCGTAAGAGAAGACCTCCACTTCCACGCACGTTGAACTCTGTGACAAATCGAATTTCCCTTGAAAATATATTTCTTTCATCTGATAACACACAAAGGTCTTACGTGATACTGAGAGGAGACATGCGCATCAACCACAATTACATGGGGGGATGGGCTGATCCCAAAGACTCAACTCCATTTTAAATTTAAAGCCAAAGAAGTAGAATGTAAGTTATCCTGGACTGTCGTCCTTTGTTTTTGGGGATGTGCTACCTTTACCAGGCTTTACATTTTAAGAGAAATGTGTCTTAAGCGCATGATGGATCAGTTTAAAACGCAGGAACAATGAAAATTCTTAAATAACACAGAGGTACGCGCAACAGTACAACATGCGTCTATCGTCCCAGACACAAATGCACCATTGCATGCTTTCAAAGCAGGCCAGAATTCTTCAGGTGCAAGTATTATATATGCGTCTAAATATTCACAGCAGTGAATTGTCATCCTCACATAACGACATAACGAAATCTTCGTTGCAGGTGGTACTTATCCGAAAACTCTTTAGAAAGCCACTAAAAAACTGAGTAAAATAATATAACACCCAGTCCCTGAATGTATTTTAATTTGAAAAGCGAACAGCGGTTTATACTCACACGGATGCTGTCTGTCACATTATTCCAAGTGGAACCATTTCTTTCCGGTAAATGGTGTGAAAAAATAGACTCAGTCGAATCGTGGGTAATGTTGTGATTCCCTCTCTCGTTCGGTTTAATGCATGACGTTCTATTAACTATAAACACGTCCACGAAAAACATGAAGGCTGTAAAAAAGAAGATCAGACTCAATTTCCAGTAAACGCTCCTCTGTAGAGGACCCATGGCTTCAAGTCAAACACCTCGACCTTGGTTTGGTTCTAAAATATCGACATTCGCGAAAACTATTACTGCTTCAACACCTGACAGTGGCTTTATACTTACGGGTAAAAGTTTCAGCCAATGTCAAATGACGGGAAACAAAGAACGCGTAATGATCGTTTACCGACTGCCTCTTCTCGGGTAAAATGTGAAGCGGAAAAGGTCCAGCGGAAATTTTTTGTTACAATCAGTCAAGAGGCAGCTGTCATTAAAATAATTTTACAAGAAATAACAGTTCATTTCCATGAGATACTTTGATCTTCCAGTTTAATTAGGTAGCTTTGAAACAACTTATCAAAGAAATCAACCTGTTTAGGAATATTTCCTATGTAAGGAAAGGCGTGTTACGCAATGGACACGTTGGTGCATGTATTCTACAAAATGAATGTCAGCCAGTTAAATGCATATCTCGTCGTCATTCTTCACAGTGGTGAAATACTATATTTTTATTTTCTCGGCAAACGCCCTTATACAGCCATTAACATTTTGTTCATATTATAATTTAAATTGTAGGATATTTACAGAAGCAACTGTTTGCAGATTACTTGCTGAAGGTGACATCAGTTCTTCAGATATGATTTGGATGTATGGATGTATGTGACAGATATAATGAAAACCTACACGTTACTGCTTGCAAAGAAAGTGAGATTCAACAGAATACTCATTAGGCACTGGGAGCAGTGGGGGTGACTGGAAGGAAATTCCTGCTTCAGAGCTTATTTGAATTCTCTTTGTGGACAGGATTTATGTCATATTATTTGTATTAATTGCATTTAAATGATATGATACCTAAACAGGGATTATAATTATAGTTCAATAGTTATTTTAAAACAGAACAGTTGCTTCCTGTTATTTGATCACATTAGCTGCACTGGATGTCATTCATGATCTGATGTAAGAGACATGTTTGTTAGAGCTGACATATGACTACACTCCCAGAGAGCAAAAACTCATAAATAAGGGAAATAGTCCTTGTAGGCATAAATACATTCATTAATCTGTGTACTGCTCTGAAATACGCTAAACCACTAAGTGATACTACATTTCAGAACAAAAATTTTAAGTTGTATATACTGCCTTTGTTAAGTAATGTTGCCATCTGCTGGATATAAGGTACCTAGGATGTCATGTTGACATGACAGGGAGTGCCTTCATTTCCTAAAGCACGCAAGTGAATGAATAATACATGTTGCAATTGCTTTTCCCCTACGATTAAGCCTTGAAAAATGCGTACCTGCAAGTAATGAAAATTTACAGACAATGTTTTATGTTTATATTAGGAGGGCTTACATTAGGCTATGTTTGTAGCCTTCTGTAAGGTGTATTTTTATACACTGCATGTTATGTAAGTTATTATCTGTTTGTTATGCTGCTAGCAAGTCATAAGCTTTGCTTAATAGTTTCTTTGTATATGGAAATATGGAAATATATGTTGAGGCAGTCATGGGCTGTTAACTGTCCTGTAATCATGTTCTGTAACCCTAGTTTATGAGTTCCAGCAATAGTTTTACTTACAGTACAGTATATGTAGGCTGTGCACTGAAAATGTGGAAGAAATTTCCCTTATTACTCGGCTGAGAAAACATCACAATTCCTTTCAACCATTTTATGTTCAGCAATCATAGATGGCATATGAATGAAAAATTACTGTCCTGGTCAGAATAGCTATTAACCCATTGCAACTAGAGGAGAAGGTGCTGTCACAAACAGCAGCAATATGTAACTCAAGTGTGTTCTGAAGTAACTAAATTGCAATTAAAATGCATTTTTAAAATCAACACTTTAATATTTAACTTTCTAAAGCAACATGAGAGATCTAACAGATTTTGACGGAGGCAAGGTAGTTAGTGCCCAAATTTCAAGTGCGTCAACCACAGAAACAGCAAAATTATTTAATGTGTCAAGGGGAACAATGTCCAAAATCATGACAGCATGTGCCAAACAAAAAAACACTGCATCATGAATGAGGAATAGTGGTTGCAAGTCGAAGCTCACTGACAGGAACAGTTGAACCTTCACAGGATAGTTACTAAAAACAACAAAATAATGGCCTTGAAAATGACCATAGAATTGATTGTACACCTTTGGTCTTAAAAACCGTGACCAAAGCCAAAGTGAAACAATGCTTAATCTGGTATAATGGGCATAAAATTTGGACTTCTGAGCAGTGAACAAAAGTAATATGCTGTGATGAGACCTCTTTTTCCAGCATCTAAATGGCTTCAAGTCTGGGGATAGCCAAAGGAAGCCTTCAACCCACAATGCTTGCTCCCAACCGCTAAACATGGTAGTGGATCTGTTATAGTATAAGCAGCCAGCTCAGGAATATCATTGGGTCCAATTACTACACTGCATGGTGGAGTTACAGCCAAGGAGCGTCTACTAACATAACAACAAAAAGTAAAATAAACAACAGAAAACTTAACCTCCATAACTAAACAAGGAAGACGGAGGCAATAATTCTTTTGCAACCACCAGCCAACTTTTTCTCAAATGATCATGCAACACGTCTGAAGTGGGAGAGGGGAATCTCGACCTTTGACCCACGAGTGCTGCTTTATCTCCCATCCTCCTTACCCCTGCACTAATCACACTGGCAAAAGGCAACCGCTAATAATATGCAGACAGGTGAGAGGAAGGGACAAAGACATAAGGAAAGCAGCCTCTACGTCCTTGGACATAAGTCAAATTGTCAAATTGCTCTTTAGACAAAATGAGTAAATGCCTACTCAAATGATGTTTACTTAAATTAAACAGGGTCTTATATACATTATTTGGTGACATGAAGCGATTAATATTTTTTCATATTTTTTCTTTTAACACCGTGTGACACCCTCTTTTTCTCAAGAATAGCTTTCATGTTGAGTGGGACACTCATATCCAAAAATGAATAGCTTAAAAATTGTTTAGGAAATATTTCTAACACAAAAACACAACCATTAAGAACATCTTATTTAATTAATGGCATCAACAAGATGGCCTTAACTAAAATTTCTGAATGGCTGTGGCTGTGTCTGTCCTTATTGCTCGAGGACAGTCTTTGCTTTCCATCATCTAGGAGCCAAAGTACAAAGTAAACACAACTCCATCCTGCAGAAATTGCTCTTACCTCCTCCATAGCAAATTTCAGTTGCTGCTGTCTGGCCAGTGCTTTATCGTTCCAGGGTGTAGGGGAAATTGATATGAAAATGCTTTTGTTCCAGCACTTTATGCTTTTGCTTATGTAATAAGCCAGAGTGGGTTTGTGATCCCTTATTATCCTGTAGATATGTGTAGTATTGTGTGTACTGTGTCTGGATGGACAAATTTCCCTTTGGCGGACAAAAAGGTTTACATTTACCTTTATCTTGATTAAATAATAAGTCCTGTAGAGTGTTTGGAGTGAATGAAGAGACTGGTATATGCTAACATGGATTTGAGTTCAGCATATCTGACAGGTCACCATGAATCAAACAGCAAGAGATGAGCCTCTAATAACACCATGGTTTATTACAGAACGAAACTCCAGGGTCAGCAAACTGACTACAGTACATGATCTCTGAAAAAGCACTCCGTCATTCTATCCATCCCAACCCTTTCTCCCCCACATAATGCCAGCTTCAACCACTCACTAGTCTAAAACAGTCCATGCAAAGTATTTTAAAATAAAGTTTATAAAAATACAAATTGTGAAAAAAAAGGTGAAAAAATGTTGCCATTAACATTTTGGTACAGCTTTATTCCCTCCTCCCACAAAACTTTCCTTTGATTCAGCAGCTTTGATCCAGAAGCTAAAGTCCCTGTGTAGGCAAAAGGATTAGTACCCATTGTGCCTTAATGATGTAGTAAATTACGTCTAATAATAATTTTAAAATAATGAAGTCTTTCTTAGTTTAACAAAAGCTAAATTAAATTATTAAGAAATTCTACTTTGAACTGTTTCTACTGGGTTTGGAGAGAGTTTGTGTTTTTTTCTATACAAACCAAGCCATATTACTATGATAATGAAGTTTAAAAAAAATTAAGAGGATGTCCTTGACTAATCACCTCAAGTGTCCTAAATTGAATCAGATCATCATTACAACCTGTCAATCAGCTCCTACATGAAGTCTATTGATGACTAAGCAGGATCTACCCCTCAACATTTTTATACATGCTGTTGGCAGCAAAGGGTGGTGTGCAACAGCACCCATGCTTTGTGCCTGCCAGGTACGAGGAAAAAGCAGGGGAGAGGCAGGGCAACAAGCCCTCTTTGTGTGCCTGTTCCTCCTGTGCACTATTGTGGTGTCCCAGGGAACTGCAGGGACTTTTGGGTGAGGAGTTAAACATCTTACCTGGCACATGCAAAGAGATGCATTATAGCGGCCTGTAGAACAAACAAAACTGCAGACGGGAAAGCATTCATTTGGAAGCACACGCTGAGAGGAGCAAAAACAAAATAAAAGGAAAAATCCCTGTAGATCCCTTTTCATGCACACTTTCCTTCAGTTCCTCTCATTCATTAACCAAACTCCTCCCACTCACATAAGGAATAGAATGATGTAACAAAGGAGTAAGGTTTGACTCACCGTTGTTTTCATCCTTAGAGTTAATGGACCCTGTGCTGCCACTGGCAGTGACTCCATGTCTGTCTCACTCTGAGTTTTTCCAGTCATCATAGGGGGTGAGGTCAGGATCCTGGATGATAAGGTCCAGGAGATGCAGGCTTTCTGTCGAGAGCTCGATGCTCAGGGACGCTCTGCTCTGGGTCTGAGTCACTGTCAATCTCACCATCCAGCTGCAACAGCAGGGGGAGCCCATGTCTACCTATGGACCCAAAACTAATGCCCCATTCTGAGGACTGAGGTCTGTGGTCCTGTCATTGAGTACCTGGCTATGCTGCTCCTCTGAAACAGGTGTCTTTGAGATGGGCAGGGCTGTTCAGATGGGGGGGTCCTCTTTTACAGGAATGTTCTCTGACATGAGTGTATCCTGTGATGTGGGCGGGGCCTTCAAAACAGGTAGGGGTAGTGGGGGGATGATGAGACACTGTTTGGACCTCCTGCTTTTAGATGTTCTGATAGAGATCTGAGCTGGAGACAGCTCCAGGTCAAGCTGGGTGAAAAGACAGGCCTGGTCTGGAGACCTAGTGTGGTCCAGTGTGACTTCAAGATCATTATCAGAGTCTATGGGGAGGTCCAGTTGGATTTTATTGTTGGTGGAGTCTGTGCTTCATTTACACTGGAGCTAAGGCAGGAATGCAGCGGGGAGGCAGCAGGGGATTTGGGCCTTTCAAGTGTTTTGGACTTGAAGGAAGCCTGATACCCTGTGTCCTGGCTGTGGACTGTCACTGTGCTGCTCCCAGTGTCCTGACGGTGGGCTAAGACTGTACTGCTCCCTGTGTCCTGGATGTGCACTAATGCTGTGCTGTTCCCTGAGTTCTGGCTGTGGGCTAACACTGTGCTCTGGGGCTGTAACTGTAGGACGGTGTCAGTGTTTTTCAGTTCCTCTGGTTTTCTGACAGGCCGAGGCTGCACCATGCCCAGGACTTTGGCAGTGACAAAGGATGTTTGTGACCTGTTTGATTCTCCAGGAAAGTTAGGGCAGGGTCTCTTCCCATTTTGTGTGCTCACAATGCTGAAGTAGTGTACAGAACTGAGAACATCTTCCAGGTCCTTTAGACAGAGGGGTTAGACTATGCTAAGTAGAGGTGGAGACATGGTGAGGGTCAGGGCTGTGCTAGGTGGAGATGAAGACATGGGTAGGAGCAGGAATGTTTTAGGTAGAGGTGGAGACATGGTGAGGTGTGGGGCTGTGCTAAGTAACAATGAGAGTGTGAGTGGGGTGGAAACACTGAGTAGTGCAAGGGGCGGAGGTGGGACAAGACTGAGGGTGTCTTTGACTAGTAGGATGGAGTACTGCATGGACTCTGCTGGAGGGGAGACACAGTATGGAGGGCCCCCCTCAGGGGTATTGGGTAATGGGTATGGTGAGGATAATAAGGAAGATATCCTCTCTGGTACTTTGGGCTTGGATTTTTCCCCGGGAGAAGACCATGCTCTCAGGAGTGAGACCACAGAGGTGCTGGCATTGGGTGTGGAGAAGGATGTTAGCTGGTGTACTTTGTCAGAAGAGAAAGTCAAAGTTTTTAAACTGTGTAAGAGGTCCCAACTGGTAAACTCGCCAGGCACCCCACCAGCATTGCCAGAGCATGTGGCAGAGGACTCAAGGGAGGCCACGTGCTGCCCAGGACAGTCCCTTGAAAGCATGGTGTTAAGGTAGGTGGTCTTTTCGCTGGTGGCATAGGCAAATGGCCTGCTGCTCCCAGCACCAATGCCGCTTTGGTTATATGAGCATTGCACCCAGGGGTCCGCACACTCACTAGTAGAGTTCTGTGCCCGGGAAAAGAGGCTGCTGTCTCTCTGGCTTGGCTGCAGGGTCTTGTTCAGCACATCACTATGGACTGGCAGACTGGTTTTGGAATTCTTTGCAGGCTTCCGGCACAGGGAGTCAGTCTGAGTTGGAGGGGGCGGGGGATTCTTGGCCTTGCAAAGGGAGAAGATGTGAGAAAGCGACCTGCTGCTGTAGGGGTTGAAGTGTTCACCATGATTATGGTGCTGATGACAACAGTACATACTGCTCTTAAGGGGGTCTGCACCATTGATGCTGTTGCGGCTGCATGACCTCACCACCCCCTCTGGTCCATCTGAAGTGTAGCAACTGTCATTGTTCATGGACCAGTGAGCTGGAGTCAGCCTGGCTAGAGGAGCATGTCAGGCTGCTGTAGATATGGTGGATGGGCATGGAGCAGCTTGTTGTAGGAGGGTTATTGGGCAAGGTTTCATAGACCCACTGGTGAATAGTGATGATGCTATAGCTCTGAAAGCTTCTGTCTGATTGGTGGGAGTTGCTGCGGGAGATGCTGGCACAGCCATACATCCTTCTGTCCAGTGTGCTATATTGGGAGCCAGAGTCTGCAGTCACGTCATCACTGAGGGAGCCATCTGAGCTGTGGTTGTGGTGGCAGGGGGTCAGCGTGACAGCAGCAGAGTCTAGGACACAAGGCATAATGCACTGTGTTTGAGTGGCATGCACTGGGCAGCTGTCCACTGCACAGTGATTTATCACCTTGGTGGTGGATCCTGGCAGGGTGTCAGGGATGGGTGAAGAATGGGTGCTGAGAGAAAAGGTCACTGTGATGACTCCTCAGCTCCTGGAACTTGAGACAGGGTGGGATCTTGTCCTTGTATGTGTTCCGAAACTGTATAACCATCAAGTCATCTTGCAGCTTGCTCATCTGCCAGAGCAGTGTGCCTGTACAGAGGTCCTCCAGCAGATAGGAGGGGGTATTGTAGTAGTGTTCTGCATGTTGGGAGATGTATTCTGCCTGGTGGGGCTGGCTGTGAAAATTGCGTCCATCTCTGTTCAGATGTGGATTGCAGATGACCCCAATGCTGTCACTGACGGAGGAGATGCTGCCTGTGGAGGAGATGGCCTTCTGGATGGTGAATCCTTGGCCTCTCTGAGTGCAGATTCTATGTACTGACGGCAACATAACCATCATCTCCTCTGTCTGGCAGCTGGAATCAAGGGTGTCAAAGTGACTCGTGTTGAACTTGTGTTGCAGACCTGTCCAAGAGTGGAACAGTGGCCCAGGGCATGCAATGAGTGAGCCCAGGCTTCACTGTGTCCTTTTGTATCTGCACTTGAAAGAAGAGCAAAGAGAGGAACATGAAATACAAGCCTGTAAATCAGATGATTTCATAATTTCATAATTGTGGTCTAACTGCCCAGTAATGCAGTTCTTCCTTTTTACTAGCAACTCAGTGATTAATTAAAAAATGTGCAGAATGCAAAGGAAAGGCTGTTATCAATTACAAACAACACTTGCAGGATGACAGATTTCTGTGCCATTTTGTCAAAGCCATAAATTATGGGAAATTTATGAAATTACATCTGCATTGAACTCAGCCTATGTACTGCTAAGTATTTTCAGCACACCGCTAAAAACTTACAAAGTTAATTATCGGCATCAGCAGATACGAAAATTTCTGCCAATGTGCCTGGCCGATAAGGTGACGTGTTAACTATGCGCACACCATGACGCTAAATGTTTATTATGAGCGCCAGCAACAAGCTTCAACATGTCAGCTGTATGGAAGTATTTCAAAATATCTGAAACAGATAACAAAATTGCTATTTGCAATGCTTGTAAAACACCAGTGATGCGAGGAGGGGTAAAATATACAGCTAAGTTTCTCATTCTGGGAGGATCCTAGATGTGTGCTGCTAAGCTTTTCTCTGCTCCTGGAGGGGCGTGAGACCGTTTTTAAATAACGCGGCTCCGTAAGGAGAGAATGCAATTTGAAATGAAACAAGACCGCCCGCGATCGCCGAGCTCGTGCTTTGGGACTCGAACGGAGGTCCTAATGGTTTCGACCGACCCCCTAGCTAGGTTTCTCACCCTGGGAGGATGCTGGCTGTGTGCTGCTAACCTTCTATTTGCTTCTGGAGGGGTGTGAGGCTATTGTATCGTGGCTCGGTAAGTAGAGAATGCGATTTGAAATGAAACAAGACCGCCCGCGATTGCCGAGCTCGTGCTTTGGGACAGGAATGGAAAATAAGACAACCCGCAATTGCATAGTTCCTGCTTTGGGACTCGAACAGAGGGCGTAATTTTTGTGTTTGTACACTTACACAACGACACTGAACAGCGAATAAAGTCTGTAACTTTATTGTGTCTCTGCTCATTCAAAATAAATATCGCAGCTCCATAAGGAGAGCATGCGATGGGAAATAAGACAGCGATCATAATAAGACAGATAAGCTTCTCTCTGCTTCCGGAGGGGAGTGAGACCATTTTTAAATTACACGGCATCTATATATATACACACACACACACACACACACACACACACACACACACACACACACACACACATATATCGGCATCGTCAATCGGCCAAAATATCGGCACATCGGATATCGGCAAAAATCCAATATCGTGCATCCCTAGCTATGACACTTTAGCTACATCGGGTTACTTCATACAACAAGTACTCAGCATTGGGCAGATTGCTGAAGAAACTTAATGTCAAACAACAAAATATATAGTCCTCAGTGGAATAAAGGAAATAACCATGTAAGTACTTGGTTACTATATGTACTTATACCACTATGCTATAATATGAAGCCATTTTTGGAGGCATTAGCACAAAAAGCTTCTCAGCCATTAGTCAACAGTGCAAATGACAGGATGTCAGTGAAGAGTCTGGGGATGGAATTCCACTGTAGCTTTAAAGTTCCTTCCCATCCTAATGGTATGACTGCCTACGATGACAATTTGCTGTGCATGCATATTTGTATTCATTAAAAATCATATCCAGGGCTCGCAATTAGTTTAGTGGATAAGACATTCACTTTGAATGCAAGCTGAGCACTACGGCACAGGTTCCATCCCAGCCACATCATTTGCCGACAATGACCATGCGCCCACGAGTTGCCTGGATGATGTCAGTGGAACCACATCTGTCCTCCAATGAGTGCCCACTACTCTGCATTGCACTGTGTGACCTGTAGTGTGAAAAGTAGCCATTGGCTGCAGACAAATGTACCAAAGGAATGCATTCATCTTGCCTCAGTGCTCCTAAGGAAATGCAGTGGTCGTCCCTGTGAGATGTATATAGCAGTTGGATTTTTCTGAATATTATTAAATATGACATTTGAAATATTATTAAAATATCAATAAGTTTATGATGAATAATAAAATTTAGACCCAGTTTTATAAAAAAAGTTTATTATATATTTTATTATTATATATTTATATAAATTCACTCATATTTATAATATAATGTATAAGTGCCTTGCAAAAGTATTCACACGCTTGAATTCTCATTATACTGAATTAAATAATACATCGAAATTTCATTCTGTGTGATATTTTATTTAAAAACCAAAACCCAAAATTTATTATTTTAAGGTGACGTTGGTTTTATGTTAGAAAGCATTTTTAAGAAAAATAAAAAACTGAAATATGCCGTTTGCATAAGTATTAAACCCCCACCTGTTACTATTTTGTAGAGCCACCTTTTACTATAATAAGTTGCTGTAAGTCTCTACCAGTTTAGCACACTATTTGGGAGTGACATTTGCCCGTTCTTCTTGGCACATTTGCTCCCGGTTGTTCAGGTTTGTTGGATGCGTCATATGTGGACTGCAATATTCAAGTAGCCCCACACATTCTCAAAGGGACTGAGATCAGGACTTTGACTGGGCCTCTGATGTTGCTTTGGCCTTGTGCTTGGGATCACTGTCCTGCTGAAAGATGAACTTTCTCCCAAGCTTCAGTTTCTAGCAGACTGAAGCAGGTTCTCTTGCAGTATTTCCCTGTATTTTGATCCATCCATTTTTCTTCAGTTTTAACAAGATGGTGTTTCTTGGGGCATGGCCAGTGTTAGATTTGCACATAATGCTTTGAATTTTAGTCAAAAAGCTTTATCTTGGTCTCATCTGACCACAAAATATTTTCCCACAACTTAGCTGGGTTGCTCTCATGCTTTGTGGCAAACTCAAGATGTGCCTTGAGAAGGTTCTTTCTGAGTAATGGCTTCTTTCTTACCCTCCCTTACAGGCCAGTTTTATGCAGAGCTCTTGATATTGTTGATGGTGTACTTTTACTCCACTCCCAGCCACTGAACTCTGTAGATCTGTCAGTGATGGCCTCTCTGTTGCTTCTCTCGCAAGTCTCCTTCTTGGATGCTGTGTTTGGAGGGAAAGCCTTCTCCAGGCAGTGCATGGGTGGTGTGATACATATTCCATTCCTGATTATTGATCCAACAGTGCTCACTGGGATATCCAAACACTTGGACGCATTGTCCTGCAGTGAATGTGGAATCTGTACATGGATTTCCCTTCATATTTCACAGCTGACCTCTTTCCACTCTGTGACATTGTGACGGAGTGCCGTCACTACGGTTGAGTATGCGCTCTGACTGCCATACCAACGAGCCTGGCCCTTTGGCGTCATGGTCAAAGTCGCATGTTTGGTACCCCGTAGACCCGGGTTTGAGGCCAAGTGGGGTGACTGCTCTCTCCCTTCGCTACAGACATCCTGCAGTGAAGAAGGTGGACTTTTTAAATATCTCAGATTTTAAATTCAGAAGAAGAAAACCTTTGAATGTGAAATATTCATCAGCCAGCTAAATTAACATAAAAACAACATATAACAACTGCCAGCCTGTATGAACATAACGGCAACACCTTCCACCTCATTGAGAGAGATATAAAAGCCTGAATGATCTGAACTGGGGTGTAAAGATTCAAATCCACATGCAATGATTTAAAAATTAAAAGATACATAGAGAAAAGCTTAATATTCTTTGTTCATCCTTTCTTTCATTCTTTCTGTGTTTTGATAAGTTTTATTGTGAATGGGTAGTAAACAAAGGTGTACACATGCATTTACCAATCAGAGAATGTCATTGAGTAATATCAACATTCCATTGGTTTAAAATTATAAAAAGGAAAAAAAAAGAGAAGGCAGACATGGAGAGCACAAGGTGGCGAAAGACCAAGTTGTGTTTGGTCGTGTTGCTAGTAGTGGATTTGCTGAGAGCCTCAGGATTTTATTTATTTGTAAAGTACTGGAAATATAAGGAAAGACATTTTTCTTCATTTTGTGATTTTGCCACCCCTTTGGACAAACATAACGTGGCTAATAAGCTGCATATTACTTGAATGAACATGACAGAGACTGCCATTTTGTCTTCTTGCTATGAATGGGATTGAGTCTGCATTACAGGCATTAGATCTTACACACTGACTGTAAACCAATGTGATATTAGACTTGACAACTGAGTAAAAGAAAACCCACCAAACTTAGAGAACACTCAGGCTGTTTATTAATCCACGTTTTTGTCTGTTCTTGTGTTCTCGTGAACTCGTTTGATGTAATCTTTCATGGCCCAAGTACGGTTCCAATACCTAAGAACGCAAGTGACCAAGAACGCTTAAAATGCCTGGATGTGTTCTTGATCTTCCCCTTTTATCGAGGATGCATCGGTTGGTGACTTGGCCAGCGAGAACGCATCTGATATCCCAGAAGTCATTGCAAGAATGATGGCAGGAGAGCCAGATGAGAAACTGCACAACTGTAAGTTTTTACTTTTCTTATTTCAAGTAAACGGTACCTGTAAATCAGCCTCTGAAAAAAAATGTGTAGGGAAACGGGCAGTATAGTTGCTGAATATTTGCTTATTTTATATAAGAAACGGCTAATTTGTAAGTTTGCTCCAACTTTCATGGGGAGTAGGCTTCGGTTAGCTAGTGTTATTCAGTTCAGTGGAGATGGTAGTTAACGTTAGCTAACTTAGCATGGGCTACAGAAAACGTAACTTGAGGGACGGCTTTTTAGCTTTGCAGTTGATCTCACTTTTCAAATGTCATATCGATCATACGAATATGAATAAGGCTATAGTCTCCATACAGCCTTCTACCAGTCATCTTCACATAAATATTTTATTCAGGGACTGTGTTGTGTTTAAAGAACGAGGAAACCAACGTTAGGTTTAGGTGAGTGCCGTGTTTATTCTTTAATTTTTTATTCTCCACTTCCTTCTTCCCGACACCCCCACGGTGGCCCTCTAGCTCAGAAAATGCAACACAAAAAAGTGGCATATAAGGCACAAAAAACTGAGTAATGCAGTAGTACATAAGGCACAAACAACTGAATATGAAATGATAATATACTGAAAAGGGGTCTCAGTGAACACAACATCCCCCCCCCAGCGTTCAAGTGTGGAAGGTCCCGGTACGGTACGGTACGGGCCCGGGCAGGCCGAGGTTCAGCAGCCAGAGGGGCAGGAGGTGGAGCAGGGCCCTAAGCCGGGGCCTGCGCAAGAGGTGTAGGTGGAGCAGGGTCCTGAGCTGGGGCCTGCGCAAGAGGTGTAGCCTGGGCAAGGGGTGCAGCAACCGGAACGTGTCGCTCAACAGGCAGTATGGCCGGTGGCCCAACCGCTGTAGCGTTCCCTGGGCCTGTGGCTAGGTGGCAGGTGAGGAGGAGCAGGCACCTTATGCAGGCAGCTGGCGTGCCAACGGGATCTGTCAGTTAGCTGGAATGTAGCTGAGCCTAGCTGGTGACTGACTTGGTATGGGTTAGACCAGAATGTAGCCAGCTTATTGGCTCGGTGGGGTCGATGAGCCCTGACCCAGCTCGGACACTCTGTTGCTAGGTGGCTTAGCCCTGTGTTTTTCATGAAACCTCTGTTTCATGGCACGCTGATGTCTGTTGATGCCGAATCTGACTTGTGGGTGTGGCCGAAGACCTTGGGCCGCTGGTGGGCGGTGTCTTGACAGGGGAAGCACGAGTTCTCTACCCAGCATGAGCGAGGCAGGACAGACCCCTGTAGTGGGGTGGCGGGTTGCACGGTAGTGGAGGAAGGTCTGTGACAGAGAGGCCCCCAGTGAGTATCCCTCAGACATGTGAGCACGCAGCCCATTTTTGAGAGTCTGATTAAGTCGTTCCCCCATTGGCCTGGGGATGAAAGACTGAGGTCCGAATGTGGGTAATGCCGTTGGTAGCAAGATAGGAGGTGAACTCTGCGGACAGGAACTGGGGACTGTTGTCTGTAGTGATGGCCCAGGGCAGGCCCCAGCGGGCAAACAGCTGGTCAAGAAAGTTGATCACAGCAGCAGAGGTGACCATGCCCATGGGGATTGACTTCAGGCCACTTGGAATGTAGGTCGTAGACAATGACAAGAAATCTCTGGTGATGTGGCACATTGTATAACTCACTGCAAATATCAAGCTGTAAATGCTCCCACGGTGTAGACGGCCAGTCCAGGGGCTGGAGTGGGAGCAAAGTGGGTGACCCAGTTTTCCCACTAGTGAGGCATGCCACGCACGACCTGACAAGCTCCTCTAGGTCACGGTCTATGCCCAGCCACCACACCAAGTCGCGGCACCGTTGCTTTATTTTGACAATGCCGAGGTGACCCTCGTGTGCCATCTGCAACACATATCCTCTAAGGGGTATGGTTATCAGCGCACATTGGCCACATGCAATGCAGGCATCGCCCCAGCATGTCAGTTCGTGTTTCATGGGAGAGAAAGGTTCCAGTTCCAGTGGGATGCGGGGAGGCCATCCATGCCTGATGTAGTCACAGAGCGTAGTGAAGATGGGCTCGGATGCTGAGGAAGACTCCAGGTCTTGGAGAGATACTTTGTCCTTCAGCAGTGAGTGAACCAGGTGTACCAAATTGTCTTCATCCTCTCAAGGGTTAGCTGAACACTGGGTGGTGGTGGGGTGGGACAAGAAATCTGCCACAACGTTATCTCTGCCCGGGGTGAAGTGCAGTTGAAAGTCATACTGTTGCAGGCGGTCTGACCACCTGTGGAGGCGAAGGGGTCTGTGTCCCCTGCCAGAGGTGGACATCAGGGCTGTCAGGGCCTGGTGATCCGTCCTCAGCGTAAATGAGCGGCCAATAGAGATAGAGGTGCCATTGCTCGCACGCCCAGATGCATGCGAGCACCTCCCGCTCACCCACTGAGTACTTTTGTTCTGTGGGGCTGAGAGCCCAGGAGGCAAAAGCTACAGGCTTCTCAGCACCATCATGAAGCTGTGACAAGACGGCGCCCAGAGCTACTGCAGATGCATCACAGGTCATGAGCATGGGACGGTCAAGCTGGAAGTGTGCCAGGGTTGGTGCTGTGGTGAGGAGACGCTTTAGCTTCTCAAAGGCTGCCTGGCAGGCAGGAGTCCAGGCCCAAGGAGCATCCTTTTTGAGCAGCAGCCTCATTGGAGTGGTGGCAGAGGAGTACTGAGGTAGGAATTGCATGTAGTACGCTGTCATTCCCAAGAATGATGCCAGTTGTGAGGCTGTCATGGGAGCGGGCACCTGGATGATGGCATCCACATTCGACTTAAGAGGGGAGATGCCATCGGGGGACACACGGAACCCCACAAAGTTGATGGCTGGCACAGAGAACACACACTTCTCTGCATTCAGGGTGGCATGGTGGTGGCTGAGGGTGGTGAAGACCCGCTGTAGGCAGGCATCATGGGTGGCCGTATGTACCACAATATCATCCAGATACACCACTGTGCCAGGACAGCTGGCGAGAATGGTGTCCATGATTTTTTGGAGGCTGATCTGAGTCCAAAAGTCATTTTTGTGTAGCAGTATAGCCCAGTGTGGGTGATGAAAGCCGTCAGGTTCCTGCTCTCTAGGTGCAGCGGGACCTGTAGATAGCCCTGACATAGGTCCAGTTTAGAGGAAACAGAGGAACCATAAAAGAGAGTTGTGAGGTCCTCCGTTGTGGGTAAAGGGTATTTGTCTGGCATCACTGCCTTGTTCACTGCGCGGAGAGGAACGCAGACTCTGAGTCCGCTGGACTTCTTCTTGGCAATAACAAGATTAGACACCCAAGGAGAGTTGTCGATGGGTTCTATGATGCCGCCAGCCAGGAGGCGCTGGAGCTCAGCTGTAACGCCGTCCCGCAGAGCCAGGGGCACACGGCGCAGGGGCTGGACTACAGGAGAGACCGCGGGGTCCAGGAGCGGTTTGTGAACAAATGAGATGAGGCAGCCCAGGCCATTGAACAGATCAGGCCACTGGTGCTGCCATGGGGAAGCTACGTGGACGATCTTGGTTCCACTACCGTCATGCAGAGTAAAACCAAGGCGGTCGAGGCCCATGATGTTTGCACCCTGGCATGTGACATGGAACGGGAAGGAGTCCAAGGTTTTGGAGCTGTAGCACACAGGGAGTTGGAGGACGCTGATGACGTCAATTTCACTCTGGCCATAGCCGCAGAGGGCGGTGGACGGAGGCAGTAGCCGTTGATGTGGGAAGAACAGGTTGAGGGTTTCAACATTCAGCAAAGACATGTAAGGTTTATAACTAAACTGGCGTTAAGAATCAGTCTCAAATGATAGGCACATCCCAGTTATGTTAACCTTTAAGTATTCTACAATATCGATTCAATGAATCAACACAGTTATCATTTTGAATTAATATTCAAAATAGTGGCATAGCGTGGAATCTTAAATTAACTTTAACACGGGAGTTCTTTTGTAGTGAGTTGGCTTAGTTCAATGCAAGAACAACATTGAGACGGACACAGGTTTCAAAGGAAATACAATTTATTAATACAAAACATATATTTAACTAATGCAACTAACTACAAGGGTGATACGTGTGGAGTTGTAAAAAAAGGGGACCAATGAGAACAAAGGGGTTGCGCGAGCACGTGAGTACACGCGACGGAGTGAATAAAGGGAACAAAAGAGAGAAAAGGGGGGCACGCGGCGGAATGGATGGAGAGAACAAAAGGAGGAAGCGCGTGCACGTGAGCGCACGTGGCGGAATGAATGGAGGGAACAAAAGGGGGAAGCGTGTGCACGTGAGTGCACGTGGCGGAATGAATGGAGAGAACGGTAAATTGGAGGGAATACGGTTTCGATGTCGCCCGGTGGTGGCGGATGCGGTTACCTGGCTAGTCCTACCTAAGTTAGCGATACCGCTAGATAGCCACTTGTATCTAGGTGAGTTCTCGCCGCGGGTCAGTGTAGACCTGAATTTATCGCGAAACCGTATTCCTAATGGGTTAGTGGAAGGAACGACAGAGAGAGAGAGAGAGAAAAGAGAAAATCGCAACATATATGTATTGGTGATTATTACGAACAATATGGTACAGATGGAGCATCAATCCTAGCACATTCTAGAAATCTGCAAACGCTAATGCCCAGATGCACAGCCTTACTTGAGCGTTCGATTCGGCCGATATCGAACTTGAGTCCCAAGATGCCGCGAATTCGTCCAACCGTCGTCGGGGGCACGTTCCGTTCCAGATGCGCTCCGGTGTCCAAGGGTAACGCGTCCGGGTCTCGTCGTCCCAGGGTGCGTCTCTGGCCAGGGGGAAGAGGCGTCTTCGCCGATGCGTGGGAGGTTTGAAGAGAACCGGTCGTCTTCGTATCCCAGTTTAAAAGCTGCGATCGGTATAGCAGCCTCTGATTTAAATCGGGTCCTTGCAAGTGTTTTCCAAACTAATTCAGATCTAAGAGTCTTTGTACTCGGACCCTTGGTCGCGGGTTTTGAACAAAGATCTAATTCTAAATTAGGATACCTTGTAGCTACAAAGGTGGGTATCTCCTTACAGCTTACAGCGTGGTGCCGTTCGCGAGAGAGAGAGCGAACTACCGGTTGCGTGCGGTTTTCTGTACCATCCAGATGTTGCGTGTTTCCGGCTGGTACAGTATTGGTAGTTAGTCCATTAAATTTACAGTTGGAGTTGGTGCTGATGACATCACTGATGATGTCATTGATGACGTGAGCAAGGAATTTCCATTCGATTCGTGGTTCTTACCCAACAGACACCTTGGCCCCAGTATCAAGGAGGAGAAGGGCACAGCAGTCTTTCAGATAAACAGGGCACCTAGAAAAGGTCACAAATTGGGGCCCTACAGTGTGAATAACTGCCTGTGTGTCATGTGCCTGCCCAGGGGAGTCAACAGGGGAGGAGCACTTCGCAAAGTGATTAGGTTTTTGGCAGCGCCTGCATGTTTGGCCCCTAGCGGGGCAGTCTTGGGCCCTTGTGGCATGACAAGAGGAGCCACAATTCCCACAGCACCTCTGCTGGCGCGTTTGCTGGGGCCACGCAACCTGCATCACAGCATCAGTGTTGGTTATGTGGTCAGAGCTCAATAACTGTTGGACTGGCTGTTCTCTAACAGCTGTGTAAGCTGGTTGTGACTTGATTTCAACTAGCTTAGCAGCACATTCAGTGGCTGCTTCCATTACATTACATTACATTTAGGTCATTTGGCAGACACTTTTATCCAAAGCGACTTACAAGTGAGGAACAGCAAGCAAGCTACAGTAATGTAGAAGACCTTGGCGTAAGCTTTAAGTGCAACCTAAAACAACTAAACTCAACTAAGTAAGTCAAGGAGAGTAGAAAACAAAGGTAAACAAGGTGAAAGGTGAAAACAAACAAATAGTTACAGGAGAAAAAAGTGTGAGGCAAAAAGTGCGCAGAGATGGAATTATGTTGGAGTTGTAAGAAGTGTTTAGGAGAGGAGGTGCTCTCGGAAGAGCTGGGTCTTCAAGGGGTTCTTGAAGATAGAGAGGGACGCCCCTGCTCTTATGGCACAAGGTAGCTCATTCCACCAGCAGGGAACTACATGTGAGAATAGTCTGGACTGAGACTGCCTTGTGTATAGGGATGGCAATGCTAGCCGACGTTCTTGGGAGGAATGTAACAGCCGAGAAGGAGCGTAAGCCTGTATGATTGAGCTCAGATATGTCGGAGCAGACCCAGAGGTCACTGTGTAGGCAAGCATGAGAGACTTGAATTTGATACGGGCAGCCACGGGTAGCCAGTGGAGCTCAATGAGCAATGGGGTGACATGGGCCCTTTTGGGCTGATCGAAAACCAGACGCGCCGCCGCGTTCTGAACCATCTGTAGTGGTTTCACTGCACACGCTGGGAGGCCAGCTAGGAGGGCATTGCAATAGTCGAGGCAGGAGATAACCATGGCCTGTACCAGAAGCTGGGTAGCATATTGAGTCAGGTAGGGAGGGATTTTGCAGATATTGTAAAGTGCAAAGCGGCACGACCGAGAGACTGAGGCAACATGGTCAGAGAAGGATAGTTGGTCATAAATCATGACGCCCAGGTTTCTTGCAACCTTAGAAGGTTTGAGAGTATTTGAGGCAAGCTTTAAATTGATACTGTGATGTATGGATGGCTTGGCTGGGATGGCCAAGAGTTCAGTCTTAGAGAGGTTTAGCTGAAGGTGGCGAGCCTTCATCCATAAGGATATGCCTGCAAGACAATCCGTGATCCGCGCCGAGATTGTGGGGTCATTAGGCGGGAACGACAGATATAGCTGGGTATCGTCTGCGTAGCAGTGATACGAGAAGCCATGCGAGCGGATAACCGGGCCCAGAGAGGTAGTATATATTGAAAAGAGGAGGGGCCCTAGCACTGAGCCTTGGGGTACCCCTGTAGGGAGGCGGTGGGATGAGGATGTCTGTCCTTGCCATAACACGTTTGTAAGTGGCACCCCTTCTTGTTCCATATGCCACTAACGGAGCAGGCTTTCGGCAACCAGTCTGACGCGACAAAATCCAAAACTCACAATCTTCAGTAAAAAAGGTTTACTAAATAAAAATGTCAAATACAAACAAGGTATCAATCATTTGGCTTTATCTTCTGTTTCCATACGCTAGTTTGCTTTCAGTTAGCGTATTCTTAGCCTAGTGGTTGTCGGTCAGGAAAACTGTGTTACTTCTTAGCCTGACCGTCTCAAAACTGAACACTGCACATGCATCACGTGACTTACATGGCTATATCGCTGGATTCTGGTGCATTCCAAATGTTAGTAAAACTAAGAAATACCATTACAGTAATAAATTAAATAATAGTCCTACATACACGAAATTATGAATTTACATATTTAAGTAAATCAAAACAATATTCTAAATAAGAACATAATTCTTCTCAAGTTGGCTCTTACAACGTTAAACGAGCGCCCAGTGAGGTAGGATTCAAACCAAGACAGTGCTTTGCCCGAGATGCCCATTTCTGACAGTACTGATAGCAGAATGTTGAGGTTGACCGTATCAAAGGCAGTTGATAGGTCAAGTAGGATGAGGACCGAGGACTGAGCCGCAGCTCTAGCTGCTCTTAGTGCTTCTGTCACCGACAACAGAGCTGTTTCAGTGGAGTGACCACTTTTGAAGCCGGATTGGTTTGGGTCAAGGAGGTCATTCCTAGAGAGGAATTCTGAGACCTGTTTCCACTTGTAAAGCATCAGCAAGGGTCAGTGTAGCATCCTGAAGCAGTAGTTTTTCCTGAACTTTGGGATTAGACGTTCCTTCAATGAGCTGATCTCATATCAGTTCATCTGTTAGAGTTCCAAAATCACAGCCCAGTGACAGGGCTTTCAGATCAGCTACGAACTGGTTAGCAGACTCACCAGGCCAGGACGTTGACATCTTTGTCTCGTTAGGATATTTTGCCCTTCTCTGTGGAACTCAATGCAGGATGATGAAGAACACGCTGACAACTTCTCTTAAGAGAATTGATGTTTATTTCAATGCGCAAGGGAGAGACAATCTCAGGACATTCGGGCTGTCTGTACCGAGAGAATCTCTAAAGAATCAGGTTGTGTGGTGTGTTGATATACAGTCCATGGTCATACATATCAAAGGATTGAGTTGAGTGGTGGGCCGGAGACAAATGGTCTTGTGCCATGGGAACCCTGGCACAGCCATTCAGCAAGGATGTGTGACATCCTTGCTGCAGACACTACAGAGATGTTTTACAGACAAATTACAGACATATATATATACATGATACTAAATAAAACTGAGAACCTATCAGTCTGAACAGCAGCCACTGGAGCAGTATGTTTTGGGATTTTACGAAATGTCCGCCCAAAGCCGTTATTGTGGCGTCATAAGTGTCTGCGGCTCCGAGAGTACTGAAGATTTGGTGCCCCTCCACCCCCAGTAAGTGCAGAAGGATAGCTCGCTTCCTCGTGCTAACAGCACCGCCTGTTCCCATGGCTAGGAGGTGCGTTTCGAACAATGTTTTCCATTGATCCCAAAGGATGACAGGATCACCAGGAAGAGGCAGGAATGGATCTGGAGGCGGCAGGGACAAGCTAGGTACAGAATCAGCTATGTTTGTCGTCTTCTTCCCGAAACCCCTACAGTGGCCCTCTAGCTCAGAAAATGCACCACAAAAACAGTTGCATATAAGGCACAAACAAAGCTAAGGCAATGTTGGGCAGTAGCGTCGCTACAAGTAGCGTTACTAGTCTAACTACATTTCTCAGTAGCGTGGTGGTTAGGGCTGAACGATTAATTGATTTCAAATTGAAATCGCGATTTGAAACAATGTGATTAGCAAATCGCAAAGGCTGCGATTTAGGATATACGTTATGCAGCGCGTCTGACCCAGGGTTTTAACTGTTGTGTCAATGGTTTTACAAATTCATGCCGTCCTCCTTGTGTACCAGTCATGCTCACCAATCAGAAGTGGACCAAGGCCACTGCGTATATGCCCACATGGGTTAAAGATCTCCGGCCCCACGCTGGAAATCTGGCGTGCAGCGATTTTAGATCAGGCAGTGAATTATTACTAGCGTATACCAGACCAGAACGCAATTCTATTAAAAACTATCACTGACTTGGTGTTTTTTCGGATGAGTTTTAACCAAGCCTGTTTAGGCAACGTAATGGCACTGTTCTTATCCAATTGGCAACTAGTTTCAACTTTCTGCGAGGCGGTGCCAGGAAGTATTTGCGGGGACTGTATTAGTTGATTACTGCACAATAGGCTAGCATGAATTGAAATGGATAGAGCGTAGAAGCGAAACTTGTGAAGGTAGGTGCAGACACAAGCACTATTGGCCAGGAGGTGAAAAATACATGGCGATAGGCTTGGTTGTATAAAAACGGTAATGACGGACAAACATTCGGCTTATGTTGTCACAAGCTACCAAAACAGATGTTTTCACTGAACGTTTACGAGTCAACAAACCGCAACATGGACAGAATTCTCAATGTCTTGGTCCGATTCTATGATGATGACTTGGACAAAGTTGTAACACAGCATTTTGCTACTCAACCAACTTTTATTAATTTTTGACTCTTCATTTTTAATAGCATTTAAGAAAAAAGGAAGCACTTTTAATTTGAGCACTGTAATACAAATTTGTATTAATTTATTTTTTTTGTTTTACAATTTTGAATTAAAGCTGTTGTAGTAACGCTAAATTTATGTGTGTCCTATTTCAGGCTCAGAAAATTTTGTTGCTTTAAGCCCTGTAATTAATAATAATCATAATAATAATCATAATCATATACTTTATTGATCCCTCATGGGGAAATTCATCCTCTGCATTTGACCCATCCTACACACACAGTGAGCTGTGAGCACACACACACACACACACACCAGCAGTGAGCACACACACACCAGGAGCCAGGAGCAGTGGGCAGCCACAGTGCAGCGCCCAGGGACCACCTCCAGTTCTTTTTGCCAGTGCCTTGGTCAAGGGCACTGACAGGAGTATTGACCCTTACATGCATATCTTTTGATGGTGGGAGGAAACCGGAGCGCCCGGAGGAAACCCACGCAAACACGGGGAGAACATGCAAACTCCACACAGAAAGGACCTGGGACAGCAAGGATTCGAACCCAGGACCTTCTTGCTGTGAGGCAACAGTGCTAACGACTGAGCCACCGTGTTGCCCAAAAAAATCAGGGGAGAGCGTGAACGCAGTCCCCCACTAGCAGAAATTATGCAGTCGAGATTCCCACATTTGGGGAATTCGCAGGGGTCAGCACAGCCGGAGTGCAATGACTGAGCCTCACCCTGGGTGAACCACCTTCTTGATCATGGTATCTCCCCTGCCAGGTAAGTAATTGTTCTGTGTTCGATTGTTCTATGTTCTATGCTAATTAAAAAAATGTAACAAATACATGTTGGAGGCAATTCATATCTTTAAGTTCTCATCCTTGCATTAGAATATATAGCAGTTAATATTTTGATGGTATCTCATGTGGTAATGCTCCATCACATGTTTTAAATCTATCACACAGTGAACATTGAACTGAAGCTTGACTTTAAAAAATTATATTGCAAATCAAATCGCAATCGCAATATCTGTCAGAAAAATCGTAATTGGCTTTGGCAACATCTGGCAATATGAGAAATTGTCACGACTCCAACATGAAAGTGGTACCCCAATGATTTGTAAGATTCCCCCGATTGCCAGGTATCTAAAATGAAAATGACAAAAATAATGTAATGGCTAATATTTAACTTGGAATGACCATGGACATGAATAGAACATATACGCCTAAGTGCATTAGAGACATTGTGAAGCTCATATGCATCATGGCATTCTGACATGGACTTTTGAATAGCCTATATAATTATATGAATTAATACTAGTTTTATTAATGCATGGTGCTCTGATATATTTTAATCAACATTTTGTCTGTACATATTTTTTGCAATGAAGCTTACCTCAAACAAATTGCCAGGCGCTCAGCAGGACTGATGGCCTGGCGGTAGTATGGCGATGGTATCCCGTCGGGTGATTGTTGGACCAACCATGGCAAGAACGGCATCAAACTGTTCCTGGGATGGTCTTAAATAATTCTGGAAGACTCCCCCATCACCAAGTCGCATCTCTTGAACCAGTTGGTGATAAGCACCCAACTCCCGGCGGCAGCGCAAATACGGCCTCACCCAAAAGGAGTGCCTTCAGCGTTTCTGACGATGTCGCCAACACAGATAGGCAATAGCAATAACTCACTCGCGTCGCTGTCATCATGGAATGAATGCAACGGTGAAGCAACCTCTATTTATATGTCAAATAAGCAGCAATGTAATGGAGGGAAATCACAGCAGTAGGATGGGAGGGAGGTGAAGTTTTCATATCAAACTGATAAACATGATCTGTTAAGATTATTGGTTAAAGCACAGTATTTATGTCGATAGTGAAAGCCAATTAGATATCTTTTGATATATGTAAAAGGTTGCATGATTAAACATATTTTGAAGAGAGAATTTGCGTAATGAACTCTCTCACTTTTATTTAACTTCGATCTAGGTGGTGTAGCATATAGGCTAACCATATTTTTTAGCAGAATAACATTACTCAGATTCACAATGTGTTAAACTAGCTAAACTAGTTTCTTTTTAATTATACAATTACACAGTTTGACTATTAACATAGTCAAGCAACTGAATTGAAGGAAATAGCCTGTTAGTTAATTCATTTTCCCAATGTCATTAACTCCCTGGCACACAGCGCATACGGTCTCTCCGAAATCCACCGCAAAAACTCAATTTTTCAACCGAAAACACAGAAGGAGGAGTTTCGCGAACACATCGGAGATCATGGAGGTTCCCATAGGAATGAATGGACTTCCGGATGACTCACATACGTACACAGAGCTATATAAAGGAAACGAGGTGTACAAAAAACATGATGCCGGTTAGTAAGTCGCAGAGTAAGTTCTAATTACGTGATTGGTGTCGATTATTCAGTGAATTATTTGTCTTATTGTTAATCAAGGCGGATAAAGGGGAACAGGTTGAAAGTAAGGATAGATTTAAAGGTAGTGTTTCCGCTTCCCCTGTTTCCAGCTCACCAGCTGCCACTGCGTAACAATAATAATTGTACATTTACAAAATTACACCTCCGAACGGCATACTGGGCATAGCTCGCTAGCTAGCCAGGTAGCATAACAGTCTGTTAACAGCAGGGAGAGGCTTCGTCGCTATGGTAGATTAAAGAACAGAAAACAGAGATGGAGAATGAAGAAAATGAGACCGGAGTTGGAATGTTTTATTTGTTAAATGGAGAACCAAGGGAACTGTGACTGATCAACAGCCATTTTAATACTTGAATACCTTGGCTTGAAGGATAACATATTGTGACCTAGAAAAGTGCATTTCCTGAAGAAAATGCAGACTGTGATTGCACCCCGGCAGCGAAAATGTGCTATCGTATATGAAATGATCACTAGGATGTGGCTAAGTGGTTGCTAGGTGGATGCTAGGGTGTTGATAGGTGGTTGCCAGGGTGTCACTAGGTGGTTGCTAGGCTGTTGCTAGGTGGTTGCTAAAGTATATAAGGTGGTTGCTAGGGTGTTGCTAGGTGGCTGCTAGGCTGTTGCTAGCTGGTTGCTAAAGTATATAAGGTGGTTGCTAGGGTGTTGCTAGGTGGCTGCTAGGGTGTTGCTAGGTGGTTGCTAAAGTATATAAGGTGGTCGCTAGGGTGTTGCTAGGTGGCTGCTAGGGTGTTGCTAGCTGGTTGCTAGGGCATTGTTGGGTGGTTGCTAGTGTGTTGCTAGGTGGGTGCTAGGGTAAACAATATGGTCACTGGGCGTTGCTAGGGTGTTGCTGGGTGGTTGCCATGGTGTTGCTGAGTGGTTGCTAGGGTAAACAATATGGTTGCTGGGCGTTGCTGGGTGGTTGCCAAAGTGTCGCTAAGTGGTTGTTAGGTCGTTGCTCAGTGGTTGCTAGGCAGTTGCTAGGGTGAGCAATATGGTTGCAAGGGACACACCCACCTTGGTGAGTGTTGGGTCACATGACCCAAAGCAGCATATCAGGTCCCATGGCTATTAGTGAAATGGTGACCGAGACTTTGAAAAATGAATTGAAGTCAATGGGAGGATGAAGGGATGGGTGAATGACAAAAAGACGAGTGCGGGTCAGTCTGGCTTTAAATGAGTGTTGGGTGGCATGACCTGAACCAGCATATGTGGTACGGTGGCTGTCGGGCCAAAGGTGACCGAGCAGTAAGACTTTGAAAAATGAAGTCAATAGGAGGATGAAGGGATGAATAAATGAGAAAAAACACTGATTAAAAAAATGACAAAAAGACGAGTGCAGATCAAGACGGTCTTGGATGAGTGCTGGGTGATTTGTCCTGAGGCAACATGTGAGGTATGGTGGCTATGGGGTGAAAAGCGAGCAAGTGGGAAGGCCATGAACCGTGAGAGGGGTGATTTTGAAAATGAATGGAAGTCTATGAGGAAAAAAGAAAAAAACAACAAAAACCAGAGAATAAGTGCAGGTACGGCTTAGCTGTATACAAGCACACTGATCGGGGTCAGACCGGAAGGGTTACATTTGGTTTGGGGTCGATATCTTGAAAACTGTGGGAGGAGGAGCGGGACAAAATTTGGTGGAATAAGAAGAAGAACTAGAAAAGTGCATTTCCTGAAGAAAATGCAGAGTATGATTAACACCCGGCAGCGAAAATGTGGTAACGTATATGAAACGATTGCTAGGAAGTGGCTAAGTGGTTGTTAGGCTGTTGCTCACTGGTTGCTAAGGTGTTGCTAGGTGGTTGCTAGGATGTTGCTAAGCGGTTTCTAGGTTGTTGCTGGATGGTGGCTAAGATGTTGCTAGGGGGTTGCCAGGGCATTACTAGGTGGTTGCTAGGCTGTTGCTAGGTGGTTGCTAAGGTATATGATTTGGTTGCTAGGCTGTTGTTGGGTGGTTGCCAGGGTGTTGCTAAGTGGATGCTAGGGTGTTGCTATGGTGTTGCTAGGTGGTTGCTAGGGTAAACAATATGGTCGCTGGGGCATTGCTAGGGCGTTGCTGGGTGGTTGCCAGGGTGTTGCTAAATGGTTGCTAGGGTAAACAATATGGTCGCTGGGCATTGCTAGGGTGTTGCTGGGTGGTTCCCAAAGTGTTGCTAAGTGGTTCCCAGGTGGTTGCTAGGCTGTTGCTAAGTGGTTGCCAGGGCGTTACTAGGTGGTTGCTAGGGTGTTGCTAGGTGGTTACTAATGTGTTGCTAGATGGTTACTAAGGTATATGATTTGGTTGCTAGGGTGTTGTTGGGTGGTTGCCAGGGTGTTGCTAAGTGGCTGCTAGGGTGTTGCTAGGCAGTTGCTAGGGTAATATGGTTGCTAGGGACACACCCACCTTTGATGAGTGTTGGGTCACATGATCCAAAGCACCATATCAGGTCCCGTGTCAATTTGTCAAATGGTGACCAAGTGGTAAGGCTTTGAGAAATGCACTGAAGTGAATGGGAAGATGGAAGGATGAATAAACGACAAAAAGACCAGTGCGGGTCAGTATGGCTTTCAATGAGTGTTGAGTGGCATGACCTGAGCCCTGGGTTCCCACGGGTCCTTGAAATCCTTGAAAGTTTGTGAATCTGAAAAAAAATTTCAAGGCCCTGGAAAGTTTTTGAAAATAGACATAAATAGATACAGGTCCTTGAAAGTGCTTGAATTTATTTTGTGCAAGAAGTTTTTTGGAAAATTTTCCATATGATTCCCTCCGCTAATGTGTCTCCATTATTTCGCCACCACTTCGTATGCATAGGTTGCTGATTTGCGTTGGTTACGCGCAGTGTTGGAGTTACGTGAGAGCCAGTGGGAGCTGAGCTCCCATAGAGTGAGGACTGGCTCCCATGAAAGCAGTAAAGTCAAATATCTGTGGGGGTCTCTGAAAATACAACAGCATTATATTTTAATCACAAATAAAGCTCATTTTCCTTCCATATACGGAGTAATATTTACGTTAAAGATAGATAAATAGTCTTGACAAGTAATAAGAGTAAACGTGTAGAATAAAGCATCGTGAATGCAGCATGGCTGCACTTCACCACCACGCCCCACGCCACTATGCGTGCAAACTATCAATTTGTGAGCTCATGAACGTTAATCCGAAGAAGACACTTGACCTTGCTTTCATTCCTTGGATACGTTTTCAAGACAAAGATCAATAAGTTAAATAGGTGCGCCTTTTGGTCTATTTTGTCTGCGTAACGGTAAGAGATGGCTTTTACTTTCTACTGGAATGCATTCTCCCTCTGTTTAAAGTTTGTTGCGTGGGCTGTAGGAAAATACCACAAACAATATTTTCAACAAAAAATAAAAAAGATCAGTGTGTATGCATACAATCTCTGTGTGTGTGTGCAAGTGTTGTACAACAAAGCACGTAGCTTTTCACTCCCAAAAGGCACACCTATTTAATTATACTTATTAATTATACTTGCGCATCCACGTACGTTTTTTTTTTTTTTTTTTTTAGAGTTTGGAGACCCCCACAGAGATGAAATCATAACTCAAACCCTGGTTACACGGCTACTTTGCTACTTTGTGTTCTACGTTGCCATCACGTTCATGCGCGCGCAAAGCTACGGCGGTACCTCAATGTTTGTTTCACACATTCCATCGGCTGATCGGCGTGATGCCTGGAAAATGTCAATTTCAAGATATTTGGCTCACCAAACAGGATTTTAAAGAATGGCTTGCCAGAGATCCAAAGGACCATCACATGGCCAGGTGCAGAGCCTGCTGTAAATCAATCAAAGTGGATAGCATGGGAGAAGCGGCTCTTTCAAGCCATGCGGCTGGGTCAACACACAAGACGGCACTTCGTAAATTGAAAGCAGGTAGGTCCTACCAAATTCTCTGGTCCTACCATAGACTGCATCTGACATAGAAAGATACAGAACCCCATGTACTTGCTAACAAGGACCAGCCTGCCAAATTGTCCAGTCCCATCATAGTGAATGTTAGCTGCTAGCTGTTTTTGCTGTTATTTGAATGTCTCGCTGTGAAATGTCAGTCACGAAGGCTGACTGTTGAGTTGAGTTGAACAGTGAACATGAAAGAGTTTGCTAACGTTAGAAAGTGCACAGTTATGAGTTGCTAACGTCAGTGTGCCAAGCTTTCACAAGAATAATAACGGCATAAATGACGACAGTGCAGTTGACAGCTAACATGTCACAAGACATATGTTCACTTGACCTCCCAAAACCATCAATCAAAGCTCTGTTGTGGTTCTGGGGTTTGAAGTTGCCCCCTACTGGTTGTAACAATAACAACAATTAATCATGAATGCATTACGGGCAGATATACCATGTTATCATTGAGATCAATTAACTAAATATCACTATAATATAGGCTAAATGATAAAAATAACAACAGTACAGTTAGCAGAAATTCCAGAGATATTGTGGTGTGATCATGCATGGTTATTGAATTATCACAGTTAGCCTAGTCCTTTTTTGGCCTTTTACAGGCATTTTAAGAAGATAAACATTCAAGTAAAAGCAACCACTAATAGTCTACTCTAGCCAAAATAAAATCTGCGCAGTGGTATCAGTAGGCTTACCAAGATATTGTATGTCACCCATTGTAAATCAAAGATACATATATATATAGATATATGTGACTATTTGCCACAGGAAAGCTTTGTATCAGCTGTTATATTGTATTACAAAAATGGGTCCAGATGGAGTGTTTTTAAAGCTGGCATTTAAGTCCTTGTGCCCCAGCTGTGTTATATTTAGGTGTCAGATAACAGCCGTTCTTACAATATGTCTGTGTTATGTCCCTTTTTTTCTTACAGCACCCACTCTACTCAACTATGTGGAAAAGTTGGTGACATCTACTCCCACACCATGTACACCACCTTCTGCAACTACTACCACCATCGCCACATCCTCCAGACAGTCGGTCATCACAGGCGTTCCCAAAGAAGACACATTGAGAGCTGAGGCCTTGTGGTGTCTGAATATGATGGAGTCTCACTACTCTTTCAACTCCAGTGAAGGCACAGGTAAATGGAATGATCTGAACTTTCACCTATGACATGACATTCCTATTAGAAACATTTTATGTTTTTCATGTAGCAATGTGGCACAAGGGTTGGGGAGTAACTAGTTACATGTAGCAAAATTCTGTAATTATGTAAATTACAAAGTGAATGTAATTGTAATTACTTACATTACACAGAAAAAAATGTAAATGAATTACAGTTATTACTTAAGATCTTGGTGATTACAAAAAATGACATTTGTACAACACACACATACACACACACAAACACAAACACACATACACACACACACACACAAACCAAGGGGACACAATCCAATAAGAATAGAACTCCTGCTTAGTCAATAATTGTTCTACATCATATTTGGGACTGTGCAATTATCATTTTGAGATTCCAAGGTGTTAAGTGCAGCAAAATACCAAATGCCAAAGTTTGATTTAATGCAATCACAGATTTGTATGCAAAGATCTGTATTATGATTTTAAAACCACATCAAAAGTATTTTTGTTGTGATTTTACATCTCTGTGTACTTCAAAATGATTTCACAGTCAAAAGAGGTGCTGAAGTCTGACTTTGTGGTGGCTGTACTTTAAAATACACACATAGTCACACCCACACAAATAAGAATGTGTTTGATTTCAATCTCTTTCTTTTTTCTTTACTTTTAGGTGTGTTGTTTTCAGCTATGTTCCCAGACAGTGCAATAGCCAAGACCTTTGCATGCGGAGCAACGAAGTCCGACTACATTTGCAGACATGGTTTGGCTCCTCATTTCAAGAACTTGTTGTCCAACACACTCTCTTCTGATTGGGAGGACTATGTACTTCTCTTTGATGAGAGCCTTAACAGAAAAACACAATCAAAGCAGTGTGACTTTCATGTCCGTTTATGGGACGGGGACAAAGTTCTCACAAGATTTTATGATTCAAAATTCATGGGACACGCAACTGCGTTGGACCTTAAAGCAGTCTATGAGAGGAGCACTGAAAATCTGCCAAAAGAAAACATGGTTCAGATCTCCATGGATGGACCAAATGTGAATTGGTCTTTTTATTCAAAGGTTGACAAATCCCTCCGAGATTCTCATAATATACACCTTATCAATATTGGCAGCTGCGGTCTCCATATTGTACACGGAGCCTTTCAGAAAGGAGTGGAAGGGACAGACTGGAAAGTTGGCATCGTATTGCAATCCATGCACCAACTTCTGAGGGATTCTCCAGCTCGTAGGGAGGATTATTTCAACATAGCGGGATCAGATTCCCCAACGCCACTCAAGTTTTGCAGAACAAGATGGGTGGAAAATGTGCCTGTGCTGGAAAGGGCTTTGGAAGTTTTACCACACATGGCTGCATATGTCAATGCTGTAGGGGAAAAGAGATGTCCAAATCCAGGCACAAAGTCCTTTGAGGTGGTTCAGGAGGCTGTTGAAGACCCACTCATGGCTGCAAAACTTAATTTCATCTTGTCAGTGAGCAAGGAAGTGACTCCATTCCTTGCACACTACCAGACTGATAAGCCCATGGTGCCATTTCTTTCAACAGACCTGTTCAAGCTGCTTAAGAGCCTGATGTGCAGATTCATCAAAAAAAGACATCATGAAGGAAGCAACAACACCTCATAAACTCCTGGACATTGAGGTGGGAGATGAAACTTGTCATGTTGACTCCTCACAGGTGGACTTGGGTTTTGTTACAGGGAGAGTTTTGAGGGACTTGTCAGTGACAGTGAAGACAATAGGACAGAAAACCCTCCTGCTCTTCAAACACACTTGCAAGAAGTGCTTGCTTTTAACTGTACAGAAGTTCATCGAGAAGTCCCCCCTCAAATACCCTCTTGTCTCTCACCTTTCCTTCCTAGATCCAAGGGAAATGGCCTGCAAAGATGCAAGTGTCGGATTAACTAAGTTCAGGAAGGCTTTGACATACCTTGTGCATGTCCACCGTGTAAATGAAGAAGACTGTGACGAGTTACTGCGACTCTACAGTCAATTCATAGATGAGATTGTGCTGCCACAGAGTTCACAATTTTCCCACTTTGATCCATACACAGACAGGGTTGACACATTTTTGCATGACAGGATGTCCACACAGAAACCATATGAAAAGCTATGGAGACTCTGCCGCCAACTCCTCCTCCTCTCACATGTGCAAGCCTCTGTAGAGCGTGGATTTTCAATCAACCGTCAAATTGAGGTTGATAACCTCGCAGAAGATTCGTATGTGGCACAAAGGTGCATTTCGGACCACCTCAGGGCTGTGGGTGGCACCAAGAATGTCACAATTGACAGACCACTACTGATGTCGGTTGGTGGTGCACGACAGAGATACATCACACATCTTGAGGATATGAGAAGAAGGAGAGATGATGCAGAAAAAAACAAAAAGCGAAAATATGTGCTGGATGAAATTGAGGGACTTAAAACAAAGAAAAAAAGACTGAAAGATGACATAGATGCGCTTGAGACCTCTGCTGACAAATTGGCTCTCGAGGCAGAGAAAACAGGCAAGCTTACTCTAATTGCCAAATCTAACAGCTTAAGGAAGGGTGCAAAGGAAAAGAGAGCAGAAATGGTGGAAGTGGAAAAATCGCTCGATGAGAAATTGAATGAATTGAAAAGCAAATGAAGACAAAATCAACAAGACAAAATCGATTTAAAAAGGGAAACAACCAAAGAATACTTCAGGGAATGCACTTTGTTTTAAACATTTTCAGCTGACCTGTTGTGTTGGAAAATATTTTATTCATTGTTTACTATTGTTTATTCATTCATGTTTATTCATGTCCTTATGGTAATAATATCCCATAACATAATGCACTGTATGATAGTGTTTATTTCATTTGCACATGTTGTTGTGTGGTGTTTCTAGTGCTTACAGTATGAACATATTTTCAGGTGACCTGTTGTTAAAAAATATTTCATTCATTGTTTATTTATCCATTCATGTTAATTTTTGTCCTTATGGTAATGTCCCCATACGATGTGGTAATGGTAATGTACAACAGTGTTTATTTCATCTGCACATGTCTTGGTGTGTTTCTAGTGCTTACACTGTGAACCTAAATATGTTCAATAAAAATAAAACATTTGTGATATCCTGTTGCCCAAATATTTTATTTAATGTAATGTTGAATAAACCAACAAGTTTACTGTAACTAACTAGTTTTGCTTGTTAAGATAATGTAAACTCATGACGCAAGAATACCTTAAATGTACATTCATATATCTTAAAACTTCTGGTTACATGTGCCTAAGCTCTTCTCAATCAAATACATCCAAAAGTTAATTTCAGACAATTTCAGAATACAGTATAGGATGTACTGCATATTCTTCAGTTTCATGCAAAACAAAAATGTGACTAATAGAAGGTGTGGGAACCCTGCTGAGCGAGCATACGAGGTACTGTGACCATAGGCCGAAAGGTGACCGAGCGGTAATACTTTGAGAAATGAATTGAAGTCAGTGGGAGGATGGAGGGATGAGTGAATGACAAAAAGACGAGTGTGGGTCAGTATGGCTTTCAATGAGTGTTGGGTGGCATGACCTGAGCCAGCGTATGAGGTACTGTGACCGTAGGACGAAAGGTGACCGAGCGGTAAGACTTTGAAAAATGAATTGAAGTCAATGGGAGGAGGGAGGGATGAGTGAATGACAAAAAGACAAGTGCAGATCAGTATGGCTTTCAATGAGTGTTGGGTGATTTGACCTGAGGCAGCATATGTGTTACAGTGGCTGTTGGGCCACAGGTGATGAAAAAATGACAAAAACCGCAGAAAGAGTGTGGGTACTGTTAGGAGACAGTTTTGTGGAATGGCATGGCGTTCGATCCGGAGACACGCAATGTGTATTAGAATACAAACGCTGGAGACAAGCGATGTGTATTAGAATACAAAGCGATGCCGCTACATCCGACCGGAGCCAAACGGCGCCTCTTGATGGTAATAGTCTGCGGAACACAGGATTCCACATGACCATATATGGGCCTCACTTCCGCCTGAAGTTTGAATTTGAACCTTACGGAGCCAATTAGGGTACGAGGTTCAGGAAAAACCCAATTAGAGAGGGAGCTGTTTAGCTATGCACAACACCACAAAACCAATCAGAAACAGCACCCCCGCTGGTCATTGTAACTCAAATGTAAATGTAAATATATAAAAAGGAACAAAATGTTATACTTGTTGAACTTCTGCTCAATGCTGATGTTCCCGCGGCCGGCTGTGTAAATAAACCTTCCTGTCTTTTTCTACGAACATCGGATCTGCTTCTTTGTCGGAAAATAACTTATTTCGCTCCTCCGGGAGTTGACTAACAATTTGGCGCTCTTGCCGAACGGGTCTTTCGTCTTGTAACACGAGGTGAGTACGTTTACTTTTACCACCTCCATAGTTAGTGTAACGCAAGCCAGACCCGCTGGGGATCAGAGCGCTCCACCTAGAGGTACGAACTTTTATGTTATACTGCAACGAGAGGATTCCGTGTTCGTAGTTAAAGACTGTGTCTTTCATTTAATTTGTCTATCGTGGCATTAGTTTAAATGTGTTTGTTCAAAGTATTGATCATGTCGTTTGTTTGAAGTTCGTCTGTCGTAAGGTCTGTCCATTCGTATCGTTTGTTTGAAGCTCGTCTGTCTTAAGGTCTGTCCATTCGTATTGTCTGGTTAAGTGTTAGTTTAGGTCCATCGTGATTATAAGTTGTCTATCGTCTTATCGACCCCCATCGAGAGTCCCAGGCTGGGAATTTGTGTTTACCCGGTGTGACCCCCAGGAGAGATCGTCGTCTCCTGGGAAGCCGGTCCCCGGGGATTTGTGTTTTGTGTTAAGTCAGGTGGGGGCCTCAGGAGAGATCGCTGTCTCCTGAGAAGCTAGGTGGTACCTAGGAAGCGCGCTTGTTGTCTGACGTGGGTCGGCATCGGTACCCCAGGGAGCGACCTGGGAAGCTTGCGTATATTATCGTGAGGTTTATGTTCGTTTGTCTTTTTGTGTTTGGACCGGTGACCGCCTCAGTGATCGCGTTTACGCAGTTGCCGCTGTGCTAACGGGTCGTTGAGAAGCTAGGTAACAGTTGTTACCTAGGAGGAAGACCACGTCGTTGTGATTTACGTTGTTTTTATGTTGTTTGAATGTTGTGTTTTGGCCAATAGCGTACATTTATAATTATATTATTAGTAAAATTAACGTAGACCTACATTTAATTAATAATAGAAAATATATAAACCGCGGTAAAATATCGGCAATTAAAGAAACGTCCAAAGCCCCTCGTGGTTACGCGGGAAGCATTACTATGTATTTGTTTGAAAAAGTATGTGAAGAAGGAAAGTGAAATGTGGAAACATGGTTGGGATCCAAACGGATCCACTGAGACATCGTTAGAATGGTGGGCGAATCAGAAGAAGGATAGAACTGCATGTGGTACTGTTATTTTGGTAACAGAGCATAGAAAGCTAATCGAAGAGTGATAAAATGCATGACCGCTTACAAACCCAGGGTAAATAATTATCGGAATTGCGCAAAAGAATAAGTAATTAAAAAAAAAATGTAAAAGCTCTGGTCAGAGCGCCGTGCTTGCGGGTATACCAGAAGAAAAATGTAAAAGCTCTGATCAGAGCGCCGCGCTTGCGTGTATACCAGCTGAATTGAAAGACGTTCAAAGCTTGTACCCTGACTTAAACAAAGAATGTCCCATGATAACTGACCCAATGCATTTTGAGTATAAAGAAGCAACTGATGCAATCCCTATGGCTCCAATATGTTGATGACATTCTGCTGGCCTCTTCTGACTCTGACTCTGACTCTCATTTTCAGGCTCTGCAAGCAATTGGAAGAAGAAAGCTCAAATTGCTTGGGAGACTGTTCGGTACTTGTGCTTTGCTGCTCCTGAAGGGTCAGGGTGGCTTCCTGTTGGTGGGGGAGCTGCCATTGCCACTGCTCCGCACCCCCATGCTGTGCATGGTTTCTGAGGGATTCTGGGTTTTTTTTTTTTTATTTCTGCAGGTTCCTGACTTTTCTGTTGTTGCTGCGCTGGTCAGCGCATTCTTGAGGGGCCCGTGTTGCCCCATGGGGGGGGAAGTTGACTGGTCACCTAAGTGTGAAGTTGCGTTTGCTGCTCTGGAGGCGGCCCTTGCTTCTGCCCCTGCTTTGGGGATGCCTTGCACTGACTTGTCATTCGTTCTGTGGTCAGCTGTTGGACAGGGCCATGGTGCAGCCGTTCATGCCCAGCCCCATAGAGGTGTGCAACGCCCTGTTGCATGTTGTTCTTGTCTGGGCCCTGTGGTCTCTGATCTTTCTCCTTGCTTGCAGGGGGTGCAGGCTGCTGCTGCAGCAGTGGCAGTCTGTGCTCTGCTGGTCTTGGGGGCACCACTCTCGGTTGGTGTGTCGCATGCTATTCACAATGTTCTGGCCCATGGCCATTTTTCCTGTGTCTCGGTAGCTGGGTTATGCAGTTGACATTTCTGGTCAAACCATGGCTTCTGACCGCCTTCCAAGCTCAGTTTCAGCACAAGTCGCTGAGTTTGCTGCCCTGACTCGTGCTTGCGAGTTTGGGAAACGCTTTACTGCATACACTGATTCCAGGTATGATTTTGGTGTTGTTCAAGGTTTCACACTTAACTGGTCTTCTCTGGGTTTCCTGTCTTCATCAGGCACCCCAATAAAAAAGGGGGGGGATTGATTCAAAATCTCCGAAAAAAGATTGAAAATGCAACCACTCATGCTATCTACACTGATTTCAGGTTCTGAAGGACGAACAACAGGAGGGTGAACAACATGAGCAGGAGTATGAATCTGGACAATGGGTTATGATGAAAGCCTATCATCCACCCTTCCAACTCCGATGGCAAGGATCATACCAAGTGCTTTTAACCTCTGAGTCTGCCCTTCAAGCAGGTATTCCAGTCCACCACTCATGCCAAGCCGCGTCCATCACCTGAAGACACCTGTGCTGAAGGACATCTGACATCTGCTGTTGACATGCAACACCTGCCTTGAACACATCTGACATCTGCTTCAGAAGATTCCCCAACGCGACCATCTACCACACCAACAATGTGTTTTCTTTTCTTTTCTTTTACGCTATAAGTAGGGGTGCCTATGCTCAGCATTAGGCTGTGTATATGATTAATGTGAACATATTCAGAAGACTTCCTTTTTCCTCTCCTTGTATCACTTTTTCCCATTCATGTAATGGAACCCCTACCTATGCACAGTCGGTCACAGTTTTTACATTGTATTTTTCCACTCATAGTCTGCCCAGTGCCGGCCAGAAGCAGATGGGCTTCCCCTCTGAGCCAGGTTCTGCTCAAGGTTTCTTCCTATTAAGTCAGGAAGTTTTTCCTTGCCACTGTCGCCTATAAGCTTGTTCTGAGGGGGTCTAAGGCCTGGGATCTATGTAAAGCTATTTCCTACAAACAATCATTAGATAAATTATACTGCCTCTACTTTTGCAATTTCCTTTTCATTCTGTTAAAGGTTAATCGTAAGGTTGACCTCATCATTCGCTGTATGTTGGGTCAAACAGGAGGGACTGTTAGGAGACAGTTTTGTGGAATGGCATGGCGTTCGATCCGGAGACACGCAATGTGTATTAGAATACAAACGCTGGAGACAAGCGATGTGTATTAGAATACAAAGCGATGCCGCTACATCCGACCGGAGCCAAACGGCGCCTCTTGATGGTAATAGTCTGCGGAACACAGGATTCCACATGACCATATATGGGCCTCACTTCCGCCTGAAGTTTGAATTTGAACCTTACGGAGCCAATTAGGGTACGAGGTTCAGGAAAAACCCAATTAGAGAGGGAGCTGTTTAGCTATGCACAACACCACAAAACCAATCAGAAACAGCACCCCGCTGGTCATTGTAACTCAAATGTAAATGTAAATATATAAAAAGGAACAAAATGTTATACTTGTTGAACTTCTGCTCAATGCTGATGTTCCCGCGGCCGGCTGTGTAAATAAACCTTCCTGTCTTTTTCTACGAACATCGGATCTGCTTCTTTGTCGGAAAATAACTTATTTCGCTCCTCCGGGAGTTGACTAACAGTACGGCTTAGCTGTATACAAGCACACCGATCGGGGTCAGACCAGACGGGTTACAGTTGGTTTGGAGTCGATATCTTGAAAATTGTGGGAGGAGAAGCGGGACAAAATTTGGTGGAATAAGAAAAAAAGAAAAAAAAGAATAAAACTATCAGATAACAATAGTGTACTTGATATTTAATCACACTAAATATAGCCGCAAGCGGCGATGACGGGGTCCAAGCAGATCAGCTGAAAATTGAATGGGTGATGGCTGATATTGTTTCTGAGTCATCAACTTGTCCTTGAAGACTTAATCAGGACCATTGACCAAGATGCAGTATACAAAATTCTAACTTTATTAGGGAATTGGATTAGGAGATATGGCAATTTCTTTGCTATAGTGCCATGGATTTACCATGCCAATGCCATGGATTTACACCAAACTTGATCACCTTAAACCTATTGTCGTATAGATATCAGTTCTCATGTAAATGTGACAGATAATGTTAAATAGGTCCATTGTTGCCATTGTGAAATACATGTTTAATAATCAAGAATGTTTGCCATTAGAAGAACCCAAATGATTTTTGCCAGCTCAGTGAACATTGACCTGAGTCTAGCTATCAGGGTCAATGAATGTTGATCTGGGTGTAGCCATCTGGAATGTAGCAAAGTGTAGTTTTTTACTGGGGGAGTGGTGGAAAGTGAGTTTGCCATGTAATGTTCATACAGATTGCTATGTGACACATTCAAAACGATCCTGCAAAGTTTCATGATGATAGACATAGTTAAGTCAGTTTAAGTGCTGCTGAAATTTGATTGGCTGATGGCTGCCATTGTGTCTAAATCATTAACTTGTCCTTCTAGATTGTATTAGGATCTTTGACCAAGTCACAGCATGCAAAATTTGAACTTGATGGGCAAGTGCTTTTTATCAGTGTAACGGAGCTGCTAGCCCGTTACGGAATGTGTCGATAATTGGGACAATAAAAAACGAACGCCATATATGAATAACCTACCCATTTATTGATATGAAAACAGTTCGCAGAATTACGGGCAAGCAAGCGCATCACAAGACGTTTAAAAACAAAGTTTTAAATTTCTGTTAAGTGGCACTGTTACTGTTAGGGTGGCCAACTAGCAGGGCAGTGAAGCTACACGCTATTTAAAAACATAGCTAAACAGTTTTAACTTTGTTTTAAATGTTTTATGATATCGTGTGAGCGTGCTAGCAAGCAAACGCCTTACCGCGTATCTGTTTGGGTTTCAGAACACGTCCACTGTTTCCGGGTCGTCGGGAGCAAAGGGTGGTACAGTGAGCTGGGACTGTATTTATAATTTAATGTACAGCGGGTGGTATAGTCCAGTTAACGCGGGTTTATTTATAAGTTTATTTTCTGAACATGGGAAAATAAGAAAAGCTGGGAAATGTGTGATAATTGTAATGTCATTTGTATTGTCAATTATTTCTGTGATTTGTGAACAGATTACCGATTTTGGAATGAAAAATGGTAATATGGTTTGGATCTGTGACCTCACTTGAGGGTTGGTTGGTTGGTGGAGTGGATGATTGTAAAGACTGGTCTGAGTCTGAACATGCCTAGTTAGTGGGAATTATTGAAAACCCATATAAATAGTTTTGTTTACCTGTTTGTTATTTTATTTTATTATTTTTTTTTGTCTCTTGTTACATTTTTGTTGCTTAAGTTCTGTTTTTGTTTATTTTGGTACTTTATGGTCTCCTGCACTGTACATAGCTGTCACCTTCACCTGCACGCCTGGGAACCAATAAACACCTCCTTGCCACTTCAGTTGTTGTTCGGCTCCATTTTGGAATCTTTTGCCGGGCTGCTGCGGTCAACCCGTCACAATCAGTTATGACCATTTGTTTTGTACACCTATGGACGGATTTACACCAAATTTGGTAGGCTTGAGTCTAATGGCCTGTAGATGAGGGATCTCAAGTTTGGTGATGATTGGACATTGCATTCAGGAGTTACACCTCATTATATCAATTGAGGCCACACCCACAAGATTCATTGGTTTACTGTGGTCACATCAACCTAATGTTTCACATTGCAATCACACTAATTAAGCTTGTTTCTTACTTGTGCAATGGAACGTTTGAGAAATATCTCTTTGAATACTTAAACACCATGAGTATTTTAGGAGTATATTTTGTTTTGAAAAGGAAGCAATGTTAAAGTTGTTGGCATATCTATTTTTTTTTATTTCTGTTTTTACTATGTTGCAGTTTGCACAATAAAAATTGTTTACATTCTGCAACTGTTTCATGCATACTGATTCCTTCATATATTGTGTCATTTTGTGGGGCCAAGCAAACCCTATAGTAATCAACGCCTTCATTATATACATGATGAAATTAAAATGTTTTATATTCTGTGTACTCCTGACAGTAGAATAAGCCACAAACCTATATAAACGCCCAGTCATGCAAAAAAAAAAAAAAAAAACATGATATACCGTGAAACTGCCAGAATCTTAAAAAATACCGTGATACAAATTTTTGGTCATATCACCCAGTGTACTGTTCCCGCTACGTGTTATATACAACTGGTATGCTGACGTAAACAGCCAGCCAAACTCGATTTTCACGAGCCAGGAAGCGAGCGTCTTGCTCCTTTATTTGCAATCTTTAGGTAAGGCAGGTGAAAATTTATGAGTGAAACTGTAATAAACAAAAAACAGAAAAGACTTAGAATATCTCTTAGCTAGCATAGCAAACACAGCTGGCGAATAAGTGCTAACATTAGCTATCATCAGAATTACAAGGAAACAATATGCTCATTAGCATGTAATGTTATCGTAAATTAGCATCACTGCAAAACCAGAATGAATTAGGCTACAGTAATATCAATCTGCACATCAATGAACTAACACTGTGCATAGAAAATAAATCTAGCTTACTTGTATATATTAACTAAGATATTAAACAACCAAAAAACGTACAGCCATTTCTTTTCCAGAGCTTAAGAAAAGTATGGGAGAAACTTTGACCATTCGCGACTTCTGTGCTTCACGCGACTTGTTTGCTACCGGGGTTCCCTATCCCATATTACACAGCAACGTATCTCTCGCAACGTATCAAAAAAAGTCCATCATGAGTTCAATGCAAATCAATGTGATACTGTGTGTCTATCTGGACAGTGTTTCAGTATTTTATATTGAAGCATGAATTATGATTAATTGCCACAAGCAATGTACATTAACCTTTACTAACTTAAATCAGAGGGCAGAACACCCAGCACTAGTTCCAAGTATGCAATATTAACCTGAAAATGCAATATTACAGAACACAACAACTATCATGTACTTCCGAAACATACAAATGCTCTAAATATTACAAAATAAAATAATAACCACTTATTTCCATTATGGCTCTAACAGTGATAGTTAACCACCAGCCAGCCAGTTGAGGACAACAAGAGAATACAACAAAATGATGACAAATACACTTTCCCATACTGAGTTAAAAAGGAAGATGGGTCTTAACATTCATGCTGCAGCATCGACTTTCACAGAGAAAAGGAGATTCCACGGTCGCGGTAAATTACGCAATTGATTCCTTTTATTTACTGTAATTGCACGGACTAGGTAGGCATCAGGAGGTGTAAATTGGCAATTCACTCTGCCACGGAAACCGACTGGCAGAAATACATTTATTAAGTTTGCAGGTAATATTACTGCACAGTTATGCAGCAGGCAATCCTAGGTAGCTACCCTATGAAATATCACAGGCAGCAGACACTGAACACCAGGGGCCATGGGTCACTTGTATCAACGGTGCGTACGCACTCATCTCTTTCTTCGTTTTCATTTCAAGGCCACTCGTTCCAGTTCAAGGTTTACCAAATACATACGTGAGGCCCTGGCCCCCTTACACTGCAAAGGCATCCGTGTTCTCCCCTATCTGGACGACTGGTTGCTTTGCGCAGAGTCCCCAGATCAGGTCAGGATACATGCTCAGACACTACTCCACCACGTCTCTGCCCTCGGCCTGGTGGTGAATTTCGAGAAAAGCAGACTGGAACCCACCCAGTCTATAGACTTCATAGGTATCCGGTTAGATTCAACCACCGAGCGAGCGTGCCTTACTCAGGGAAGAATTCGCAATATATTGGGACTGGTGATGCGTGTCAGGTCAAGCCAGACTGTCCGGTATGGCGTGCTGCTACGCCTTGCAGATATGTTGGCTGCGGCAACACGTGTTGTGACACTGGGGAGGCTACATCTCCGACCCTTCCAATGCTGGCTGAGAACCAGGAGGCTCTCAGCCCAGACACAAAAGCAGGTGCCAGTGACCATCACCCCCAAAGGTGCTGCCTCCCTGGACAAGTGGGCACAGGTCTTTTCTCCTCAGAGGGGTTCCGCTGGGACCAACCCCAGTGAGGAGAGAGATCATCACCACAGATGCCAGCCAGCACGGCTGGGGCGGAGTGTGGAATCACCGGGGAGTACATGGTGTGTGGCAAGCCGCGTCTCAGACCTACCACATCAATTACCTGGAGCCGCATGCGGTCTGGCTTACGCTGCAGCACTTCAAAGAACAATTGGAACGCAAACATGTTCTGATTCGGTCGGACAACACATCAACGGTCTATCATATCAACCGTCAAGGGGGAATGAGGTCTCCAATGCTGAACAGTCTCACCAGGCAGATCTGGTTGTGGGCGGATGTGCACCTACTATCTTTGAGGGCAATACATGTGCCCGGGAAAGAGAACTGTGTGGCAGATGTCTTGTCCCAGGGTGGGCCCCTCATGGGGGAGTGGCATCTGAACGAGGAAGTTGTTCAGATGATCTGGAACACCTACGGGCAGGCAGAGGTGGATCTGTTTGCCACCAGTGACACGACCCACTGTCCGAGGTGGTTTTCACTGCTGGACGAACCAGGGTCCCTGGGACAAAATGCATTAGCCCACCATTAACCAAATCTGAGACTATATGCATTCCCACCGTTTCCATTACTTTGGCAGACACTTCAGCGAATATGGATGACCAACCAGCCAGTGCTTCTGACTGCACCGTACCGTGTCCACAGCCCTTGGTTTTACCTTCTCAAGGCACTCTTGATGGGACTGCCCAGCCCATTACCGGTCAGGGCGGACTTGTTGACCCAGTTGAATGGCCGTCTGTGGCATCATCAACTGCAGAAACTGAAACTCTGGGTCTGGCCCTTGAGGCCTCATGCAGCATATTGGACTGTTCACAGGGGGTCAGGGACACTATTGTAAATGCCCGTGCCCCGTCTACACGCTTGCTGTATAGTAACAGATGGAGGTATTTCTCAACTTGGTGTTCTTAGCGTAACATTGAACCACTAACATGCTCATTGGGAGACATCCTGAATTTCCCGCAGGGCCTATTGGAGGCTGGTCGTTCTGCATCCACCTTGAGAGGCTATATGGCAACAATGTCGGCCTACAGGGGCTCAATTGAGGGGTCTCCAGTGGGGGCACATCGGATAATTGTGGCCTTCTTGAAAGGTGCAAGGCGTTTGAACCCACCTCGTAAATGCTTAGTTCCTCAGTGGGATCTTAATATTGTATTGGACAGCCTTTGCATCTCCCCCTATGAGCCTCTGGGGGAGGCAGACATTAAGTGGCTTTCAATGAAGACAGCCTTTCTGATTGCAATTGCTTTAGCAAGAAGGGTTAGTGAGTTGCATGCCTTCTCTGTCAGCCCACAGTGCCTGCAGTGGGGGCCAGAGTTCTCACGGGTAACATTGTGGCCAAACCCTGCATTTCTGCCAAAGTACAGATTATGTAAACCGGCCCATTACAATTTCTGCTTTGAGCTCTTTTGACAATACACTGAACATGGACCTTTGCCCTGTCAGGGCGCTTAAACAGTATGTGGCAGCTACAGGAGATTGGCGGACCACTGACCAGCTGTTTGTGTGCTTCAGTGACAGATGTAAAGGAGCAGCCTCGTCAAAGGATAGGTTAGCTCACTGGCTTACGGATACTATTACTCATGTATATTCTTCTACCGGCTGTGATATACCAGGGCCTGTAAAATGTCATTCCACTCGCTCTGTGTCTACCTCTTGGGCTGCCCTGCGGGGTGTAAGCCTACTGGATATTTGTACTGCCGCAACATGGACGTCATCTTGCACATTTTCCAGATTCTACAGGATAAATGTTGCTTCAGGTTCCCCGTCTTGTATACGGGCAGTGTTGAGCACTGCTCCACCTGTTCATGTGGCTTCTGCTGTGGGCACAGCGAGTCCTGTTCGTGAGTGTGTGTGAGCTTTATAGCCTCCGCGTGTTGAAAAAAAAGTTCCAAAAAGTTCCAAAATAGTAAATAAATAAAAAATAATACCAAAAAAAAAAGGTGAAAAAATACTCAATAAAAAAAACGACTAAAACTTTGTTGTTGTTTCTTTGCCCTATGCCATGTGAATAGTAGCACCGTACATGTGCTTGGGCCCTCGTGACAGCTTGGACATAAGTCTTCCACACAGTCTAAACTGCGCCATCTGGCGGTCTGGAGACAAGGAAGTAGAACGCTGGTTATGTATGCAACCGTGGTTCTATGACTGGTGGAAGACCGCCAGATAAACGGGTCACTCAGGCCTCGAATTCTGGCAAGAAAGGCTCTAGGCAATGATTGACATGAACACTGCAATATATCATTTATGTGACAACTTGGGTGTAAGTTCTCGGCAAGAGATGCGGCTATGCGCAAGGGGTTTCACACAGTCTAAACTGCGCCATCTGGCGGTCTTCCACCAGTCGTAGAACCACGGTTAGATACGTAAGCAGCAACTGGCGACACCAAGAGGAACTAACGGTGATGCAAGTAAACAGGTCTTGTTTCAATCATTGTTGAGTGTTATCGCGCATGCATTGGTCCCTGTAAAATACTAGTTTAACTGTAAACTGTGAACAATGTCAGACATTATGTGACTGTCAATTTGGCACTATTATATTAACATTGTAATTAGGCATTGTAGTCAAAAAAATTAAAACGTCACAGATCACCATGTGTAATCAACAGGGTTGGGAGGGTTACTTTTAATATGTATTCCACTACAGATTACAGAACACTTGCCCTAAAATGTAATTTGTAACGTATTCCGTTAGATTACTCAAGGTAAGTAACGTAATCTAAATACTCTAGATTACTTTTTTTAAAGAATGTTCATCCGACTACGGTTCTGAACTGTTATTTTTAAAATGTTCAGGCTGTGTTCACACGTGGCGTCTTTTTTGATGAAAAACGCTGGCCAGAGCATTTTTTCAAGTTAAAAAAACACTGGCAGCCTTTGTTCCAAGAAGGAGTTGAGAGCGTCTTTTGTTGGCATAACAACAGTAGCATGTACATTGTTAGCGATGAGCTGGCTATCCACCTTATTCCTATAATACAATATTATACAGCGCTTTTTGGTAGCAACTCAAACAGGAATCACTAATAAAGTAAGTCAAACATTGTCATTGCAACCTATGATGGGAGAGCACAGTCTGTAAGAATAGCAGTAAATGTAAAAAATTATTTGTGTTATTTTGTTTTTTAGCAAGAAAAAATAAATAGGACTACTGTAAGCATTTTAACCCACTGCTCTTTCGTTTTATAGTCACGAAAATTAAATATAGTCTTCCCCGGCGCTTATTTGAGGCAGGCGTTTACTTCACTGAAAGAGTCGCGCATACTGGCTATTATAAGAGGCCTGCGTTTATTGGAGACTCGGCTATTATTGGATGGTTTACGGTATATACTGTTACATATATTGCTTTTTGGGGGAATATATTTCTTTCAGTGTCATTAGCGTTGCCTTAAATTGCATTATGGAGCTCAGGTACATGTTGCACCGTTCGCGGCTGTACTAATAACCAGGCTATAAGCTAAATGTGTGGCTTCAACAACAATGCTTTGATCATGTGCCAAAAACAAAGAGGGACTGTAGCTGTCATCAGTTGTAGACTTTCCATCGCCTGCCAAAAGATGATGAATCGAGACGATATTGGCTGACAAACCTAAAGAGACCACCGAAAACGCCTTATATATGTTCATGTCACTTTGTTGACAAGAAACCAACGGAGGCAAACCCACATCCTATTTTGTGGTTGGGCTACGAACAACCACCAGGTTGATATAAATATATTTAATATATATATGTCTAATTTATAGTACAATAATAACAATGTTTCTAACAATGAAAATGAGTCTGTCATCTATGGCAAAGTGGACCAAAAGTTTGACGTGTGTCTGTATCTACCTTCTGAAGAAATAAAACAAAAATGGCCAGATGGGTCTGCAAAGATCCCTAAAAGAATTCAAAAGAAATACAGTTGCTGGATTTAAAGTTATATCCACTTATGAATGAATGACCTGGCACACTTAACGCTAGCTAGTTAGCTAACTAACGTTAAGTTGCTAGCTAGCTAGCAAACGGTACTTAAGATCAGGAGTCAATACCTTGGCTTGCAGTACGAATGTTAAAATTAACTATTTGTTCATAAGAGACATGATGAATCTGTATTGGTCTGATAGCTAGCAAAGTGCGTGAAAGCCAAATTAGCTAGCTCGCTACTTGCACATTCAGCTGAAAAGTACAATTGCCACCCTAAAGACAAATCTAGCTAGCTAGCTAGAATACAATCAAAACAATAAACGTAACTAGCTAGTTAATATCACATTCCGGACAAATACAAATATCACCTTGCAAACAAAGACATAGCTAGCTAACTACAATAAAAACAATGTAGAAAGCTAGATAGCTTGCTAGCTAATTTGGCTTTCATGCACTTTGCTCAGCTGTCATATTACTAAGAGCTAGCTAGCTATCAAACTAATAAAGCCTCATCACATCTTTTCTGACCAAACAGTTAATTTTACCACAGACACTGCTAGCAACCTGTTTCGACAACTTTAGTACTGTTAGCTAGCTACCAAATTAACATTATAGTTAGCTAGCTAGTCTGCAGTGTTTTAGCTAGCTAGTTAACTAAGTGCGCCAGGTCTTTCTTAACATCGGTATCGGCATCGGCTATCGGGCCAAATTGTTATTTTAAACATCGGTATCGGCCCAGAATTTCACAATCGTGCATCCCTACGATTTATTATTTTGCTATGGCTCACAAACGCCGGTTCCGGTTCAGTGCTGTAACAAAACGGAAGTTGCGCCCATAATTCACGCAAGGTATCATGGGAGCTAGGAATAAGGTGGATAAATTGTTGCAGAGCTAACGTTCGGTAACAGGCTAGTTATGCTAACGACAAGCAGTAAACAAAAACACTTTCCAGAAACTCCTAGGATCCGTCCGATTTGACTCTGAACGGCATCTTAATGATGAATGTTATGATACAGTTTAACTGTCATGTTGTACAGTTCACTGTGCTCAGAAACTAGCACAATTAACTCCTCCACCGCTACCTTCTCCATTTTTGGTTGAACTTTTTTCAACTGAAAAAAACGCCCTGAGCTGCAGAAAAAAACGCTGGCGACAGCGTTAAAAAAACGCTCAGCACGTTTTTGAAAACACGGTCTACTTCATAGGATTATTATGTAAAACAGACGCTGACAGCTTTAAAAAACACACTACATGTGAACACAGCCTCATTTAGCATTGTTGTGGCTAACATCTTGGCACCCCCATGTTAAGTCTATGGGCATTGAATCGCAAATTCTCCAGAACTGGAAATGTTAATTCAAAAAACTGTACAGTACACAAAAACATGAGTTAGAAAAGGCACGAGCCACCCTAAATACATTGTGAGTGAGAAAGGAGTAGCTTAACAATTTAATGTATAATATGCGTAGTGAAAAATTGTTGGAGTAATCGCAGTTTTGAACATGGGAAATTTCCCTTGTTTTGTTACTGTATCTTTAATACTATACCTACTAGCTATCAGCGTTTCCCAAACCTCTCCTGGAGTACCCCTTGTCCTGCATGTTTTAGATCTCTCCCTGCTCCAACACAACTGATTTAAATGATCAGTTTGTTATTAAGCAGCTTCAGGAGTTCATCATGAGTTGATCATTTGAATCAGCTGTGTTGGATCAGGGAGAGATCTAAAACATCCAGGACAAGGGGTACTCCAGGAGAGGTTTGGGAAACACTGAGCTAGCTGAATAGCTAATCCAGTGCAGCCAAACTATGTAAGATAGCTATCTAGCAATCGATATTAGCTTAAATGATGAAAAAGAGAACTTACTAAGACGCTTCTTCAGGTGAGAGGGTGACTCTTTTGAAACGGATAGCAGTTTGGTTGCTGGCAAACACAGCTTGCATTTTACTGTTATGTTATGACCTTTGCCAAATTTGAAAGTAAAATGGTCCCGGTATTTCCATGACATAAACGCGTTGCGCTGATTGCTTTCTGTCTCACTCTGCATTCTACTGTCTTGTGTGTCAGGCAGGGTGCGCGCTTTTTTCTTTTTTTTCGTGAAGGGCATATGGGAGATATATGAAGGTAGAATCGTGCCATAAATACGAAGAAGCGCAGAGTAAGATTTGCGCTTGTAATCGGCGAACCGTGAAAGCGAAACACTAATCGCAATTGTAATTCACAACTTGCAAAAGCGCATTTTGGATTTTGCAATTGTAACTTCAGATCTGCAAAACTGCAAAAAGCAATTTGCAATGGTAACTTCATACTCGCAAAACTGCACCACATGATTTGCATTTTGTAACTTCCGCTCAGAGCGCTCAGGAGCTTAATCTTCTCACGTGATTTTTGGCCGCTTTCTCCCGCCAGTCTGAGTGCCAAAAATGAAAGAAGCGCAACTCACGATTTGCAACTTACAACTTGCTCTCAAGAAACCGTAAGCTGTGGCTGTTCTAACACAAGCATCCAGTAGGTGGCAGCATAGATATCGAAACGTGGATACCGCGTTTGCGATTTGACGTGGGTCTGCGTGGTCGCCATATTGGAGCGGTCAAGATCCGCTAGTAAACAAATACAACGTGTATTGAGAAATGCAGACTTCTCTACAAAATCAACTGTAACTTGCTTAATTCTAAACCCATTTTCATGAAATTTGGTTTGTTATAAATGTGAGAAATTGAACACGATAGTGGTTACTTATTGGAATTAAATTCAGTTACTGGGGGCGGATCTAATCAGCTCTATGCCAAAACATTAGCATTCTGAATAGCCACAACTTCCTCTGGGACATGCAGGCTCCGATCTATGAATAGGCAACATCAAGTGTAAATTATTTAGAATTTCAGCTTTTGTGAGTTCCTCCAAAAATGTAGATTTCTATATGTAATGGGTGTGATCTTGCATAATGTTCAATTAGATGTTACATGGGTCAGCGAGCGAGTTTTGAACCATGGCTCTCACTGCTCGCTGCCAACCCCAGCTAACTAAATTTTGTAATTACCCGTCCCGAGGACGAGGTCATCAGATAGTGACAGTATGAATTGTCGTGTACAAACCTGCTTAACTGGCTTAAAATACACTAGCAAACTAGCCAGCTAACGTTGGCTAGCCAGCTACAAAGTCAACAATATTATTCACATTTTGTTAAACGTGCACAAGCGTGAAATAAACAAATGGACAAAACAGACAAACGGACTTCGGTTTCTTTTATTGCAACATTCAACAACCTTTGAACCTTATCCAAGTGCTAACGTATACAGCTTCAATAATTTTGCAGTTAGCTAGAATGCCTCTTAGTCAGCTAGCTAGCTAGCTAACTGCAAAAAGTATTGAAAATACTGAAGTAAAAGTATTGAAGCTGTATGCGTTAGCACTTGGATAAAGTTCATCATAGCCGCTAGCTAGCTAATTTTGGGTTGATGTACCAAACTAGCTAACTAGCTAGTGGCTATGATGCTATCCAGTTGACAAAGTTAGCAATTGTGGCGGATATCCCTCAGGTCCGGGCCAGATGAACTGAGGGTCTTCCTCCACACTTTAACACTTTCCAGAAAATAATAAGTCCACAGAGTCTGATGCAGCTATGGTTTTTGTTTATTGCATATGGTGATCAGTCACATACAATAAACCAGGTTGGTCCACGGAGCAACAGGTGTACATGTATTCACAAGCACTTCCCCACTCATTCTAACCGCCCCCTGACCTGCATCCTGCCTTTATGCTTTTTCTCTAACTCCTCCTAGACTGGAGCCTAATTTCCAACTCCTCCCAGGCTCCACCTTCAATATCAAACCATCCCCAGCTGATACACCAATATCTTACAAACTGTTACATTTCCCGAACCTGGAAAATCCCATAAACCCCATAGTCAGTTATATTTTTTAACATAATACGTCTGGAATTTCCCATTATTTCCAAGTCTACCCTTAAATGATTTTTTAAAAATATAAAAGTATGTGATTATCATTGTATCTACCTCTAAAATATGCATGTCTGGAAAATACTATTATTTCCAAGCCCAGGCCTGGATGACTTTTAAAAAGAAGGGTTAAATAACTGTATTGGCCCGACGGTGGCGCTGTTGACTGCAAGAAGGCACACAGATATCTATGTGCCATGAGCTACAAAGTAAGACCTGCCGTGCAGGTGACTGTGGGAAGGCACATAGTCGCAAGAGCACATGACGCACAACAGATGCCATTGTGCACCATATGCTACACATAAGCTACAAAGTAAGGCCTGCCTTTATGAGGAAGGCCATGCAGAACAAAGAAGTATTAAACCCTGCGGGAAAAAAGGGGGGCGCTAGCTCAGCAGTGTTATGATGGGTAGCTATAACACCTGCATACAATTCACAACATATTAGATGTCAGCTAAACCAATGCAGACTACCAGCTCTTATTCTTTAGATGTGTGACTCCTAAACGGTAATATAAACCAAAAATGGGATGCATATGTCTAAAGGAGGCTAAAATGTGCTGACACGCCACTAGGCCATGTCCAAGGGAAAAGATACAATAAGCGAAGGTGGCATGACTATGAGTCAGAGGAAAAAGATACAATAAGCGACGGTTATGTGACTGTGAAACAATAGGAGAAGGCAGCCTGACTGTGAATCTAGAGAAAAAGATACAAGAAGTGAAGACCGTAAACCAATAGGAGAAGATGGCATTTAAAAAGATACAACAAGCAAGAATTGTAAACCAATAGGAGAAGATGGCGTTGCTATGAGACAGCCGCATAGTGCACGAAGATTCTGGGGCAATTTCCAGGGAGGGCTAATGCTGAAGTCAGTGTTCCTTTACCAAGGTCACATGCTCTAAGACCAACTGTCCCTCAATAGTTTTCAAATGCTTATAACCTAGAATGACCCCTTGCCTTACACCGGCCTCACACACACAGAATTACTGCATATTAATAATAGTGCTTAAACATACAGTATTTCTCCACAACACAATCGATACTGAACATACTGGGGCAATTGCTCTGTCAGCTAGCTTAGCTGCGGTTTAGAGTTTAACACGGTTTTAAATGTGCATGTTGTGGAAGAAGTCACGTGGCTTCTTAAGCCCCATTGCTTTGTCATCGGTACCTGTGGTTTACCCTACTGCTGAGGTTTAGCTTGGTCTCAGTTGCTGTGTCTTCAAGAAATTTCATATCAGCCACTAGAGGTCACTTTTTGTGCGTATTTGCTTAAACCTGACACTGAGGTGGTTTAAGGAGAGACTAAACCATCTCATTTGCAGAATGAGACCTACATCACATCCTACACACAAACTGTAGTAGTATTTTGTTAATGTCTGTCCCCATGTAGGCCTATGTCATCACTTACTTTGATCGTGTGAAATAAAAGCTGTATAGGCATATTTCTTCATATAGTCCTATAATTAAGGTTTGCGGAGACAACTTTCTACATCCTCTTCAAAAAATTGTAGCCTGTTTTTTTTCTAATCACAAAGACAAACAAAACATGCTTAATCTAAATAGTGCATTCTTTATTCATCACCAGGATTTTAGCGCTGTGCGACACCGTCAATTTTCAACAAAAAGAAATATGTATATGTACATAATGTATATACAACAAACAATTTAGCGATTGAACACATTTAGTTATTTCACAGCCACTCTTATCCAAAACAAATGTCTATGCACATCCCTGAGTAATGATAATAATTCAAACACGATCCAGACCAAAATGCTTATAAATAGAGGGTTACAATAAAGTCGTAACTTTAGTTCCCTTTCAGACACTTCAATGACAACAGGATCCAGGAAGGGTCTTATTTATTTTTTGCAGGGAAATAAACCTTATTTTTGGCAGATGTGAAGTCAGTTGTATAAGAAATATATAAGCCTAATAATAACAATTACAATAGCCTATAATATTTATATTACATCGAGGATCCAACTCACAAAGAATTCTAAATTATGTCATTAAGTGGCATTCTTGTTAACTCTATGTTCTGGCAGAGAATATCTATATAGATGGGCTCTGGTTCTGGGTAGATCTCCAGCTTCTGGTTTCCAGACAGTTTAACTGCGAATCAACCCGTGCGTGTTGTTACATAGCAGTCACATTTAGCTTAACACACAACTGCGTGTTAAACTTGTGATACTTCTGGTTTAAGTAGTACAGTTCTAAAGTGCAGCTAAGCTAGCTGACAGAGCAATTGCCCCACTATTTTCAGCTTTTTTTTGTTGTTTTTTTTTTATAGTTTTGCCTAGATACAGTAGCATTCTACTTCCTGTTCTTCCTTCCTGTTGGGTTCAAACTCTTACCAGAGCCTTGTGTACATTATAAAAATCTGAATGTTCTGCCATTTTGTACAAATTCAGAATGCCCAGTGTTATAAATGTATTTTCCTGTATTTTGAAAATACAAAATACATGTATTTTATCTTGATACATTTTCTGGCACCAGTATTTTGTATTTTATTTTGATAAATTTATTTGAGGGGTATGTTGTATTTTGTAACAAGATACATTTTGATGTATCTTTGCCCATCTCTGGCTGTACAGATAGCAGTATCAATGGAAACCTCAGTGAAAGATGCGCAGGAATTGCAAAAGAAATCCACTGTTGAATGCACTGTAAATGAATTCCCAACAAAACGTTCAGAGAAAGCACCCACGTGCTTACATGTGGAAAAAGGTCACACGATCCGACAGAATGTTGGTTTAAAGATAAGGAATGCAACCAGTGCAACAGAAAAGGACATATCCAGAAAATGTGCAAAACGAAACAGAATGAGAAAAAGTGGAGACCCAAGAAAAAGGATAAAAGATTAATGAAACTGATTCAGGAGAATCTGATGAAGCTTTTGCCTACATAGAACTTAACTCCATGATATGGAGTTAATCCAAAATGATATGGGTTACTCCAGAAATTGAAGGAAAGAAATTAAAAATGGAGCTACTGGATCAGCTCTGTCAATCATATCACTGAAAGATTACAAAGCAAAATTCCCCAACATAAAACTGAAACAGACTTCAGCCTTATCGAAAACATACACAGGGGAGAAGATTGCGCCAGTAGGCTAACTCCAAGTGAATGTAAAATATGAAGACAAAAGGGAGTACTGGATTTGTATGTGTTGCAGAATGGTGGTGTACCCTCATTTGGACAAGAATGGCTGTGAAGTATCCAGCTTAACTGGCAGTCCATAAAAGCAATGCAGCGTGAATCAGTGAATCGACACAGGAGAAGTTGAGTCTTCTTTTGAACCGCTCAGCACAGGTGTTTCAAGAGGGAATTGGAACCTTAAAACACATGAAGGCACACATAGCAATCGAAGAGAATGTACAGCCCAAATTTCACAAAGCTTGTCCTGTGCCATATGCTTTGTGTCCAAAGGTGGAGCTAGAGCTGAAACGCTTTGAGGAGCAAGGAATTCTGTCAAAAATTGAATGGTCAGACTGGGCAACACCTATCGTGCTGGTGGTCAAGAAAAATGGTGCACTATGCATTTGTGGTGATTTTACAGTGACAGTAAATCCTGTGCTCCATGCAGACCAGTACCCACTGCCACGCAGAGAAGATACACTATATGGCCAAAAGTATGTGGACACCTGACCTTGTATGCTGTAGCATTAATGTTACCCTTCACTGGGGCCTAGTCCAAACCCTGAAAAACAGCCCCAGACCATTATCCCTCCTCCACCAAACTTTACAGTAGGCACTGTGCATTCCGGTAGGTAGCGCTCTCCTGGCATCCGCCAAACCTGGATTCGTCCATCAGACTGCCAGATAATGAAGCATGAATCATCACTCCAGAGAATGCATATCCATTGCTCCAGAGTCCAGTGGCGGCGTGCTTTGCACCACTCCAGCCAAACTGGAGTGGTGCAAAGCGAACTGACTTGTGGCAAAGCTGGCATCCTATGACAGTGCCACATTTAAAGTCATTGAGCTCTCCAGTACAACCCATTCTACTTCCAAGGTTTGTGTATGGAGACTGCATGGCTATGTGCTTGATTTTATGCACCTGTTAACAATTGGTGTGGGTGAAACTCCTGAACTCAATAATTAGGAGGGGTGTCCACATACTTTTGGCCATATAGTGTATCTTTGCATCATTGGCAGGTGGGCAGCATTTTTCAAATATTGACTTGGCCCAAGCTTATTTGCAAATGGAGATGGAAGACTTGTCCAAAAAGTATCTGACAATAAACACCCACAAGGGCCTTTTCCAATACAATAAGCTTGTTTTTGGCGTTGCATCGGCCCCTGCAGTGTGGCAGACTCCAGTTTGAAAGAGACATTATCCTGAGACAGTTTGCCACCCACCTCAAAGATTGGACTTGTAATCGCAAAAAAAGTGTTCTTGTTAAAAGAAAAGATCTCTACACTGTCATTGTTGTGTGTTCAATTTATTGATTGTTTATTAACATGAGTTAAATTGTCAGGTACAGAAGTAACCAAAAGAATGCTGACAATTCATAGGCCGTATGTTTACTGTTTGATTGTAATCCACATCAGTGCTGCAAGGGAGGAAATACTATGGTTTATAGGAACTACTTTCCTATATGGTACATTCGGTCTATTTTATGTTGCAGACCCCTATTACATTGATTGGTTAGTAGGCTGCACATTGATACAGTGATTCAGGGAGAGATGCACTGATGTATTAAATGAGCAGAGACACATTAAAGTTGTGGTGAACTTTGTTGGCTGTCCAGCGTCGTTGTGTAAGTGTAAAAACACAAGAGATGAAAATCAAAATATTTCGAGAAAAAGATAAAACAACATTTCGCGAACTCTGTCGAAAGAGTGAAAGGTTAAGTATTCCCCAATTCCCAGTGTTCAGCTCCTTTCAGTATTTTACGATTTCTGTCAGCTTCCACAATATAGTTTCAATGTGCAAAACTCTTTTATGCCTTTTATGTAGTGGTGAAGTCATTACAAATTGTGCTGCAGACAGTGCTACTCACCTGGGCAATGTTGTTGGAAGTAGCGAGCCATGATTGCAGATATACTCTGAAATTGATTTAGTGGTCTGCATGTCGAGTAATAAACATTTAAACATTGTACTAATATGGTGTGGCTGTATTCTAAGAACACCTGTATTCTAAGAATTGAGCATGTGATTTAGAGTTTTGCACTTAGTAAGGAAGCACTGCATTTTGTGTCTAGGGGAAGGATTTTGCAAGTCAGTTTGGCTCTTTGCATTTAGAGGGTGGCATATTCATTAAAACTCTGTTATAGAAATTGGGTCAAACCAATTGTAAAATGTGTTTACCTTGTATTTATTTCTAGCAACAGCAGCAAGCTAGATACTTTAGCTGTCATTTAGATTACTGCTAGCAGTCCTATTTACAATGAATTGCAATAATCTTGGTGGTGGTGGTGGGTAGGAGACAACTGTCTCACCAGAATACAAAAAACACAAAAAATTAGAGTGCATTGCTGAGTGAGTGAGAAAATGACACATGAAGTGGAAATTGCAAGCAGTTACTCCCTACCTACTGATCAATGATAAGTTTTTTTTCACCTCATAATGGTTAAGGAGAAACTAACACCATAACTGATAAGGCAACTGGCAGTAAATTATGCCTAGTGGGAGTATGGGTGGCAATGCATGCACACAACAGCAGCTAATGAGAGAGACAGTGAGACAGATAGCTGTGGAAAAAACTCTTGTGGCCAGAGATCCATATATTGTGAGATACTGTATTTATGAGTTATTGAGTGAGGATTAACTGCAGGATATGGATCCCTGCCAATGGCACTGCTTCAGATTTGGAGCCAACAGCTTTGCATACGTGGAGAAATCTGAGCTCACTGCATTTTATTCATGTCTTGGAATGAGTTATAAAGATCACACTTACATTGCTTGCCTCAAGACATGGGTTTATTATAAATAAAATCACATTAAATGCATTCTGAGATATACACTGTTACAAGCAATTTTCTATTTAGTGCATGCCTGATTTCATCATCAATCACGTACAATGGCTTTGATGAGTACATGATGAAGGGAGACTTCAGGGGTACAAGTGGATGCACATGAAATATATTTGTGTACAAAAAGGGGATGTTCGAATGATTCTTGCAGAGCTTGACCCTGTGAGTTCAGACTTTTCAGAAGGTCCTAATTACATTTGGCATATTGATTCGTACAATAAACTAAAACATAATACTGAATTTGCATTAATAGACACATTGATGCCTTTTCCCACAGATTCATCTCTCTTAAAGGGGCATAAATGAACTGGCACCTGCAAGTTATATGGGGTTTCTTTGTGGAAGCCATGGAACACATCAGCTGTCCAAGGATTGTAAGAACTTATCTGGACACAGAGAATGTAACAGTGTTAGACATACAGAACTGTTTGCACCAGAATGATGAGGATAAGAACATAAGAACATATTATGACGAGAACAGGCCATTCGGCCCAACTAAGCTCACCATTTCTTAATTAAAGAGTATCTAAAACTGCATCAAGTCTAGACTTGAACACAGCAAGGGTCTCTGCCTCAACTACATGACCTGGCAACCTATTCCATATATTGATAACTCTTTGTGTAAAATAATATTTCCTTATATCAGTACGGAACTAACTCTTAACTAGTTTCCATTTATGTCCTCTTGTTCTATAGACTGAACTCACCCTAAAAAATCTATTATTGTTACCCTTATTAAATCCTTTTATAAATTTAAAAACCTCAATTAAATCACCCCTAAGCCTCCTCTCGCTAAGTCTAAATAGGTTAAGTAACTTGAGTCTTTCCTCGTAGCTTTTATATTTCATGCCAGGAACTAATTTAGTTGCCCTTCTTTGAACTTTTTCAAGAGCTTCAATATCTTTTCTATAGTGCGGTGCCCAAAACTGCACACAGTTTTCCCAGGGAGGTCTGACTAAGGCATTGTATAATTTCAATATAACCTCCTTAGATTTATACTCAATACTTTTGGCTACATATCCCAGCATCCTGTTGGCCTTTTTTACTGCTACAGCACACTGTCTAGATCCTGTTAAGCTTGGGTCAGCTATTACTCCCAAGTCTTTTTCAAATTGAGCACGTTCTAGTTTTTAACCACCCATGAAGTAGTCTTGTCTACGGTTCTTATTTCCCACATGCCTGTTTATCTGTGATTTCCTGGACTGTAATTTGATTTTTAAAAATTTTATGCAGAAAAAAATGATACAATATGTATTTTGTTTTCTGTTGCAGTATATTTTGTGCCTATTTAGTGGGGTTAGGGTCATGTATGAATAAACAGGGAGAGCATGGTATACGAGTGCATGCATTGGCATTCAGCTTTTCAGAAGCATATGGAAAGGGTCTGTAAGTACATGAAGACACTATGCCGTGCCTATTAAATTAGGCTAATTCCCAGCTTCACACATTAATAAGCCAAACTCATGGATTTCCACAGATTCAGTTGACCACAGGAAGGTGACATGGTACCAGTAGCAAACATATTGTCCCACTGCTGCAGAGCGTGAGAATGGTGTTGTCTGTGTGCAATATCTATATTGGCAAGTTTCCTCTTACCATGTTAAGGTACATAGCCAACTGGCATTTGTCCCCTCTGTGTATTTATGGCTGTGTCTATTTTTGAAGAGAGCTACCTACTGCCTTGATGCCTACGAAGGCAAAGGCAGAATGAGAATATGGACACCCTCTGAAAGCAGCATGTACTTCAATGTCTATGTCATCTTAAATTTATGTAGCACACAGGAGACCTATATTACCCTATGTAACAGGTGTATAAATAAAATTTGAATTTCACAAAAAATCCCCCATTTCCTATTGTTTTCATTGTATTATGTTTTAAAAAACAAATGTAAATTGTTTTATTCATTAATTTTCTAAAAATCATCCTTCGCACTTTGATGACGTCGTTAGAGCGCGTCGCGCGGGCTTCTCTCCAGTCTGCCTAATGCTCTCTGGAGAGAGGTAAGCAGTCATTTCGGCTTTTGTCATTTATGGTTTAAAAAGTTCATATAAATGTTCGGAACAGTATAATTTGCAAGGTAACAGTATTGTATAGCTGGCGAAGAGCCTTTGTACTTTTCGTTGGCTTTTATTTTCGTGTACTTTGTGAAATACAGCAAACTAATGTTACCGCGAAAGTAGCTAGCTAATGTTGGGCATAGTTACCTCAATACAGTGTTGTTAGTCTGTAGATCCACATGGTAGGACTCAGCATTTGTTTGATAGCATTTACCATAGCTTCAGTTTACAATGTTTGCTTAGTAATTTGCCGGGGCTATTTCTTTATTATGCAACGTTATTTTCGGAACCCTTACAGTAGCTGATGACTAACCGGTACACTGTTCCGAACTAAACAGAAGGGAATATTTTAATTCGGAGCTTATCGGGAAGAAATGCTACTGATATTGACAGCGCATTATAATTCGGTCAATGATTCCATTGTGAAACTTGCATTGACGGCTAACTCCTTTCCGTTTATCATCGAGAAACACGTTGCTTCACCAAAGTATACTGTTTTATGGAAATTACGTTATTGATTTTTCCACAGGCTACTAACATTGCATATACTGCATAACGTGTGTTGCGCGAATATGGTGTATGTTATGAACAGCATGTATATATGTATGTAATGAGTATATTTTTGGCATATAACATATAGCTGTTGCTCACCTGCTCTTGTATATTAGGCACGTGACATCAGCCTGAGCTGCCATGACAACAAATGCTGTATTTTGTCATTCATAACAGGTATGTTGCCTTGCTGTTTATTTTGTCAAAATTTCATTCTGTTTTCATGAGTTTATGCTTTTTATATTACTTATCATTCCTGAAATATTAAGCTGGTGATTCCATGTACTAGATATTGCGCAAGAAGTGCGTTATCCCATTCTAATATGTAATGTATGCAAACTCGTAATGATGTAGTTTGTGCCAGTGTGCCTAATGCTCTCCGGAGAGAGGCACGTGACATCAGCCTGAGTTGCCATGACAACAAATGCTGTATTTTGTCATTCATAACAGACCGTCCGAGAATAAACAGGTCAACCAGCAGTCGTTGTCAGAGTCATCAATGAACGGCAGGCGGAAAAATACACAACGCAGAGACACACCGGTCACACCTACGCAGCTTCAGGTGTTTGACGGCCTGAGATAATGTACCTAGTTAAAAATTTTGATCAGCATTGTCAGAGTTACTGATCTAGTGACTCAAAAAAAAAGCTTGATGACACATACAGATATTTTTCAGCAATACACGTTTCATGGCTTTCTATATATGATGATATTATTGGAACATGTGGGAGCCACGTGTCAGTCTGGTGCTGTACTTTTAATGGCGGCTGTTAAAAAGGCTGACTGTTCCTTTAAGTCTGTGGGGGCTGAGCAGCCAATCACTGGCCAACAGAAGGCGTGCCTCCGGAGTCTTGCGTAAGGAGCGAAGAGAGGCAAGTTTATCAACAGTTTTAATTAAACAGTTCAAATACCTCAGTTTACCGCGATCATTACTTCAGTTACATTGGGATTTGTGCGTCGATCTAAGACGGCATAAATATCGCGATGTTCCGTTAATAGATTGCCTTTCCGTAGCGAGCTATGTATTAAGATAATTAAGCATACGTTTACTCTGTATACAATATTAAGATGTGTAACGTTTATGCGGTTTCTTTTCCACTGGCGCATGCGCACTAAGGCTCATGTGCCTCTTAAGTGAAAGTGCATGCTCTACTCTCGCGAACAGTAACCGGACAGCAGGCGTCTAAGTAGAGAATAGTTTGTATATTATCAGTAGTTTACCCCTAAGACAGTAATGCATGTTCATGTTACTCTGAGTTCATTAAAGATATTAGAAAGGATGTGTATTTGATATGTCTGTTTGTATTCAGTTTACTTTGTTTATATTTATAGAAACTACAAGTCACAATATCACGAGTCTCAACACTACAAGTGCCACTACCTCAAGCATAAATAAAAGAACCCTTTATCGTAACAAGGCCTGGTGATTGGAGTCCCTCTTCTACAACACCCGAGTTCTAACCGGACTCTCCACAGTGATTTGAACGGTCCCATCAGCATAAGTTCACTATTCTTCAGTGGCTATGCAGGACTCCTTTATGCATGTGTGTGGTCTTTGGCTTTTTGGATACATTTCCAGCTTTTGTAACTCTCCTCCATGCATGTGTATGTCTGAAACATTGTTTTCATAATAGGTGAACACTTACCTTATAATGCATTAATGCTATTTAGTAAAATTATTGCATACTCCTGCAGTCTTGTCAAACGCTAGGTAGTGCTATTTTCATACCTACGGAATAACTACCTATTGAGGTGTGGGCACGTTATTGTTGTGTGTCATATTCTAAATGTACATTCCATATCTGCAATGTGCATGGTAAATTTGGCAAATGCATTTTGTTTTATTATATTCTTGCATTTTACTAAGAAATGTTTATTTTTGGTGAAATGATGAAAACAGTTTCATAACCTCCTCTGGCTGTCCCGTCTTGCTAGCTAGACAGCTAACAGCTATGGTACGTTAAATTGAGAGGATACCCGACAATAATATGTCATGTCTAGCTACAACTCACCAGTGAATTTTAACACTGCTGGCAATTCATGGTAAAATTACAAATGCCAATGGTCTGTTTGAAAGATCAAGGAGGGCAAGGACACCTATAGGAGGAGGATGGAGAACAGGCTGCAACAGAACAACGCAAGGGAAGTGGAAGTGTGGAACGGCATGAGGAGAATCACCGGCTACAATCAGACCAGCAGTTGTGAGAGAGAGGACAGCGTGGCCAGGGCCAATGAGTTAAACCTGTTTTTCAATAGGTTTGACACTGGAGCCCTTGTCCACCCACCCCCCAGCCCCTCGACCATTCACACCTCCCAAATCACCACACAGCCCTCCTCCAGACCTTCTCAGGTCCCTGTATCTGGAACTGCCCCTCCCCCCTCGCCACCCCCCAAACCATCACAGCTGACCAGGTGAGAATGCAACTGGAAAGACTCCACTCAGGCAAAGCGGCAGGCCCTGACGGCGTGACAACGGGGGTGCTTAAGGGATGTGTCGAACAGCTCTGTGGAGTCTTCCAAAACATCTTCAATCTGAGCCTTAGACTTGGAAGGGTCCCCACACTCTGCAAAACATCATGCTTGGTCCCTGTGCCTAAGAGGGGGCCCCCCAAGGTTTTAAATGACTACAGGCCAGTGGCGTTAACATCACATGTGATGAACACGCTGGAGAGGCTGGTCCTCTCCCACCTCAGACCCCTGGTCAGACCAGCTTTGGACCCCCTGCAGTTTGCTTACCAGGAACGCATCGGAGTGGAGGATGCCATCATATACCTGCAGCACCGGGCCTACTCCCATCCTGACGAGGCTGGGGCCACTGTGAGAGTCATGTTCTTTGACTTCTCCAGTGCCTTCAACACCATACAGCCTTTATTGCTGGGAGACAAGCTCAGATGCATGCAGTTGGACGCTCCGCTTGTGAACTGGATAACTGACTACCTGACCAACAGACCACAGTATGTGAGACTAGGGAGGAGTGTGTCAGAGACAGTGCTGAGCAGCACAGGGGCCCCCCAGGGGACCGTCCTCTCTCCCTTCCTGTTCACCCTGTACACCTCCGACTTCAGGTACAACTGGGAGTCATGTCACCTTCAAAAATTCTCTGATGACTCTGCCATCGTGGGGTGTATCAGCAGGCAACAGGAGGCAGAATACAGGGGAGTGGTGGACCGCTTCGTGGAATGGTGCAGCCTGAACCATCTGCAGCTAAACGTTAGCAAGACGAAGGAGCTGGTCGTGGACTTCCACAGGCACAAGCCTACTCTGACCCCTGTCTCCATCCATGGCGAAGATGGTAGTCCATCCATGGTCGAGGTAGTCCACTCCTATAAATACCTTGGAGTGCACCTAGACGACAGGATGGAGTGGACTAAGAACACAGAGGCCCTTTACAAGAAGGGCCAGAGTCGGCTCTACTTCCTGCAGAGACTGCGATCCTTCAACGTCTGCAACAAAATGCTGCGGATGTTCTATCAGTCTGTGGTTTCCAGTGCCATTTTTTACGCGGTGGTGTGCTGGGGGTGTGGTCTGAAAGCTGGGGATGCTAACAGACTGAACAAGCTCATCAGGAAAGCCAGCTCTGTCATAGGAGGTGGAATTGAGCTGGAATTACTAGGGGCAATGGCAGAGAGGAGGATGCTTAACAAACTGGTGAGCATTCTGAACAACACCTCCCATCCCCTCCACGACAGGCTTGTGAAGCTGAAGAGCACCTTCAGTGGCAGGCTGATCCCCCCCAGATGTTCCACCGAGAGACACAGGAGGTCGTTTCTGCCGGTGGCCATCAAACTCTACAACTCTTCCCCTCTCTGCCGCAACATGGGATTGAGTGACACCTGATGCCCTGTGCTGTTCCCCCTCACACTTAATCTTTGTACAATGGACAGTAACTATTTTCTAGCTATCTCACTCCTTCTCTGGTCACGATTTGCACTATACAGTTATTATCGTCATGCACATTGGATTACAATAACATTATTATATATTATATACTATGTATATGTTCATTGCACAGTGGACAATAACTTCTCTATCTACCTCACTATTCTCTTGTACGTCATTATATGATACTTAGATAATTACTGCACAGCGCAGAATTGCACAAACACCTTTCTTTCTATTTATTTTATACCTTTCTATTTATTTTATTTTATTCTATTGTTGTTTTCGATGTGTGTTTTGTGCTGGACGGTGCTGTTGTGACACCCAAATTTCCCCCGGGATTAATAAAGTATTTCTTATTCTTATTATTCTTATTGAAGGAACCATTGGCTATGTCCTTCAAATTCACCCAAAAGTAGATACTTTAGATGGCAGCATTTTAGGCACCTGTGAAACTGAACATGACTTAAAATGGTCAACAAGCTTATGGTGCCTTATAAATGCTGCCTCCTGTGTGTATATGTGCACGCACATGCGAACCCACCTGTATGTTAAGCATGGACTGGTGTAGTGCCCAGTGTGCAACCCTAGCTTGCACCTCCTGGGTTTCTCTTCAGCTCAGCTGAACATAGAAGATACCACAAAATATCATACACCGAGGGGAATTCACCCCGTCTTGTGGTATGTAAAAGAAAGGGCATCATTACATCAGTTAGGTGTTTTATTATCAGGAAGTGATGTGGTTTGGTGCTGATTGTTATGAACACACGCGACTAGCCTGTAAATTAATACAAATAAATCCACTTCAATGGTCTTTGGTTGCTGGAAAATTATATTACTGAAGGTTTCAAGAGAATTAAACACATAAAAGGAGTGGTTAAGCTGTGAATTGAAGTGTCCATACTTGAAGCTCAGGATTACTCTACTTCCAGATATCACAGGGTAGATGTTGCAAATCAAATGTAACTATATTTTGTTCCAGCTACCTATTTGCCTCAGCTGGTACTTTTTTCAGTTCAAACAGCCTTACTTCCATTCATTGAGTAAATGGGATAGTGACTTCACTCTGCTGAGTACATATTGTACTTTTCCTTACATTATTGGCATTTAGCAGACATTCATATCCAGAGTGACTTACATCAGTTACAGTTTAGTCATTTATTTTATAATGTTATCTATTGATTTATACAAGTGGATATTTTACTAAGACAATTGGGGGTGAAATACCTTGCCCAAGGGTAAAGCAGCAATGCTCCAGTTGGGAATTGAACCGGCAACCTCTCGGTTACAGGTCCTGCTCCTCAAACACTATGCTACGCTGCTGCTCTGTCCTTCTAGCCGTTGGAAGTAAAACATTACTGTCATTTTGACTCAAAGCCAAATGATTTGATAAGACGTGTTTCCTCAAGCACTCTAGAAGGGGCAGATGACAGATCCTGTAATGTTTAACTGCTTTCCTTCAGATATGAAGTGAAACATTAGGGTTAATGGTTAATTATTTTCTATTTGGCAGCCACACACAGTCAATCTACAGATGGCAGCATATAGCAATGGTTCATACAGGAACACGAAAATGAAATTAAAGCCCACACTATGACACCCAGGATATCTCTGATATCACCACCTGATGACTTGTGTTGTCAGAAATCTTCCAATTTATTGGTAATCTGTTTTCTGTAGTCTGGTCATATCACACAGAATAACACATAGGGAGGCAGGAAAGGTTTAGAATAAATAAAGTATCTTTATTTGTCAAACACATACAGAACCCTTTCAAAATCAGAATTGATATGTAGATTAGTGTAAACAAATCATCTCTTTCACAAAGTAGATATTGAATAATGTTTTAATTACTGTCACTACTACTTTATATATATATTTTTTAAATGTAATGGCACAAAAAAATTGACGCTTTTGGCCTAAGAAACAAAGTTCTAATTGTTAACTATTTAATTTGCAGAGCAGTAGTTGCAGTGCATAGAGGGTAGAGATTAGGGAATTTTATTCATTTTTAATATTCGTCAATTTGGAAGCAGATCCTTCTTAGGTGGATTAAATGAGTACTAGGGTTTCTCTTGCAAAATCCTTCCTTAGCTTGACTGTTCAAAATTTACATATATAGGAGCCTGAGATCTGAGAGATCTGACATCTTGCAGAAATACTGTAAATATATCACATTACACCCTGGGAGAATGTTTGACTAGATCATGGTACTGCCAGTCCAAACAAAATCACTCTGTGTGTTGATGCCTGTGGACAGCAATTCAAGGCTCCATTTATAGATGCTGTCATGAGCAGCTGCATAGCCAGGACTGAGTGGACTTTACTTTGAATTTCACCTCTGTTCCCACTGGGAATGATCTGATCGGGGATTTTGATTTAATTAATCACAATTAATACAATACTGGAGTTGCATCCACAAGCCAATTAATTAATTTAAGCTGTTACTTTTGGGCCATTGTCCATAGCTCAGTGAGATGGATGTTAGTACCATTGTACTGCTGTAGATAAGAACAGTATTAGCAATGAAAATGGAATGCCAAAAGTCAAGCTGGGGCATGTAATTCGACTCTTAAAATATGTGTCCCATTACAGCGTATTATTAATATCATAAAATGTAAAACCAAGCATATAAATACACATAGACTGAGCCCCAAATGGATAAACCACCATTAAAGGATAACATGACATTACTGCTTAAATATTTAGAATGTGCTGAATATGTCATTGATGCCATGTAAAACCACAAAAGAAAAAATCATTAAAAACACCATAAATGATCAGAAGCTAACTCTCTGGTACACATCCCAAACCCATTACAAATTGCATATTGAGGATAACTGAAGACTCTGACCCAGGATCAGTGCTGCTTTCTCAGTTATAGAATATAAAGTGCTGGGCTGCCTGATCCAGGCTCAGTGTAGCTATCTCAGTTATAGGATACAAAGTTGGCAGGGAAGATGCCAACCTGCCCCTCGAGCTGACCTTCCCACCAATCATAGTGCGAGTCAGTCTTGGTGATCACCGTGATCCTGTCTCCAGCGTTGAAGCTCAAGTCTCCTGGCTGCTGGGCCACAAAAGGATGCACTGCGGTGACAACCAGTGGGCCACTCGCTCCTCTGCTCAAGACTACAGGGTAGTCATGTGACCATAGAGAGTGAAATATCAACAGGTTAGCCAGAGCATGTCATTCCTCAGAAAAACTATTCAGTTTATGCTGCCATATTGGTACACCTATGTTGCTACACAAAAGTATGAAACTTACTGTAAGAAAATTTCTGTAAATGTGTTGCAGTTCCATTATGTAAGTGGAACGGAGTGCTGTCACTACGGTTGAGTATGCGCTCTGACTGCCATACCAACGAGCCTGGCTCTTTGGCGTTGCAGTCGAGCTGCAGGTTTGGCACCCCGTAGACCCAGGTTCGAGGCTGGGTGGGGTGACTGCTCTCTCCCTCCGCTACATATGGTGTCAGAGTGGGATGGCTTGCCGCAAGGCCATCGGAGGCGTACCCAGTGTGTAAGCCGTATGAGGAACCCCCAGATTAAGTTGACCCTGGTGTGAGGGACCCCAGAGATGGGTGAAGCACGAGTGAGTGGGGCACCCTGGGATGGGAGAAGTATGGTGGGGGAATGCACGAGGTACACCTCTGTGCGTGAAGCGCATGGGCACGCTTCCTGAAGGGGAGGGCAGTGTGACGGAGTGCCGTCACTACAGTTAAGTATGCGTTCTGACTGCCATACCAACAAGCCTGGCTCTAGGCGTTGCAGTCAAGCTGCAGGTTTGGCACCCCATAGACCCTGGTTCAAGGCTGGGTGGGGCGACTGCTCTCTCCCTTCGCTACAGCGAGGGACAGGGATAATTAAACCTCCCTTTCCACTCTTTATACTTCTTTACTGCTCACTCACACATCACCATACTAGCCATGAAAATGAGAAATTTTAATATTTCTTATTATTCAATATTACTTTATATTTTTATTCTTCTCTATTTAACAATAATGTGAACCAGGACCCACTGACTGAAAAAACAATTTCATGGGATCGACAATACACCAGTGAAACACTGGAGGGCAGCACTGCTCATTTAAAACTTCAAGTACATCATGGGCCAGAGGAACTCAACTGAAGGCCTAGCAGCCAGAGGTGGGGAAAGTCCAGGTGCAGAAAGTAGAGGTACTCCAGGTATTTGTTCCATTTACTTGGATTTTCAGCTGTACAGATCTTCAGCCAGAAAGGGAACTAATTAGTAAAATCAGCTGGATCAGAACATGAGGTGGAACAAATACAAGCAAGAACTTATGCTTTTTAGGACTGGAGTTTTCCACCTCTGCCAGCAGACCAGCCTGAGAAGGCCATGCGTGGTGTTTAACTCCTGCATTAAGACGTGCATGTAAAAGATGAATAATATGGTGGCTAGCTGATACGTGCCCACAATTGCAACTGCCATCCTTGGAGAGAGATTCTTCTGACAATTTCAAATGTCAATATGCATGAATATGCGTATTGACATTTGAAACAACACTGTTAGAATTAATTCCTCTTTCAATGAGAATTACATTTAAAGGTTGTGTTTTTGAGTTCCCATTTCTTTTACTTTTACATTTGTGGTTTTTAAGCATATACCTGCTTCTTTTTACTGAAAACTGACTGTTTTCAGTAAAAAGAGAGGGAAGAGTACAGATTGTACCTCATTAAAACCGAATGTGCGTACATAGGCACTTTATGCAAAGTATTGCATAGGATCGTATAGCAATTCCCCCAGACACAGATACAGGTGTTCAGAGCCGCTGAGACTGGTAGAAATGTAGACAAGAGCATGCTTCTGTGTAAGGACTGGTTACATTTGTTATTTTGTAGTTTTACAGTTTACATTTCAACAATCAACCTAGTCGATTATTTTCTACAGGTTTCTTTCTGTCTTTAGCTTATTACATTGTTATGGTAGGTCAGAACAAAATTTGCAGAATTAATTTTACCAATACCAAAGCATACTCTTGCCAAACTAATAATAATAACAACAATAATATAAAAGAACATTACTTCATTCAAAAGTAGTACTTCTGTAAGATACAGCCTCGCAAAACCCAGGTATAAAGCTCAGCAACAGAATTTCATTGACAAACAGCTTTGTATTACTACAAACTTTAACTCACTCAAGGTACCGCTTTGTAGGCCACTAAGCCTCATTTGCAGTCATCCATTAACAAAGCAAGATTTGGATCACCACAAACCTCAACGCAAGTGATACAGGCAATAATGGCCTTCACCCTTCCTGTCTCACCGACCTCGCACACTCATTCTTGCTGTGTGTTCAATATGCATACCTATTTCTAATACTACTTCCTTACTGGCATTGAGCAGATGCTCTTATCCAGAGTGACTTACATAGGTTACAATTTTTATATGTCTCAGTTAAGTACCTTACCCTAGGGTACAACAGCAGTGCCCCGGGTGGGGAATCAAACTGGCAACCTTTCGGTTACCAGTCCTGCTCCTTACCACCATGCTGCACTGCCACTATTAATGATAATTTTATTTGCAATATGTGTAGCTTAAATGCTAGCTTGATAGAGAATGGTGAATTGGAAGCACACATCCATACCTTGCATGAAATACGAGATAGCAAGATGTTTTTAGACTCTTTTGCAGTACCTGATTCATCAGCTAGTCTTTCCCCTGTTAGGGTTCTGACAGCCTTCACAGCAAGGTGAGTGGGTTACGGATTGGAAATGTAATCATAAATGTAAACTCCCTGTGCACCACCAATCCCCTGATTTACTTTTCTCAACAGCAACACACCTGCTAAGAAACCTATTAAAAGAGCTCTAATAATTAGTGACTCTTGTGAGAAAAACAAAATAAGCAACTCAAATGATCATAGTTGGATGTATTCCTGGGGCCAGAGCAACTAACATTGAAGCAAAGTGCTGGCTAAAGGTAATTAGTTTTCAAAAATTATTGTACAAAAAGGTACTAATGATATCCATGAGACAATTAAAGATCAACAAAAATAATATTAAACTGGTGTGTGAGTTGGCAAAACAGATGTCTGAATCAGTAATATGCTTGGGTCTAACCCACTTGGCAAGGTGATGACGTCTACAACAGATTGACTGCACTTGATCGTTGGCTGCTTGAGTGGTGCCCCCCTAACCAATTGGGCTATATAACAACTCACATTTCTAGATGTCTACTAGTTCCCTTGAACTTGACAGTGTCCGTTTCCTGATCTCAAAGGTAATGAGGGGCATTTGTTTTGTCAATTTAATAAAAATGAGACACTGTAAATCCTTATCTAATACATACAGCTGATTGAATCTAAACATTGGATTATTCAATATAAGATCACTAACACCTAAGGCAGCACGTGTGAATGAACTAATTACCAATTACCCTTTTAAAATCCCTTGACTGATGCTTCAGAGACCTGGTTAATCCCTGATGAACAGATTGCCTGAAATGAATCAACCCTCACCTGGCTGGTTAAGGGGATGGGGTTTCTGCTATAAATGACTCTAGACTGTGTGCTACCTGGCTATAATTTTACTTAATCTGTGGTTGGTTGGTTGTGCAGTTTTCCAACAGGATGTGCAGAACTGTTTATCCTCGCTGTAGTTTATAGGCCACCTAGGCCATATACTGGCTTCCTGAGTTTGCTGACTTACTTTCCAAGTTGGTAGTAGGACAAAGCAGTGCTAGATTTTCTAGCACAAAGACTGATCAGCAGCACACTTATGGTATCTATTTATCAACTAGTGATCAGTAAATGCTACCTTACACAGAACATTGGACACTGTGTCACCTCTCAAAAAGTAGTAATTTTAATGTAAGAGGCTAGTGACCTAGTATATTGACTACATTATGTCTTCATAAATATTATAACGCTTATGTCTGATATGATATAAGCATGCTCTCTCTACTGCTAGGTCATCGTATTTCTCTACCCTGTTAGAATAAGATAAACATACCCACAAATACTTGTTGAACACTGTTACTAGACTAACGGAGACTCACACATCAGTTGATGTGCTGCATTCTAGTAATATGAACCAGTAATGATATTACAAATTTCTTTCACAGCAAAATTATTACAGACAGACAAGATCCAGAGTTTTCCCACTACCCATAATATAAGTTTGATCCCACTGGTCGAAGAAACATGGATTAAAAGCGAAAAACTTTTTGGTTGCATAAGTCTGCACATCCTTAAATTAATACTTTGTGGAAGTACCTTATGCTTTGATAACTGCAGTGAGTCTGTATGGATAAGTCTCCACCAACTTCTCACACTAAGATTTTGCCATTTTCTCCCAATTGTCTTAGCGGTAGAGTCCAAGTTCACTTAAATTGTGAGGAGCCCGCTTAGGAACAGCTCTTGCAATGTCAGTCTAAAGGTTTTCAACAGGGTTGAGGTCAGGGGTCTGACTCGGCCATTCCAGGCAGGGGCGCACCATCAGGAGAGGCAAACCAGGCAAATGTTTGGGGCCCCCCAAAAATAATTGGGAAAAGAGGCCCCCGATGGCCACTCATATTGCCACATTTTGCAATGACAACTATAAACCCCCTTAAAGCTCCCATAAAGGCACTATACAGTGCACTGCCGCTGCCCCAAAACCCCCCTTAGTGGTGCCCCTTCTAGCTACCATATGACAGCTGCATACTGTTAGTTAGGACAGTCAGCTAGCTACCTGTAACTATCATACGTTAGGTGTAAATGTCAGTGCAATGAAACGAACATACCTTTCTGATCACCAGAAACGAAAGAAAAAATGAGAAGAGGAGGAAAAATGACACCAGGACAGTGGTCAGTGGATATAATTATGATCAATCTAATCATGGTGTTTTCATTTATTTTACTTTATACTGTCTGTGCAGGCAAATGTGCTAACGTTAGCTAGGTAACATGTCAGTTCATCTCATTAAGCATTACTGTTCTGATGAGTCACAGCTTGTGGCAACATCTCTTAAAACACTTATTTTCTAATCAGTTCTTCTTCTTCAACTTTGTTGAAAAGTGTTATTTGCCATCTGCAGAATGACACGCAGATATAGGCTATGAAAAACTAAGTCACAAGTTAATTTAGGTTTTAACGGCATCTGAGTGATACGCAACCTACTAGCAAACTTTTACATATTGTGACGTGTTGGGGGTAGTGGGCGGAGCTTTGGCCAGCATGCCTTACGGCAGTGCTCTTTTTGTTGTAAATAGTTACCCATTGTGACTCTGTTGGGGGGTTTGAGAGCTCAATGGGCTTCTTTGCCTGGGGCCCCCCAGAGTCTAGGATCGCCACTGATTCCAGGACATTGATCTTCTTTTTTTCAGCCACTCCACTGTGGATCTGACTGTGTGCTTTGGGCCATTAACATGCTGAAAGGTGAAATTCTTCCCAAACATCAGCTTTATGCAGAGGGTAGCAGGGTTTTTTTGGCATTTTTTTGGCTTTTTGTACTTTTCATTTTCCCCTCTATCCTCATCAGAGCTCCTGTGCCTGCTGATGAGAAACAGCCCCACAGCATGATGCTGGCACCACCATGCTTGACAGTAGGGATTGTGTTAGACTGATGGGCTGTGTTGGCTTTTTGGAATTAAGGCCAAAAATTTGTCTTGGCCGTGTTAGTCGAAAATATGGCATTAACTACCACTGTTATGCACTCAAAGCCAAAGAGGTTGTGCAACTCTGTCAGATGGGAGGCAGTTGTAAAGATAGTTTATTAAGACATGGATAAACCACAACTTCCCTAAACCTGGTAGTCAGCCCCATATCCCTTAGAAGTAAACTATCCAATTATGTCTTAAACCTAGATCGCATCTCAATGGGTTCTTGTGTTACCATCAAAGACCTAGGTGTTACCATTGATCCAGACCTCTCATTTGAACATATAAAAAGCATATAAAAATATCTGCAGGGTTGCTTTTCATCACCTTTGGAATATTGTGTTGTTACATGATGCATAAAAGTTAGTTCATGCTTTTATGGCCCTATCTTACGATTTCAAGAGTAGCAAAAAGCACTGCAAGTGGTTGAGCTTTCTCCTATTGAGTTCCTCTCTTATGGAACAGTCTGCCTGCTCATGTCTAGGATGTAGACACTCTCCCAGTCTTCAGGTCTAGTTGAGGGATGGGGATTAGAGGACCTACACAAGCCTCTGGTAGTCTGAGCTGTTAGTACTGTTGCTATATCATGGCATGGTAACTCAACATTTAGCATTTCTAGCCATGGTGTGGTGGTGACAGCCTCAAGTCTGCCCTCACGAGTGTGTCGGGCCTTTGCCTCCCATCTCTTAGTCATAGCCTTATTCTTTCAGGGTTTCCTTATTGCATGCTGGCTACTCCTCTCTATTCTGTCACTCATGTAGTTGATCCTCTCTCCTTCTATGTACCTCTCCTTAATAATAGCCGCTCTCCTCTTTTTTCCACAATCTGTCTGAATTTTTTTTTTCTTTCAAACTGGAAAATCCACTATGCTGTATACACAGTGCTTTGTGACCAGCTAAACTGTAAAAATGTGCTAAAACAAATAAATTTGATTTGATACTGTGAGCTAGTAATCAAGCAAGTAATCTAAAATAAATGTGACTTTTTCTTTGCTATAGCAAAATAAGCAGTGCTTTCCTTGCCTGTTCTGACTACTTTTCTCTACAGGAAGTCAGACTCTTTTTTTTTGTTGCTGGAGTCATTGGGTATTTTTTCTATGGCTATGCTAATGCCCATATTACAGCACATGGTACTGTCCATACGAATACCTACGGCAAGGCTCATGGTAACACAACACTGAGGCCTGAAAGGAGAAGGTGTATGAAATCAAACAGGAATAATTATATTTAATTTGGAATGAAAATAAAGTCAAAAATAAATATGTAAATGTATTAGCATTCTATTAAATATCAATTAAAACGCAAACAGAAGACATGAATGATGCCAGGAAAGGATTCTTAAAAAAAAGCCCTTGAGTTGCTTTATGTGAGAGCGATTACGAATTACTCAGATACACACAGTAATTTAGCTGCTTCTGTAATCTAATCATAAAAGCTTTCAGAACATTGTGTGGCTGTTTTGGTGTGCTTGGCCAGAATACTTTGTGCTATACAGATTTTTACAGTGCAAATAAAATTCTCTGTTTCAGATTGCAATAACCCCTGTATTAATGATGTGCGTGGCTGTGACAGTCTCTCTACATGGCTAGACAACATGGTCTTATTCAGGTACCCTACAGATGCACTTATAGTTATTCACCTTAGACACTGGATTCCTATTACTGAAAAAGCCCAACAGAATTGGCTACCAGGCTTCTGCGCTCACTGTGGGATTCACACAAAACAGTCAGTCAGTCAGTGTGACTTACTGTGCTGCAACCTTTATACTGTTTTTTTGCAGATCACACACTTTATGACATTGATTTCTCCTTGTTTTGGTCTCTTGTCCTGAAATACACTCCATTGCCTCCTCTAAAACATTAACACTCAACAGCAGTACAACACCTGGGGATCTTTCCACTTAACTACAGTGCCATACCTGCAGGTGATTAGCTAATGCCTTCTCTTTCTGTGGATTATAGATTAAATGGATTCCCTCAAGGCATGGAAAGAAAGTAGTACAAAACATTAAAGCCTGTTGACATTTTTAAATTATAAAGAGGAAGGAAACTGGTTGTCTAGAACATCTGATATTGCATGTATTATTGGCAAGGTAAACAGGGGTGAGCAAGCAGGCGTTCACATTACCTGCCATGACTCTTATTCTTTACTTTTTGGGGTGAGGCTCACTGTGTGTGCTGCCAGTGAAGGCAACACCATACTGACAGTAACAAAACTTCTAGACAGACTCTTGCGAGAGATAGCTTACCGCATGACCCACAGCATGTCACTGCTGGTTGTCCTGGGAGAAGTGTTAGACTTTCTTGTATGCCTACACACAATAGGACTACATCTTGGTAGAATATATAAGGGTGCTGTCTGTGGTTAGGAGTGGTGAACTACAGAGAACAGCCCTGCACTAAAAGAGTATCCAAGTATGAACTTAGAATATTTTAAATAACAGTTACTCTCCTGTCATTAAATTCTTTGGCATACTGTATGCAGACATTTTTCAGATTTATTTTCTCCTACTCAACCCAGCTCTCAGTCCAGGCACTCATACTCTCCTGCCAACAATACTGTAACTCTGTACCTGTTTGTCTCCCTGCATGTATCACCAGGCTTCTCCAGCCTACCCAGCATGCTGCAGTTCTACCACCTACCAAAATACTCACATCTCACTGCTGCTCATCTCTGTCCATAGCAGCCGGTTTGCATTACATGGCTGTTACTACATTCACAACTCTAGCGCTGTCCTACCAGACAGGCCAGCAAGAACCTGTTAGGAGACAGTTTTGTGGAACGGCACAACGTTTGATCCAGAGGCAAGCAATGTGTATTAGAATACAAACGCCAGAGACAAGCGATATGTATTCGAATACAAAGCGATGCCGACCGGAGCCAAAAGGTGCCAATTCACAATTACTGCTACTTCCAGTCCGGGGAACGCGGGGTTCCCCATGACCATATATGGACTTCCTTTCCAGGGGTTTCCTGGCCATCACATGTAAATGTACCTCCTGAAAACTGTATAAATGTGAACCACACATTGTACCTGTCGAACTTCTGCTCAATGCTGATGTTCCCATGGCCGGCTGTGCAGATAAACCTTCCTGTCTTTTACTGCGAACATCGGATCTGCTTCTTCGTCGGAAGATAACTTATTTCGCTCCTCCGGGAGTTGACTAACAAACCTCTATGGATGAACATTTGAGTGATATATATGAGTGGCTGTTGACAAGGGCAGAGGCTGAAGTCTCCTGATAGAGAGGAGATGGGAATTTATCCAGTCCCTGGCCAAGTGCCTCGCTTTCCCTCCTCCCAGCTGACCACAATCACTTCACTCTACTGCATAAATCTTAAAGTGCAGCCTTACTTCATATTTTCATTTTACCCCAAATGTTTCATAGTGAGGAAGGCCTTCATGATTTTTTATGAAGGCATTGGCTTACACTTGACAATACTTTCCTCAGGATTTCACAGGTAAAACAAGTACTCACCTGCACTGTCTGATTTTAAGGAAGAGATACTGGGGTAGAGAGATGGTCTTACATCTGGAACACAGAGAAACACAGACAGCAGCCACATGTTTACAGTGACTGACTTTCTAGAACACAGATGTCAGTAATAGATTCCAATTCCAGGCATTGTGGTGGCACATATTCAGAATATACATTCTCTGTTCTATATGTGTTCTTTTCAAAGTAGAAAAAACATCTATAAAATATGTATTCACTGACACCTGCCTTCTATGAAACTAAAGAAACTGTCACAAAACAGGCATCAGAAAACATGAGACCTGAGCAGTGAGAGTTGGACAACCTTGAAACGTGCCTGTAAAGATATAATGGCCACATTCATTATTCATTATTATAAATCAGAAGGACAGGCTGCCAAGGGGAGAAGGTGGATCCCCCATGCCTACCTTCTGCCCTCAGGCTGGGTGTGGGCGGCTTGGCGGGGGCACGGGGTCTAGCTGGAGCCTCAGAGGTCTGTAGGACACAATAGTAAGTCTAGTACACACGTAAGAAGACTTCCACAGAACAACATACATACATAATGAATATTAAGTGTAGTCAGAATTTGCTCTACATATATGACCCAATACATCAGGCTGTACTGGCAAATGAGGGGTGGCAGTGTAGCATAGTGGTTAAGGAGCAGGACTTGTGACTGAAAGGTTGCCAATTCGATTCCCCGCTGGGGCACTGCTGTTGTACCCTTGAGAAAGGTACTTAACCCACAATTGCCTCAGTAAATATCCAGCTGTATAAATGGATAACATTGTAAAATAAACTGTAACTGATGTAAGTCGCTCTGGATAAGAGCGTCTGCTAAACGCCAATAATGTAAACGCCATTAATGTAAACGCCAGTAATGTAAACGCCAATAATATAAAATGAACACCCATACACACACACCTTACACTATGGAATGCATATGCAAATAAAAACACACACTCTGTACTGGCACTGTATATCAGAATCAGACTTTATTGGCAAAGTATGCTTTTACACATACAAGGAATTTGACTCCAATTCCAATGTCTCTCATAGTGAAAGCACTATTTCAAGGTGACACCAACAAATGCCATCCAACAGTAATGGTACAACAAACAGTGCAAGACACACACATGGAATGGAGTAAGGATGGAATGAATGGGGTATATAAAAATAAACATGACTAGATACTGTACAATAAGTTAACGGCTACTGCAGTAGTGTAGTGTTGTGACAGTAGGAGTGGCTCACCTTGGTGGATTGCCTCAGGTTTTTGCGCTGCCATTCACTGGTATACTTCTCTGTGTAGTCTTCCAGAATGGTGTACAGATCCTGAGCGGCAGGGGGTGGCTCCACCTCCCCATTCAGAATGGAGAATGCACGAATGTCTTGGGAATAAAACCTGCCAGACACCAATCCCGATTATAGATACTTTACATCAGCTGTGTAGGTCTACATGGACATGAAGCTAATGTTCCTAATCAACCAATTATTTGAATAAGAAACAATCAGCAACATATGCTTTTTAATGGCAGTGTTCAGCACTCGGCAATGGCTTGCACAACATTTTGCCTGTTCTTGTTGCTCATCATTTTGGCATGGCAGTGTTGCCAGTAATGGAAGAGAGAGCATTCCTCACTTTCTGTTGGTCTCTTTGCGCTCGATCAGATAGGATCCCTCCAGCGACACGCCAGCGAACAGGCCACGTGACTTGCAGTAGGTGAAGACAGCGGCAGTGCTGCGAAATGCCACATCTGCTTCAATATTCCTGCAGCAGGAAGAAACACCATCACATCCAATGTATAAAAACACTAATACTTCCAGCAGCAAACACCATCATACATGCTCCAAAAACACTATGAAACAAAATACAAATTTACAAAATACAAAATACAAAATTACATCTGCAAAACTTCTAAATTGAAATCCTAGGCCCTTCCTCTATTTTATCCAAATATGACAAATTTCTTCCTTTCTTTTAACAGGCTCATGCTGATGTGCCATTATTTCTTCCAGGCAATTGTAACGTTTGCATCATTTGCACTTCCAGTGTGACTCAGTTATGAGGATTCCTCGTTTTGTGTTATTGCACATACTTCTCCATTTCCATTAAAGAGCTAACAATCCTCTAACATGCAAACTGAACACAAAATGCAAATGAACACACAGCCACGTTAAGAGAAAAGGTGGCATTAAATCAAAAGGGAATAGTAGTTTTCCAAAGCTATGAACAGGGAAATACTGTATATATAGTAAAATGGCACCATAAAATGCACCATCATATGAGTTGCCTGAAGTGAAAAAACAGCTTGTGAACCATTTGCTGGCAATGAGAAATCGAGACATGAATCTGAGAAAGTTAATGTTTGTCTTTTTAACTTGATTTATGAAGAATGATAATAACATACAACAAGTGCTCTTTTTCAGTTTCCTTCAAGAACCAGTTCCAGGTGCAATTATGTTTGGGCATGTTCGGGTGAAAGTAGTAAAGAATCTGTTAAGATTTTGTTCTTCAGAGCAACTAAAATAAACAAAATCCCCAGCTGCACAAATAAATAAATTGGCACCTTTTTTTGAAAAAATGTGGAATGTGATATTTAAAAGCCATCTTGTCACTATAAGTGGTTAAACTGTGCTCTGGGCAGTGTTCTAGTATTCCTGCACTAACATGAATAAAATCATTAGCACATGGAAATGCCTTTCCATGAATGCAAACAAGTTTGATTATCTGTAAATAAACACAAACTTTAATTCTCTGTCATCAGGTCCAAGAATTTAAAAATGTGAAACTACTATATGCTTGCCCAACCATAAAAAACAAGCATTCTTGATGCAAAGGCTTGGAAGGCAAGAGTGTCACCTGCTCAAAAGATTTACATAGTGGAGCTGCTCCTGCAGAGTTTGCTATGGAGGTGGATTTCACAGGAACTCAACATCTACCCACCAGGGAGTGCCATAACCTCGTTTATAACCGTTTATGGAAACTGAGAAGGTAATTGGCCAAACCTGCATTTTCCTAGTTGTATTCTATATTATATGCCAGATGCATTACATAACATACCATAACAGTACAAAAGGCTGACTGACATTGTATGTGTGTACAATGGATAAACACATTTCTGTTACAGTACCGATTAACTGTATGAGATAAAAAGCTGCCACTCAGCCTTACCTGCCCAGCGGTCCCACAGCTACAGTGCAGTTCCCTCCCAGGGTCAAGTTGCCTCCTTTGGTAAAAGCATCAATGGCCCTCCTGTGATTCAAGATGATAACCAGATCTGACACCTATCGAGAAGGAAATTCATCAATACTTGACAGGTGATATAAATAAACAAGACACAGTTTGGGAAATTAACAGGGGCTTTTATCAAGGTCAAAGTCATAATCAAGATGAGATATGCAAATAATCCACAGCTGCCTTTGACATCAACAATAGGTAGTGACTGTCATATGAACTAGAAAACAGCTTAGAAATTTATTAAAATAATGTGTTTATACAGGTACAAAACCTTACACTAACACTCTAATGAATGTAAGTTTATTGGATATGCTGAAATTAAGTCTACGTTAAAACTTTACTGACAATCCAGAAATAATATAACGTATAGCCCTGGTCCTTGTGCCAACAGCAGAGCTGCAGCATATCATTGAGTGCCGATTGTTCTACATAAGGGAGTCAAAGCAGACTGTGCACAGTGCGTTCACATTATCTATCCTGTGAAATCACATCTTTCACACGAACCAATGCGCATGAGCTACATTACAACAACACTGTATTACATGTGCAAACTGCTTTCTAAATTCCAACACAATGCCTGCTGATCACACACATGCAATCTAAAAAAGGGCATAGATCAATAGAGCTGTTGGTGCATTCCTGTCATTGTCCCATAGTGACATTAATCTGTCCTTTGACAGTGCTGCATTTGTGAGGACAACAGATAGGCTTTCATTTATTGTTTGCTTTCATGGCGATTTAGACAACAAACACATTTCACCAATCTGTGGTGTGATAAGCAAACCCCTGAGTGCCACACTGACATAAACAAAGCTTTCTACTGGAAGCTGACCTTTCAGCACTATAGAATTCAGTAGAGAAAAACAATAGTTTAATCAATGGTTTTGGTAACTGCTATCTACCTAACGAGTGGTTTGCAACGCAAGACTTGGAACTGATTCACAAAAGGGTTTGTGACTCATTTGATTTATGACTTTTAAACAGGATATATTATGTATAAATGGCACTAGATGAAAGGTGGTAACAAAGGAGGTTTCATTAATCTAATGGTTTTCACTTTATGTGAGCATAGACTAAAATAGATTATGACTTAATTAATACTTAATTATGACATAATTAGTTTATTCAGCAACCTCATTACAGACACTTTAAAGCGAAAATAATGAGTCATCGATGAATCATGAAAGAGCAAGCCCTAACCCAAAGCCTACTAATGGTCCCTGGTTTCCACAAATGACCTCATAAAAGACCCCCAAACAGACTGGAATCCAGTAGCCCTACTTTTAGGATTGATTTTAAGATTTTATTGATCAATTTTAAGGCAAGGACTTAGTGCCATGCAGTATATTCTTGATCACTTAAAAGCTTACACTCTAGCACATTCTCTTAGATCTTCAACAAAAGATGCCACCATTCCAGCCATAAGAAGAGATGAAGCATTTTTCACCCTAGACACAATTCTATGGAGTAACCTGCCAGATTCTATTAGAGCTGCTGACTTTGTCTTAATTTAAATTGCTCTTAAAGGCTCACTTGTTTAAAACTTCCTTTTGTTTATCGTTTTCCTTAAGTTTATATTCCTTATTTGTTTTTAGTCCTTTATCTTTACGATTTCTCTTGACTGTGGAATGTGCTTTGTGTGACATGTAAGAACACACTTTACTAATAAAGCACAATCACAAAATAAACAGCCTTAAAAAGACTTAAAAATGGGGTTTTGTGGCCTGAACTACTGTAGCATAAATAAAGTACACCGTGAGTACCTTCAGCCTTTTCTTATGTTTCCCATCTACATGCTCAGTGGCCCATGGGCTCTCAGGCATCATACACAATGTTGAGGTTCATATCAGCCAATGACTACGAGTAGGCCAACCTACCTCAACACCGATCTCAAATCCTCCACCGAGACCAGCGATACCAATAGCAGAGGGAGCAGACCATCCTGAACAAAGTAAACAAAATTTGTGTTATTAATGTACTGAAGGACTATGACTTGTGGTACTCTGGTATGAACAGTCATTGCTGCAAATGACTGTAAATTTTGCTATGAAGGAAAATCTACCATCACTAAACCTTGTCAAAATACAACAATTAAAGTTTGTCCTAACTTATTCCTGTGTGTGTGTGTGTTTTTTTATCTGATAATCATACTGCAAACCTGGTGTCATTAAAATCAAGCCAATAGTTCAAAGTTTATTTACTTTGGCCTTACATTTTCCATAAGTTAGCAGTTACTGCACTGGGACACCAGGAATAGGATCAAAAATCTTTTTGCCGCTACACGACTGTTCAGTACTTTGTGGAATCCAGTTTGTTCTTTGACGGAGCTTCTTGTCAATAGCTGAATCTATTCGACCCAGTAGAACTCTACAAAAGACTTTGCTTGGTATAGACAGCAGTGTGATTCCACGCCAGTTATCACATTCCTGGATATTGCCTTTTTTAGGGATGTTGATAATTAGACCCTTCCAGTCTTCAGGGTTGGTTCCACTGTTCCAGATGATGTCAGAACTATCGTAGATGTTCCAAGATCTACTTCAAGAATTTCTGTGTGTACAAGGCCAATGCCAGGTGCTTTGCGGTTCGTCATGGCTTGGATTGAATCTTAAACCTTTTTCAATGATGGTATATGGATGTTAATGTCCAACATGGTTGTTGGGTTGGAAGGGTTGGCTGGTTCATCTGGCTCAGGATGATTTAGAACTCCCTGTAAGTGCTCCACACAGCATGCAGCCTCTTCTTCATGTGATGTAATTTTCCTGCCAGATTTACTTCTGATGGGGACAGAAGGTTTCTTGTTCTTTTTTGCACTGAGGTTTTTTGTGATTTTGTAAAGAGCACTCCAGATTTCCCCAACGGCTTCTTTGGCTTCCTTTATTAAGTATCAGTGTAGGAGCTCTTGTCTCGCCTGGCACTTTTCTTTATTGGTTTTTCCTTGGAGTTATATGCGTTCTGTAGGTGGGTTCTGATACTGGGTGATTTAGCATATAGAATCTTGGCTTTCAGTGCTTTCCGCTTGTTTTTTTTGTCACGTGCTAGATGCCATCCGTTGTTTTTGATTCTTCCTCTTAGTGCCCACGATTGTCTTAGCTGACTCAATACAAGTTGTTTTTATGGAGTCCTAGTGCTGTCCCACATCCCGGTTTTCAGCCTCGACCACGTCTCAAATGAACACACTCAATGCGAAACACTGGTCCACTTTCTCTGACATGAAACAGGTAAAACTGCATAAAACCTCTCAACTTGTGTAAATAGCAACATGAAATTTTGCATAACAGCAAAATAGGTTAAAGGTTACCTATGGCCGTTCTAAGAAAATCTAAGTTCTTTGCACAAATCATTTATAAAAGACTGTAAAGGCCATTGACTTGAACGTGTATTTGTTATACCCAACTATACACTCTTTTTCAAAAACGTTTTTCCATTCAATATGGAATACACTTTAAGATCCAAATTCAGATAATCATGTTACAGCACAAATGTAACCAAGTGAGTTAAAGATAAAGTGAGACATTTTTGACAGGCAGAATATGCTGGCTCCCAACCTTTACAACTTGACTGGGAGGCCTTCTCTCATACTGTACGCCGCATGCTTTGCAAATGAACTGCACAGAGATGTTTAACATGCTTAAAAACCTGTACTTTTAGACATTGGTGACACTGAGGTAAGAAAGGTCCCATCCTGATGATCCCGTTGATGAGTATTTCAAAAGCTGGTCCAAACTGGAATAAAGTATTTTGCATCCTGGTTTAAATGAAATTTGATATATTCGACATGAATATGACCATATCCTGGCTTTAATATGAACTCTACACCTTACGCCTTACGTACTTTCACTCACCATCTCAGGCATTTCTATGATTTAGGGTCCTCCGTGTTTAATTTACAGTCTAGATTCCTACAGCCATCACCTCTCATAACTCTCAATTATAAAAATAACTAAAAACCAACATACTTTAAATGACAATAAGTTGAATCTCAGTTCTGTCCTGAGAAGAACTCTCAAAATTCCTTACTGTCTGAGAATTCAGTGTCATGTTAATCTAGGAACTGAATAGAATTTTCCATGGTTTGACTGATTGGTCAGTTATTAAATTTCCCCCCACAATTATAGTTAGGTTCTTCAAAGAGGTCAATGATTTTTACAAATACAAATTGTGGCAGTGTCTGCTGAATACACAAAAAAACTGATTTTAATACCCGCATCATAAACTACAAGGTTACTATCTATGTCTATATGTCTATGGTATGAAATGGCTGAAATGAAGTAAGCACTAGAACAAAAATATTCAATTAAAGAAAAAGTGGACATTAACCAAGGAGTTCCTTATTGATACCCAGCTATGATAAGTGATTTGAATAAGAAGATTTCACAACAGGTACACAACCCACACTTCTGTAATGGTGGGGAAAGATGGGTAACTTTTCAGTCCTAGAACAATACCTATAGCCATAATCATTCAGATTTGTACCCATTCCACTTTTACCATTGACCATAGAGGTCACCCAACTCCTTTCATGTGGCTTGTCTGCGTGGCAGATGAAGAGGAAAGTCTTTACAGCATCTAATTCCTAACTACTGTTGCAGCATCAGTAAAGAAAGATGGCACCATGGTAATTATCCACTTATTATTTTAACATAGAAAACTAACAACCACATTATAAGGCTGGCTAAAGAAAACCAGATGGTCTTGTCCACCGTCATTAAATGAGTTAGCCAGCTGATGTTTTAGATTATTGAAGGTTAGCACTGCAAATCTAGGCCTGATGCCAACTATAAGAATATAGCTAGAAATGGTCATTTCATTTTTTCCCCCCCCAATTTCAATAATCAGGCAAACTAGATGTATCTTTCATCTCTATAACACTGATTCTCAATCCTGCTTCCTGCTCTGCACGTTTTCCATCTTTCCCTGCTCTACCTACCTGACTGAACTCATCAGTGGCACTTTTGATTAGCTGAGCACACCTGATTTAATCAACTAATTTCAATCAGGTGTGCTTGGAGCAAGGATAGATAGAAGATATTCAGGACAGGGGGGCTCCAGGAGTAGGACTGAGAAACACTGCTCTATAACAAAAATTGGATGTTACATTGGATGGTACATACACAAACACAGCTCATAAACATGCATTTAGTATACATACAGTTATATGTATTAACAGTCAAATGTGTCTTTGCTCATCCCATGTATGTACAAAAACAGTAAATCCTAATGTAAAATACTATTCAAAGAGAGTAAAACAGAGTAAGAAAGTCTCGACTCACGTCCATCAGGCAGTCGTGCCACCACAATACCGCTGCCACCTCGTGCTGTGATCATGAAGCCTGCCTTGATGACTGATATGATGGCCAACCCCTGGGCCTTGGCGATGACATGTGCTTCACAAGGAATGGATGACGCCATGATTAGAATCCAAAGGGAGAGCCATTCACTGTATGCTCCTGTCTGCTAGAGAGGACACTATACTCCCTTGCTTTACTTTTGCAACCATAAAGAAGGTTCTCTTTATAGCCTGATGAGCCATACTACTGATGGTCTTTTTTTTCTCTCGAACCCTAAAGCTAAACCCCCCAGAGGCATCCCCAATATTAATGTAAATTTGTGAACTTTTAAATAAGGAGAAGTTCTGCAAATACACTGTGTGATATAGATGATCATAGACACTAACATTTGGCTCTGATTTACTGACATCATTCAAGTCATGGCAACTGAGAGGAAGACAATCACAATGTTCTACTTTTATAATCAACATAGTCGTACTATGCAAGGAAATGTCTGAAAGAGACACTAAGACTCAACTAATTTATTAAATGTACTCCCAGTGACAGGTCTTAAGCATCTTATCATAAAACTGTAATGTTGCATTCATTTTGATTTCAATAGGCACGCTCTCATCCCGCCTCCCACACCCCCCAACAGTTAAGAGGAACACACAATACTTCATAATAAATGTGCATTTGCGTTATCTGCAATTATAGCCAATTAATTTCACACAATGGAAATAACTAACAACTTGCAGTTATTAAGTCATCAAACCTGCCCCAATGTCTCATGTTGCAACAGATGATGAATACATACAATTCACAAATCAGCTCTTTGAAAGGCGAGTTGCTTTGAGTCACACACTTAAAATAGCAGCATCTGTATCAACATATGAATGATTTGTATGACTTTCCTGCTCCTGTTATTTTGCAAATGACTCACCTAAACAGCTAGCACTTTTAAATTCCTTCAGCCCTAAATGAGATCATTCTGCTCTGATGAAAAGATATGCAACACAATGGAAATCCCCCAAGTCAAAAACGAGAACAAATCCCATGGGACCGGCACTGAGGCTGCCATTAAAGCCATGCCTTGAGCCAGCCTGTAAGACATATATGGTATGACAGCAATTGCAGTATTTTTGCAGGTCTGCATGACTGTCGTATCAAAATAAAACATGCATGACAGGCACTCCCAAGCCTGTGTTGGAATTTAAATAATCAACAAGAAAGTATGCTTGGCACAGGACTCACTTCTCAGAGAAATGCAAATATGACATCAGGGGACAGAAATGCGCTTTCTCAATTCTGTGACAGACATGATGCCAGGAATGGGTGCAATCCCGATGACTTGGACTGACAATCTTATTAGTACATGGAGTTGGTGACAGGTGGTGGCGGGCTAGGCACAGCAGGATTAACCCGTTCACACCTCCCTTGTAAGAGGCAGAGTACTGCACAAGCCTTGGACTCACTGAGGGTGGATACCCTTTGCTCTGAGTCACCCTTTGATATTTAATGATGATGAGCGCACACACCTGGAATGAGCTTGTCAGGTCCAGTTCTGTTTGAGATTTCGGTGAACTCTCGCAGGATTTTGGCAGCCTTCTTTGCTTCAGATTTCAGGTTAGATGGTATAGGATTATTCACTGGGAACACAAACATATCACACACAGACCATTCACTGTAAACAGTAACAAAAGAATAATCTTAGGTTTCAAAAGCCACACTCATGTTTTCATTAGTGATTTATTTGGATTCATTAAGTTAACCATAAGAAAGTGCTTTCAGCTGTTGGAAATTTCAAATGTGTAAGTTTTTAGATGTGGGGTGAGCTTCAAAAGAGCAGCTCAATCTGCAGTTGAAAAGTGGATCATTGTTTAGTTCTTCCGTTAATTAAAACAAAAGGTAAACTTCAGATTCATATAATCCCTTTCACCATAAAATACTATAACACATTGAAAAATTATATGTATTTTGACCAGTGTTAAATATGTTGGGCCACACCTAAGCAAAATTGATAGATTTCAATTCGCACTGAATCATCCCCTCTCCAGAAATGCATTACTGGATTAAGTGTAAAGATCAAACAGCCAGAAGGTGCCCATGTATGAGTTGTTTTTGGCTTGTGTCCCCTTTTGTGGTTAACTAGGGAGGTGTGCTTGAAACGTCACTGTCAATGCAGTCTTTCCAGTTAAAAATTTCAAGAATAACCTGTAATGTCGACACAGCAATTCTCAATCACAACTGGACGACAGCTTCTTAATAAAGAACCCGTCATCACAAGCTGCTCCAAAGAAAGGATTTCAATCAGTGGCAGAATTCATCCTGGGTTTTCACTGGTTGATTTCATGACAAGATTAACCCCAATGTAGGTTGTGTTAGAAAGGACAATGTTATCTTTCCTTCAGTCAGACAGTCAAACATTGGCAACAGTTTGTTGCTGTTTCATTACAGCAGCTACAAACAGATGATGACCTCTTTCCATTCTAAAAATATCCACTCTCTTCCAAGTACATAACATTATTATCTCCAAACTCTTACACTTCACCTCACCAGAAACCTGAACCTCAGTTAATTTAATTTCATAATATTCCTTTTATTTCAAATGATTATAATCCCAAAAGATGGAAATTATAGTAGAAATGTTTTGATAAATATGTAGGACAATGAAAAGCTACCGTGCTCCATCAGAAACATGACTGTTTATTAAACAGATCAATTTTTGGCCTTTCATTTCATGAGCTCAATTTCTCATACAGAACATTTAAAAAATTTCAAAACACAAGCCAAATCTCCCAAAATTATACTTCACAGAATAAAGTCCTTTAAGAAAATAGAATTTACCATTAGGAAAAAAATTAAAATTAATAAATTGAACCCACATCTCTGAACTTAGAACTTCTGAACTGGACTGTCAATTGTTACACAGACCAAATCGGATTAAATCACAATTGACAATGATTTATAATGTAAAAACAGAAGTTATAATGTTTTCATCAACTGAGTCTTAATCAAATGTTACGCATCTACAAAAAGTAAAACATTGACCATAACTATGTTATACTGTACATAGACCAATGTGACATCCCCTGAGATTGCAATGTCATGAAACCCTGTCTTATCTGATCAGAGCAGTTTCCACTGATCCTCTTTCTACCGCAGCAGATGTATGAGCAAGAGCATGACTCACCATCTGGAACATACAAATGTGTGTATGTGTGTGTCGTGGGGCAAATAAAAGTTCAGAAGCAGGGTTATGCAATATGAAAGGAATACAGCATTGAGTCTTTACACAACTGCAGAACTAAAACAAAAAACAGAGCACTGACTAAAAATGGATTTTTGATGAAGGTCAGATTTACCTTGAGAATTATTTCACTCAATTTACCCAAATGGTAAAATACTGGTATTGAAAATTCCAAAAATATCTGATCCTTGAGAGTTCAATGAATAAATGTTGAGTCTACATGTCATGTAGCTTATAAGCCTATAAGCCATGACTAACACTATTCTGTTCCATCCACGAAATCTGAACAGAGAAAATTAGGACAGAAATCACCCTCTTCTTACAACTAATTTAAAATTAGTTGTAAAAAAGTACCTTGCTTGTGCCTGGTTTACACTACTGTAAAAAAAAGTTCCTGATAACTCCTCACACACTTTTTACCCCTACAAAATGTAAAATGGGTGCTGTACTGTAACAAGTCCTATAGTGGACTGCAGGAGATCCAGTTAAGACTGGATGATTAGCATATCTGTTATTGATGGCAAATCAGCAGCTTACAGATGCAAGTGTCCCTAGGAGATGCTAATTGTTGCAAACCGTACCTGATGGATATTCACAGTCATAGTCATCGAATGATACGGCCCAGAATATCCACTGTCTGCCCCACGAGTCTAAGACTAGGTTTGGGGCAACTGCCCTCAGTGGCTGAGTTGTTCGGGAGCGCAAGCTTACTTTTACTCACAATTTAAGTCACATGAGTTCACAAGCCAATAACTGCCTTCACTGGCTGAGCAGACAACAGTAAACAAATCATTTTGTGAGATAAAGATGGTGATGTGTCACAGCATATAGTTTGCTGACAGGACACCAAGCAATGTCACTAGCAGGTGAAGTGGATTATTAATTTTTTGAAGCAAAAGTTTAATCCTGTCAATTTGATCTAGATGATGTATCACTGAGTGCACACTATACTGCAGATGGTCCAGAAATAAATGTGACTGGTTAGTTAGCCAGCACACTTGGCTAATTAAAGTTTGGAAATCTGAAATTCAACCTTCAGGAACTTTCCACTGTAAACTGAGAACTCTGTGTTCAAAAAGAACATTTTCCAGTCCCTTGCCAGTCATTGTGATTTTCATTGTTGATTTGTTTCCATTAATAACCCAATATAATTTTTAATTTTCACTACTCTACTACTCTTAGAGTACTGAGTACTAGAGTACTGTTAGTAGTAGAGAGTGCTGTTAGTAAAACAAAAAATGTGACTATGTTCAAGTTGGTTTTCATTCCTAGTTTACAATCAGAGCTTATATGCAAATGAGCCCCCCAATGTCCAAAAAAGAGAAAAGACTTTTACCACAAAAATCAAATTGTGCTGGAATTAATTTGTGCAAAGCAAATGAGCCACTGCAGAGGTTTTTGTGCGTAGGTGAAACAAAAAAAAAAATCGATAAGTAATTTAAACAGCCTACCACTCACTGAAACTGTAACTAGTAAACACAGATGTGACTAATCCTTAGCATGTTGCTATGAGGAATCCTTAGCATCTCACTGTGTTTATCTAGATCTGGTGCTGCAGCACACTTCAGTGTTGCTTCTGAAATGGACATCCTGTTCCAAATCTGACAATTATCACAGGTTATGTAGCAGCTGATCAATTCTTCAACACGTGAGAATTTCAAAACCCCAGTATTAGAAGAGTAGTGCTAAGATTCAGCTAGTCCAGATAGCTTACTATATGGGAGTACATAATTTGGGAGAGGCTCATTGGGGGTGGATTTTGCCCATATTGAGGTGGTGTTGCTTGAAATGACGGCGTGTCTCCTTATTTTCCCTGATATACATATTCTGACTTGAGTCAGAATAATGTTTTTTCTCCTTGTGCACCTGAGTGGCCATTGTGTGTAACAACTTTCTATTTGGCATATATCAATCTTTACATTTGAATCAATTAACCCCATTTGACAACCCTGCATAATTAGTGTATCAATTAAATGTTCAAAGTTTACTTTATTTAAACATGTCTCTCTGAGGTTTGAGTGGACTCCATCTATTAAAGAACATTCAATTTTACTAAACTGGTGGAAAAAAATTAATTTGAATATGCTAACATGCTCATATGTCACACCTGCACAACCACATGTACACACATACGTGTGAATAATGTTCTGTCATATGGTGTTCTGTAATATCAAATTGTCATATATCCTATACTACATGCTCTGACATTCCTGAGGTAAGTGAATTGGTCTTAAGATTTAGGTTTTCTATGAAAACAAGCTAACTAGCAAATACAAAAGGAAATCATGCGATTATAACACACTTTAATGCTGTCATTTGAAAGGGGAGATCAACATGACAACAAAATTCCCTATAAATTATATGTCAGCCAGCAGCAGACAGGGCACAGTACTGTGAAATATTTGACACAGTTGGAACAGTTGGAAATCTCCAAAATTTTACTGTCTCTGCCTGTCTCTGACAATGGCAAATGGGTGATGATGATCGAGACACAGCTTGCAAATAAGTATGATAGTGTGATATGAAGGATCCTCCATCCTCGGATAGGTGGTATGGTGTTGACAGACAGCACTTATGGCTGCATAAAGTGGTGATTAAGAACTGCTTTTTGGCCTCAAATCTGCATTGCAGTGTCAGTTTTGCTGACAAAAAAAGCGCTGTTAGCCCTGTCCACATAGTTCGAGCTAGCTGGGGTGGTATGTGGTGACATATCTTCAAATGCTCTAGCCCGCAAAAGTGGTGGCAATATTTTGTGCAGCTCTCTAGTAAATTGTCCAGTGGTTCAGAGACACTTCCCTACTCATGTGTCAGTTGTGTCAGTATGCTGGGCGAGTTACACCATATTCTGCAACCATTGTGTCTATGTGTTTGATCCAGTTCCTATGGGGGATGCCATGGCACACAGATGCCCGAATAAAATTCTTCCACACTTAATTTTAAATCTACTGTTTCATATAAAGAATTGAAAAATATGTTCAAATACCATAATCCTCCCAGCTGTTTTGCATTTGTTGTATTGTTATGGGGGTGCACGGGAGGTAAGCCAGGGGAAAAACAGTGCTAGAAGCACTCATTGTCTAGAGGGTAAAGAAAAGTCTCCTGGAAACCTCCCCTGCCACCCTGACATTCACACACATAATTCATGCACTTTTTTTGTATTTTTGGCCAGGGAGCCATCACGCACTTCCGACTCCCTTTCCCTTTTTTTTTTTTTTTAAAAAAAAAAAAACCAAATCACACCTAGGAAAGAAATCCCTAAAAGCCCTAAGCACTACCCAACACCCGCAAACAGGAACCCTTAGGTTCCACACCGAGACAAAGCATCTGCGATTACATTGTCTTTCCCTGCGATGTGCTTAACCACTAGCCCATAAGGCTGAAGTATTAGGCTCCACCTGAAAACACGGGCATTCGTCCTTTGATACTTTGCCAAGAAAGAGAGAGGATTGTGATCAGAATATACCACAACGTCCCCCATAACACTCGACACATAAATCTCAAAGTGTTGGACTGCCAGCACCAGGGTCAAGGCCTGCTTCTCGATAGTCGAAAAAGCCTTCTGGTGCTGGTTCAATTTCTTGGAATAGTAGGCCACAGGCCTCTCAACCCCATCTGTCCCAACCTGGAGGAGGACCGCCCCCACCCCAACATCACAGGCGTCCACCGCGAGGCAGAAAGGCCGTTGAAAATCAGGCACAGCCAACACTGGCTCACATGAGAGAATGGCCTTGACACGATCCAGGGCAACCTGACATGCCTCAGTCCAAACCCACTTGGTACCTTTCTTCAGCAGGTCAGTCAGAGGTACCGTAACAGTAGCAAAGTTCGGAACAAATTTGCGATAAAACCCGCACATTCTGAGATTACGCATTAACTGCCGGCGATTCTGAGGCCCCGGGAAGTCCAAGATGGCCTGCACCTTAGCAGTCCGAGGAAGCACCTGGCCTCGGCCAACTCGATGGCCCAGATACGTCACCTGGCCTTTCCCAAATTCACACTTGGGAAGATTCACCACCAGGCCTGCGTCAGCAAAGCGCTGAAACAGAGACTCAATTGCCCGCACATGGTCCAACCACGTACCGCTGTAAACCACAACATCATCGATATATGTGACAACATCAGGCAGGCCAGCGGTCACTAAATTCATCAGACGCTGAAATGTTGCAGGTGCATTTTTCATACCAAATGGCAAAACCCGACAACGGTAGAGAGCACTCCGAGTGGCAAACGCTGACACTTCCCTGGCATGAGGACCTAAAGGGACTTGCCAGTATCCTTTTAAAAGATCGAACTTGGACACAAACTGCGCCCCTCCTATCCGATCGATACAATCCTCAATGCAAGGTATAGGGTAGGCATCGGTCTTAGTCACCGCATTTATCTTATCGTAATCGATACAAAGGCGATGAGCTCCACCCTCCTTGGCTACTAATACCACCGGAGAGCTCCACTCACTTACCCGCTGCTCAGTTGCCCCAATCTCCACCATATATTCAAGCTCCTGCTGTACAGCCGCCCGCTTCTGTGGATTCAAACGGTAGGGATGCTGTTTAATGGGAGCAGCCATCCCCGTATCAACCTCATGCACCACCAGGTCTGTTAGCCCAGGGGTATCCTTAAATATCTCTGGGAAACACTCCACCAGTCGCACCACATCGTCAGCCTGGGACGGTTCCAAATAATTCAACTGCTCCCGCCGCCTTCCCCGGGCCAGAGTATTTTGGAGCTTTGTACTCACTGGCTCAGGAAGTGAGGACCCAAGCCCCTCACCCCCCCTATCAGGATCGGGTGGGGCCCCAACACACACAGGAGCCATCGGAGCACGACCCTCATACCGCTTCAATAAATTCACATGGCATAAACGTGACTTCACTCGCCGTCCGGGGGTACTAACCACATAGTTGCAGGGTCCCACCCGTTTTAGAATAGTGTAGGGCCCTTCAAAACGTACTCCCAGTTTCTCACCGCCCATCGGCAACAATACCAGCACTTGGTCTCCTACCTCAAAGGAACAAGGCTTAGCCCTCTTATCATGTTGATGTTTCATCCGGGCCTTGGCGGCAGCGAAGTTACTCCGAGCAATCTCATAAGCAGCCTGCAACCTGTCTGTAAACCGTGCAACATACTGCAAAGTGTCCTTGGGGCCCTGACTCCCTACCAAACGCTCCTTCAGCAGACGCAAAGGTCCACGGACCTCATGACCGCAAACCAGTTCAAAGGGGGTAAATCCGGTTGACTCGTTCACTGAGTCCCGTACCGCAAACATCAAAAAGGGCATAGCCACACCCCACTCGCTGGGAAACTGGTTGCTGTATGCCCGCACCATTTCCTTCAGGGTCTGGTGAAAACGCTCAATGGGACCCTGGGACTGAGGGTGGTATGCTGAGGAGGTCACTTGCCTTATACCCAGCTTATGCATAACTGCCTGGAAAATGGTGGATGTGAAAACTTCTTTCGGCAGTCCGTACCGTGTGAAAAATTGGGTCAAACAGTCAACAACTGTACTGGCCCGTATAGTGCGTAATGGCACAGCCTCAGGGAAACGAGTGCTTACATCCAAAATGGTTAGGAGGTATTCATTCCCCTTCTTTGTTTTAGGTAAGGGCCCTATACAATCCACCATCACACGGCAGAATGGTTCAGAAATAACAGGTAGCAGCTGCAGGGGAACTGGTGGAGGTGCATGGCAGGGTTTCCCTACCCGCTGACACACATCACACGACTGACAAAATCTCACCACATCTCCCCTCAACCCAGGCCACCAAAAATGGCGCCCAATCTTGGTTAGGGTTCGGCGTACACCACAATGGCCCGCCACCGGTGCCTCATGTGCCATCCGAAGCACACTCTCCCGATATGCCACTGGTAGCACCACCTGGTCCACTATATTCCAGTCCTCCGCAGGTTGCTGGGGAGGCCTCCACCGCCTCATCAGGACTCCATCCTGCAAATGGCAACCCCCAACTGCCACTGCTTCTACAGCCTGAGCTTCTGCTAAGGTAAACGCTTCCTTCAAACTAGGGTCTGCCCGCTGGGCTCCCACTAATGCTTCTTGACTTAATTGAGGATTTTCCTGTACCTCCCTGAGCGTGGTAGTGAAAGTTTCTGACAAGCCTGCGAGCGGCTCAACCACATCCTGTGGAGGCAGGACATGGTCGCCTTTAGCCTGAGCCCGGGTCAGTACACAAGCTGTTAAAACTTCGGGGAACCTCTGCTCCAGTTCTTTCGTGTCCACCATTTCACACGGGACATTCGACACAACTGCGTTTGCCCCTACTTAGGCACCAGCAAGGTCATTACCCAACAATAAGGCAACGCCCTCAACAGGGAGAGATGGCACTATACCGACTGTAACTGAGCCGACCACCAAGTCAGACCGCAAGTACACATCACGCAAGGGGACCATCCCAAATTCTCCTCCGAGGCCCGCCAGAAGGAGGTAGGAGCAGGCAGATCAATAGTCTCTGCTAAAAGCAGCGACTGAGCCGCGCCTGTATCCCTCAGAATCCTATCTGGTACCTGCTTGCCACCTTCAGTCACTGACACACTACCTTGGGAGATAAAAGCGTCATAAACATTAGGAGAGGTTTTAGCAAGCAGTACTTGCTCCTCCGACTCACACCCACGCGAGGGCGCAGTCGCCGGCATCACCAGTGCCACTCCAGCAGAAGTTTGCAAGCTAAGTGCTAAGCCTAACTCCTAACAGTATTTTAAATACTACCAGAAAAGGAAGGGAAAGAGCTAACAACGACAGACTTTGAATGCTCAACTGTAAACCAGTTTAGCTAGGAATCAGATGTTTCAATGCTTGCTGATCATTTGTAATTAATTATGGACCAAACCAGCAGTGAGACATTGTATTAAACTTAGCTAGTACAATGCTTCAAGCTACTACAGCAGCTAATGTTGATTTTAATGCTAGCGATTAGCAATGGTGCTAACTAGCGATTAAATCCCCATACACCGAATTACAATATCTTAAGCATTCATAAAGCTGTGAACCCGGACGCGAGCCCCCAATTGTTACGGGCATGCACAGGAGGTAAGCCAGGAGACAAACAGTGCTAGAAGCACTCGTTGTCTAGGGGGTAAAGGAAAGTCTCCTGGAAACCTCCCCTGCCACCCTAACATTCACTGCGCACCTCCCTCAACTGCCCAAAAGTTGAATTATCCTGGGCCTGCGAGTGGCCAGCGCTGCTAGAGCGTCTCCCCTGAGCACACAAAGCTCCGAAACTCACGAGCCGGGGACCAACCGCGACCTGGAGACCTACCACGAGAGGAGGATCGCAGCTAACTTTAAGAAAACAACCTCAAACCCTGAACAGACAGAGGAAACACAGACTGAGCTGGCCCGGTTGAAGTGGAAGACTGCATGCTGGAGCTGGCCGGGGACGCGAGAGAGATCGTATGGTGGGCAGTGAGGTGTCCTGTCCCGGTAAGCACCTTTACCTTTCTTGGCTGCCATTTCAGGCCCAGGATAATTCAACTGTGGGGCAGTTGAGGGAGGCGTGCAGTGAATGTTAGGGTGGCAGGGGAGGTTTCCAGGAGACTTTTCTTTACCCCCTAGACAACGAGTGCTTCTAGCACTGTTTGTCTCCTGGCTTACCTCCCGTGCACGCCCGTAACAGTATGATTGATGTTACCTAATGAATAGTATGAGGGAAAAAAAACAACTTTGAACTAAGTACCTTGTGGCGTTTTACTTTTTTAAAATAAAAATATATGATGCTGACATTTTTAACCTTTATGCTGAAGTACTGAAAAGGTTGTTCTTGTTCCAGAATGGCTTTATTTTCTTGGAACTATCTGCGTAACTTTCATTATTAAAGTGAGTGCCTTGCAACTGCATTCTGCAATAAGGCCTAATAATTCATTACATTAGTATTGCAAATACTTTTATAGCATATTGGTAGAAATAATACAGACGAGTGGAAGTTACATTTGGAAAAAAAATGCAATGTAAATAAATATTTGGAAAGAAAATGTTTTAGGTAATAATATCAGCTAATTTGTTAATATTTTTCATTGCAATTTTACAGCACGTACAGCACATACAATGTGTGTTAAAAGTTACTGCTGTTAAATGTTGCTGCTGAGTGAGTTTAAGCAGCAGCGCTTCATTAACACTGTAGTTCTCTAATGGTGGTTTTGTTGCTTCATTTCAATTGTAACAGTACTGCAAAGACTTTATACTTGCAGCTGAAAATAAAAGACAATCTTGGGGAAACTACAAATGTTTGGAAAGAAAATTTTGCACAGTAACAATGTCAGTCTTTCTATTAATTGGTTCATTTACTTTACTGCATCTTTGCATGTGTAAAATAAAAGGTGTATATGGCATGCCCTGCATTCACACAAACAACTTCAATGTACTGCTTTGTACTCCAGCATGTACATGGGAGAAATGGGTCTGACCATGCATCTGACCATCATCTGCCCTGGTCAGATGCATGTTTGAGTAATTTAAATTAGCAAAGCAGTTGGCAGTTTCAATGGCATTATTTAGTCAGGTGATACTCAGATATCCCAAGTGTTGAGATATAGCACACCAGCATACAGGACACAACACTAAAAATGTAATGACATAAAGAATGTGCTTCATAACAATCGTGCTTTGAAGGTCCTGACACTGACTTCAACCTTGAGGTTGACCCACCCCTCCCATGTTTCATCCATGTTGAGGTTCTGCTAAATCACTGTCTTTCAAAATCTATGTATTCTTTCTTGACGGTCACATATCATCTACATCTGTAATCACAGTTAAAATCAGCAAGGCACTGTTACAGCAGGGCTCCCTTTTAGATAATGATATCATCTACATCTGTAATCACAGTTAAAATCAGCAAGGCACTGTTACAGCAGGGCTCCCTTTTAGATAATGATCCAGTGAAGGTAAGTATGTTGTCAATACATTACAGTCTACTCTATTACTTTGCCAACAAGAGAGGACACAGCCCAGAACACATACCAGAAGATCCTATGCCTATGTGTAAGACAGCAGTTTATCTCCAGTGTTTAATTACCACAGCACCTTATCTTTCCATAATCTGCCCCAGATTATGCATATCCTACTTTCAACTCCTCAACTTAATTTACAACAGAGATCTACAGGCCACAGGATGTACCAAAAAATTAAACTGGATAAAATTGTGTCACATGATGAGCGATGAGGCCACATTCTGACAATCCTCATGGCAGAACACATGCTCCATGGGAGTGCTTAATGCAGTGCTCATAAGATTCTCACTGCAGTGTGTAACAAAGAAGACAGAATCTTCCTGTTCAGAGAAAGGAACAAGAGATGATTTGGTCCATTGCACATGTCAAGGCAGAGACCTAATCTGATGGCTGAACCATTAACTACCAGTTGGATGTCTGGACTTCAGGAGGTACTTGAATCTTTAATGTCTCCTTTACAATCACATCAGATAATTCATGAAAATATTAAAAATAAAATAGAATAGATAGATCAAAACCAAAGATATCATTTTGTGCAGTATGCAGTAATCACTGACTGCAAAATGATTTATTGTGCTGAGTCACATTTATTTAGATTGATTCTGCTGTCACATTTCAGCAAACTAAATCATAACTACTTAAATATCTGAATCAAATCAAGCCACTTCTGTATTCCCATACATCTTTGCAATCTAATACTACTGTCTACACACACAGCCATAATCACTCTAAAACAAGATTAATCAGCAGTTAGTCCTTTTTTCCCCTGGTTAGCCCCCCAATATATGCCATCCACTGCTTTGACCTTGAACAAATTGAACAACAATAAATGGAAATCATCACTTAAATGCAGACTTGTAGATAGCTTGCTAAATGGCCAAGTGAATGAAATAAAAGTTATGCACAGAGACCTACCTATCTAGCGATCAAATAACATTACAGACAAAATGATGGAGGAAGTTACCAAATCTGGCGAACTGATTCCAAGGAGCTAGAACATATGTAGCATATGACTGAGGGAAATTATGAGAGTCTATCATGTGTCTTAGTTAGCTAAGTAGATAGTCAGCTAGCCCACGTCTCCCTCTCTTGGAACATGATGCATGCCACCCATCTAGTTATGGGCTGGTGGAGAAGGTTACGCCATAAAATAATATGTCAGGAACCAAATTCTAAAGTAGTTACCTTACTTTATAGATCTTATATACCTTATACTTTCCAACACAGATGCAGCTGCGTAGTTACCCTGAAGTGGCTGCAGGACTGTGGTTGCGGCAGTATGGTACAGGGGCAGCAGGAGGGGGCTACCCTAGAAAAGGCTTAGCTGCTATATAGCATACCCAGGAATATTTTGATATAAGTGTAAAAAATAAAAGAGATAAATTTCAAACTAAATTGAATAAAACCTTTGTTTAAGCAATCAAATAATATTTTTCCTGTACCTAACTTATGATGACCCTATGTCATTGACCTCTGCAATTTGTTGTGTGACTTGATTTATATAATTGCAGCAGACAGATCATTCCTCCCTAAGTGCTGAGTACAAGAGTCTTGTTTGTTGGCTGATCTAAATGACCATATCAATGTCTCATATGTGAGCAGGCCTAGCAGAGACAGCATCACCGTTCAGTAGCCTAGCCTGTGTGCGAGGTCAGTATTTCTGGGGTGGAATAGGATGACTGGTGTGTTTTGGCATGTTTGCTTTAAGCAAATGAGTCTTTTTTCCAGCATTCAAAACTAAATTTATCCTGTGAGTGCTAATATTGTTATAATAATTACTTTATCTGACGGAATGGCAGAGGGAGCAAATCAATTAAATGAGCTGAAGAGTGCCCATTGGTAAATGCAAAGGATAAGTTTTCTGAGGTGACTCTTGTGTGATATGGCTACTGAATGAATGTTTGATTGAGCTTGTCAGTAACAGTGTGTATAGCCTATTGAACCACCTTACCAATATGCTTTTCAATAACAGAGAAGCAAGTCCATTGCATCTTTCTATGTTTAGTAGGGCTATTATCATTTTTATTTTTTTTCAAAATTCATTAGCACCCACTATAAATAACTTAGTTACCCCATAGCAACCCCAGTCTTGCATGCTTGGTGTCACCACTGGGATGGCATCATATTATCACACAGGACTCATAATCCAAAGGTAGGCGGTTCGATCTTCCAGTAGACAATGACAATAATTTAGAAATAGGCCACTGCTGTTGTATTTTTGGGAGAGGTGCTTCATCTGAAGTGCCTCAATAAAATAAAACAGGTGTAAACATGAAGAACAGTACTGGACTTATTGTAAACTATAGAATTCACTCTGGATAAAAGCATCTGCCAAGTAAATATAAAGTCAGTTAGTCAAACGTAATGTCTGCTAAGCAAATGTGACATGGGGGATCCAGAGGAATCATTTGAAGTCATTTGACAACTGAGGATATTAAAACACAAACTGCCGTGCCCTTCTTGTTTTCCAGTACCAGCAGCTGCTTTCCACATCTGTGATTACGGCAAGTAAGCTTCTTAAGTCATGAGTAGGTTTTTCTCGATCTGTCTTAAGACAGCTTAAACCTTATTAAATGGCTAGAGATTTTTTTTTTGCAAAGGCTACAGAGTCTACACAGGTATGCAGTACATGTGGTATTTCACAGAGTTCCATCATTGGCCCTGTCATATTGCAATTACTTACTCTCACTGGAGGACACTGTTACTATACACAACTGTATATTTCTATATCTGAGGCACAAATCACATCATCAGAGGTGTCACTGAATGTCTGACTGGCATGAAAAGCTGGATAACATAGGATTTAGAATACAATTTTTGTCATTATTACTGTACATATAATTGCCATTCATGCAGGTCTAGAGAATAATTTAGCTCATAATTAATCAACAAACCAATAAACAAAACAAAATAATAAAAACAATGTAAAATGCAAATGCTTGTGACACTGCAATTATTTCTTAATTTACACTTTGTGGAGAAAATCACAAATCAGAGATGCATCATCGACCATAAACAGGAACACAAACATCTGCTGTCATGCCTTGGTCACTCTTTAAATACCATTAATACAAATCTTACCCATACACAAACATGCCATATGTACTTAAAATTTAAGAACCTTTCAATTGTCACCTCTATAGTTTACACTGATATTGTAATAGACTCTTACGGCAACACAAGTGTAAGGTTATTTAATAAGAACTCGTCTTTTTAAATATATTTTATTGCTCAACTGGCCCTATAGGTAGGCTTCTGTCACAACACATTTCAAAATCGACTCAAACTAAAACCAGCTATGTAGCACGTGTGTGTGCGCACATACATTACAGATGCTCTGTGTGAACCAGGACCACCTCTCCCTGAAGGCTGGAGCTACTATGTGTTACAGGTCTGATATGAAAAGCTGTTAGACAAAAAGCATCACCATTTAAGATGCAGGACAGTCAGTTTCAGTGAAATCTTTACTCCAACAGCCATATAGGACCAGTGAGTACAGATGTCCATGTGTTGCTGCATTTTCTATGTAAACTGCATAGGACAACAAAGTCAAACCAGTCAAAACTGTTCTATACAGCAAAAATCTATAGTTTGTTCAAGTCAATAAGCCACTGATCTCATATGGTAGTTCATAAACTCTGGCTTTGCTGGAGCCACAGTCTACCATCACTGCAATCCCTGATGCAAAAACAGTGCCAACCACTGCCCGGACAAGTGAGCATGCTTAGGATTTCGCTTATATATGGGAGACAATAAGTCCACTTTTGCAAGTGAAAATGCACTTTATTTCATAAAAGGAAAGAATGCAACTGTAGTACAAAAGATACAATTTGAGTTGACAAGTTTCTTTTCAGTACATTTTTGCCTAGAAGGAAACGTCACATGATTAAAAAGTCAATGGTATATATCAGGGGCGTTTCTAGCTATTGAAAAGATCAGGGGCTAAGTCAAGTTTGCCTGGGGCTTGTCTTGTTTTGACGGGAGATCGGCACCGGTAGGTTCGAGAGGTTATATCTACCTTTATAACAAATAAATATTATCACACACACATTCAAAGGTTATTATGCTACTTATCTTTACACAGTCTGTCTGTTTGCTATAAACACCTCCTTTTTCAGGGCGAAAATATTCGGGGCTAGGATTAAAATATTCGGGGCTATAGCCCCGAATGATCGGACCTAATGACGCCACTGGTGTATAGTTTGAAAAAGACAAAAACAAACAATTCCTCATATGAAGTGCCAGGGCACAGTTTGATTCTAAGAACGATGCTTGTGTGTTACATTGAAATTTGTTAAATATTATACAATATCTTTACATTTACATTTATCCATTTGGCAGACGCTTTTATCCAAAGCGACGTACAAAAGTGCAAATAGTGGGCAAACAACAGGCACAAGAGCAAGCAAATACTATAGTAATGTTACTTAGTTCTAGACTAAAAAATGCTTGATGGAACCTTTTCATTGTCCTCGTAAGTGTATTTCCTTTAATATAGCATAAGCTACCTTTTACGTACTGTATGGTACATGTGCTTTCAAACTTCCCAGAATAAATGTCCAAGATACACTACCATCAATATATGTTACATAATTAATCTGTTGAGAATGTTGAACGACTGTTCCAAACAACATCAGCTACTGCCTTTTCATCTGAAGCGGTCTGCCACAAAATGCGTCCTAAACTTTTCCATCACAATAAACATACATGTCTGAGGGATTTCTCCTTTTAGGCAGCCCTATTAGTGGAAAAAAGACGTGATAAACCAGATAAATATCTCGCTTTACACACTCAGTGTTTATGTTTCACGCATCGACTCAGACTTGGTTGACCTAAGAACCTTATTCTCGGTAGCATTATAAATCCGTATTTCGGGAGTTTAACAGAAAAGAAAGGGTTCCGCCTAATATAGACTGCCAATTTAAATAAAACCAACAACTTACTTTTCAAAAACAGGCTTCGTCCTGCTTGTTGACGCGTTTGTTTTCGATTCAACTCCTCACACCTTATACAGGTAAGGTAACTTGCTGTTATACACCTGTCAAACCTGTTGCATTGCTCGGTCATATAAGAGGACCCAATAACTGAAAGGCACATATGCATTATCCGCGAATTTTAGAGTCATTTGGACTTTAACTTGGACTTTATTATTGTATTATTTATATTTCTCATGTAAAACACATGTTTTGTTAGACAAAAATTCGAGTGACACAGTGACTTTTAATTCAGGCATTATTTAGAGATACAAATGAGGGAAGGTGACGCTGTTGCACACCGGCAGCTAGTTTTTTGATAGGACCCCAGAAAACGGCAAGATGGCTGCGAATGGTGAGAAGTCGCCTTTAGCTGTATCTTTAGCTGAGAAAGGGATGTATGGATGAAGCAGTGGTGTAGGAGCAGTTAACGAGTGAGTGTGCTTGCTTATTATATAACATTAAATAATATAACATTAGATATTCGTCACGAAAGGCCACGACTAAGTGTTCCATTTCCTGGAATTGACTCGAGCCACTTCGTTATACAAGCTGCTACACAACATGGATAGTAAACCTAGTAATTGGCAAATACCGGTACACGCCTTCATTTTCAGTTGTTCAGCAAGTTGGTAGTTTTTTACAGTTCTGAATGACGCCTAAGGGCAAAGGTTTCTATTTTCCCCACACATGAACTTTTTTGTTACACATATCAGTTTTGCCAGCATACACTGTGAACTAAATTTACTTAACTCCCATGAGCATCCAATTCGCTGTCGTTTCATTCATCAGACATTTTTTGGTGGACGCAATTTACAGTTTACAATTGGTATTTCGCAGACGCTTTTAAACCAAAGCGACTTACAATTAGTGCATAAATCAGGGTTAGCTAACTACCTCATAAGCAAAGGATCGCAGTAGGAATGCAAATTAATTATTTACAGTACCATGCTCCTGTATATCCTGTCCTGCAACAATAAAACAGAAATCTGCAAACAAAACCTGCAACACAGAGACAAGGTTAGTACAGAAGATTTTTTTTTACATTTTATACCATAAAATATAAAAACATAACATAACAGAAAGGTTACACAATATGGGACAGGTGGATTCTGAAAAGGTGGGTTTTCAGGCTCCTGCGGAAGATGGCGAGTGATTTCGCAGTTCTGATTGGGTGAGGAAGATCATTCCACCACCGCGGAACAAGGGCAGAAAAAGACGTGGCCGAGTGGAACAGCTGCCAGGTTCCCGAAGTGAGGGGACCACCAGCTGCCCAGAGGAGGTTGAGCGAAGAGATCTGGTTGGAGTGTATGGAGTGATCAGAGACTGAAGGTAGGACTGGGCAGAGCCTCTTGTGGCCTGGTAAGCCAGTACCAGTGTCTTAAACTGGATGCGGGCTGCTACCAGAAGCCGGTGAAGTGCAGTGAGTAGCGGAGTGACATGAGAGTGTTTTGGGACGTTGAATACCAGGTGAGCAGCAGCATTCTGAACCAGCTGAAGTGACCTGATAGCACAGGCCGGTAAGCCAGCCAGTAAGGCGTTGCAGTAGTCAAGGCAGGAGATGACTAGTGCTGCATAATCATGCATAATCAGCGGTCGAGTGCCTAAGTTTAGAATAGTCAGGTAAAGTCAGGGGTATGCACTTCAAGATGTATTTAAAATGTAAAATGATGGGTTACATACTGATGAGTTTAATATTTACTAAAAATGTATCAATTAATGCATGATTATACGTGTTGAGTGAAGATTTATTTAAGATTTTATTAAAGTAATACATGCATTATGAGTTTTGAGTTTTATTATGAGCTTTTAGTGAGAGATACATGAATGTCTTTCTGATTTTGTTATTGGACTTGTTGTTAATGAAGGGAGACCTATCCACAAACTGCACAAATCATTATACTTTGGAAAATCTCACTAGAACATGGTTTCTGAGAATGTGATAGCTTGCAATATTGGAAATCCTACTGCATCAGTCCTACTACTGACAGCAGCGCTGTCAAATGCTGTTTATGCAAAGCCTTCACTGGGTTGCTGAGGGATCGTAAGTCTTCATAATGTTACATTTATATTTTGTGCAATAAATTACTACAAAATGTGTGCCATTTTGAAAGTGTGTATTGACATACTGTGATGGGTATATTAGCACATTCATCTTTACTTTCTACATATTTTTACTGAAAGGACCAGAAACATGATTTTATTGAAATATATTTGTAGGGAAAACAGTCTTTCAGGGTGTCATGCGGAAGTAATTCTTGTATAAATGTATTTGACAAAAAATGACTCACTCACAAATTACTTATGTCATAAGTCTCCCATGTTGAGAGTTCATCCAGTACGCCGAAAGCTTTTATTGTTCTGTCCCCCTTTTCAGTCTGGACATGTGGTGTAAGCATGCCATGAGCAAAGTTTGTTTCTACATCTGTCAATTCACACTGAAGGCCCATTTTTACAGAGCTGGGATGCACAAAATTATTTAAAAGTTCTGTGTCTATCTACTCACTAGTTGTATTTTATGATGTAGTGGCATGAAAATCTCAATCTTGATAATTTTGTTTACTGGAAATGTAGCCTTTAATAGGCCTCCACACTCCCTACTCTCCCTAAGTTGTTCTTTCAAGCCTATCTGAACAATTAGGATTGGTTCAATGCTTACTTGCAGCAGTTCCTCATTCTTTGTCTCTCTTTAGTTTACTTTTACAGTGATCCTGTCTACTCCTGCCTACAGCCACACTCAGGGCACACAGACAGGAATCAGTGGTCTATGATGATTAGGTAGGGAGTCTACCTGTACAAAAGGGAAAGGAATGGGTGGCACTTGGGGAAGGGTTTATTTTGTGGGTGCTAACAGAAATATTTATGTTTGAACTGTCCCAAGATTACCCACCTGGAATGTCATACTTTTATTGAACAGTAAAATAACCATTTTTGTGAGGATGTTAGTGGCAGTTATACTATACACCGATGAGCCAAAACATTATGAACACCTGCCTAATATGCTGTTGGTCCTCTGTGTGCCGCCAAAACAGCGCCGACCTGCCGAGGCATGGACTCTACAAGACCCCTGAAGGCGTCCTGTGGTATCTGGCACCAAAACATTAGCAGCAGATCCTTCAAACCCTGTAAGTTGTGAGGTGGAGCCGCCATGGATCAGACTTTTCAGTCCAACACATCCCACAGATGCTCAATCAGATTGAGATCTGGAGAATTTGGAGGCCAGGGCAACACCTTGAACACATCATGTTCCTCAAACCATTCCCGAACAATGTGTGCAGTGTGGCAGGGCGCATTATCCTGCTGAAAGAGGCCACTGCCATCAGGTATACCATTGCCAGGGGTTGTACCTGGTCTGCAACGATGTTTAGGTAGGTGGCACGTGTCAAATTGACGTCCACATGAATGGCCGGACCCAGGGTTTCCCAGCAGAACATCGCCCAGAGCATCACACTCCCTTCACTGGCTTGTCGTCTTCCCACAGTGCATCCTGGTGCCATCAGTTCCCTAGGTAAACGGCGCACATGTACACGGCCATCCATGTGATCTAAAAGAAAACGGGACTCATCGGACCAGGCCACTTTCTTCCACTGCTCCAAGGTCCAGTTCCGACGCTCATGTACCTATTGTAGGCACTTTCAATGGTGGACAGGGGTCATCATGGGGTGTCTGACCAGTCTGTGGCTACGCAGCCCCATACGCAGCAGAGTGCGATGCGCTGTGTGTTGTGACACATTCCTCCCGTAACCATCATTAAAATTTTCTGTGACTTGTGCCACAGTAGACGTTCTGTCGGTTCGAACCCGATGGGATAGCCTTCGTTGTCCTTGCGTGTCGATGAGCCTTGGGCGCCCAACACCCTGTTGCTGGTGTGTGGGTTGTCCCTCCTTGGACCAGTGTCAGTAGGTACTCACCACTGCTGACTGGGAGCACCCCACAAGCCTTGCCATTTCAGAGATGGTCTGACCCAGTCATCTGGCCATAACAATTTGGCCCTTGTCAAAGTTGCTCAGGTCTTTACTCATGCCCATTTCTCCTGCATCCAACACGTTGGCTTCAAGAACTGATTGTTCGCTTACCATCAAATCTACCCAGACCTTGACATGTGCCCTTGTTTGGAGATGATCGTTATTTGGTTCACCTGTGAATGGTCATAATGTTTTGGCTCATTGGTGTATATGTACAGACAAATTTGAACTTAAAATTTAGGCATTGTCAAATAAACCAGCTGTTAGTAATATCCATATATACATATCTGTAATATTCATAAACTCGAACAACTGTGACACTCCTGAAAAGCATGATTAAAACATTATTACCCTGTCCAGCTATGAGGTATCCTCATTCAGTGTATGGCTAATACACTTAAAACAATTTACATATTGTAATCTCGTTGTCCTGTACAATGACAATAAAGCTCTCTTATGTCTTATGTCTCTCTTATGTCTTATGTCTTATATTGATGAAACATTGAAACAATATATAGTAGAAATGGCTTTAGATTAAGTTTAACATTTAAACTTGCGGAAATAAGTATATTTACTTTATGAAAAATTTGGTCAGTGGATTTCCTCCTCCTGCCATGTCCAAAGGCAACAAATGTTGGGAGTGAGGTATGTAATGTAAAACCATTTTGATTGGTTGTCCCCATAGGAACAGTATACAGAATTTAGGGAATTGCAAGCAATAAAATCTTCAAAGTACTCAGTAGCTGAAATACAGTAGCCATTATAGGAACATATTTGGAGGATTAAACAAAAATCAAATAAATGTGCTATTAAGTTATATATTATAATTGAAATGAATTCATTTATGTAAATATTTAAACAGGGAAGTGAATAATTGAATACATATTGAAATTAATAAATACCTTTGAAGTAAATGAATGTTGAAATCTGTTTCTGAAAATAGCATTCACCACCAGGCCTTTTTAATTTAAATATCCAATGTGGCGCCACCTATTTCAACTGCTTTCAGTGTATCCCTTCTTTCACTGTACATATTGCAGACGTCTGCTTATCAAAGCAAGTAGGCAGGATTAGGAAATGTATTGGATACGCAAGGTGTTCTGCCAGTCATAGCCATGGGAACATCCTTGTTTTACTGAATACTGTAGCAATGACATCCTAGTCAAGTCAAGAGAGCCTTTATTGTCAGCCCATTGATATACAAGTATACAATAGGGTTGAAATAACGTTTCCCTGGGACCCATGGTGCTACATTCAGACAGAGAAAGACAAAGACAGTGTAAGCTACAAAGCATAAAATCAATAAATGACATAATCGGTACAATAAATACGACACAATAAATAGACAAAATAGGACAATAAATGGACAAAGGGGCATGCAGAAGTGTGTAAACAGCAATTGTAAACAAAATTACAACAAGCAAGTATACATTTCTTAAAGTGGCTATGCGCATTTGAATTTTTTGGGGTGTTCAGTCCAGGGGAGTGGATTGGGGGCATGCTGTGCCCCGGGGGTGTGGGTCAGTTCTTGTTCAGGCACAGGGGGAAGGGGGGGCAGCAAGGAGCTGAGGAGCCTGACTGCCTGAGGGAAAAAAAAACTGTTGCAGTGTCCATAGAGTTGCTGTGGATTTTCTCTGCATAGGTGCGCTTTGCCTCCCCTGATGGCCTGGGACAGTTTGGCTCTGGTTGTGCTGAGAGCCTCCCTGTCTCCAGATTTAAAGGCAGCATCCCTGGCTTTCACCAGAGTGCACACCTCTGCAGAGAATGCAGGGTTTATGGTTTGCTCAGGTGGTGATAGTTTTGCAGACAGTAACATCCTCAGTGCACTTACTAATATAGCCAGTCACTGAAGCTATGTACTCCTGTAGACCCACTGAGCTCCCATAGGTAGCAGCTTCTCTGAAAATGTCCCAGTCTGTGTTGCCAATACAGTCCTGGAGTGCTGATGTGGCCCCCTGAGGCCAGGTTCTCACCTCCTTCAGGGCTGGTCTGACCTGTTTTTGCATGGATCTGTAGGCTGGAGTCAGTAAAATGGAGATGTGGTTTGAGTGTCCGAGGTGGGGGTGGGGTGCAGCCTTGCTGCTGTTGCATCCAAAAGAGCACTGTGTATGGAAGATGCAACAGAAAGAAATATTTATCTTGCCATAAATGTCTTATTAGCAATAGCCATCTTGTTACCCAGCTAATTCTAGCAGCAGCTAACTATTTAGATGCAGCAGAAATACTATGGTAGACTGCTAGCCATCTGTTTAGTTACTGGCTTCTTTTCACTGGCCACTGCTGTAATTGCTTTTGCTATCTAGCATCGTGTTTTGCACAGAAGTCTTCCATTTAATGTTTTATGTGAAAGGATTTGTACGCATGACATTTTATTAGTATTTTTGTATACAGAATTGAGTGCACCTTTACTCTTGTAGAGGGTCTGTGATATTTTGGAGGCCACCCCCCACAGGATGTACACTTTCAACTATCCACTGCTCTCTGCTACCACTGGATGTTGTCCAACTTTAAGGGACTCAATGGATCAGCCCCCCCATTTACAGGACATGATCAAGGCTTACAAGCCAAGAGTGCTGTGCTGTGCTGTGCTACCTCGGGTCACCTCTATGTCCCAAAATACAAAGGCAGCATCTCTCAGACTTGGCTCTTCTCAGTACTCTCTCCACACTGGTGGAATGAGCTTCCTGCTGAGATTCATACAACAGACTCTATGGATGCCTTTAAGAGAAAGCTGAAAACTCATCTTTTCAAGCTGTATCTCTAGTCTACCTTCCTCTCTATCTATCCTATCTATCCCTATTCTCTATTCAAATAAAACACTCTACACTGGTTTAGTACTTAACTCAGTATCTTACTGACCTCTTGTAATACTTCTCAATAACTACTCTTAGCGTAGAGATGTACTTATTTGGAAGTCGCTCTGGGTGAGAGCCTCTGCTAAATGACGTAATGTAATGTAACTTTATGGCCATGGATGGAGCACACAGTGATGCTTCAGTTGGATGCTTTCTCCTAAGGACAAACAGGATATCCCAAATGAATATCCCCAGGTGATATAATAAGGTTCAGTTCCTTTCAGTACAAATCAGTTGAATTCAATCTGTGAACCCCACAGATTGAATTCAACTGATTTGTACTGAAAGGAACTGAACCTTATTATATCACCTGGGGATATTCATTTGGGAATATCCCCAGGTGAGGGAGGACTTTCCAGTCTCCTGCCTGACCACCTGGTCATCACCTCACTATTACCTCACTTCTTTGGGCCTGCACAGTGCTCACTCTCCTCTTGCTTGAATAAGCTTAAATAAACTAGTTTAGTTCAGTTTCAATTTATTTGTATTTATAGCACCTTTTATACAATGAAGCAACACAAATTGCTTTATAGGCATAAAAAAATAAAACACGAACAAAGAAAGTTAAAATGAACAAGATTTAAATAAATAAGAGCAATATCTGGAATCAGTGATAAATAAAAGCACCATACAATATTAGTAAAAGTTAAAAAACAATGATAAATAAGTAGAAGTAAAATAAAATAGAAGCAGCTCATTGGAATGCCATGATAAACAAGTGCACTTTTAGCTGTGACCTAAAAAGTGTAACTAGGGGAGTCTGATAGAAATAAGGACACCTTAACACTTACAGCTGAGTATCCTCTGTTTAACAATGGATGGGCACGTCATTACTACAAGTGACATCACCAGTTGGGAGCATGTACAGGGAGAACAGTAAAGGGCCAAGAACTGACCCTTGTGGAACCCTACAATTAAGACCAGCTGTTTGTGACAAAGAATCCACCAGTGTAACAAACATTTTTCTGTCAGTAACATGATTAAAACCATCTTAAGTCTATTTCACATAGTTCTACTCTGTTTTGAGTCATTGTACTAATATTCTGTGGTCCACTGCATTAAAAGCAGAGCTTAAGTCTACAAGTATCAGCACACTCAGTTGACCAGTATCTGCATTCAGTCACAGATCATTTACCATCTTGATGAGAGCAGTCTCTGTACTATGATGGGGCCAATTGGCAAAGTTGTCTAAACACTGAGTACTTTACCAAGAACAGAGAAATTAGAAATGGGTCTAAAGTTACTTAATAATGATATATCTAATGTAGCCTTTTTTGGAAAAATGATTTAACAGCCATATTTAGGCTAACAGGAAAGATCCCTGTGGACAGAGAACTGTTTAATTTTTAGGACATTGTGCGATAGGTTGATAAAAGCAGGTTGCTCATTTTATCTGCAAAATTGTTTTAAGGAGCTTCCTTGTATTGATTTGATGAAAAGTTCTCGATTTTGCTGGGCAGAGGATAGCAGTCATGCTGTCATCACTGTCACTACATGCCGTAATTGACCAAATTGTCATTTTTTTCTTGACAATAGTTCAGTAATGCCTCGCATCTAGCAAAAGATTGGGAACCAATGAATTGAGAAGACTGAGCTGGATTTAATGTCAGTAGTAGAAAAAAGATCCTTTGAATTGTTATTTCTATCATCAATAACAGAAAAATAGTTACGTCTCACCATCTGGCTTTAGTGTACCTAGTAATAGCCTCTTAAAAGATCTCAAAGTGTACCTGTAGGTTTGAGGTTCTCAATTTCCATTCTGCATTTCTACAGTTTTTAACTCACATGCTTCCATGGTGTCCTACTCTTGACACACACGTTTTAATTTTAACCAGAGTTACATTACATTCATTTTAGCAGATGTAACTACAGTGACCATGTAATGTAACTAATGTCCAGAGCCTTTTTAACAGGGCTGTTTAAATCAGCCACCAGCTCATCTGTCAATATCCAGTTTGGAGAGCTTATGATGAATTCAGGTCTAGCCATGTCTGACAGAGTTAATTTCTGCAACCTGACTAGCCAAGGGAAGCCAAGTATATGCAAAAACATTGTGATACTACATGTAAAATAAACAGCAAGTAATGCAAGTAGCCTGTGTTAGGGGGTCTGGACTGAGGTGGAACTGAGATGCAGTCCAAAGACGTGGGTATTCAGCCTGCTTCCAAAGATGAGCAGTGATTGCGCTGTCCTGGTTTCACTCCACCACTGAGGGACCAGTACAGACATCTGTCTGAGAGGAGCAACTCTGTCAGGGTGGGACAGTCAGTTGCCCCATGGTTGCAGAGCATAGCGATCTTAATGGAACATACGGTTTGAAGACTGATTGTAGGTATGAGGGGGCTGTCCCATTCATTGTCCTGTGTGCCAGCACCAAGGTTTTGAACTTGATGTGAGTGATCACAGGAAGCCAACAAAGTGAGGTGAGGAGGGGGTGTGACTTAACTACTTTTAGGGAGGTTGTAGACATGTCATGCAGCTGCATTCTGGATTAGCTTGGGGTTTGATGGCACAGGCAGGAAGGCAAGTAAAGAGGGAGTTGCAGTTGTCCAGGCATGAGAGGACCAGGGCCTGAACTAGGAGCTGCATAGAATACATAGTGATGTTGTATAAAAAGAAACTGCATGCTCGCCTCACCACTGCAACCTGAGAAGAGAAGGACAGTTGACTATCAAGTATCACGCCTAAGCTTCTGACAGTGCGGTTGGTGAAAAGGCTCGTAGAGCTTAGGCTGAAAGAGAGGTCTTAAAACAGGGGGGACCTGAATGGGATGTAAAGCATCTCAGTCTTAGCCAGGTTAAGCTTCAGGTGGTGGTCCACCATCCACTATAAAATCTCCTTCATGCAAGCTGAGATGCGCGTAGACTGTGTGTCAGAGTTCGGGCAGCACTTCTTAACTGTTATAGTCACGTTGAAAAAATACAGAAATAGTCTAATAGAGCAAGATCCTTTACAGCAGGCATCCCAACCATGAGACGTGATTAAATCTCTAGTAAGACCTTTGCTGTGTGTATGCCATGACACATATTGAATGAAATCAAAAGAATCTATGAACCCTAGTTAGTCCCTACCTGTAGAATCTGAAACAATGTCAATATGCACCTTACCAAGTATTGGACTGCTCATATTTCAGCACTTCCCTAGATATGAATTCAGAGAATTGTGACATAAATGATAAACTCACTCAGTCAGCTTTTACTTGGCATATCATCCTTTCCAGGTAGATTATCACAGATAGCTTTACAGAGCACAATTTCCTGAGGGAATAGAAAGGGAGACTAAATCAGCAATTTTTCCATTTTTCTGTTATTCGCTGACCTCTTACAAGTTGCAATCAGGATAAATTCCTGGGAGCATGTTAGAATAACATGTAACTTTCATGAGTGACTATTGAGTCATTAAGTGACACTCAATCTGCCAAAGAGTGGAGAAAGGAAGGATATGGGGGGATACTCTGCTCTCAGGGCTGTGAGGGGATGGTAGAAGGTCATAGAGCTGGATAGCAGATCAGAGTTACAGTGGATAGAAGTCTACACACCCTTATGAAATTGCAGGATTTTTAAATGTAAAGACAGAAATAACAACATAAATGTCAGACTCTTTACATCTTTAATGTGACCTTCCAACAAACAAAAATCCAGAGAAAGAAAGAAAGTTAATTATTAGGAAAAAGAAATAAAAAAGCACCAACACCCTGATTGCATAAGTCTATACACCCTGCCCAGCTAATACTTTGTGGATGCACCTGATGCATTTATTACAACAGCAAGTCTTTGTGAATAAGCCTCTATTAACTTTGCACATCTAGACTTTGGAATTTTATCCCACTCTTCTTTGCAAAAAAGTTCAAGTTCCTTTAAATTGCGAGGGGATCTCCTGTGTACAGCTCTCTTTAGGTCATTCCACAGGTTTTCGATGGGATTGAGGTCTGGGCTCTGACTGGGCCATTCCAAGACTTTGATTTTCCTTTTCTGAAGCCATGCCTTTGTCAACTTGGATGTGTGCTTTGGGTCATTGTCATGTTGGAATGTGCAATTTCTCTTCATCTTCAGCTTTCTAACAGAGGCCAGCAGGTTTTGTGCCAAAATATCTTGACATTTGGAGCTATTCATTATCCCATCTATCTTGACAAGAGCCCCTGACCCAGCTGAAGAGAAGCAGCCCCAAAGCATGATGCTACCACCACCATGCTTCAAAGTCGGGATGGTGTTCCTTGGATGATGAGCTTTGTTGGCTTTGCGCCAAACATATCTTTTAAAATTTAAGCCAAAAAGTTCAACCTTTGTCTCGTCAGATCATAGCACATTTTCCCACATGGTTTGGGGTGACTAAATGAATCTTTTGGCATAATTTAGATGAGCTTGGATGTTCCTATTTGTAAGAAAGGATTTCTGTCTTGCCAACCCCCCCCATAGCTCAGACATGTGCACAATACGAGAGATGGTGGTCACATGCAAGGAGTGACTGGTACCTGCCAGAAATTCCTATAGCTCCTTCAGTGTTGCTGTTGGCCTCTTGGTAGCCTCCCTGATAAGTTTTCTCCTTGTCCTCTCATCAACTTTGGAGGGTTGTCCTGATCTTTGCAATGTCTCTGTGGTGCCACATTTTCTCCACTTATTGATGATGGTTTTGATAGTGCTCCATGGTACATCCAGTGCCTTCGATATTCTTTTATATCCCTCTCCTGATTGGTACTTTTCAACAGTTAGCTCTCACAATTTCTTTAGCAACTCTTAATGGATCATGGCTCTCCCAGTAGGATGCAACCCCAAACATTAAAGCAAATCCTACAGCAACAGCTGACTTTAATCCGGGTTTAATCAGAATCACTTTCATTCATGGCAGGTGTATGCTGTTTACCTACAGGCATGATTTTGAATGTGATTGGTTAACTTTGAACACAGCTAGAGCCCCCATTATGAAAGGGTGTGCAGACTTATGCAATCAGGGTTTTGTAGTTTTTTTATTTAACGTGTTCCTAATAATTATCTATTTGTTTTTTTGCGGGATTTTTGTTTGTTGGAAGATCACATTACAGATTGAAAAAGTCTGACATTTACGTTGTTGTTATTAACCCTATAATGGCCAACTCTGAATCAGTTTTCTTTCATTCCTTGTTTACAGTCAACCATCATGGTGTGCCACAAAAAAGACCACTTTCAGTTTAAACAAGTATCAAGTATAGTATAGTATAGTTTCTACCTCTTTCAAAATCTTGGATGTGCTTATGTTTTTTGGCATGGCTAAAATATGGTAGAAATTGGTAGAAATTTGTATATTTGTATAATGTTTCCTTTACCACAATCTTCCTGTGACTTCCCATGGCCTGCTCTGGGACAAAATATTATAAGTCTGTACCTGTGCATTACAGTTTTATGTAAGATATAATGAAAATTAATTAATGGGTTCCAAATCTGTTTTTTTTAAATTTGGCAGGTGGATACAAGTGCACTAAATTATATCTGGAAACAACCATGTAAATGATTAAGCTGCTTTCAGGTTGAGGTGACTGTATGTGGAAGGCAATCGTCGAGCTTTACACAGGTTAGCAATAATGGTGATTGGTGTTGTTCTCTGTATTTAGTTACCCACATTAGAGTTATATTCCCCCATGGCAATGGGCTACAGTTGTTTCCATTGGTAATTAATGTTGAACTTTGATGAGGTCATCAACAAACATCAACAAAACGCAGTAATGGTCACCTTCATCTACTTTGTTCGAAACATTAGTTAATTCACTCAAATTCAAGCTTAATACGAGCATCGTTGGTATGTTTTATATCTACTAGATATTTTACGAAGTATATTTTCAGTTATTTGATGTATAACATAATAATTGAGTTAAATTACAGTTCGTTTGTATTACTGAAGGTCAGGCACAGACGCAGTGGTTGTTAATGTTGTTTATTGAAGTGTGTTTATAATCATTACGACTGTGTTTCTGTGTTTAGTTTCACCCTATCTGCAATCTTAATTAAAGGAAGGCAAAGCCAGTCCAGTGTCATCTGCGTGATGATTGTAGAGGGAGTTACACTGCCCGTCAATTTACATAAAGGGTTGTAGAGAGGACGGAACAGTGATCAATCATTTAATTAAGGTTGCATCTTACCTCAGTTCTGTGAGCACAGTGCTTTTTACAGCTTTGGCAGACCTGTCTTTTCTTTATTTCTGGTGGTGGTTTGATACAAGTTTGGAAGGGGTTAAAAGCCTTCAGTTTAAAGATATAGTAAATGTGTTCTTTGAAAAGAACAAAGGAACCTCTGTCTGCTCAGCTCATCAAGACAATTTGAACATATTTGACTGATAAATTGTTTTTCCGTTAAGCCTCATGTGTTTGCTTAGTATATGGATGTGACCTTCTGAGGTTTTGACAGTGTGCAATGTAGTGTTGTGGGAAAGGGCACACTTGTCTACTGCTGTTCCAGGTAAGAGTGTTACAAAAACCCTACATTTAGCCTCTACCTTTTTACATTACATTACATTACATTACATGCATTTAGCACACGCTCTTATCCAGAGCGACTTCCAGCACAATAGAATATAAGTGTATCCATTCAATTTAAACGAGCAACAGTGTCAGACCAGGCTAACAACACTCCCAGACCAGTGAGTATGAACATAACACTATTAAAGCCCTACCACAAGTTACTTTGTTTAATGTGTCAGAAACCAAGTATACTACGATATAACAGTCCCTAGAACACAGAATCAAAATACATCACCGTACTGCACATAAAATAAACATCAAATACTAGAGGTAGCAGGGGGCGGGGATTGAAATGGGACTGAGATGCAGTCTGAAGAGGTGGGTCTTCAGTCTCTGTCAGAAGATGGCCAGTGATTCCACTGTCTTAACCTCCATGGAGAGTTCATTCCACTACTGCAGGACCAGTACAGACAGGGATCGTGTCTGAAAAGAGCTACCCCATCAGGTCGGGACAGTCAGTTGCCTGATAGATGCAGAGCACAGCAATCTTGAGGAAACATAAGGTTTGAAGAGCGGTCCCTTTCACTGTCCTTTATGCCAGCACCAAGGTTTTGAACTTGATGTGAGCAATAACAGGAAGCCAATAAAGTTTTTGTCAGTGTCACAGTCTTAATACTGTGTTGGAGGCATGCTCCTTAATGAATATAATTTGTCTCCAATATTCCCCATTATTATTCTGTCAATAAAAGTATTGTATGGCTGTTTGAAAGAAAGCCCTCACTCATTCTTAGAATCTGCTGACTTTAAAATGTTTTGGTCAACAATGTGTTAATTGTTAGCTGTTTGTTAAATGTTTGTGTAAATGAATTAATGTGTAATAGTTTTGCGAGAGCATATGTGTGGAAGGCCAGTCAAAGGCATGGGCAACAGTGTAGCATAGTGGTTAAGGATCAGGACTCGTGATCGAAAGGTTGCCGGGTTAATTCCCCGCTGGGGGACTACTGTTGTACCCTTGGGAAAGGTACTTAACCCACAATTGCCTCAGTACATATCCAGCTGTATAAATGGATAACATTGTCAAAAAAAGTGTAACCTATGTAAGTCCAGGGTGTCTGCTAGATGTCAATAATGTAATGTAATAATTTAAAGGCTAGTGAGCCTCAGCTGCCTAATGGACACAGCCTTTTAAACTCAGGTGTGTGGCTGCTACTTGGGGAATGTGTTTTTGACCGATCAGTTCATTTTGTGGCTGTGGCTCTGTAAAAATGCTGGTGCCTGGTATGAGTTTTTCATCATTTTTGTACAAAATACTAATTCTAGTGTTATAAAGATGCTGACTGACAAACACTGTTACAAACTTTGTGTCATGCATAGGGTTGTCAAAATAACGCGTTAATTTCGATTAATCAATTATAGAAAAAATAACGCGTCAAAAAAACTAACGCAGGTTAATCGCACTCTATGATGCCCCTTGACCCCATACGTCACTGTGCATTTAAGCATTTATCATACCCAACTGCAGGACAGGTTCTTTTATATCATACACGAAACGTATCCACATTTGCGCTGTCGTTAAATGCGAATTAAGTTCGCATTGGTGTAATCAACAATTGCATTGGAACATCTGTAAAGCGGAGTGATACACGTATAGTTAAAAGTGCCAGTGCTGTTATACTGAATATCAGCACTCATGGAATTTCTCTTGTCCAGTGAAATTACTTGGTCAGAACTAACTGTTGTATAAAGTACAACTTGAATACAAAATGCTTCTCATGGCAAATATTGATATATGTGATTAATTTAGATCAATTAATTACAAAGCATGTAACTAGTTAGATTCTTTTTTTTAATCGCTTGACAGCCCTAGTCATGCACATTGTAATCAAAATTATGACCTGCTGTAATCCAATACAAACCATCATTTATTCTGATTGGTAACACATGAGGGAATGAATGGGGAAAGTCAGGGACAGGCAGAGTGAGACTATGCTGTGAATGACGTCTGGGCCCAGAGTCTACCTCTGGCCAGACTTTATTAATGAAATGCTAAGCAGTATTATAAAAATGTTAGCCTATTGATTCCATTTAGTTAAAAAGGGGCAATACACAATAATTAACATATCAGCAATTCTGTCAATGCACAAAGTGCTAGATTTAGCTGCATGGCTAATTTTCATCTGTCCATCTGTTTCATCTGTGTTCCCCTCCAAGATGATCTCCAAGCTTAGCAAGCTCAGTATTAGCACATCCCTCTGCAACTGGACTCTGGACTTTCTGACTAACAGACTCTGTTAATCTGTTAAATTAGACAACCTCTCCTCCTCCACTCTCACCCGGAACACCGGCATGCCACAAGGCTGTGTGCTGAGCCCTCTTCTGTACTCCCTCTTCACCCACGACTGCGTTTCTGTACATGGTTCTAGGGATGCACGATGATATCGGCACGATATCGGTATCGGCCGATGAAAACTTAAGACGTTAATTATCGGCATCGGCAGATATGAAAATTTCTGCTGATGTGCCTGGCCGATAAAGTGGCGCCTTAACTATGCGCACGCCATGACGCTAAATGTTTATTATGAGCGCCAGCAACAAGCTTCAACATGTCAGCTGTATGGAAGTATTTCAAAATATCTGAAACAGATAACAAAGTTGCTATTTGCAATTCTTGTAAAGCACCAGTGATGCGAGGAGGGGTAAAATATATAGCTAAGTTTCTCACTCTGGGAGGATCCTAGCTGCGTGCTGCTAAGCTTTTCTCTGCTTCTGGAGGGGCGTGAGACTGTTTTTAAATAACGCGGCTCCGTAAGGAGAGAATGCGATTTGAAATGAAACAAGACCGCCCGTGATTGCCGAGCTCGTGCTTTGGGACTCGAACGGAGGTCCTAATGGTTTCGACCGACCCCCTAGCTAGGTTTCTCACCCTGGGAGGATGCTGGCTGTGTGCTGCTAACCTTCTATTTGCTTCTGGAGGGGCGTGAGGCTATTGTATCGCGGCTCGGTAAGTAGAGAATGCGATTTAAAATGATACAAGACCGCCCGCGATTGCCGAGCTCATGGTCTGGGACTCGAACGGAGGTCCTAATGGTTTTGATCGACCCCTAGCTAAGTTTCTGACCCTGGGAGGATCCTAGCTGTGTGCTGCTATGCTTTTCTCTGCTTCTGGAGGGGGCTTGAGAAAATGTTTAAATAACGCGACTCCGGAAGCAGAGACAGCAATGGAAAATAAGACAACCTGCAATCGCATAGTTCCTGCTTTGGGACTCGAACAGAGGGCGTAATATTTGTGTTTGTACACTTACACAATGACACTGAACAGCGAATAAAGTCTGTAACTTTATTGTGTCTCTGCTCATTCAAAATAAATATTGCCGTTCCATAAGGAGAGAATGCGATGGGAAATAAGACAGCGATCATAATAAGACAGATAAGCTTCTCTTTGCTGCCGGAGAAGAGTGAGACCATTTTTAAATTACGCGGCATATATATGTATATATATATATATATATATATATATATATATAGACACACAGACACACACACTATATTGGCCATCAGCCAAAATGAATTTGAAAATATCGGCACATCGGATATTGGCAAAAATCCAATATCGTGCATCCCTATCTAACACCATAATCAACTTTGGGATGTATCAAGCTTCAGATTCCTTGGCGTCCACATCTCCGACGATCTCACCTGGTCCCTGAACTCCTCCATCCTGTTCAAAAAGGCACAACAGTGCCTTTACTTCCTGCGGAGCCTTAAGAAAGCTCACCTGTGTCCTAGGATACTGGTGGACTTTTACCGCTGTACCATTGAGAGCATACTCACCAACTGCATCTCAGTGTGGTATGGAAATTTCTGCACATCAGACTGCAAAGCACTCCAGCAGGCGGTGAAAATTGCCCAACGGATCACCGGCACCCAATTGCCCACCATTGAGAACACTTACCACAAACGCTGCCTGGGCAGGGCGAAAAGCATTATCAAGGATGCATCCCACCCTAACCATGGAATTTTTACTCTCCTCCCATCAGGCAGGCGTTATAGGAGGCTCCACTCCCGCACCAGCAGGCTCAGGAAGAGCTTCTTCCCTGAGTCTGTGACCCTGCTGAACTCCGATTACTGTTATTTATATTGTACAAACAACCAGCTGTGCATATCTTGTCTATACTGTACATACAACCCCTATATACACACTCCCCTTTCCAACTTTGTCCACTTCACCTCTATGTATAACACATTTAATATATTATACATATATAATAATCTGTCTATATGTTGCTCTCCACTGTCAATAACACTGTACATACTGTAAGATATAGCATCACTTATTGTGTTTGTTCTGATTTTTTTTTTGCACAGCAAAAAGTATACATGCTAGAGCTACCAAATTTGGTAGATAGGTTCCTATGGTCACCCACTACTCAGGTAAAAAAAAAAATTACTCCGATTGGCCAGGTGGTGGTGCTATAGTGAGCCACAATGCGTTTTGGGCTATAACTCTTGAACCGTTTGGGGTAGAATCAAAATTCTTTTCCCCCCGATTCCCTGGCTCCAGATGAACAAAAAAGCCTCTTGGACCAAAATGATGCACCATATTGGATTTTCCGCCATTTTGAATTTTTTGTAAAACCTTTAAAATCTATCTCCTCCTAGAAGGTGTGACCGATTTGCACAAAATTTGGTACACAGCATCTTCAGACCAAGATCTTTAAATATTGTATAAAGAAAGTTCCTAGGTTAAAAGATGTGGCCGCAGTAAGCCAATGAAATTGGTGGGCCTGGCCTCTGTTGATATAATGAGCTCTAACTCCTGAATGCAATGTCCAATCATCACCAAACTTGAGATCCATCATCTACAGGGCATTACTCTCAAGCCTACCAAATTTGGTGTAAATCTGTCCATAGGTGGCGCAATAGCAAACAAATGGTCATAACTCCTAAAGCATTTGCCCTATCAAGTTCAAATTTTGCATTCTGTGTCTTGGTCAAAGGTCCTAACGAAGTGTATAAGGACAAGTTGATAGTTCAAACAAGATGGCCACCATCAGCCGATCAAATTTCAGCAGACCTTAAACTGACTTATGTGATGGATATCCCCCTGGTCAGGGCCAAATGGACCGAGGGTCTTCCTCCACATTTTGATGCCTTCAGGAAAATAATGAGTCCTTACAGAGTCTGATGTAAAATGAGTTGTGGTTTATTGCATATGGTGATCAGTCACATACAACATAAACCAGGTTGGTCCACGGAGCAACAGGTGTAAATGCGGTGTGTGTATTCACAAGCACCCCCCAATCACTCTGAAAAAACCCCGAAAGCATCTTTCTTTTACACCTTTACCCTGGCTCCTCCTTCAGTTTCATAACACATTTTCTGTACACCACTGTTTTTCATTCTGGCATCATTTTCATTCCATATTTGGCTTTTCCTGTACACGATTGTTGCCAAGCCCACACCTGTTTAATTAAAAAATAATTACCCCACCTTGGCTGTACACTATTATCTCCAAGGCCGCACATATCTAGTATATAAAAAAAAAATTAAAGAATATCAATCCTGCTTCAGCTGCCCTCCAATATTGCCGAAGCCACGCATACCTAATCTAAGTAAAAAAAAAAATAAAAAAAAACTATCCCTTCTTGACCTGTTCTGCCTTGGCTATATTCCATGAAGAATCCCTGTTCAGCAGCCCCCCTTTACAGAGTCCAACTCTTTTATCTTACACTCAAGGTCCATCCTCTGAGCAGCGCTCGGACAACATCCAGCTAAGCCCCGATAACAAGCCTTACTTGGCACACAGGTATCTCACAGCTGCTTACCCCTCCCACAGTCTTCTGTACTCTTCTGACCCTTCCTGTTAGTTTTTACTCACATGCATACAAAGCAAGAAGTTTATTTAAGGTTAACATATTAAACTAGAGAATGTAATTCCAAGGAATTACGAGTGCATGAAAATGCAAACAGTCTAATTTTACATAGATAAAAGTATATAGGCCTACATCAAACAGATGTAGGTGGTCAGAACAGCTGCCACAAGATTCTAATTGCTTAATGGCTCTATTGTGATGTCATAAAGGCAAATGTTAAGTCTATGGGGAAAATTTTGATAGTTTTTAATTAATAGTTTAAAAAGTATAAATGTTACAAAAATAAAAAATACATAGCATAAGTGTCCTTTGTAAGACCTACGCAACACAGTTTGAATGAAGTTTCTACGTTAAACGGTTGAAGCTGTATTAAACGCACAAAATTGGTTAGAAGAAGAAAAAGAAGAATAAGAAAAATTCTGATAACAATAGAGTGCATTTTCATGCACTCTAATAATTATCTATGCATAGTAAAAATAAAGTCAAAAACTAACATATACTGGCAATGCTTAGAATTTACATATGGGATATACACTTAGTCAAAAATTTTCCGCCACACTTAACTATGACCTATCATCATGAAACTTGGCAGGTTGGTTCCTAGAAAACATTTAAATCCACATTACTCTGGCACGAAAGCAGATATTTCAACTAAATTTCTTGTGCTTCATCAAAGTTAAGGATCCTAACTGGGAACTTGTGAAACTTCCGTGTCAGTCATTTTGTGTTTCATCCACTTTTGATTTTGTCAAAAACACATTTAACCATCTCCTCCTTGAGTTTGCCACAACGTGGTTTTGTGTATTTCCTCTTTGGATCATTGTCTTTAAGAGTTGTTAAAGGATAGTTGTCAGGTTGAACAATATGGCCACAGTGTACCCACAAATTCACCCGTGAAGGCACCATAAAGGAAGAGTGGCCATATCTCTGCAATGCTTTTGTTCATTGGAATAAAACTGGGCACACATGCTTACCATGAGGCCTGGGTGGAACACACCAAGTTCAGTGAAATTTGGCCACTTTGGGGTACTATACTGAAAAACAGGTTTAATCACCCATGTGTCCGTGTACTTAGATGTTAATGACATTTTGTTCTTATGGACATCAGAAGGCACAGACCACACAAAGAAAAGCAGATATTGCCACCAATTTCTTGTAGATCATTACATCATTACATGTCAGGTCCTAACTGGGAAATGAACACATAGTTCAATGTCCAAATGGCATGGCTGCTAAGACACAATCGGTTCGTAGCAGTCCTGCACCTTTTACCCTACTGCCACAACTAATACACTAAATAATGTTGAAGAAACACTTGGACTTTCTATACTAGCCTAAATGAAAGGCTGTTTTTTTCTAATTCAAGTACTGAAAAGTGGGGCTGTCTTGCATGGGATGACTGGACTTTTTAATGTCATTATACATTAACAACAGCAGATGGCGCCATTTATCTGAGATTGTTCAGTGGTATTGGAAATCCCAGTAGACTAGTTTATTTTTATTTTTATTTGAATAATTTATTCATTTGAAAACGTGATTACATTTTATTTTTATCTAAATATGACAGTTTCATTTAAAAGATCAGCATACCTTGTTTTATTCAGTGTGTTTTATTAAATTGATATCAAATGAAATGATTTCTTTAAAAAGTAAGATTTGGTCTTCAAAAAGTCTGTTACCAAAAACAGGTGTTGAAAGATGGGGGGTCCTTTTCTAATCAGGGATATTCTATTCTATTCGGCTAATATGGTGTGTTCTCTGCCATTTCTCCCATGATTTTGTATTTTTTCAAATACCCAAAAATTGCACGATTATAACAGCGTTGGCACTTCTCATTGCGACGTCTCAAGAAGGCACACTGCATTTTATGGCACTGCTTATGTTTAAGCTTGACATATATGTAGTGGAGGGCAGTACAGTGGTGCAAATGGGTAGCACTACTGCCTAACAATATGGAGGTTTCAAGTTCGGGGTGCATCTGCATTCAGTTTGTACCTTGTCCCTGTGTTTATGTGGGTCAAATCAAATTTCAGGAGCCCTTAAACTGACTTAACTATGACCTATCATCATGAAACTTTGCATGATTGTTTTGGATGTGTCTATTAGCAATCTGTACGAAAATTACATGGCAAATTCACTTTCCACCACTCCCCCTGTCAGAAACTACACTTTGCTACATTCCAGACAGCTACACGCAGATCAACATTTATTGACCCAGACACCTAGACTCAGGTCAACTTTCACTGACCTGAAATGGCAAAAATCATTTGGCTTCTTCTAATGACAAACATTTTTGCATATAATACATGTATTTCACAATGGTAAAAATTGACATATTTAACATTTACATTACATGTCACATTTATATGAGAACTGATATCTATAGCACAATAAACTTAAGGTGATCAAGTTTGGTGTAAATCCATGAATGGGTGGCACTACAGCAAAGGAATGGCCATATCTCCTAAACCAATTCCCTAATAAAGTTAGAATTATGTATATTGCATCTTGGTCAAAGGTCCTGATAAAGTCTTCAAGGACAAGTTGATGACTCAGAGGCAATGGCAGCCATCACCCATTCAATTTTCGGCTGTGCTTGGACCCCGTAATCGCTGCTTGCGGCTATATTATTGTAGTAATTACTCTTACCTGCACTCATCTGTAAATAATACTATTCTTTTGTACTTCTAGTTAGATGCTAACTGCATTTCATTGGCTTTGTACCTGTACTCTGCACAATGACAATTAAGTTTAATCTAATCTATTCTCTTCTTCATTGCTGGTTTCGGAATTGAGAAGTGAGTGAAGTAAAGAAACAGGAGTTGTAGGTTCAGCAGCTGTAGTAATGGTGGAGGTGGCACTGGTTTGATCACAGAGACTGCCATGCTGCTGCTCACCCATCTCCCTTCTCACTCCGAGTGCCAGTGTTTGCACTTTGGTTTGCACATTCAGGACTTTGTCAGGTGTTAGAAGCTTAAGTCTTTTGAACCTCGGGTCCAGGGCAGTGGAGGGGATCACTGTGTTTGGTGCCGTGTCTGAGAAAGAAGTCTCCCTCTTCCATCGCTGTAGCAGCTGCTCCATAGCAGTGAGTTGGAAAGCCCGCACCGGGGCTGACTCGAAGGCAGCAATCTGGGTGGACTTGAACAGGCCCTTCACAAGTGGAGGTACTGCAGGGATTATGTATTTCTCCCCACTCACGAAGACAGTGGCACATTCAAAAGCCTTAAGGGCTGTGGAAAGCTCTTCCAGCAGGCTCTACTGGTCTGGTTTCAAATCCAGGTACCTTTTGGCCCTCTGTGTGACAGAGGAGTCGGACAGTGCTGCTGTTACAGGCCACCTTTGCTCAAGCAGTCGGCTTATCGTGTAGAACATGCTGTTCCACCTTGTGCTTATGTCCTGAACAAGCCAGTGCTCAGGTGTGGCCATTTGTTGCCATTTCTCTCTTAGCTTGTTGCAGGCTAGCTTGCTTTTTAAAAAATGTTCCACAAGACATCTTGCAGCCCCAATAGCTTTTTCAATGCTTGGGTGCTTCAATGCTGAATTGATCAGGAGTTGCAAGGTATGGCCAGTGCAGCGCACAGAGGACCATCCATGCTTCTCCTCCAGTATGTTTGCCGCAGCCATAACATTGGCACCATTGTCATGCATAATGGTGATAATTTTGCTAGGAGGAATTTCAAACCTGGCTGCTATCTCCTCCAACCACTCTGCGATGCTGGATGCCATATGTCTGTCCTGCAGTAGCAAGGCAAATGGACTCCATGTCCCAATCATCATTGATGTAATGGCATGTAATGCCAAGGTAGGCTTCAGTGGCTACACTTGTCCATACATCAGTGGTGAGAGCAATTTTGCTGTTGTTGGCTTTTATTGCAATCTTCACTTCCTGGAATGTCTCCTGATATTTCCTCTCCATCAGCTTAGTAAAATGGGTCCTTGAGGGAAGAGTGTAACCAGGGTGGAGGGTATTGATCATTGCTCTGAAGCCATCATCTTCAACCATTGATAGTGGCCTCATGTGGGTGACAAGCATGTTTAGGACACTGTCTGTCAAAACAACTCTTTGCTGCGGTGTGCATGGCGCTTTATTCCCCATCAAGTAGCCACTCATGGCGAGTTGTTTTTTTCTGAAATGAGAAAGACAGTATGAGTATGTATAATAGCACATTTTACATAAAACCCAATACATGCCTTGTTGTTTTAGTTAATAAGTGCTTATGTAAAGGCCAGTAACCCAAAGGCCAAGTACAGACTAGACACTACAATTTTTATATATCTATATCTATATATATATACTGCGATACAAACGTCCATGGTCGTCCCCCCAACCTGCTGCCACCGCTGCAGGTGCAGACTGTTGAGCTCTTATTACGTTACTAATATAACAAAACTCATTTTTCATTTCACAATTAACACTATAACACATGTAAATCACGAAATTATTATTCTATTTAAAGTTAGGGCAAGCCGTATATTTTGTAAATATTACACATTACCGTACCGTTCGGTACAGGATGTTCGGTTCGGTTGGGCGTGATATAGTCTAGCTTTAACCACGCACGTTATGTGCATAACTGTTTTTATTTTTTAACTTTCTTCTTTATTATATTTTTCAGCATGAAATTTTACAACATGACAGTAGATTCAAAAAAAGTGAATTCTTATATGTACAGTATAATAAGCAGATGAAAAATAAATAAAATAATAATCTGGAACAGAAATCAAGTGTCATAACAAAAAAAAAAAGGTGTATATGTCCTGGGAGATGGCATACAAATCAGAATATCTCAGCATTATTTTCCTAGATACAGCATCATTGGCACCCATCTATTGAGAAAAGCATCCATTTTTAACTGCAGGCCTGCAGTCATGTGTTCCATAGTGTATACTTCTGTAAGTCTTTGTATCCCTTGTGCAAGTGTAGGTGGTTGCACACTCATCCAATTGCTAGTGACAGGCAGGCGGTCATGAGTAGTATATGTAATATATACATCTGGTTTTTAGAGTACAACTCCTTGGGTACTGCATCAAGTAAGAAATACATTGGGTTCAAAGAGACATCAATGTTTAGTATTTTCAGTATTTCCTGTTCTACCCCTTGCCAAAACAATAATATTCTGGGGCAATCCCAAAATACATGTGTGTGATCACCAACCATTCCACGTCCTCTCCAACACTTTGACAATGAGGAGTTGCCCGTCAGTGTAGAAACTATTAATGGTGTCCTAAAGTAACGCATTTTGACTTTCCAGTCAAATTCTTTCCACATATGACTATTAATACCTTTATGGCAACCAATACATATCTCATCCCATGTTGTATCCTCTATTATTTCATTAAGCTCTAGTTCCCATTTCTGTTTGATATGAGAGGTGTTTTCTGACGTCTAATTGTAGTGTTCTGTATATATTAGAAACAGTCTTTTTGGGGCGTTGGCGAAATATTGTTCTGTATTCATAAGAGGTTTTTTGATTCTTTTCCAGTCTGTGACTAGTAATACAATGCCTGAGTTGTAAATATCTACAAAAGTCCCTGGGTGGCAGCCCAAAATGTTCTTGTATGTTCTTGTTCAACATTCAAACATGTCTTCCCTAAAGCATTGATTAATAATTTTAAGGCCCTTTTCCGTCCATTTTTTAAATGTGTTGTCCCATACAGAGGGGATGAAATCGATGTTTCCTGCAACAGGCATAGCCCGTGATAGGGTGGCCACTCCCTTTAACTTCTTTTGCACCCCATTCCAGATTTTAAGTGTGTGTTTCACCCATGTGTTTGTTATTTTAAGTTTTTCCTGTGATTGCTGGTCAAGAAATGGTAGAACAGAAAGGGAAACTCCTGGTATTGAGTTTTGTTCAATATCGACCCAACCTGCTTCTGAATCATTACAGACCCAGGCTGCCATTGCACTAAGCTGGGCAGCCCAATAATAATACCGCAGATTTGGGAGGCCTAATCCACCTTGTTCCTTACTTGACATAAGTATTTTGAATTTTACTCTTGGTCTCTTATATTGCCAGATGAACTTTGAAATAAGCTTGTCTAGTGTCTTAAATGTGGAGATTGGGACCCATATTGGGAGTCTCATTCTATTAACTTAGTATAATTTTCTTGATATAGTTGTGTCGTCTTATGAGGTATTGTAACCCCAAGATATTTGAATCCTTGACTAGGCCATTGATAAGTCCCTTTGTCATTCAGTTCAGATGGCCAGGTACCTGAGACCATTAGTGCCTCTAACTTGGTTGTGTTAATTGTATAATCAGAGACAGAGCAATATTTGTCAAGACATTGTATAAGAGCTGGAATTGAGGAGTGAGGGTTTTTGATAGGGATGCACGATATTGGATTTTTGCTGATATCCGATGTGCCAATATTTTCATATATATATGTATACATATATATATATATATTTATTTATTTATATAGATGCTGCACAATTTGTAATTTAAATTTTTATTCATAAACATGGTAAACAGCAGCTCATATGGTACAGAGGACAGAGAGGATAAGGTCAGACAATAAAATGACATTAGTTTTGGGACGATTGTTCCTGGTCAAAAGACATTAAGACAGAAAATGTATCGGTTAAGTGAACAAATAATACAGTAGTAGTGAAAAAAAAAAATCCTTAAATAAAATACAGTAAATGTCCAAGGGTTATTTGGTTACAGTCGCACAGTAAGGCTACTAGTTAGAAGTCAGGTGAGCCATAAAGTAACCCCAACTTCCTGGTATGTCAGGCTTTTTGCCCATTATCCTAGCCAGCATAACCTCATATGATGCTGTCTCAGTCATTAGAACTTTCCACTCTTGCAGTGTTGGGTGTGTAGGTGACTTCCAATGTCTCAATATGACTCTGGCATCTCCTTTCTCTTGCAGTTTGTACTTTTGGACTAATTCAGTAAATGACATAAATGTACTATCTTTATAAAGATCACTTATTGTATGTATTCTGTTGTCTAGCCACCGTTTCCAATACACTTTCTGCTTCCCTATTTGTAATTCTGGATTGAACCAAAGTGAGGCATAAGGCTATTTGTAATGTGAGATCTTGTGAATTTTATGAACATTTGCCCATACCTCACAAGAATGCTTAATAATTGGATTTATGCCTTTCTCTTTATTGTTCAGATTTTGGGATAACACATTTATAGGATGAAATGGTGTAGCAAGAGTCTTCTCTAAGGTGGCCCACCCTAAGCCAGACACCGTTCCCCTCCAACGGTTGGCTATCTTAGCCATTTCAAATGACAGACTATACAATCTCACATCAGGCAGGCCAAACCCTCCTTTATCTCTGGGTGCACACATTTTGCTCAACTTCAATGAGGGCTTTCTCCCTGCCCAGAGAAAGTCTCTAATGAGATTCTCATATTGTTGAAAAATAAGATCCGGCATAGTAAGTGGCAACATCATAGATATGTAGTTAAATTGTGGGGCTATTACCATTTTAATAACATTTACTTTACCCAACAGGCTCAGATTTAACTTCTCCCATTTTCCTAGATTTGTTTTAATTTTTTGAAGGAGTGGGTCAAAGTTCAGTGTTGTTATCTCGCTGATGTCTGGACTTAACTTAATACCCAAAATTATCATGCCTTTTGGGATCCATCTGAAATTATACTGTGTTATAATTTGTGGGTGACAGTGTTTGGATATTGGCATTGCTTCAGACTTGATCCAATTGATTTGGTAACCTGACAGCTTGGAGTAGTTACTGATGGTGTTCATTAGTGAAGGTAAAGAGTTTTTGGGATCGCTAGTAAGAAACAGAATATCATCAGCATAAAGCATTAGCTTATGCTCACTCCCACGCCCATTCACTCCTTTAATGGCAGAGTTTGCTCTTATGGCCACTGCCAGAGGTTCCAAAGCAATTATGAATAAGAGTGGCGAGAGGGGACATCCCTGTCGTGTTCCTTTAGAAAGATCAAAGAATTTTGATCATTTGTCATGACTGCAGCTTTTGTCATTTGTCATGACTGCAGCTTTGGGATTGCTGTACATTACTTTTATCCATTTATCAAAACCCAGACCAAAACCAAACCCTGACAGGGCCGAATGTAAAAAATCCCACTCAACCCTGTCAAAGGCCTTTTCAGCGTCCAACGAAATGGCAGCCACTGGCGCTGTACTGGAAGAGTTTAACCACATTAAATGTATAAGCCTTCATAGGTTATCAGTTGCAGACCTACCCTTTATGAAGCCTACTTGGTCCGTATGTATAATACATGGTAAAACTGTTTCAAGCCTTAGGGCCAATACTTTGGCCAATATTTTACTATCCACATTAATGAGGCTAATTGGTCTGAAATTAGCAGGATCTGTATGATCTCTACCCTTCTTAGGAATCAGTGAAATAAGTGCTTCATTAAAAGATGGTGGAAGTGAACCAGTCTGAAAAGCCTCCTGAAATACATTTGTCAGTACTGGGGTTACAATATCCATATATTCTTTATAATATTCCACAGGGAGCCCATCAGTTCCAGGTGACTTCCCTGTTTTCATAGCTCGGATGGCATTTTTCACCTCTTCCTGGGTTATAGGTTAATCAAGCAAAGCTGCCTGCTCCGGAGATAGGTTTGAAAGGTTTATGTTTGTGAAAAAAGTAGTAGTAATTTATTTGGAGTACCAGATGATCTATACAGATTCTTGTAGAATTCTTTAAAAACATACAATGTCAATTCCCTTAGAGGATGTGACAAGAGAGCCCCCTGCTCTTATTGCTGGAATTATGTGAGCAGAGCTTTGTTCTTTTAGCTGTCTGGCCAAGAGTCTGACAGTTTTCTCCCGACTCATAAAATGTTGTTTTAAGTCTAAATAAAGCATACTCTGCCTTTTTATTAAAAATTTCATGAATTTGAAATTTACATTTGCAAGTGTTTCT